>CM070514.1:33197711-33797711 GCA_036346375.1 Guadua angustifolia | reverse complement strand
ACATCAATAGTAAGATACATTTGCTTCCTTGTATCTCTTTATTTTAGGGAACAGTAGGGAGGGCCCTACTGATAAATATTAATTAATATATAGTACATAATTAACTTAATTACATAAATTATCCACATGATAAAAAAACCTCTAACTTAGGTTAGCTTCTACTCAAGGCAAACAATTACGAAATGAACTAACTAATTTAATTTCTACGAATTCAGCTTTCCAAAGCATCAACCATATTAGTGGAAATTCTGAATTTCAATAATTCGAAATCCATTAGCAGTAACATCTTCCACCTGAAGTTGTTGGGAGGAATGCTTTCAAAAATACACTTATTTCTTTGAATCCGCTTCCTTGTATCTCAAAATTGCATTACAGGCTTACAGCCTTTGCTCAGTTACATGGCCAGTTTTATCCCACATATCTTTGTCATAGATCACTTATCCTTTTGTCAGTTTCCAAAAAAAGATTGGCTCATATCATCAAGTCATTAAAGAATTAATGGTGGTTTAAACTTTAAACACGGTATATTTAGGGCCTGTTTGGAGGAGTTGTAGTTTTTCTGAAAAGCTGCCTTTTGGTTTTCTTAGCTGAAAAACGGTTGTAGCTTGTTACAAGAGATCGTTTAATAAATAGCTAATTTCCCTCAGCAATAAACTGTAAAAGCAGATCCAGCTTGGCTTTCAGCTTTTGGCTTTTGTTAGATATATATGGCTCTTAGCTTATGTTAAAAGTCGCTTAAAAGATGAGCTGTTTGGAGGCTTACTAGCTTTTCAGAAGTTAAAGCTGGCTTTAAGCCCTCTTCCCCCACCAAAAACAGGGTCTTACTATATTGCACCAGTGAATGCATACATGGCTGGTTTTATCCCTCTGTTCTAGGTCAATGTTACACTTTAGTTTTGTAGTTTCATTGGCTCATCCTGAACACTTATGGTTTTTCTTTTGAGGAAAAACATTTTCAGATCATTATAAAGTTCAATTGGCTTTGGAAAGGTACTACATGTATTAATGACAAAAAAAGAGGAACGACAGTACCGGTTTCTTCAACCTGACTTCATAGTACATACGTTGTCTGGGCTTCATCAATGTTTCTAGTCTCTTCCTGAATTACTTGGCTAATTTCATCTCTCTTGTCTCTGTCACCGTGGCTTTTCCTATGGCTAATTTTGTTGAGTTTTATGCACTAACCAATTGAAACATTCACCTGGTCAAGAGTGTGTTGCCACTGGAAAATTCCTCACAATAATAATGTGGCCCTATGGAGGGTGCTTTCTATCAGTGTATGCGACTTGCCAGTCAATTTTGCAACAAATCAGCAAAGTCGACAAATAGGTAAGCATGAATAAGTGTTGATCCTGGGTGAAACATCGATGCGAAGCAATAACAAACAGTAATAGAATATCGAAATAGGGCATAGGTGTAACTCACTGATTGATTAACATGTCAATGCAATACAATATTGATCTAAGTCGAATTACAAAGGTAGAGTTGTACTAGCTACGGCCTACTCCTATGGTATAGGAAAAGCAAATACAAAATGGTAGCATTGGTTGGTGTGTGCGCTTTTTTCTATTAGTCAATACAGGGTAATTATATATAAAATAGCTGACTCAATATCGAACTGTGCCTCCGGTCTCCCTCTTCGAGTCGGCTCAACTTTTCTTTGGATAGATTTTCTTGTTCATATTAAAATCTTCTTGTTGACAATCTCCTTTCTTGCATCTACCTTTCCTTAGTTGGCAAATGGCATCTTCTAGAGGCTTTTTAGTATAGTCGATGTTTGATTCTGATTCTTGGAAAATCCTGATCTTTCTTTAAAATCATATCAAATGCCCAAAATACTTTTGCTGACTATTTTGCCTGCCAAAATCTGGCGGCAACAGCAATCACCTTTGCCATGTAAATAATCCTGCATTTCTCTGTACTTGATCGACCTTGAGGAGTTCGCTGGCCTGATGAACAATCAACTGGCTGTATGTTTCAATGCATCAATTATGGTATCTTAGTGGTTTAATGCCAAACATTGCTGAGAGTTAAAGCATCATACTCTACAGGAATCTACACTATTTTCGTCGACCCAAAATAATTTCGTCGGCCAAAAATAGACCGACGTAAATAACTGAGTAATTTTGTCAGTCAGCTAGAACCGACGAAATTACATTTATTTTCGTCGGTATCCTTGACCAGACCGATGAAAATAATTGAGTCATCACACCTTGGGAATTTGAAATTTTTTTGGACTATTTTCGTCGGTCTAGACCGATGAAAATATGACACATGGCATGACGCAGCTATTTTCGTCGGCTTAGGCCGACGAAAATAGGCCACGTGGCTAGGACGAGCTATTTTCATCAGCCCTAGCTGACGTAAATAAGACACGTGTCTGATTTGTATTTTCGTCGGCCCCGGCCGACGGAAATAAACGTGGCTGACCTAAATAGTTCCGACTCCAAAAGCCCAGCTGGCCGGCGCTGCGCCCGATTGAGAGAAACCCTACGCGCGTCTCCGCTCCACGCCGTTCCGCCGTCCGTCCCCGCGCCGTGCCGCGCCGCCTCACCGCCGCCGTCCCTGCTCCAAATGAGGAAGTGTGGAGGCAGGCAAGATTACTCTCAAATGAGATGGATCATAGCAAACTATTTTTTTCACGCTCTCTGTTTCCCCTTGAAGATTAGTTTTAACTTTTAACAGTTCAGAAAGAACTGACAGATCGTTTATTCCAGATTGAGGATTAGGTTTCATATATCCTGCTAGGAGATTTTGCAGATTCTAGAATGACATTCCCATCTTTTACTGCCTATATCTCTCTCTATATTTAAGTGGCAATGCCCCATTTTTTTTGTTCATTAAGTTGCATATAATTTTTTCTTCTGACTCCTTGAATTTGCAGGCACCGGTTCAAATCCATTTTCTCTTGAAGCTCTTGCTGTTTTCATGTTTCGTGTACTCCAACGGGTCAATCATCCGGTATGTAGGAAAAATTTACTCTTGCACAAGTATGTACATAGTCACTGTTATATAATGTAAATTGGCTTATGTAGGCAAAATTTACTTTTGCACAAGTATGTACATAGTCACTGTTATATAATGTAAAATGGCTAACATCTTGTAGCTATATTCTTCTAAAGGGAAATCTGGACAAGGCATCACCAAATGCTGGTTATGTTTTGCTAATGTTTTACAACCTCTATGATGGCAAGGTACGTACATTTCATGAAAAACTGTTTCGAAAACGTACATTCCAAATTACCAATGCTCATTCAAGAAGTTGCAATTTCAGAGTCGAAGAGAATTCGAAAACGAACTCTATGAGCGTTTCGGCTCCTTGGTTAAGATGCCTCTCCTGAAGTCAGATAGGTAGAAATGTTTTCTTATGTTCTTGTGCTGTTTCTACTGTTGTTTTTCTAAATTTGAGCTATACATTGAAAAAAATCACTGGAGGAAATATTTAGGAAGATAATTTTTCAGTAAACTTGTGTGCCAAGAAAATTTACAGCCTTCCCTATTATGCACAAGAAAAAAATGTTTTCATGGGGTTGTTTTGTGTGTGTGCACGCGCACTTTACAGTCGAACTCGCCATAGGCGATGCATTCATTTTCTTGGACCTCAGCGTTGCATCTATATCCATATCTGAATTGGAGTACATGGATACTTTCATAGTTCCATCCAACTTTTGTTTGTAATACTTAAGCAGCTCAGTTTCCTCAGAAGTAATAGGATCATTTCATGATAAAAGCATTTATAGGAGCCGGTACTATCCATATTTCATATCTAGCTTCACCCCTCTGTTCTTTTGACGAGAGTAGCCCTTTCTCCTTTGGTTTGGTAGTTGGATTCAAATTAACATTTTCTGATGAAACTAAGGACTTCATGGTACACATGTTGTTCTGGACGGCAGTAATGTTTCTAGACTTCTTCCTTGATTGAATTTTTTTTTAAATAATATATTTTTTAAAAACAATTATAGAAATAATATGCCAAAAAAATTACGAAATACTAAATGCATATCGCTATTTGGAATTGACATACGCCTTTGTGTAATTTGAATTTATGCAGAGACTTAATCACAATTTGAATTTGTTGAGACTTAATCGCAATTTCAAATTGCGACGAAACTCTTCATAAGTCCTCTCGCCGCAAATTGGAATTGCGACAGAAGAACCCACCAGTTAGATGATTTATTTATTAATTCATTGATTTAGAATTTGCAAAAAAAATATGTCTAATCGTCGACAAATATTATAAGATATTGAATGAGGGCAATTAGATGGAAATTTTTTTAAAATAATATATTTTTGTAAAAAGTTTACAGAAATAATATGTCGAAAAAAAAAAACAGAAATACCCTATAGTCGCAATTCCAAATTGACGGCAAATTTGGAATACAGTACAAATTACGGTCCGTAATTACAAATCGATACAACATATTTGCGTATTTAGAAAAAACCCAGCCTTACCCGGAATTTGAAAATCCGTTTAACCATACCCGGAACCTCAAAATCCGGCTAATCCTTAACCGGAATTTCAAATTCCGAGTATGGGCCCCCCCTCCGGGTAGAATCAGCGACCACGTATAAAAATAAAATAGGACTCTAACGACGTCGAAAAATTTTAATATAGGTCACTAATGTTCATTTATGTGAAAAACATCGCACATAAAAGTGAAATATCGCGCATGTAGTTTTAAAACACTTCCAAGATCATCCTATGCTAATGCCAGAAAAATGAATAAGTAATCATGTTCAGTGTAGTCGCAAACTTAAATTCAAATCCGATTCCCGATAATGTCAAATTTGTGATCATTGAAGCCTTTTCGGCTATCCTTTAAACTTCTCGTCTAAATGCTATTATTACGCAAACTAGTTCAGAAACACTCTCCACCACATGTACTACCATAATATGGAAAAAAATTCTATTTGTAACTAGCTCTGTATATAAATAACTTATTTCGCAAAAACAGCCTTCATGAATTAGTCGCGTAGAAAACTACACTCACTTAAGAATTTTCGACGGCTTGTAGAATAACTCGTCTAAATGACATTATTAGGGAAATTAGTTCATAAACACTCTCCATCATATGTACTACCATAATCTGGAAAAATATTCTATTTACAACTTCCTTAGTATATAAATATCATTCTGCACATAACGGCCTTCATGAATTAGTCGAGAAAACTACACTCACTTAAGACTTTTCGACGGACTTGTAGAATAACTCGTCTAAATGACATTATTAGGGAAATTAGTTCATGAACACTCTCCATCATATGTACTACCATAATCTGAAAAAATATTCTATTTACAACTTCCTTAGTGTATAAATATCATTTCTTTGCAAAAGCAGCCTTCATGAATTAGTCGCGTGAAAACTACACTCACTTAAGACTTTTAAACGACTTGTAGAATAACTTCGTCTAAATGACATTATTAGGAAATTAGTTCATGAACACTCTCCATCATATGTACTACCATAATCTGGAAAAATATTCTATTTACAACTTCCTTAGTGTATAAATATCATTTCTTTAAAGCTGACCTTCATGAATTACTCGTCTAAATGGAAATCTTATTTACAACCTAATTACGTTTACTCTGAATTATCAAATCGACATTAAATATTTGCTGCAAAATTTTTTGTCCATGGTTATGATGCATCACTAATGTTCCCATAAAATTTTCATATAATGATCAAGCTCTATGAATTTTTAAAATTGAGGCAGATGCTAGTGTCCGATATGGCAAAATTGAGCAGTAGTAGCATGCGAATTTTAAAATTTATAAAGCTTGATAAAAATTTTATGGGAACATTAGTGATGCATCATAACCGTGAACAAAAATTTCAAAATTTTATAGTCGACAACAACTCATGTTATGAACACTTAAATTATTTGTTGAACATATATAAGGGCACATACATCGAAAGTTCGGATGATAAAATAAACAATAGATTAGATTTTATTACAAGGGCATTACAACGATGTGAAATTGCTTGACGAACTAACTACTTGAAAGCCTTTGTTTGTCATGGTGAAACAAATGATCGTTCGCTTATCTGAGTGCAGCTAGAATGATGTCCCACATTTTCTGCATATTACCTGACCCGTGTTAAATTTGCGATTTGTCATCGGACACCGCTCAATCCCTAATATGAAAGAACTCCATGGGGATCCGAAGTTCACCCAGCTGTCGCCGAATGGGTGGCCTATGCCGTACGTCTCAGGTGTATAAGATATAATTTGTTGGTCTTTTTTATGTGGATTTCTGCCCTCCCATATGGGCATGTCATCCTGATTCCCGGCGTCCCCTATGTTAATACCACCCGGGTTCCCGGTTGGTCTGCGCAACGCGTCAAGGATTGTTGCGTGGTGCGGACCTCGGCATTGCTTCCCTTGTCCCTTCTTCTTCGAGAGAAGAACCCTCTTGCACCTCTGGTGTGTTGGCTATTAAGCGGAGACATGCGAGACGCTTTCTTTTGGCTCGCACTCCACTATATGGTGCGGGAGGTGTGTGTTGGGCTTATCCTTGGACAGCAGGAGCGTGCCTGCGATCAATGCGATATGCCGCTTTGGTCGTTGAATAACACCATAGGCGTGCTAAAGTGCGGCTTTTACGGATGGTAGTGGCACCACGGAGGGTTGCTCCCCGATTATCCCATACAGAAGTTTGAGATGTGGGTGGTGCGTCTCGGGTCCACCAGTTGAAGTAGCCGCACCATTCATCCTCGGCCAAGGGGCACGGTAGAATCTCGGTCCGCTAGATCATCGTGGCGGTATTAACCATCGCTGCGAGCCATGTTCGCAAAAAAGTCGGGGCTTCGGGTGGCCTGGAGGAGGTTTCTCCTTTGACTTGGCGGGTCGCAAGTTTCCTTTTGAACTCTGTGTGCGATGGCGGTTTAGAACTACTACTTTGTGAGTTTAACATGAGTATGTCATGAAACTCACCGATTGGTTGGCCCCTTGCCCACCGCCCTAAGCTCGTCGATCTAGAAAAGGAACATATCTGGCGGCCTCTCCCGGGTGAAGTTCTCGCAAAGCGGAGTAGGCGTCGTGGCGATTGGAGAAATTAAGTGATCACGTCGTTCCGGCCGTCGATCCATTGGAAGAAGCAACACGGTCCTTGTCTTTGAGAAAAGAAAGAACGATGCATGAAATGGTAGTGTTACCTGACATTGTGTGGACACGGAAGGTTTACCTCGTAGGTGCGAACTGTGAGAGTGAGCACGGGTGGCCGTCTCTCCATGGGTAGATTGCATCATCTTCGCGGTAGGTTGCGATCGCATTTGGGTCGGTGCAACTCCAGCGAGAACTAGGCGTCGGCCTCTGGCATCCGGATATTGAGGCGGGATGACTTCGCTGTCAAGAGGCGACAGAGAAACGACATTGTGCCCTAATTTGTGTAGATTCGGTGGCGTTTGTTCTTTGGTTTGGGTGTGTTGGATGTCTACCCTCGGCCTGTTTTATAGTGGTGGTGAGGGTTACTCCACAATTACAGACTTGTCCATTTTGATGGCGTGGCATCCTCTGTGAAAGCTGCACGATGTGTCACCCATCATCAAAGCTGCACGACCTGAAACCTTATGAGAAAAGTTACACGACCTGTCACCCTCTGTCAAAGGCTGCACGATGTGTCACCCTCTGCTTAAAGCTACACGACACATCACCCTCTGTCGACTGAGATGGGTAGTCTTTGTGTAAGCAGTGGTCTGCAGAGTATTGTCGAATCACTTTGAGAAAGTGAAAGTAGCCCTCTTGTCATATCGCATTGCGAAATTTGTGGTGTCGTCGTCTATTAAATCCACTCCGAGAAAGCGTCGCGAGCGAACAAGAGATGGGTGATTTGACATTATTGCGAGCTACAATTAAAAATCTCGTGTCCAGGTTGTTTACATAATTTGCATTTTCGCAAACCGTCCACCGCATCAGCCGCGTCCATGTCACCTTATAATCTGGTGCCCCTTGGCCTCCCATGTTGTGTGCGTCTAGTCGCGGTATATGGTTTCCAGGTTGGGCCTTCCATAATCGTTAACGCGAACAACGTACGTGATAATGTTGACGGGGTGCGAGAGGGAGTTTGCAGAAATGGGGAATTTGAGCTCAGAATAATAGAACATAACGTAAGGAAATAAAGTACCATGCATAAGTTTGCTACATAATGTGACAAAGAAATTATGTACAGCACATCTAGTATGAAAAAACACCTAACTTCTGACGGTGCTACTCCTCGGGTGGTCCCGGGCTTCCTCTGTTTGCACATGCCCAGAGGGTCACGTCCACCGTTAGAGGGCTCGTCCACCAGTACTCCTAGCAGCCGTGATTGGTCTTTGGAGGATAGCGAGCGTCGGGCGATGGGTGGCTCGGACCAGGCGCCTCGGCAGCTGCGAGGGCCAAGGACCGCACCGTCATTTCTGCCGGGCGGATCTACTGAAGAAGTCCAAGTCGGCGTCGCCGAGTAGAGAGTAGTCGGCCAGAGGTGCTCGCGCTCTGCTCTGGTCTTGCATAGGCCCTGATGATAAAGTTGTCTTGTTAGTACATTACATAACATTAAGATCATAAAAGATGAAAAGAGACGGCGTGGTATACTGCGATCATAGGTGCGTCTGGTGCGTGGATTGCGCCAACCAGATCCCCAGGGGCGTGAGGAGGGGGCGCTGCGTGTGTGGTGTAACTGCGGCGTGTCGACCCCGTCTGCGGAGGCACGCCGTGAACTGTCTGTTGTCGTCGTCCCTAGGCCTCTGCACGACGTATTTGGATGATGTGGGCTGACCCTCTGGCGTACACGCTGCAACGGCCCTCTGAGCTCCGCCGTCGCGACCTCGACCCTGTCCCCCAGGCCTAGTCATGCTAACAGTGCGTCCACGTCGTGTATGGTCTCCCTAGCAAGGTCGCTCTGCACACGAATTGAAATGCCACTTAGTTCGTACAATTCTGAGAACGATACATTGCAAGGATTGTGGAAGAAATCTTGACGATTCGGTGAAACACCGAGTCGGTGGGTGGGGTAGGTGTCCAGAGCGGAGGGCTCGTGCCTCGGAGGCGAGTCAACGTCGCGACAACCCGAACAGCGTGTGCGTGGTCGCATCACCGGATGTACTCGTCGTACATGCCGGGGTCGTCTGGGGCATCCTCCGTAGCGCCCGCCAACGCCTCGCCCATCTTTGAGCGTGAGGGATCATTCGTGCCGCCCGGCTAAGCGGCACCAATGAACCCCTACGTGTGACCTGCATGAGAACATGAGCAATGGCGTTAGTTCGCAAACATGAAAAAATGCAACTGAAATAGTCATGGAAGAGCACTTACATGTGCACGTGAGGTGGGACCACCTCACCGTGGGACGAGGAAGACTGGCGGAGGCGGCGCCTCATCACGCGGTGCACGGCGTGCGTCTCGGCGTACACGTCGTAAACAAGGTGGCGCCTGTGAACCAAAAAGCGGCGTCACGGGTGCGCTTGCAAGGAGAGGCTGTGAGGTGCTCGCGCGCTACTACTTTCGAGGAGGTAAGGGCGCCAGATGACGCGATCATCGTCATTTGGTCGAACATCGCTCGTGCTCGGGTACGGCGTGTGTAAATCCTGCGCGTACATCGGCTACAAAAAAAAGTAATGGTAAAGTTAGAGAAAATAATTTAAAAATAATCGCATAGCTCATGGTAAAGATCATTTTACTAAACCGTTTGCGGCACCTAGCGTCCCCATGGTAGGGCGGTCGGCGCCGTCCCGGGGCATGGTAGAACTCAGCTCCGTAGGGTGCGGATCGATGTGCGGCCGCCGATCTGGAACCTCTCAAAGACCACGGTGAAGCGGAGAGGACAGCACTGCGAGAAGGACCCGATCCCCACGCGGCGACAACAATCGCAAAAGGCCCCGATGCGTCGTAGCAAGACAAACGGTCCCCACGCTTATTGCGGGATCTCCTCCATCTCGGCGTCTGCGATCGTCCTCGCGTACTGGATCAAGTGCTTGTTGACGGTGTCTCCGTAGGTGGAAGTGAACAGAACCCAGCCGAACAGCCACAACAAGTACGCCTCGAAGTGGCGACTGACAATGTAGTCCCCTGCTCCAGGTGCCATCCGCTCGGGCTACAAAAAAAGTAATGGTCAGTTTCACAACTTTAAGACATAGTGAAATAAAATGTACATAAAGTTAATGTCACTTACATAAAAGCATGTCGCCCACTGCGTCGGACCGTGTTTGTTAGCGAAAAGTGTGTACTCGCATCAGCGGCAACACGTCCATGAAGCGGGCTAGAGCTCCGCTGCCACTCGGGTGGACATCTCGAGCACTACCGTGCCGGTGCAAAGGTAGGCCAAGCGGTAGGTCACGTCCTCCGATGTGGCGCCATCTCACCGCACGAGAGGTGAAAGGTGTGCGTCTCCGGGCGCCAGCGATCTACCAAAGCGGTAAGCAGGCTCCTGTCGTACGAGAACCTCCTAGAGGCACCACGCCCGTCCTCTGCATCTGTCGCGGTCGCCTCCACCATCCGTGCTATGGGCAGTAGCCCTGCAGCTCTCAACCTGTAGGAAGACATTTTCACAACTATTAGTTCAAATGAACAAGATTTAGTAAGGGAAGTCTGCGAAAAGTGGACGAACCTGGGAACCCATCGGGGGTCGACCCGCCATGCCCTCATCGGGGTGCGCAAGTGAAGGGCACTCAGCTCGAGCGGTGCCTCCCCCTCTGGAGGCAGCGCGGTGGCCAAGCGACTCCGATGAGTCGCGTCGACCCTTTGGGTCCAAACAACTCCTCCATCGCCATACACGCAATTGAATAAAACAATATTAGTACAAAATTAAATGAACAATTAAATGATGCACGGTGATTACAAATATAATTTGAATAATAATACCACACTCTCAAATCCAAAACGCTAACAAGCGGAATGCGATAATGACACATCCAACGAACATACAAATTGAACCAAATAGAATTGGTAATAATACACCCAACAAATAGAATTCGGTAGTAGTACACCCTACAAATAGAATTAAAGAATATCTGAGCATTACACATCATATGACCATACATGCATTACAAATAGGAATTCAACATATCACATTGACATGCGACCTAACAATTACATACGCGAGACCGTACAACAATTTCACGGCCTCACGAACTATTGGGCAATACTTGAAAGAGTGTCCCATCTCTTTACAAATGGAGCATTTCTTCGTGCGATGCCGCTTCTGCGGCGTCCATGTCGTTCCTTATACGTTTTGTTTGTCGTAAGCCCTCGCCCTTGACTCGCCGATATCGAGGAACCCACCATGTATCCTCCCATCTTTGATGCTCCGTGAACCAACCCACCACCGAAAGCCATATATTTCTCCGCTCCAAGTTGCCGCCACCGCTTCTTTCTTGAAAAATTGCGATAAGAATATACAGGTCCATACGAATTATCGAAGCACGCAGCCATTACGTGCGAGCATGGCTTATCAAGAAATTGCAGCTTATTGCAGTGCATACACATGTTTGCCGATGTAGAATGCATTCGTGAGCAACTTTACGCCGGTTCGTCCCACGTCCTGCTTTCTCTTTGCATAGTACCTCGAAATGAAGCTCCCTCGTACCCATTTTCAATGATCTATGCATCTCCCCTTCTTCCCTTTGTCCTCCATGTACGTCTGAGATCACCTCAGAGTATTTCACATCGGGATTACTCATGCGGGCAATCGCATACGGCATGACGATCCACAAAGTACTCATAACACCATGAAGAACACCCTCCACTATAGCAACAAGAGGAAGGGTCTCGGTCCTCACATGACCCGGTTGTAAACCTCGGCCAAGTTAGTCGTCATAACCCCATACAGGAACCATCGGTGTCATAAAGCGATGCCCATTTCATCTAGGCTCATGCTCTATCCATTAGGAGAAGCATTTAAATCGATCTTCCATTCCTTGGACCAAGTGCGGAGGGTCCGTGGGTAACACTTCCAGTGCTACTGGGGCTTCCTCCGTGCTAGGAATTGGCCTCTTCGTTGCTTCTACGGTATGCCTCGATGTCAGCTCGTCCAACTTCTTCCACAGTGCATCAAACTTTCTCTGTTGGGTCTGGTCGCACAACCTCTTAAAAAGCTTCGTAAGATCCTTGTTCCTAAACTGCTTGTAGAAGTTAGCACCCATGTGCCGTTTGCACCACCTACTTCACATATCGGTCATGGATGTGTTTCTTACGCACCTTCTGCCAACTACACGACCGCCTTCAACGGCCGGGTGCCGATCGTGTATAACACAAACTCGGTATACCGATCCACAACCCGGCTTTCACGTTCCTCGAAACCGAGCTAGCTACGTGTTCTCACCCTCCACGAATGCAAGCGCTCTTTGGAAGAACACGATTGTTGCCATCAACTCCTATGGCGGTCAATATCGACCTTTATACTTCCGATCAAGAATGTGCCATCAACACATAACAACAGACGGCAATGCTCGAGCAGCGTTGACACATGCACCAAAAGCAAAGAATGCCCGCTGAAGTACCATCTTCCCCCGGTAAGCGCTGCGTGACCGCTCACAAATATCGACATAAGTTCGAGATTTCTTTCCTTGATCACGAAGCATACGGTAGGTTCGATAGGCGTCTTGAATGTACCAAATCTAGTTTCCAAAGCCTTCGCCGCCCTCCAAGCTTTGGCATAGCTTATGGTGTCTTGAAACCTCTGCTCTATTGCAAGTATGATGGCACGTGGCTCTAAATCCAAGTTGCCCACAATCTCCCCATACATTGCATTTGCAACAAAACACGAAGATATGTTTCTATGTGATTGGGCGGACTCAGTAAGCACGCGTGTGTGGGGCGACTATAGAACACTTCCAAGCGGTATCCCATTTAGGTCGATGCGCATGCACACGCCATTGGCAGCCCTCCATCGGCATCGACATCGTCGTCCATTGGTCCGACCCAGAACCTTAAAGGTTCTCTGACGACCTTTGCCCATCTTTATCCTTTGCTTCACGAACCTCACTCTTATTCTTGTAAATGGCACCTTGCCTCACCTCATTCCTATCGGCCGCCACGGAAGTGTTCACCTCGTTGACCACCAATCTATCGAAGCCCGACATGCATCCCACCGGTGGAAATGCTCTTCGTAAATGCGTGTCGTTACTCAAATTGTCATACTCCTGGCTCTCTGCCTCCATTGCATCAACTAATGATTCAATGTTTTCTCCCTCGTCTGCCACGCCCTGTGGTTCCTGAACATCTGGATTTGGAACATCAACTTCCTCATCTCGCACACCTTCGGTTCGGCTACCCTCCCCAACTTCCTCTGTTTCATCACCACCAGCCTCCTCCTGCATCGTATGGTGATCTTGGTTTTACGAAATGCTTGCGCCAACAACACTAATGGCCAGCCATTTTGGTTGCCAATCTTATGTCTGAGCTCCAAGACTTCGGCCCCTTCAGTTCTACTAACTCCTAGTACGTGTAATCCCGTCTCGAGACCCCACTCCGTGCAGCTTCAGATCATGCAATTCCCTATCCAAGGAGAACATGTTGTACAACCATCTGTTAACCGTGCCCCACTTAACGCTCACCAAAGACGTGACAAGCCAGCCATAACACTTGGGAAATGACTAAGTTCCACCCTTGTGCACCCATCTGCGGAACCCTTCTCCGTAATGTATTTTAAATTCTACTCATTCGTCCATACATCAAACATTCCATTGATTTTTTATGATGTACGACAAAAGCGCTACCACATTTCAACTCTTAATCTACTCATACGATGACATACTCTACACAGGTATTACGACCACGAAATATCGTTATATTCTATGATGAATATTTTTGTTACTGCGTAGGTTGGCTGGCGAAATACGCCGACAACTACTAATCCTGTTAAACTCAAAATCACTAAATCATTTTTCTATAAAACTACTGATACAATCGAAATTAACTATTACTAACCCTAATTAGTCCTTCAGATAGAAATTAACCTAACCTAATTTGATTACTACAATGAAAATTACAAAAAATACAACTAACCTAATTAATTTGATCACTACAATGAAAATTACAACAAATTACAACTAACCTAATTAATTTGATCACTACGATGAAAATTACAACTAACCCTAATTCGTCCATTCATATAGAAATTAACCCTAACCCTAATTTGATCGCTACTATTACTAACCCTAATTCGTCCCTTCGCCTATTTAGAAACAACTACTCTCCTCTTTCTCTATTTACAAACAACTACTATTACTAACTATCGCTCATGAAAATTACAAAACAAAATTTGACAGAAAAATTTACCTCCACTCGCGAAAAAATCCTCCTCCTTCTCCTCTCCCTTCTCTTCCTCCTCCTCTCCCTTCTCTTCCTCTCCCCTCCCTCCTTCTCTCCCTTCTCTCCCTCTCCCTCTCCCTCTCCCCTCTCCTCTCTTTCCTCTCCCCTCTCCTCTCTTTTCTTTGGCGGACGGATTGGAGACCTCGGCAGCGGCAAGGCGAAGAATGAGGTCAAGGCCTCGACATGCGATTTAAAGCTCTCTGTCATAAATTCAATTTGCGACTACTTTCTGACAGAGCGTTAGTCGCAATTTGGAATTGCGACAGAGAAGCCGTCTAGACTGTTTATATCTATCGCAATTCCAAATTGCGACTAACGGCTATGTCGCAATTCCAAACTGTGACAGACTGTTTATATCTATTTGGAATTGCGACAGACGGGTATTTCTGTAATTTTTTTTCGGCATATTATTTCTGTAATTGTTTTTAAAAAATATATTATTTAAAAAAAATCTTCCTTGATTTGTATGGCTAATTTCATCTCTCTTATCTTTGTCAGTATAGCATTTCCTCTAGTTCAAAAACACAAAAGGACATTCTGCTTTGGTATTTACTGAAGAAAGAAATAGCGGTGGTTTGAACTTTATATATGACGCTTCCCCAGCTACATGCATGGCTAAGCTTGCCCGGCTTTTCTTTATCACTGGTGGCCTTTTTATACATACATTTACTAGTACTTGTTTGCTTCTTGTTTGTTAGCACTTAGCTAATCCGGTCGGCTTCCAGATCAGCAGTGGTTTGAACTTTATATATGACACTTCCCTGGCTACATACATGGCTAAGTTTGCCCGACTTTTCTTTATCACTGGTGGCCTTTTTGTAGATACATTTACTAGTACTTGTTTGCTTCTTGTTCGTTAGCACTTAGCTAATCCGGCCGGCTTCCAGATCAATCTTTTAAATTATTGAATGTAGCTGAAGAATTAATGGTTCTGGTAAAGGGTCAAGTAGAAAGTGACACAAATCACAGATAAGAATGCCATGCTTTCAATGAAGTCATTTCAGAGAACAAGAAAATAAAAGATAGCATACAAAAGAAGAGAACATATAGAAGGACTTTGTTACAAAGAAGGCATTCAGTAATTAACCATGTATTCACATATATGTTGAGTGTTACAAAATGGAATAAATTATTTAGAAACGCACGTCGCCTCATGAGAGGAACCATGCACGAACTTGTGTCATCATTATTGTCATCATCATGAACCGTGAAATCCTTTTCCCATTTAGTTGCGAAGTCAGTAGAGTTACAAGATTCCCTTGTCCAAGAGGGCAAGGAGCTGCCATTTTTACATTTTGTAAACCTATAGTCCAAAGGTGCTCAGTGTGTGCTGTACGCCTGTACTTCCCATATTTGCTGGTAGATCGAAGAGGCCTTTCCAGCAAATAGCAGGATTGGAAGCTAAGCTTGCAATGGCATGCAAGTCCAAGTTGCACTCTGAGGCTATGTTCTGAATATACTGCCATTAAGGGGAGTGTTTCAGTACTCTTTCCAAAATTTGAAACAAATTTCGAGCTAATTAACCATCCAACTTCTACTTGCGGTTAGACTCGTGTAATTTAGTTTTTAGGAGAGCACGAAATCACTAGCCGCTATAATGAATTAGGCAGGCTGCACTGCAGGCAGGCAGGCTTACTCTATGGAGTTCGTTCAATTCACCTTTATTTATGAAGGTGCACAACGCATGTATGGATTGTTTAAGTCTTGGTGATCAAGCAAGCCGAGTTAAATTTGCCTGCTCACCTAATGCAAGGTGCAAGCTACTCATAACTCATCAGAGACAACACCGATAGCTAAGCTTTATGAGGACCTGAGACCATGCACCGAACTCTCTGACTAGCTAGCTCGATCGAAAACGGGTTCCTACTTGCGTGACTTGTGCCATACAATTCGCCCTTGCATGATTTGTGCTATACACAATTCGGCGACAAGCTAAGCTTAACTAAAATTCATCTACTCGCGGTGACCGTACGCATTCAGGCAATACCGGCCGCGCGCATGCACGCTTTGTACGTGTACTTTGTGTGCTCTCACACAGTTACACGCCTTTCATTGTCACACTTGCATTGCATGTTTGGCATTTGGACGGCCGAAACGGAAGGGCTGGGCTGCCGGCCTGTCCATACTAGATAATTGATCGTTTTCATCCAATGGCAAGCTTACACGTCATGATTACAGACTATATATATATATATATATATATAGAGAGAGAGAGAGAGAGAGAGAGAGAGAGTCAAAGTCTTCATCCCAGTTAGGTTCTGGCACCTGACTCGAAGCACACCACCCCATCTTCCTGGACGGCGACGGCCGGCGGGGATCCGATTGGATGTCATTTCCGAACCGACGATCTGCAAGCTAGCGCTTTCTTCCTCCCCAGTTATCACCAGATTTTGCTTCTCTTGACGTACTCTTCTCCTAATATCTTCCGGTGTTGGGCCCTATCAGGGCCATCAGACACACAGTTCCGCGGTATTTCCATCCCCCAGTCCTGGACTGCGGCGGCCCCGGAAACACGCTCCCCGCGGAGGCCCAGCGCGGCCGTAGCGTCCGCCGTCCGTGGCGTCCTTCCCAGTTCCCGCGAGCTCTCTCCCGGGCCCGGGCCCGGGCCAAGGCGCTCCGCCATTCCGCCTACCCGCAGGGCGCGTCCGCCTCTCGGGATAGCACTGTAGCAGCCGGCGTAGGCATCACGATCGCAAGATCCCACGTGCCGCGACCCGAAAAAACGCGGGATCCTACGCGAGAGGCCGGCTGCGCGGCGCTCCCGCCAATCGAGAGGCCGGCGTGGCGTCGCGCGGATACTACGCGGCGCGACTCATAATCTCACGTGCCGCGCGCGCGGCACGGTTGGTGGTCAGTTCGCGGTCTAATAATGAAATAATTGAAAATTTATCATTTAAAAGATTGATCTTTTGGATATGATATCACTTGAGCTAATGATATATGAGATCATCTGAATTAATGAAATGTGAGTCTAGTAGCAAATTTACGAAGCCATATGTTTGAAATGGCAAATATCCAAATATGTCTCTAATAATCGGCCCCAGGTTTGTGCCCATTCGTGACGCACAGCGATTGGAAGTCGAAGGAACCGGCCCATGTGTACACCACTAGTGCGATTGGTTCCCTTTCCCACGAGCACGGCTAGGGACAAAACCGAATTGGTAAATGGTCGTTTCGTTTTTATTTCAATATTTTTTTGCCGGTACTGAAAAGGAAATCGAAAATTTTGAAAATAGATACGATAATGGATAGTGACGAAAACATATGTGGAACAGAACGGAGCGGATATGGAAATGAAAGTGAAAAATTCCACAAAAACATAGTATATGATCACAATATACATGGCCGCAAAAACAGTGCAACTCATTTCATCTCCAAATCGGACACAAGAACAATGTTATGTTCACCGGTATCATTAGAAAGTTTTTTTTTCAAATTTGTCAATTGAATGCTCGCTATTTATTCCTCAGATCAGATCATCATACCCTTTTTCATATCATTATCATCGACATTATCTTGCTCCTCTAACTATAAAGGTGTAATACCCTAAAATTTGTATATTATTGTTCAATGTTTATTTATGATTTTCTGAGATTTATCCTGGACTTTTTAGAGTTTATAAATATTGTTTTCCTATTTTAAATTTATAAAATTAATTTATTCATAAAAATAAAATCAAATTTATGCTATAAATAATTATCCTAGATTCAAAATATTCTAAAGTATTTTTGAGAATTTTTTCAGAATTTTTTAGCTCTATTTGATATTTTCTATAAAGCCATATGTATTTTTAAAATTATTTTAATTTGAAAATAAATGTAAATTCTCTATTTTCCTTTTTAGGCTAAGTGGGCCAAGTTTCCAATGGAATTTCCAGTTTCATTTATACGGAATTTTTGTTTTCGTTTCCATCAGAAACGGCTCTCCCGTTTTTGTTTTCGTTTCCGAAAAAAAAATTTCAGTTTCTGTTTTTGTACCGACATTTGTCATTTTCGTTTTTGAAAAAGACTTCCATTTATGCTTTTCTCTGGAACAGTCAGAAATTTCGTTTTCATCCCTAGACACGGCGCGATGTTTCTCCGACCCCGCACAAGAGATGTGTGTTTATTTATTAAGAGGTGTTTTTACGTTTTCTCTCTTAATACAGGTGGTATAAATCTTAAAACAAGTAAAAAGTTAAGCAATCATTATCTATACATCATTCGTGTTTTAATATTTATACTTTTTTAAAAAATACATAGAAGCACCTGTCAGGATCCAAATATGCAATTTCGGACTTTTTATATATACTGCACTAATTAAAAATCACAATAGTGCACAAAGTGTCAACATAGATGAATATCACAATCATATACAACAGAAACATTAATACAAACCTATTGATTGACTTTATAATAAACTGTACATGATAATATCATATAGGGCTCAACTATAATAAATAAAACTACAGCAGGGCTTAGAGATCCTGATGTGAGTAGGGATGGCAATCGGGTGCGGCGGGTATGGATAGTACTCGCCCATACCCATACCCGCGAACCAAAATCTCCCCCACGGATATACCCACGAAGGGTCGCAGGCGAAAAATCTCACCCATACCCATCGCCCGCGGGTACCCGATACTCGCGGGTATACCCGTTTACCCGCCGCCATCAACGATCTTTCTAACTAAATGGTACCGAAGCTAATGAGCTATGGTACTAATACAGTCTTTTTGATGAAGTTATAGGTATTAGCAATAGTCTATGGATTAAAGAATGATTATCAATGATTCAAAATTTCAAATGTACATAAGAATAAGAATTAAAATAATACATGTAGACAAATAATACACATATGGTCAAGTTCAATAATTACTGAAATGAGGTATCACAAATTAGGGATCGAGGGGCCAACTGGGCGCCTGTTTTAGCCCGTATGTCAATAGGAGGTGGCGGGTAATCGGGCGGAACAGGTACGGGTGAAGCTCCCTCATACCCATACCTGTTTACTCATCGGGTAGAGTTTGACCTCCATAAACATACCCGTAGGTAATAAAAGAGGAACATACCCATCTCTATTAGATTTTTTATCCGCAGGCATACAGGTAATCGGATAAAATTGCCATCCCTAGATGTGAGGGTTCTTCAGCTTTTACAGCCTCGAAAGGCAGGCAGCTACCGGTCTCCTACTCAGACGCGGCAGTGACTCCGTGTCAGACATGGAGATGGGGCAAACGAGCGGACTGGGCCAGCGGAGCAGGTCAGGCAGGGCAAGGCAGATCGGGCCGACAGAACTGGGCCGTAGGCGAGCTCACGAACCAAGCGAACTGGGCTGGGAAAATAGGCCAACGAATGGGCTGACCAAACCGAATAGAAATAGGGCGACAAAAATTCTGCTCAAAAGCCAATATCCGAATTAAAATGCATTTTTGAATAAGTTTAAATCTAGAAATTAATTTAGTTCCAAATAAATAACATAAGTATCATAAAAATCCCAAAAATTCTATAAAAATTGTGAAACGTTTAAAACTCAAATAAAATATTTTTGACAAAATTTTATTTATACTTTTTAAATATTTAAATAATTTCCATAATAAGCCTAATTCAAAAAATGAAATAAATTCCAAATAATTTTTAGAAAATTTAAAAAATTCACAAATAATAATATTAAATTAATTTTAGCCAAAAATTAGGATATTACAACATCTCTATTATTTATTTGTTTTTTCACAAGTGTTCGGTGGTTCGAAGTTACTCCAAGCAGCGAAATAAGGCGTGGTCATCGACTTGACAGGTTAGGGACTCAGATCGAGGTAGTCTTGAATGGCAAATGTTTTTGAGCATCTATTCTTTCGCTATTCCGTACACTGGATCCACCCAAAAGCAGAAAAAGTAGGCAAAATAGGTTATCTCTTACTTCTAAGAACAATGTTTCTGTACTTTTCTTCCAAATAAAAGTTATATAAATATTAAAGCAAGAGAAGAGGTAAATAATCATTATCTATCTTTCATTCATACCCATTATTCATGCTTTAATATTTGTGCAAATTTCAAAAAGAAAGGCATGAAAGCACTTTTCTAGTTCTAATATTATATTAAATCTTATACATCAATTGATCCACTGAAAAGTTTAACCAGATAAATGAAACAACCTAGAGTTTTAATCATTACAAATGAGATCATCAATGAAATTAATCACACATAATTAAATTGCTTGACAAAATTAATTATCAACTTTATTTATGATCAAATGGTACACAAATGTATAATTACAATGTACATTGAAAATAAAGTTACATCAAAAGAAGATTACAAGAAAATTTAAAATTCCCAAAGTCTCCATCTTCCCTTGGTCCTTGATCTTGATCCCTACGAATCATAAATTATTCACACACATACACATTAATCATAAGGTAAGAAATACAGAAAATTAAAGTTTTAGTAGTTGCCATCGGACCCAAATGTGAAGGTATCGCTCATCAAGATACCTGACAGTCCAGGGCCAGTCGACACCTCTCGCTATCTATGGTTTCATCATCTAGCGTTAAACAAACTTGTAATTGTCGGGTAATCTTAGCCATTACCAATAGTACCCAAACATCTCATGGTAAAAAGATAAAAACTACATAGTAAAAAAGAAGGTATAGCCTTCCTAGGGTACTCCATCCCCTGGGCCAAACACCTCAGGGTATTTCATCCCTAAAGCCCAAGCATATAGCCAAGCAAGCCACAAACCACCAAGAAGCACAAAGCTTCAAAGCAAGCGATCCATTCCATGCACTTCCTAAGCACAGCTGACAGCTCCCAGGAGAGTACACCACCAGAGCAACCACACCAAGGTAAACCAAGCCACGCAAGCACAATAAGGAGGCAAGCACACTAAGCCACCAAGTAGCAAGTATCAGGAGCCACCAAGCCACTAGGAGACCAAGTGCCACAAGCAAGAACAGGAGGCCACCACAAGCAACAAACCCTAGGAGCATCCTTAACACATTACAGCCCTGCATTTCTTTCCTTTGCCCCCATCGCAGGTAACCACATCTTAAACATATCCTAGATATAACAATGACAGTAGCAAAAACAAAGTATAGAGACTAAAAATAGTAGGTGAGCTAGTAGTCTTAGTAAAGGTCGTTGTAGAGGTGGCGTTGCGTGTGCCAAGGAACCACCACACTCCCGCATACTGGAGGCTTATAGGATCAAGGATAACCGATTAGAGGAGGGTGAATAAGAGATTTATAAATTTTTGACTCTAATTGCAATCAATTAAAAAACTAGGCTAGAATAGCAATAATGGTAATTTTCAACTATATTCTCTAGTGATCATGAAGCAGTCTAGCAAATCAAGTATGAGCAATAAATGATTCTAAGCACAAATAATATACTTAAATTGCTAGAAATATAAATTGAGCACAAAAATGATAAAAGCAAATCACAAGAGAATGAGATGCAATAATTTTATTCTGTGGTCTTGGAGACATGTCGATCTCCCTAAATCCATCGTTGAGGTGACTAGAACTCCTTCAAGCCGGTTCCAATCTCTTGAGTCTTCCTCAATCACTATGGTAGTTCTTCCCCACTCTGTGTAGGCAAACTCCGGCCTTCACAACTTGCCGAGGCTTCTCACAACCTCCATCGAGAAACTCACCGCCACGCACAATCGCCTCCAAGCCATCTAGGAGGCGACAACCTCCAAGAGTAATAAGTCTTGACACTTGCTTGAGGTTAAATTGAATGTCTAGAGGCTTAACACTAAATGCAACACTCAATTTTTGCTCCTAACTCTCACCAAATGAGAATTTAGTGCACATAATGAGTTGGAGACTTTCTAGAGCTTAAGAATGATCAATGAGGCTCAAAACTTTACTCTAGAATGCAGGTGGGGAGTATTTATAACCCCCACCAACCCCTTATAGCCGTTGGCCAAAAGTTGGCAAAACTCTTCTAAGAGGCCGGTCATACCACCCTAGGGCCGGTATGACCGCCCCTCAATAGCCAACGGTCACTACAATGTATTTAATGCTATTGCTAGTGACCATTGGTCACATGGTTGTTATGACCAGAGAGGGTCCAGTCATATCACCGGCCGGTATGACCGGAGGGTACCCGGTCATACCACCCACCTCAGGGCAGAATGCACCTGTTCTATAAAAAACATACGGCCCTTGGTCCCGGTCATACCGATGACCAGTATGACCGGAGGGGGCCTGGTCATACCAACTTCATTAGCTTCAAAAAAACATGCTTCTGTAAAAAACACGCCGAGTGGAGCCCGGTCACACCGATGGCCGGTATGATCGAAGAGGGCCCGGTCATACCGGCCCCACTACACCCAAAATATGTTTTTCTTTGCAAAAGATTTTTCTTTTTATGCAAAGCTATATAAATGTCTAAATGCACAAGTATTGTGCCCTAAACCTTTCTTGACATCAAACAAGTGGCAATAACCCCTTTTAATAGTGCAGCGCCTAATCTAGCAATTCGATCTTTTTCTCCGAATTCGAGATTGGCAAAAGTTATGAAAAGATCCTTAAATTTTATACCTTATCCATCTCGTCTTGACACGTTGATCTTCTTTTCATCATTTTCATGCTTTCATATTTGTCGAATATTGGACCAACCTGTTCTTAAAATACTCAAATTGCAAATGTTAGTCCTTTAACCGCAATTGTTATTAATTATCAAAACCAAACCGAATTAGGGGCCAAGATGCTTTCAATCTCCCCCTTTTCGGTAATTGATGACAATCCTCATGTAAGAATGGAATTGAGTTTGAATTTTAAGTATGCAACTAGGGAAACAAGTTGTATACTCAAAAAGTTTTGTTTTAATCATATTTTGCCTTGAGGGATGAAGAGTGGGTTAGGCGCAAAATATCATTAAAACAACAATATTTAATTGAAAACTCCCCCTAAATATATGCATATAGATGAAAAGATGTCATTTGCATATTTGAGATTTTTGAGAAATTTGATGGAGTTTCTCCTTAAATATTGAATCCGAGGATAATAATATATAAGCAATGAATACATCAAGCATAAAAATGAATATAAGATAATGAACATGAAAAACATGAATAACCATAAGCAAGGATACTCATCCAAATAAAAGTGCCAACCATAACATCCGAAAATGATCAAAAGCAACCACGACAAAGGTTCATTAGCTTACAACACATATATAGATAAATACTAAAGCTAATCCTTCAGAGCGACTAAGATTTCTAATCTTCATACTTCTCCCCCTTTGGCATCAAGGACCAAAATGGGAACTCCAATGCAAACTCAAGACAAAGGAGGTGGCGGAGGAGGTGGAGTACGATGAGCCCCGTAGCGATGAAACGAAACGGGAGCCTGCTGAGAGCGATACTCCTGGAACGATGAGTGAAGCTCCTAAATGGTAGAGTCAATAAAGTCCAAGCGTCCACGAACCTCCTCAACAACTTGACGAGTCTGAGATTGATATTCATCGACACGAGTAAAATTGCTCATCATGTCGGTCTTGAGACTCGCAAAGCTACTCATCTTGGCACTATGCAAAAGATCAAAGTTCTCATGTGCCAAACCAAAATAGATCTACGGTGCTGGATGAGTCTGAGTCTCCTCCTCCCCTAAGTCCTGTGGCTGCTATGAAGACTGACCCCACTGAACCTGAGGTCCTACCTCTCGTGGCTTGTATGGCTTGTGGACACTGCCACATCCGCCACGGTACCCTATCACCCTCTTGATGATCATCATAATGTAAGGGGCAAAGTAGATCTATTTGCCACGATCGTCAGCCGACGAGTGCATCTCTCGGAGAAAAAAATCTACCACATCAAACTTCTGCCTGTTCATAATAATGCTCATAATGTTCCAGGTATAGCCTCTAATCTCATCAAAATTACCGCTTTTGGGATGAACAGTAACTCGCACAATTTTGTTTATGAGGCTAGATGTGGAAAGGAGGTTGGTCATTTATCGCCCTTCGACTCATTTGCTAGATCATAAAAGTCAGTCTTGATCGAGAGATGGAAATCTTGTCACTATGTATCTCCACGCCTTTGTGGTATATTCCCCAAGCTTGCTCAATCTCCACCTCGGAAGCTGTGTATATTGCCGTGTCTGTCATCCAGGTGAGCTTTTCAAAAGAGTCCGAAACATGAAGTGTGGCATAAAACTGACGAATAATGTCATCCTTGTAGTCACATCTCATGCCCACAAAATCTGCCAGTCTAGCTCCATGGAAGAGCTCAGACACTCCATCAAACAGTGGGATTTTTCTAATATGCCCCCAGCTCACCCATTTATAATCTGCAAATTCTTTATTTAGATAGATCTCATGATATACCTTTTGTTGGAAGATAGTCCTGAATTTATCTAGAGTAGCACTGCGAGGGAGCAAATACTGATTGGCTTGACGAAGTGAGAAGTATCTCTCCCCCTTTATCTTCCTCAAATTCATAGTGGGATGAAAATCATCAAATTTCTCTTCTTCTTCTTCGGATTCTTTACTTCCACTATCGTTTTCTTCCTCAAAATCCACATCCATTTCATCATCTTCTTCACTTGATTCTGAAACTGCTCTTTTTCCTTTTCCTCCCCGAGAACTCCCACCAAGTTCCTCTTGAACTTTCTTTGTAATTTCTTTGTGCCTTGTGGCAATAGTCTGAGAATCCTCGCTATGACTCACGCGAGGCAAAGGAACACCCCTTCTGTGAACCAATTTGCGAACCACCCCGCCACCATGAGGAGAAGGAATATTTTTAGTTCTCAGCATAATGACTGAGATAACAAGGAGTATATAGAGTGAGAACAAGGATTAGATGCCCTAAGGTAGGATTATAATATACATGTGGCAAATGTAAGCAATTTTGGGATTTTTGGTCGACATGCCCGGTCATACCGCCATAGGGCCAGTCATACCGGCCGTAGGGCACAAGAACCATAAATAGTTGAAAATCTTGGGTTTTTGAGTAGATTGATCCATGGAATGGCATATATAAACACCATAAGTCAATAATCTACTCAACTTAACTAGAGATTTTAATTTAATTTACACATATTAGCCACATTGTACATCAAACCTTAGAAATACAAAAATGAACCCTAGGTCATGGGAATGCAAGGAAATTTGAGAAGATTAGAGGGATAAAGATACCTTGAACTAGTAGATCAAGATGAGACCAAGAGATTTGAGGGGAGAACCTTGAATCAAAGATCTTTTGTTTGGAGAGAGAAAGAGAGTTCTTGAGAGGTGTAACATTCTATTTTTGAGCCTTTTTAAAATTTTAGTGAATTTAAAATTTTCTTTTAGTGCAAGAAAATTGTTTGAATCAAAATTATAAGTTCAAAAGAGATGTAAATAATTTATTTGGGTTCTAAATGCTTAAAAGTATTTTTCAGAATTTTTTGGGATTTTTTCTAATTTATTTGCTATTTATTTAGGCTTTTCCTAATTTTTTAGAATTTTCTTAAAAGGAAAATATTTTCCTTTTTTCCACACGGGCTGCATTTTTCTATCGGTCCAGCCGTCGCCCAGCACGCTCTTCCTTTTCCTTGAGTCGTCGCTTGGGTTTCGGCTGGCGCTCGCTCCTCCCAATCCATTTCATGGCTGCTGTAAGCCCATCTTAAACCCAAGACGCTCATCGACGTGCGGGGCCCACCCGTCAGCATCACGTGCTTCGTCTCCGCGTGAGCTCCACCACGCCGCTTGTCTCCCGCACTCGCTGCCGCGATTTTCGTGGCCGTTGCCGTCGCTTTCGCACCAAACTCAGGTGGATCGCGCCTATTGAAGCCACCGCCTTTTCCTCTCTCTCGTTCCGCCATTTCTTGCTCGGAGTCACCGTCAAATCGTCACCCTAGTGCCGCCGGCTTCGGGCTCTTCTTCACTTCCATTTGCCATCGCCGGTGAGACTCCTCCACCACATCTACTGGTCCTGTCGAGTTCTCCGCGCCGCCCTCTTCCGTTTGCCCCAAGTCCCGTGCCTTCTCGCTGCATTTTTTCGCACCTTCATCTCTCACTTCGGTGGCCGTTGTGCTATTGTGTTGCCACTGTGCTTGCCGTCGTCGCCCTACTGCGTCTTAGTTGTCTGATTCGCCTTGACCGTTCAATGCGCGCCACACAGACAAGCCCGATCGAGCCACGCCAGCCGCATCGCCCTATCGACTACGCCGTGTTGGCAGCCACATGGCTTGGCCACGTCAGCCCTAGCCCACTGTGTGGCGTCCATGTCAGCCGGTCTGCCACATCACCTGAACCCTCCTCGGTGGACGTAGCCCACCATGAGCCGTGCCGTCGACATGTGGGCCCCACATGTCAGTGAAATTCCAATTCCTTTCTCCGATTTTCCAAAAATCCAAAAAGTCCAATCAATCTCGCCACGTGAACCCTTTTTTATTTTCTCTAATTTTCTAATTCTAGGAACTTCTAGGAGCCCGTTCTCCTTCGTTCGAGCTCCGATTCCAGTGATTCAAGTTTCTAAATTCATATAAATTCATGATATATCTTTCAGTACCATTCTTTTCAATTTTTTAATTTTTTTAAATTTGTTTTATTTATTTGTTCTCATTTTGCGTGTAGACGACGCAATCAAAACTTCGATCAAATCAGCGATCGGAGGTAGAACCAGCAGGAAGGCAAGTCTTCCTTGAACATGTTGATCCCAAATTTTATAAAATGCTTTTGTTGTTTTAAATCATGCATGCTTACTTTTATGTAATGTATTTTAAACTGGTTTTAGGGTTTATTTTAATTCCAGACTTGTTATATCCTCATTGGTATTGATCATGTCGAACCTTTGTCACCTGGATGATATTAGCCAATTTATCTGGTGATAACCAATAGTGTAGCATGGGATGGTAGAATTGTTTAGTCCAGCTTAAACGTTTTGATATTATGCCATTATGGAAATCATTTCTAATATTGTTTAAAATTATTTGTGAAATTGTGGTGTCGGGGATTGGATATTTGCTACAGACGACCATCGCAGCTCGGAAGTCTCCGGGCTACCATTGCCCGGGGAGGCGTCCCCGGGCATTTCGACCTCTGAATCGCTTCGACCCGTCGAGCCCCATTCCCAAAGCAAGCTTGCTCGGGTCCATCTTTCGAACAGCGTAGCCAGCGAAGATGCCTCGAGATTCACCCAAAAGTGGGGCATCCACGAAGAAGCGTGGCATTTACTCTGCTGACCGCCCGTGGTAGTGCGCGCGCATAAACTCGCCCTCTGTACCCCGTCGCGTGGTGCGGCGGGTGGCGGCAACGACTTCACGACGTTCAACACAATGGCGCCTGTAATAACTCGCTTTGTAAACATAATCCCCTATAAATACCTCCTCCCACGAAGGGTTGGGTTCGCATGCATCTACTTTCCACACTTGTACCTGAGCGTAACGCATTGTAAGAAACCTTCACACATCGGTTCAAGCCTTTGGGCGAGGGTTGTTATCTCCTTAGCGAGAGGCGAACGGACAAAACGATCTCCTTGCTTGCTGCCATTGTCCTTGTAGCTTGGTAGGACCTCGGACGCTATACCCCCCGTGAAAAAGGGGCCCTAGGTCGATCCTCATTCACCAAGTAAGCTCGGTGGGGGACCGGTTCCCGAATCGTCGACAAACCGCTCGTCCGTGGGGATCGGCCGAGTCCTTCGCGAGAATCCACGAGGATGCCGAACTCACAAGACAATGAAGACCTCTGCGTCTTCGACAACGTGGAGAACAACGGCGAATACTACGCCCGGCGATAGGCGTGGGTGGTCTGATCGACCGGAAGGCCAAACCGGAGTCTTTCCCGGTGGCGCGTGGCGAGGCGGTTCCTCCGCTCGCGGCGGATACCCTCGTTCGTGAGGAAGGGTCTACGGCCCCGTGGACGATCGGGCGCTCTGACCGTCTCGAGCTCGGCCTAGAGACCCGGCGCGATGACACCGCCGATGTTGCCCACGCCGTCTTGGTGCTCCTTGATGTCAACATGGTGGGAAAGGAGGTGATCAGAGGAGGCGGCGGTCTCAAGAGTTTTCCTCCTCACCAAAGACAATCTTGGCGAGATCTCCGGAGTTGTCCCCGGGTAGGAACCCGGTGATCGTCCACCGCCAACCTAGCGGGGGGACGGGTGCCGGGGCTGGAGGCCGGGGGCGCGAAAATCCTAGTGAATACCACTCCCAAAGCACGTCTTGTCGCCTTCAAAGTCGCCCGTCACTCCTCAGGCGCCCGGCGCCGCCGTGCCATGGCGGCGGTGCGTCTGCTGATCTCGAACTTCTCGACCAAGTGGACTGGCGGCCATGGGGCGCTCGTGGTGAAAACCTAGAAAAGCTACGCCGCCGATATAGGCTCCCGGGACCGCCCTAGTGTTCAAGGCCGGAGCATTTCCGGGACCATAAGCACCACTCCGGCTAGCACTTCCGAAGTCTGCTCGGGAGGCCACGGAAGCAACATCGCCCCTGTGAGGACATCGGGCGGTTCCGGATGGCCTCGCGGGCTCATGGCATGCTTTGTCCGCCCACTAAGCGGTCCAAGTGTTCCGCCGAACCTACTATTGTCGGCGCCCGGGGCATATTCTCGCCTCACCCCATGCGCAAAGGACCGTCTGGGCCCTAGGCGCGATGATCACCATGCCGGAGGGTCGCCACGATGGCGGCATTGGTGCCGAGCCTTTTCGGCGTCCCTCCGTGGCGTCTCGTGGCGAGCAAGTTCAAGCCCGGCCACATCGGCGGTTCAATGGGACTCGAGAACCAGCGAGTTCCTCTCGATCTACTCACTTTGCCGTCTGGCGGCGGAGAAGGACGAGGGTTATAACAAACTACCTCCCCACCGTCTCGATGGCTCGCCGGACATGGCTCTTCAATCGAAGAGAGGTCGATCCGCTTGTGGAAGCAGACTCTCAAAGGCCCTCGAGCAAACTTCCAGCGATTATACTCGGTAAGACAGCAGCGACTGGAGAGCGATCGAGACGGACAAAGAAACTTTCGCGGGAGTTTGTCGAGAGATTCATCAAGGTGAGAACTCCATCCCGAGCATTTCGGATGAGGCGGTCGTCCGGGCCTTCAAGTTTGGGGTCCGTGATGTCCGCCTCACTCAAACTGAAGATCCACCGACACAATCGACCAACGAGCTATTCGGTATGGCCGATCAGCTCATAAATCTTTGGCGGCCGTGCAATGGAAGAAAATGATCGGCGAGGACAAGCCGCTTGCCTGGTAGGGCTTGAAGGCCCTCGAGCAAAAAGCACTCGGGCTCCGTCGAAAAGAAGATCAAAAAGAAGAAGAGGTCGCACGCCGGGCGTGGTGGCCGTTGATCGCCGTCCTGGCGTGCTCGGCCCGCTTTCGGCGCAGCCGATGAGGGCGGGGGTCGCCACGACGAGGCGCGATGACCAAGATGACAACGACCAAGGCCGCGGTGATCAAGATCGCGACGGCCAAGGTCGTGGCGGCCAGGAGCACGGGGAGCGGGGTGCCGTCTCGGGCATCCGCTTCTGCCCGTTCCATCAGGCGGCCGGCCACGACCTCCGTAGAAGCTGCGGACTTGGGCATATCGCTGGAGAAGTTCTCAATGGCGAAGGGCCCATGCGTCTTTGCCGAAAAAAGGGGCGGCGGCAAAGGCAAGGGCCCGCAAATGGCGCACGACGACATGAGCTACCAGAGGCGGCAACCACATAGCCGTCATATTCGGGGCTCCTCGGCCTATAAGTCCCGCAGGGATCTGAAGGAGGCCGCACGGGAGGTCAGCCATATCACTCAGGGCAAGCCGCCCGTGCAACAGCTCAAGTAGTCCGAGCTGCCCCTCACTTTCTCCAAGGACGATTGTCCCCTTGGAATGACCAAGCCCCAAAGGCTCCCGTTGGTCGTGAGCTCGACCATCAACAATGCCAAGGTCGGCTGTGTTCTCATCGACGGCGGGAGCTCTTTGGACCTCATATCTGCCACGGTCCTGGACGAGATGCAAGTCCCTCGTTCCAAGATCAAGAGCATAGCCGTCCCATTCTACGGGATCGTCCCCGGCACCTCGATCAAGCCTCTTGGCCAGATCGTTTTGCCCATGACGCTCGGGGGGCTCGCGAACTTCCGAACCGAGCTAATCAACTTCGAGGTCGTTGACTTCAAGTCGGCCTACAACGCCATCTTGGGCAAGCCATCCCTCTCCAAGTTCATGGCCGCTACACATCACGCCTATCAGTGCCTGAAGGTCCCCGGACCAAAGGGTGCTATCACTGTCAAAGGTGACCACAGGGCGGCCCTGAACTGCGACGAAAAGTCGCTCGATATGGTCGGGCAGCTGCCTCAGTGCGGCCCCGACCAAGCGCCGGCGCACTATCGTCCTAAGATTGCCCTCCAGCCCAGAGGAGAAACCAAGGCGGTCCCTCTAAACGAGGCCGACCCGTCCAAGGTCTTCCATCTGGGATCTTCCCTAGATCCCAAATAGGAACACGAGCTCGTCACTCCCCTCCAGAGAAGCGCGGACGTGTTCGCCTGGGAACCGTCCGACATGCCCAGAGTCCCAAGGGAAGTGATCGAGTACAGGCTAGCTGTTCGGCCTGATAAAAGACCTGTGAGCTAGAAGCTCAGGCGATTTTCCCCAGAAAAACAGGCAATCATCTGGGAAGAACTCGACAAACTCCTCAAAGCCGGCTTCGTCAGGGAAGTCAAGCATTCTGAGTGGCTAGCAAACCCGCTCATTGTCAAGAAGAAAGGTGGCAAGTGGCGCATGTGTGTCGATCACACCGGCCTAAATGCCTTTGCCGAAGGACAACTTTCATTGCCGCATTGATCAAGCTGGTCAACGCTTCTGGTGAGTCGGTGATGAGCTTCCTGGACGCCTACTCAGGCTATCGCCAGGTTAGCTTGTTCCCCGGGGACGAAGAAAAGACTTCCTTCATTACTCCATTCGGCACATTCTGCTACACGACCATGTCTTTCGGTCTGCGAAATGCCGGGGCAACTTTCCAACACTTGATGTAGAAAACTTTCCGGGACCAAATAGGTCGAAACCTGGAAGTATATGTAGACGATATCGTAGTTAAAAGTAAGCTCGTCTCAGGTCATATATCCGACCTCGAGGAGACCTTTTGTAATCTCAATAGACATCGAATAAAGCAATCGAAAAATCGTCTTTGGGGTGAAAGCGGGCAAAGTGCTCGGTACCTTATCAGGCCTCAGGGCATTGGTGCCAATCCGGAGAAAATCGAAGCCATCGAAAGGATGCGCCCTCCGGGCTCTGTTAAGGAAATCCAAACCCTAACCGGGCGCATGGCGGCCCTAAGTCGCTTCATTTCCCGGTCAGGTGAGCGCGGCCTACCCTTCTTCAAGCGCTCCATGAGTTCAGGGCTTCGTGCAGACGAAGAGGCTAACCGCTCCTTCAAAGAGCTGAAGCAGTACCTGTCCAGCCCCCCGATCTTAGCTACGCCAAGGTCGGAGGAGCCACTCCTACTTTACCTCGCAGTGACACCCCATGCCGTAAGTGCAGTGTTGGCGGTAGAGCGAGAAGGGACGCAACGTCCGATATACTACGTCAGCGAGGTCTTGCACGGACCAAAGGGCGTTACCACGAGGTCGAAACTCCTGTACTATTTGCTCGTGGCTTCGAGGAAGTTCGCCACTACTTCCAAGCCCACAAGGTCGCCGTCGTCGACCAACTTCCCTTAGAGATCCTAAGAAATCCAGGCGCCCGATGGACCGGATAGCGAAGTGGGCCATGGAACTCGCAGAGTTCGACATCCACTTCTCTGTCCGCACGGCAATCAAGTCCCAGATCCTGGCAGACTTCATGGCAGAATGGACGAACCCCGCCCGACCGCCTTGAGTCTCAGGAATCTCGGGACGGCCGCTGGACCATGTACTTCGACGGGTCCCGAGCTTTCGAACGCTCGAGGGCTGGCGTAGTACTGGTGTCCCCTCAAGGGGATCAGCTCCAATATGTTATCCAACTACGCCGCGCAACCAACAACGCGGCGGAGTATGAAACCTCTTGGCGAAGACTCTGGCGTGCAAAGGCGCTCGAGGTCAATGACTAGCGTGAAGGGCGATTCGCGGTGGTCGTCAACCAAGTCAACAAGGAGTATCGGTGTTCGATCACTCAATGGCGCTTTACTTGGTTGAGGTAAGGAAGATGGAGGCGGTACTTTAGAAATTTGAGTACTCTACTCCCGGGAAGGACAATTCCTGGCCGACTACCTTTCAAGGTCGGTTCTCGCAGATGCCCCGCCCCTCGGGCGCCATCGAGCATCTGCACAAGCCCTCCATTCCCTCTGAGAGGAGGCAACCCCCAGATGCATACACTGGGTGCTAGCGAGCATCTGCACAAGCCCTCCATTCCCTCTGTAGAGGAGGCACAAGAGAGCGTCAGTGCGTCTCCTTCCTCGAGCAAGGTGCAAACTAGATGATGCCATTTGTCCAGTATCTTGCCCACGGGACACTGCCCAAGGAGGAAGCCGAGCGTTCCCGGCTTAAAAGGCGGTCTCTGCTTACAAGCTAGTAGAGGCGCCTTATACATAAAAGGGCACTTGAGTCCTCTCCAAGTGTATATCTCGAAGAGGTAATTTCCTTCTCGAGAGATATCCATGAGAATGTGTGGCGCTCACTCGTCCTTCCGGACGCTCATAAGCAAAGCATTCCGCTTAGGATATTATTGCCAACAATATTAGACGACGCTCGGGCACTCGTGGCGACACTAAGGCGTGCGAGTTCACGCCGTAAGACCCACCGGCCGACATCTGGCGCTCTGAGACCATCCACTCTCATGGCCATTCTCGACATTGGGGTGACATTCTCGGGACTTTCCCCCGTGGTCGAAAGGGTTGCAAATACTTGCTCGTGGCCATCGACACTTTCTCTAAGTGGATCGAGGCCTGGCAGTATCAACCATTTCGGCTCAAGCGACCAAGAGATTTTTACTGCGACAGCGTGGTGACCGCGTTTGGGATCCAATCGCCTCATCATGGACAATGGCACCAGTTCACCGGTAACTGTTCCAAGCCTCTTGCGAAGACATCGGAACAAAAGTTGCTTTGCCTCGCGTGGCTCATCCACGAGTAATGGAGCGTACGAGCAAGCAAATGGCCAAATCCTTCAAGGGGTCAAGAAAAGGGTCTTCAAAGACCTCTCCGACGGCCGGGTCATGGGTGGACGAGCTTCCTTCCGTCCTGCAGTGCATGCGCACCACGGCAAGCGAGCTCTGGCGCAACGCCTTTCGGCTTCGTCTATGGTGCCGAGGCCGTCCCGCCGCGAAATTGTGCTCGGATCCCGAGAATTCACTGGCGAAAGTATTCACCAAGGTCGCGGCGTCGCCTCGACCTCGACCTCGCCAAGAGGCGCGTTAGAAGCTTTGCCGTCCGATCCATCGTCTACCAACAAGCTCTTCGCAGGCACGCGGCCAAGTCCATTCGGCCCCGAGCCCTGCAAGTTGGGGACCTCGTCTAAGGCGCATTCAAGATACGTCGAAGGCCAACAAGCTCTCTCCCAGGTGGGAGGGTCCTTTCACGAGTCGTTTAGATACTTGCGCTTGGGCTGCTCGCTGGCAAGGGAGGATGGCCGCGTGCTTGCGAGCTCATGGAATATCGAACAGCTGTGCAAGTTCTATGTTTAAAACCTTATGCTCTATATTGCACCTTGTATATATTTGCGTTTTTTCTTTTCTGTTCAAAGAAGCAGCACTTTTGTCCCGACCGTGCACGCAAGGTCTGTTTCCCCCAAGATACTGTGAAAATACATATAAGGTCACTGCCTTTGGTAAAGCCGACCCAGTCTCGCGCAAGGGCACACTCTTCCCTTTTTGTTTCACGATCTCGATGACGAAGACAAGTGCATCGGGCGCAATTAGCCGCTGCAAGTTCTTCCTACTCTAAGTTCAGGCTAGCGCACGCACGATTGCACAAGGTGCCATGACCAACACCCCGACACTAAAATCTCGCCACCTGGGGCTCCAGTCTCAATAAGCCGATCTTGGTCGCGGTAGCCCTTGCCATTGCGCGACTTCAAGTCACATCTGAACAACCCTTTGGCTGGTGGGGAATTTACTGCAGTGCGCGCATGTTTGGTAAATCGCGCGCGGTCGAACGGCCGTCGTCTTTCCTCGCCTATGACCATACTCGCAACTCATGGGTATGCGTCCTAAGCGTTAAGGAAGTCTAGGCCTTGCTTGTTCCCCCCAGACCAAAACCACATCCGCTCCTCGGAGACACTAGTGCCTTGGTCAGGGGGGGAGTTCTTTCCTAAACTTTCCTGCGAACGAGCCCGTGCTCGCAACATAAGCGCACGACCTTCATTCGCAGCGGGGGCTTGGGGGGAGCGAGTTGCCACGCTAGCATAATTTCAACAATTGTGGCCAAGTGCCTCGTTTTAACTTACCTGCATAACATTGCTTCTCTCTTAAGGACATGTTACCTTTGTGAAGTCAATTTTTCGCGCATTCCGGGCTTGTGTCGCCCACGTTTCTTTCTAATGGTCGGCCTACCTTTCGCTACTTGCTTCGTGGTTATTGTTTACAGGGAAAGGCGAATCAAGAGCAAAAGAAGCATTGCGCCGAGCGCAAACCTTAAGCAAAAAGAAAGATGTCGCCCGGTATGCGATCAAAAATCACCTAGGAACATCGAAAAAGAAGAAGAAAAGAAGAATGCCTAAGTCTTTGCTTGGCGGCTTCGCGCAAGTCATCAATCTTGGCCGAGGTCCGGCACCTTCGAAGCGGCGTCGCGACCCTCGCGGAGTTTCCCCGAGTTGCTCTAGCTCCTCATTGCCCTTGGCGGCAAGGTTGGCGGCCTTCGCCTTTGCCGCTCCAGGTCCGCCACCTTCGTCTCAAGCCCGAGAATCTTCGACCGGCCCAGGGCGATGTCCTCCTCCGCTTGGCAGGAGTTCCGCTTCTGCTGTTCAAGCTGCTCCTCGAGCGCAAGGACCTTCTCTTTGGCCCCGGTGGCGTCGTCCACGGCCTGACGGGAGTGCAGCTTTTCTCGCTCAAGCTCTTGCTCGAGGCCAAGACTTTTCTCCTTGTACTCCTTGGCGTCCTTCTCGCCAGCGGTACTTTTGCACCGAGCAAGGTGTCCGGGCTTTGAGTCGCCTATACGCTCGAGCTTGGCAATCATGCCTCGTGTTCCTCGGCGGCCCGACCATCTCATCGAGGGGCGGTCATCGCGCGTCAAACTCCTCCAGATTCTTGACGAAGAAGCTGCGACGGAAGAAACTCGAGCCTTGCCCTTAAAGCTCGAAAAGACAAAAGCGCTACGATAATAAAAAGGAGGATCCTCACGGACCAAAGCCGTGACAACCTCCCGAAGCGCCCGGTGACTTCCGCCCACGAAGGTCTTGAGCTTCCGTGGGGACTAGGGACTTCCTCGAGTCCTTCGGGAAGGCACTGCTTGGTTGAAGACGCGAATCTTCCCTAGGGCAAGAAGTTCATACAGGCGCCACGCTCTTCTCCTGAGCAACCGGTTTGCTCGGGGTCTCCTCGCTGTCTGTCGGGGCACGTCGTTCGCTCGGTGGCAGCAAGGGATCGCCCTGAGCATGCGATTCGCTCGGCGAACAACGTCTTTCCCGAGCATCTTTGTTAGCTCGGGGGCCAGCGCTTCGCCCGGGCAGGTGATGCACCCGGGGGTTTCAAGCCCTCTGGGCAGTCTTTCCGCCCAAGGCTTCGACACCAACTCCCTCCTCTCCTCGGGCACCCTCCGTCTTTGGGGAGGTGAGCTTCGCCGGGGATCGTTTCCTCCGTGGTGGGATCTTCCACACCCCGGTCGTCAGCGACGAACTTCTCCACCGCTCCCACGCCCTCGGCCATCACAATGTCGGTGGCGTCGGCGAGCAACCCCGCTAAGGTATAATCAACAAGCTCGTAAGCTATTCTCGGCGGTCGGGAAGGCCCTCTGAGCTATTTTATACGTCGGAAGAGTGGGGTTAGCTCGAGCCTTGCGAAGCAAAAGGGCGAAAAAAGGAGAAGAAAAGCATAAAATTCGGGTTCACCTCCGACCGGACCCTCGTCGTCACCCGGATGGATTGGCGCCGCTGCGACCACCATCTCGGCCTTCTTCTCCGCGGCACAGGTTATCTGCTGCCAGCGGGGTCGACCTTCTCCATGTCAATTTCCACGGCGCCTTCCGGGCGACCATGCTCGCCAGCGAAGTGCGCGTCAGTCAGCGATCGCAGGGCGAAACTTTCTTAGTTTGCTCGACCTCGGCCTTCAAATCGGCGAGCTCTCTCCTCAGCGCCTCTCGCTCGGCCTGCACCATCCCTTCGATCAGTCTTCCCTCTGCCTCGATCTGTTCCACTTGAACCTTCAGATTATAGTTCTTCAGCCAGAGCCTCAGGCGGCTTACCTCCTCCTTCCGATCGCATACTCCTTGTGGGGCGCCGGCGGATCTTTCGACGCAACTGCCTGCCTCTTCGACGACTATGTGGTGGTCGGCGGCGGAGCGCTTCTCTTGCTCCTTGTGCTCTTGGTTCGGGCGGCTGGAGCAAGCACTCTCTTGCCACCCGCCAGGGGCACGAGCTTAGCCCTTTGCCGAGGTCAGGCGGTCTTCTCCTACAGCAATACAAAAATGTAAGGAAAGAAGCATCAAAAGAGCTCGGGACGTTTTTTTCCCCCGAGCATGAATTGCGAAGTAACTTACCACGTCGCCCCGCTCGAGCACATTTTTCGGGACCTGCGATTGCAAGACGAGCTCCTTGCCCTTGGGGTCCGAACATGTCTCAGAGCCCTCTTTTCGAGCGATCGAAGCGGCTCTGTTGTCGATCGACATGCAAAATTAGCATGAACTGAGCGGCGGAGGCGAGCAAAAGAATCTTCAAGGTCGTAAATCTTACCGGAGGTGCCCTCGCGGGTGATGTCGTCCCACCCGGTGACCGCATAGAAAGGGTGCTCCCTCTTCCTTAGGGGGGATACCCTGTTCTTGAGGAAGTCGCGGACGATGTCTCGACCAGTCAGCCCCATGTTCGTGAGCTCGCTGATTAGCATCAGAGTCCGCTCCTCCTCGGGCGCGATGGGCGGGCGCGGCGTCTCAGCACTGGGCGCCGCCGCCCTAGTGTAGCGCAGGCGGCTCCCTTCCACCTTCCGCAGGTAGAACCAAGAATCGGCCCAGCCCGCAACCGAGTCCTTGAGAGAGAAGAAGGGATACTCGTACGGGCGGCTGGTCCTCAGGCGGAAATATAGAGCACCGGTGCGAGGCGTGCCGGTCTGAAAAGATTGTAGAAATGAAAAGAAAAGGTGGGCGTCGGAAGGGCGCCCATGGCTACTCGCAAAGATGGGCAAAGATGGTCGGGACAAGAATGGAATTGGGATTCGGATCGTAATCTCGCACTCACATTGCTCAAGCACGGATTCGAAATCGCTCTCGGGCATCAAAGCCGTTAATGATGTATAGCTCGCAAGAGACTATCTCATCGTTCTTGTGGCGCCGAGTTGTTTCATCGAGAACCCGCCAGAGTCTGAGATCAAGGTAGCCGAAATCCTGGAGCACCCAAAGCCTCTCCGTGGTGGTCTTGCTCATGCCGAACTTCGCCACGATCTTCGCCATGAGGAAAACTAGAGGAAGGGGCGTTAGAGTGGGGCGAAGGGGTTTGGGAGTAGTAAGGTTTTTTTCCTGAGGTTCGATTGAAAGTTACAGGAGAAGAAAAGCCTGCAAAAATTGTTCCCACCTGGCATTTATAGGCGGAGGAGCCAAAGCGGACCAGCAGGGCGGCGTGTGGCGGTTCGGTTTTGAAGTGTCTTCTGTGGCGGTTTCCAAAACTGTCGAGTCGTACCATAAAGCTTCACGAGAAGGAACCGTCGTGACCTCCCGCCTTCGCTCCCAGGGCGTTGCCCGAGTTGGTCCTTGGTCGAACGTGCTCCTACCCGAGCAAAGTTGCTCGGATGCTGCGACAGCTTTTCGCCGCAAGTTTCCCGTTCCCAAGCAAAGTCGCTCGGATGCTACAGCAGTTCTTCGCCGCAGGGCTCCCAATCCCTTGACAAGTATATGGAGGCTTAAGGCGGAGTCCCCAGCTGGGCACCTTTCCCTCTTTAGCCTCGGGGGCTAGCTGTCGGAGATTGAATATTTGCTACAGATGACCATCGCAGCTCGGAAGTCTCCGGGCTACCCTTGCCCGGGGAGGCGTCCCCGGGCATTTCGACCTCTGAGCTGCCCCGACCTTCGTCGAGCCCCATTCTCCCGAGCAGGCTTGCTCGGGGCCCGTAACCAGACGACGTAGCCCGTCGAAGATGCCTCGAGATTCACCCAAAAGCCAGGCACGGTCCACGAAAAAGACGTGGCATTTACTACGCTTGACCGCCGTGGTGCTGGCGCTACCATAAACTCGCCTCAGTATTCCCGCGTCGTGTGGTGCGGCGGATGGCGTGTGGCAATGACTCGCGCCGTCCGGCCGATGAGCGCCCCTGTAATAAGCGCTTTATGCGCTGTAACCCCCTATAAATACCTCCTCCCACGAAAGGTTCGGGGTTCGCATGCATCTACTTTCCACACTTGTACACAAAGCGTAACACATTGTAAGAAACCTTCACACATCAGTTCAAGCACTGGACGTAGGGTTGTTATCTCCTTAGCGAGAGGCCCGAACCAGACAAAAACGATCTCCCTGCTCGCTGCCATTGTCCTTGTAGCTCGGTAGGACCTCGGACGCTATACCCCCCGTGAAAAAGGGCCCTAGGTTGATCCCTCATTCACCAAGTAAGCTCGGCGGGGGACCAGTTCCCGAATCGTCGACATGTGGCAATTAGTATTACTGCTATTATGCAAATGTAATAAAGTGGAAATGGTTTGGACCGGGGTGGATGGATGTTTGGTGATGCTGGATGCATAAGAACTTGAAAGTGAATATTCCGCCCTAGTTAATTAAGGACTGAAGCATGTGTTATCATGGACCGAGCACTACCGTACAACCACAAGTCTATATGGGTATGACCTAGCTAATTAATTTGTGCATCTTATTATTGGCTTCGCTATTCGGTGGAATGTGGGTGTCAGATGGAGACAATTTTCCCACATGGCGTAAGAGGAGGCTTCTGACTGGGTGGATGTAACCCTTCAGTAGTGAAATCTTAGGGGGCGAGGTTAAAAGTGGGATTGTTCATTGTAAAGGCCTTGTCATGATCTCTCTGACGACACATAAAAGGAAGTGTGTAATTGCATGGCAACAAGAGGCGGTCATGTCTTGTGGGTAAAGTTGTACACACTCTGTAGACTTAAAACTACTTAAGTAGCCATGTCCACGATCAAGGGTAGGCGAGGTACGCTTACACATTGTAGATCTTATGGTTTGTTTTAAATGAAAATGGTGGTTTGGGAATCCGTGAGTGAATGGAACTCTCGGATTGTGATTTGACGGTTGGAGCCAATCAGGTGGTTGGAACCTGTTTAGTTGTTATATCAAATTCAATTACTATTCCATTACGTTTTGGTCAATGATGCTTTATGAAATTATTATTGGTATTTAAAGTTAAAACTTGCTTTATGCCAAAAGAGTCATATTATACCTTCAGTTGTTTAGCCTTGCATATAGTTATTATGCATTATATTTTCAAGACTTGTGGAGTACATTTTGTGCTCACCCTTACAACATCCCAACTTTCCACAGAGGCGTGTGCAGAAGCTAAAGGTGACTATGAGTTCTTTGCTTGTGGTTACGACGAAGGTGATCTAGAATGCTAGGTCATGAACCCCAGTCGATTGCCTGTGGGCAAATGGATGGGCTTATCCTGCTACTGTTATTTCATTTTCGCTGCTTCTTTATTGGACTCAAGGCATGAGGCTTCTTATTTGTAATAATTGGCCATAAGGCTAATACCTTTCTGCCTAATTAATATTATTTGATTCATGGTATGGATACGTTGTCATCACTGTTTCCACTGTGTGTGCTATCTTTTCCTGGACTAACACAATTATACACAGAGTGTTCGGATTTGGGAATCCAGTCCTGACAAGAGGAGAAGAGGTAAAGAGATGAGAGAAGAAGAAATGTGAGGAGAGGGGTACGGCCAGACCCAAAAGGAAAAGAGGAGCAGGGGAACGGTTACACCGAGATTTGAGCCAAAATTGCCCCGACCCGACTTGGTCTGTATGACCTCATATGGGCTGGTCATACCTCCCACTGGTGTTACCACACCCTCTGTGGTCACATCGGCCCTAGCAGGCTGAAAAGCCATTCAAAAGACAAATTGAGTTGCAGTTGCTCTTTTATTCATATTTCTTGATGAATAATCTATTTGAGCAATTCAATTCAATAAAACAATCAAGAAGAGCAAATTTTCACAGATAATTTTTATTTAAAATAGACTTCTTTTGAGTAAAAGAGAAATTTTTTGAAAGTAAACACTTGATAAGAGATCACTTTTGCATTTGGGAATATATGAGTTTGAAATATCTTTTGTGAATCTAGATAAGATAGAAATCTAGTTCCAAGGCAATTACTCACAATGTGCATTTTAATATGTCAATATTGACCAAGTTTTGAATTTGGAGAAATTTTGTGGAAATCAAGACTTAGTTCAAAGCATTTTGGGATATTTTTCAATATAGAGAATATTAAATAGAATAAACTGAATCAAAGATGAGGTTTATATATTTAATAGTCATGTGCCTATGCGTTGCAATAGAAATTCAATTTGCGACAAAAAATTTCTTTGCAAAGAGCACTAACCTTGTCTAAATGATGTTGTTTACTTTGAATGTGTAATGGTTGAATGTTTAAATCAATTCATCAAAGCATAAAATTCCAAACACCTGTTTACAAACTTAGCCTAAAATTATCTTTAATTTTGTAATATGAAGGCCCTTGTGTTACAAAATACTTTGCAAATTTTAGATGTTCATAAGTACTACTTATGTACAAACACAATAAATAGTAGATAAGGTTATATAAAAATATCTCATTTAAAATGTATGATTTTTTTCATGTGAAACAATGTGATTCCCAAAAGAATCCTATAAAATTCATTGTCCCAAACGAGCCTAACATGGCATTACTTGCTAGACATGTAAGAGATTTTGGTTAAAAAATCATACAGTACTATGAAGATAAGGATTATACCACTAGAAAGTATACAGTACTAAAACCGGAGATATATAAGATGAATATATGAGAATTACCATTTTAAATAGTCTTAGGGCACCTAGGGAGAGCATATCGATATTCACCACAGCTATAGCATAATTTCTTTAAATTTCCTTTACTTCTGTCATAGGGAGCAAATTTGAAAAGACACAATACTATTACATTGTTAGAAGAAAGCAAATTTGAATTTTCAAAAATCAAAGAATTAGGCATTAAACTAACTGACATTCTTCTTATGAGAAAGTGAGAGAACCTCCTATTTAATCAAGGAAACCATATAATAAATCAAACAGATAATATGCAGTTATCGATAAAACTGATGAACACCTACTTGTAGATGTATGCAGCAATGCCAAGAATGACGCAAATCAAGATGATATCAATTGTGAAGTTTCTAGTTGATCGAAATTGCATAGCACCCAGATTTGTCAGTAAAACTAAAATACTGCAACGGTAGTTAAGTTATAAATTAAGACTTCAGGTTTTAACAAAACCAATTGCTCACTGGTTAGGAAACCAAATAATAAATCAAACAGATAACATACAGTGATCGATAAAACTGATGAACACTTACTTGTAGAGGTATGCAACAATGCTAAGAATGACGCAAATCAAGATGATATCAACTGTGAAGTTTCTAGTCGATCGAAACTGCACAACATCTAGATTTGTCAGTAAAACTAAGAACACTGCAACAGCAGTTAATTTGTAAAATAAGACTTTAGGTTTCGACAAAAACAACTTCTCACCAGGTTGATAGTTTCTTTTAGCTTGACATTAGTCTTTCTTAGCTCCGTATTAGCTTTATCCACCAGCAAAAATTATGCACATGCATTTCTTTCAACTTTAACTATGGACATTATGATAACAGTTATTTTAAAAAGACAAAAAACTAAAAGTCAGCCTTAGAGTTAATATCATCCATCAAAGGGACTTGCCTGTCCAGTTCCTGTAGAATTACATGAATAATTTTAGTTCTTAATGTCAGCAGAGAATTAAGGTTATATGAATAATTTTTGCTTTGATTTAATGCAAGCAGAGAATCAATCTTATTTAATAAATAAAGAAGCTACATGCATCTACAACAAACCTCATTCATGTCCTCTGCCTGATTTTTCAGTGTGCTGAATTGTTGTAGTCATTTGTGTAGCATCTGCCACACATTTTCTGGTGCTCTAACTTCAACGCTGCAGATCATCATAATAAATCATAAGCCCATTCGCACTTCCAAGCTCAAGCCTATGTTCGGGTGGTGGTGTTTATATAGCATTGTAGTGTAGACAAAAATTAAGATTTCAGGCAGAATACCTTAAATTTCTTACTCAAGTCTTTTACTAGCTGACACTAATGACTCTTCCCTTTCACTTGCCCTTCTACTGCAAATGCTACATGATCAACGGAAGTTCATAAGTGCTCCCAATAGGACAGGAAAGCCTACAATTCTATTAGTAGCAATCAGCAATCCTAATAGACTTACTAACTTAGATTGCTGTTATTATTGTTGAACAGCTACAGTGGATTCAGGCCCGTTCCTGGGGCAGGGCGAGCAGGGCGGCTGCCCCGGGCCCCGTCATCTATTAGTATAATCAATTTGTAAAGGTCATAACTTTAGATCCATAGATCCGATTGAGCTGATTTTTATTGGGTTAGTTTCAAAATTGAATCTAGTTTCTAAAGTCCAAATTTCATATCAATCCAACGATGGGATCTTCGGGAATTAATATTTTAGTAAACGTATGTCAATCTGTTTTTTGTCGAAACCGAAGCGATCTTTAATAGTTTGATGAAAATGATTGCAGTAGTGAAGCAATTCTATAAGTTGAGAAAAATTTAAAGTTAATTACTTTTTTATTATGGTTGATATGGTCAGTTCATTGAAAAACAGATTTGAAGAACTCTAAGTATTCAAAGGTATATTTGGACCTGTTCTGAGCTCAACAACTTTGAAGTCATTGGATTATATTGAACTTAAAGATTATTGTACTAAGTTGGCAAAAACTTTCTCTGTTGATGATTCATCGATGTTGAGTTAAATAATCTGATTTCTGAGTTAAGAATACTGCAAATGACTTTACCAGATAGACCAATATACGCTATGGAGATTTTTGAGTTTGTTAGAATAGTGGATTGTTATGGTAATATTTCTGTTGCTTATCGGATTTTATTTATTGTGCCGTAATAGCTGTGGCATCATTGAAAAAAGCTTTTAAAGTTGAAATTATCAAAGAACTATTTGAGATCTACAATGTCTCAAGAAAAGTTAAATGGTCTAGCAACTTTATATATTGAGAAGAAGTTATTGGATGACATTAATGTTGAGGCCATAATTGATGATTTTGTATCTAGCAATGTTAGAAGATATTTTCTAAGATGATCTCTACAAATGTTTGAGGTAAATAATCTCACTTTTGTACTTCCATTTATTTATCGGTAACAATTTCTATAATACATGAATATTATCTTTTAATTGATACATGAATACATAGTAATATAAAAATATTTTGATGCTTATATTAGGGAGACCTCTGTTTATAATTTAGTTTGGGACCCTCAAAAACTCGGGACCCGATACGAGTGAATTTGCTATACAAGTTCTTACCCAAAGAGCCGATTGTTATGGTCTAGCAATCTCGAGTACCAATTACAAGCTATTGAGGAGAGGAAGAAAGATCGAGGAGGTCTTAGAAGAAGAACAGAGAAGAGGATCTGAGAATGAAGAAATGGAAAAGCGAGGAAGAGTAGTATGCTTTCGTTTCTTGATCCCCTTCCTGGCCGCTTTATACGGTTGTTTTGTAGTGCCATTCCTTCCGGTAGGCGGGCCACCTTCCGGCCGAGCGGGCCAAGCCGATTTCAAGGGCTCAAGTCCGTGACATTCCTCCCGTTGAAACGCGGCTTGCCCCAAGCCGATGACACCATGCACTGAAACCACCACCGTTGGTTTCTTCTCTCAGAGTGTCTGTTGGCGTTGTGCTCCGTGTTCTCGGCCACTGGATCAAAGACTCGGTGCATGTGATGCTTCCACATTTGGAGCAACGAGAAGCACCCGTCCACATATGGAGGACAACCAAGCGCGTAGTGTAGCGGGCACGAGAGGAACCACATCGAAGCTAGACGTTGTATCTCCTTTGGAAAAGTAGCACTAAATGACATTATGCGCGCTTTTACACCACGAGGGGGTATCCATCTGCTCAACAATTTTACGATTCGTGGCGCAAAACCCATATCAAGCATTCGATCGGCTTCATCAAGAGCTAAGAACTTCCTCATTTGTAGTGATACTCTAGCCCTCTCCAAAGCAGATCCATCAAACGACCGGGAGTAGCCACAAGGATTTCAACACCCTTTCTAAGTCCCTCAAGCTGCTGCTTTGTATTAGTGCTCCACCATATGCAACAACTACCCTAACTTGATGCAGTACACAAATTTCCTTGCTTCTTCGTGAATTTGGGTGATGACTCACAGTAGGTGATAATATATGTGCAATAGGATCGCAGATCCTTGAATCTCTTGGCTTCGTGGTGGCCTTGACTTCATGATCCCACTAATGATCGAAACAAAAAGCATCGGCTTTCGGACCTGTCGAGCACCACCAAGAGATCCCTCCCTGAAGATAGAACCAAAGCCACCTTCCCTAGTTGTTCAGAGAAATTCTTAGTTGCGAGAATAAATCGTGTACCTAAAAGCCACAATCCCACCACCATCACCACCTTGGATCTTTGTTCTTGGTTTTGCTCACCCACATCATCGATTGCTAGGGCGAAGACAACAATGATTACATGCACCGATGGCGACCCCAATTATCACACTTCTTCGTGGCTTTTGAACTCTGCATCTCTCTTGCGGCGAGACGAAGATGAAGAATTTCTCCATTAGAAACTCAGAGTGCTATTGCTTTGCGGTGGCTTTACATTAAACAATTCAGCATGCCAAACAAGGCATCCACTCGGCGCCATAGGAATATGCCGTGCAAGTGCAGATTGTTCGAGCAAGCCTTTGAGCATTCATCTGGACTCGGCTTGCATGCTTTGGCCTTTGTCAAGTAAGCTAACACTAGTCATGGGGTAGAACTTATCGGTTAAAGCTGCTGCACTTGTGTTGCTACTTGTATAATTAATTGGAGAGTCTCTCACACATCCACTGTCCGATCACCTTGCTCCCAATCTGTGGGAACCTTCTGAGAGAATCCTTCATGCAAGCCGCAGAGTGGGAGCAAATTGTAGATTCTGTTCGCAAATGTAAAAGTCGCCCATGGTGGCGTGGCGGTGGGCGGCTTATCGATCAAGCGTGGAAGCTCTCCTCTAGCGCCCTTTCTTGGTTTTGGTGTTCCAACAAAGAAAGCGTGGAAGCTCGATACTCGAGAAGATTTTCCGGGGTATTATAATCTTCATTGGGACTCCTTGAAAGAAAAATTGATCATTACTGTCATCTTGTATCCCATCCCGTTGAGGAATAAATGGAGCTACAATTGTTTCTTTGATGAAGGATGTCTTAGTCGGTGTTTCTTGCTTGTTCACGATGGAACTCCAAAGTTGTTGTCGTTGTCCTTTGATACAACACATTCTACTATCTCGATCTGCACTTCCATCTTGTTGTGGCACAAAGAACCCGAAGGAGGGAGACGGGATATTCATCCCTCTTGCGTTTCCCGAAGACATCATCGAAAATTCTTAGTTAGTGGCCGAGGTGCTCCCTTTTCGGGTCCTCACGACCCTCCACATAAGCAACATTCACATCAACCCCCGGCTCTTCGATTTATCCACAGCGGAGGTTCCATGTAAGGGCTCGGAGGCCGATCTTGGATCGAAGAACCAAAACACCGGACCTACTTCCCATGCCCGTGTGGCGTTCCCTGGCCGAGCTTCGCCGCGCTTGCCTCGAAATCATGGCCTTGCGGATGGTATTTCTCGGAGGCATTTCCTCAAACACCTCACCTACGTGATCTGCTGCCCTTGACTTGCGCGGCTTCACCGCACCATCAAGCACGACTTCGCGTCCCCTTCGTGCGGCCGCGCAACCTTGGCGAGGCCCTCCGCCGCATTCGCGAGGACGCCACCATGACCCGCACCCAGGGCGAGGCGGGCATCGGCCACGTCGTGGAGGCCGTCCGCCACATGCACTCCGTCATGGGCGACATCCGCTCCCTCCGCGGCATGGACAACGACGGGGTCTTCTCCAAGCTAAGCCGCCGCCTTCACGACTTGGTCATGCAGACCCAGCCGCTCGGCCGCCTCCCGGTCGTTCAGATCGCGGCCAGCAGGATGGCCACCCCTGCCGACGAGCTCCTTAGTGGTGGCAGCCACCATGGATTGCGCTCTGCGCAACTCAACCAGCAACTTCTCGCACAGCTCGATGATCCGGTCACTTTTCGCAATTGCTCTCTCAAAAACGTCCGTCATGGCTTGGATCGAAGGCTCACGATGCAAATGTTATGGTCTAGCAATCCTCGAGTACCAATTACAAGCTATTGAGGAGAGGAAGGAAGATCGAGGAGGTCTTAGAAGAAGAACAGAGAAGAGGATACAGAATGTAAGAAATGGAAAAGCGAGAAAGAGTAGTATGCTTTACATTTCTTGATCCCCCTTCCTTTCTTTGCTTAGGTTGTTTTGTAGTGCCATTCCTTCGGTAGAAGCGGGCCACCTTCGGTACCGAAGGGCCAAGCCTAGTTTCCAAGGGCCCAAGTCCGTGACACCGACATGCATCAACTTCCGCATCAGCTCCATCTTTAGTTCATGTAGGGACGTCATGAGCTTCCTTGCATTCCCTGCTCTTCTCTTGGCTCGGTGCTTTCCCCTCGCGTTCAGTGCTGTACGTCTGCTTCGGGAGCATGTACAAGCCACCAGTTCATCGACACGCGGTGCTAGCCGATGAGGTGGACCCGTTCATCGACGCGCGGTGCGCGCCACGAAGGGCAAGGGCGTCGTGCCTGACCCGGTGGTGCTCTCCCGGGTGTTCGCAGACGCTGTGGACGCGGCGAATTGGGCAGAGGTGAAGGCCGAGGCCAGCCGCCGCGGAGGCGGTGGAGGAAGGCGGCAGCTCGTGGGTGGGGTCTGGAGAGGATGGTGAAGGAGCTGGAAGCCGTCGCAGCGGCATAGGAGTGACAACGAGAGCAACAGATTGCTGCTGATGGATTCATACGTGTCCCTGTGCGTCGTTTTTTGTCTATGAATGGTGCTTAGATTGATCGGTTAATTCGCTTTACATACCATCGACGACCCCATCCAGGATTTTACCCTTTGTTTATGCTAAGCCCGTTTGGAATGCATGAGTTTTTAGGTGATAGGTAGAAACAATTCATTCATGCAAGAATAAAAAAAAACTTCTTTTATTCTAAATGGGCCGTTATGTTGGCTAAATGGGCCGTTATGTTGGCTACCCAAATCTCTCTCCTTCCAAGTTAAGGCAAGTTTAGCGGTGATTTTTCAACTGTGGTTAGAGCATCTTCAGCAGAGCCCCTAAACCAGCTCCTAAGCAGCTCTCGGTCTCCACAGTTTTCTTTTTCCTCTTTTTTTTAGGGGATGGCCTCCACAGTTAAACGAGAGCACTACAGGAAAACGATATTTTTTCGTCGGCTAACCTTATTTTCGTCGGCTTTAGAAAGGTGACGATAATAGAAATATATTTTCGTCGGTCCTACCCAAGCCAAACAACAATATGTACATTTTAAATCGGCGAGACACCGGCCAAGCGAAAAACAATTTATTTTAAATCGGTATTTTTAAACGCCGCAAGCGAAAATAGTCTTCGCGATGGTGGCAATGGAATTTGAAAATGTTTTTCGTCGGCTTTATTGACCGAGCGAAAAAAGTCTTGATCCATTCGTATTATGCCACGTGGTATGAGGAAGTGTTTTCGTCGGCTGACCTGGTCGATGAAAAAAAACCCTGCCACGTAGGCCTTATTTTCGTCGACTACTCGCCGAAAACAAAAGGCGTATTAAGGCGTAGCCGACCCTCATGAAACCATTCACTTGTGCTGCTTTCAAAGCGCCTTGCCTACAGGTCCACAGCGTCGCCGCCGCTTCGCCGCCGCTCGCCCCTGCCTGCGCAAGACCACCGCCTCCGCCGCCGCCTACCCTTTATGCTGCGCTGCTGCCGTCCGTTGTCGCCATCGCTGCCACGCCCTGCCGCCCGCCCGCTTCTGCAACACCGCGGTGCCACCGCCGCCATGCGCCACCGCCTTCCGCCGTCGCCGCTTGACCACGGCCCGTGCCTGCACCGCCGCCTGCGCGCGCCGCTGCGCCGCGCCACCGCCTTCGCCGCTTCGCCGTCGCCCTGCCACGACCCCACCGCCGCTTCGCCCTGCGCCAGCGCCCCGCCGCCCGCCCTGCCCGAGCCACGACACACGCCGCCTCCCCTATCCGGTAACACTAGGTCAAAATGACATTACCTCACAGAGCCCTCCGTTGTTTCATGTGTGGTTGATTTTATCGTGGTTGTCAATGTCAGAATTAAAAGGGGAGAAGAAAACGAGTTAAGCATCTGAAGCCACGCCGCCGCCTCCCCACGCCGGCGCTGCCCGTAGCCCCACGCGCCGTCTGCCACCGCCCTCTTCGCGTATCGCCCGTCAAGCAAGGTGAATTTTTCGTTGTCGGAAATCCGGTTGTGTACTATTTTGTAGTTTAGATTAGTGTTGATTAATGATTAGGGTTTAATTTAGTTTAGTTTAGATTAAATAAACTAGCTACGAATGTGGTGACATATTGTTTATTTGCAATGCCATATTGTTTACATGCAAATGTGATACCATATTGTGACTTTATATGTTTGGAGCATGCCATTTTGTGATGCCATATTGTTTAGTTGCAAATGTGATGCCATATTGTTTACGTTATAATTAAGTTTCTTGCAAATGTGATGCCGTATTGTTTACTTCGTAAGTTTGGAGCATGCCATGTGATGCCATATTGTTTACTTAATTTATAGCATGTGATGCCGTAGTTGTTTATGAGTTATATAATATTGCTTCATTTGCTCTTAATTAAGTAGGGCTATTTTAAATCGCCAAGTAGCGTTTAATTTAAAATTCATATTTTATTTTATTTGGGCCATGATAAGTTCGGGGTTAAAGTCGGTAAAACATGATTCAATTAAGTAGAATCGATTTGGTCACCAAGTCTAGGCGTCACCGTTAAGAACGGCACATCTCACATTTACTTGTGAGGTGTGCCGTTCGAATTATCGATTTAATTTGGACGGCCTAGGAATGGGACGCTAGAGCATATGTAGGATTTATGACGAGCCCAATAGTTGAGCGGAATCTCGGCAGCATGATCCAGTTGTTCTCCGATGCACCAAGACTGGGCGTGCATTCGGAGAACAGCGGGGTTATGCTGCCGAAATTCCGTTCGGGCCGTAAGGCTCGTCATAAATCCGTGCTCTAACGTCCATTCTTGGGTGGGTTTAGGACCTATCTTTCCCAGTAGAGCCCTTGTTCGCAACTAAGCCGTTGTGGTTGATATCGGTGCATGTGTTTAGATTCGAGAATGGGTGATGATCGAAGGTGGATGTATGATGGTTGGAGTAAGACCGGGGCGCACTCAAGAGAATGGGAAGTCATCGCACAGGCGTTCGTGGACCATGCATTCGCAGGGGCTGCTGGTGGTGTCGCAAAGTGCCCGTGTAGCAAGTGCCGCAACTATTCTTACTACGTGAAGTCGGATGTAGAGCGGCACCTGTGCAAGTTTGGTTTCATGCCCGACTATTTGATATGGTACGAACATGGTGAGGTGGAGCCCATTATTGATTCGGACCATGAGGATGAAGACAGGATGGATGGGATCTTTGAATGATATTGGTAGGGAGTTTGAGGTTAATTGAAGAAGGAGCTTTGGTAGGAGGTGCAAAGATTTTATAGGCTCCTTCGGCCTCGGAAGAAATTGCATGAGTTCACCAGCGTGACCGTCCTACAAGCGGTGACACGGCTCATGTCAATGAAGTCAAGTACAACTTTTCGAACAAGTGCTACAACGATATGGTCCAACTGATCAATGATATCCTTCCGCCGAACCATGAGATGCCGAAGGACATGTACCAGTCCAAGAAGATGTTGTCCGGCCTTGGGATGAAGTATGAGAAGATTGATGTTTGCGAGGATAATTGCATGTTGTTCTGGAAGGAACATGCCAACGACACTCGTTGTAGGTACTGCAACAAGTCTAGATATGTCGAGGTAGTAAGTGATGAGGGGATAATGGTGATGACAAAAGTTGCGATGAAGCAGCTTCGATACATGCCAATCACGGCTAGGATTAAACGTCTGTACTTATCTAAAAAAACAGCCAGGCATATAAGGTGGCATAAAGAAGGTGTCCGTGAGATCAAGGATGTGATGGTGCATCCAGCAGATGGTGAGGCGTGGAAGGCATTAGACCGCTTCGACCCCGAATTTGCAAGTGACCCTAGGAGTGTTCGCATTGGGTTGGCGACAGATGGGTTCACGCCTTTTAGTGCAAGTGCCACCCCGTACTCTTGTTGGCCGGTTTTCATCGTGCCGTACAACCTACCACCTGCACTGTGCTTGAAGGAGGAGTACATATTTCTAGCACTTGTCATTTCAGGTTCTGATCATCCAGGGAAGCACCTCAATATGTTAATGCGGCCGTTAATGGAAGAGTTGAAAGAGTTATGGCGAGGGGTAGAGGCATATGACAGCTACGGTAAAGTAAACTTTACCTTGCGTATCGCATACCTGTGGTCGGTCCACGATCTACCTGCGTATGGCATATGGGCGGTTGGAGTGTTCATGGTCGGCTTTGTTGTCCCATTTGTATGTTTGACTCAGATGCATTCCGGTTGCGCATGGTGGAAAGTTCATTTCTTTGATTGCCATCGGCGATTCCTACCGTCGAATCACCCTTTCGGCGGATGTCCAATGTATTCGAAAGAACACCACCGTTACAAAGGGCCCGCCGATGCGTTTGACCGGTGGAGAGATAGCTGCCTAGCATAGGCAGCTCATAGTAAAAGACGATGGAGGGATCGAAGGTTTCAAAGTGGAGCACAACTGGACTCATATCTGTGCAATTTGGGAGCTCCCTTATTGTGCGGCATTGATTCTGCCACACAATATAGATGTGATGCACCAAGAGCGTAATGTCGCGGAAAGCATCGTAAGCATGTGCTTTGATTTCAAAGACAAAACAAAAGATAATGTGAAGGCACGAAGAGACTTAGCCGAGATTTGTGATCGGCTGGCGCTCGAGATCGTACAAGATCTTGAAGGGCTAAGTGCCGAGCCACGAGCTCCGTCTTGTGTGAAACCTCATGACAAAAGCAGATATTCGGTGGTTCAAAACCCTTAAATTCCCAGATCGCTATGCAGCTAACATAAAGCATGCAGTGAACGTCAGCACCAGGAAGCTAAATGGGCTTAAGAGCCATGATTACCACATCATAATGGAAAGACTTCTCCTCGTAATGTTTCGTGGCTACTTCAAGGATGAGTTGTGGAGAATGTTTGCGGAGTTTAGTTACTTCTATAGGCAGTTATGTGCTAAGGAAATCTCGAAGAAGATGATGCGAAAGTTGCAGAGAGAAATACCGGTGCTTGTATGCAAAATGGAACAGGTATTCCCACCTGGTTTTATGAACGTGATGCAACATCTATTGGTGCATTTGCCCTGGGAAGCGGAGGTTGGAGGACCTGTGTAATTCAGGTGGATGTATTGCGAGGAAAGAGAATTGAAAAAGATCAGGTCAACCGTACGCAACAAGGCTAGGGTTGAAGGGTGCATCGCTGAGGCGTATGCTCTAAAAGAGATATCCTACTTCTCAAGTACGTATTTCACAGATGAGCACAATGTGAATGCCCCTACAACGCGGTATCATATCGCAGAAGAAGCACCCCGAGTAACCTTCAAATTTTTCGATGGAAGGGTAAACTCATCGGCGCTTCTACTCCACATGAGGTGTCACCAACAGAGTGGAACTTCGGCTCTGCTTTATATGTACTCCAACATGGATGAAATGGAAAAATATTTGAGTAAGTAACGATTCAGTATTTTGTCTTGAATTGTGTAATCTGAACCTATTCTCATTTGGTGAGTCCACGCACAGATTGTTTGACCAACAACATTGGAAATCGCCGCCAACCTACTAGCAGCAGTTGGATAAGCTACGCCATGAGGGGTTAAACAACGACCCTAGTTTAGTTGGTGGTTCGAAAGTATGTAATTTTATTCTCCTCCCAATTTTCTAACCCTAAACTTCAAATTATTTCCGTTGCACCTAGTAATGATGTCTTAACCTATGCGATGCATGCTCGATGCCGCGTCCATGATGACTTCTGCGGCTATCACACTGCAGTGCCGTTCGGCAAGGAACTTGATCGTTCACGATGTTAATGGGTTTCGTTTCCAAACAACAACATTGGAAGCGAGGCGTCCACTCCACTGCGACCCTTTGTGAACAGCGGAGTGGTAACTAAGGCATGAGATGCAAGTGGGCGCGTAATTAACTACTATGGTGTTCTTCAAAACATAATTGAGTACAAGTTTGGGGGGTCCAAAGAACTGAGAGTAGTTTCCTTTGAATATGATTGGTTTGATCCTAACAATGGCATACGTGTCGACGAATTTGGCATGACAGAGGTCAAGCACCAGTCAAGGCTTCAAGGCCATGACAATTTCGTGCTTGCTCACCGGTTTGAACAAGTGTACTACGAACTATCCTCATCGGCTTGCATGCTTGGTGGGTAGCATATAAAGTTAACCCCGTGAGCGGTTATATCCTCCAGGGATGCCGACTACGTCGACGAAGACGATGGGCGATGAGGAAGCGGATGTCTACCAAGAAGAAGGTCTGCCAAGATCTTTTCAGGTTGCTCATGAGGATGACCTTCAACAGGTAGCCATCGATGCCACAGACCTAATAGTTGAGCCTCGTCCATCAAAGAAATGACATCGAGATTATGTGAAAACACATCTTTCTAGATAACGAGTCACCAATGAACCTCGAGACGCTGATGAGTTTTGATAAGTACATATCCTCTTATTGCTGTAATACTACTTTGATTATATTTATTACTACTTCCACATTGTTGCTATAATTTGTTATAAATGTGCAATCTAACTCTATTGAAACTTTTGCAGATGTTTAAGCACGCGAAGGATAAGATTGTTAGTAAGCTCAGTGGATCTACCTCCGGGACCTCGAGTGGGAGTAAGGGAAGAGTCGGGGTCAGTGGGCCAGAGTCCTCGAGGAGGTGATGCCTCTTCAAGGGACTGTCGAGGCAGCAAAGGAGGCAAAGAAGAACTCTTGGGGTGCATGGAGCAGGCACGAGAGGCCAACGAGGAGTACGTGCCTTCTGCCTCAGACTCCTCAGATGAGTCTGAGGACTTAGCACCAGCGGCGGAGGAGGTAGCGGAAGAGTTGGCGGAGGATGAGGGTGACGAAGAGATCCCAGAGGATCTTTGGCGCCTTCTTCCTGACGTTTCAGGTATTCATGTTTTCAATGTTAATTTTTGTATGCATAGAGTTGTGATTCTCATTTTTGGCATTTTTCAGGTTCCGGGGATCCAACAACGTCCTCCCAAGAGCTGAACCTAACCAGCGGAGGGTGATCAGGCCCCATGGGGATTAGTAAGTTAGTTTTCTTATTTTGAAAAAGTAACTTATCGAGAATCTAACTGGTTTGATTTCATTAATTGTAGGCAATGGGATGGCGTGGCGTGGGAGGTAGGCACCGGCGATCGCAAGTTAACGCGGTCTTGGGAGCTCTTTGCCACCGCCACTACCAGTGTTTGGTGACCATCACGGGTGGTGCATGGCGGCCTAAAGTGGGAGCACTCTGAGGTTGGCTCTGAGGGCGTCGCGGCTTTTCTTGTTGACGCGGTTTCGCACGATTTCGGGTTAGTTCCTTACCTCTTCTGAGTTCATTCATTTGTAGTGATATGTCGCTAGCTCAATAATTGCTTTTGCAGGAGAGGTACTGCTTTGGAGGACGGGATGTCCCATAAATCAAGAGAGGGGCGAAAAAGTCTTCAACAAGGCGGCCCATAAGGTCATGAAGGACATGATGTCCAATGCACGCATCCAAGCGGTGTGCTTCTACTACAAGGGGGTGAAAAAGGAGAAAATGACCGAGAAGCTTGGAGCCTCCAAGATCTACCTGCGCAAGGATGAGTACCTCCAGGCGTCCATCCCCTGGCTGATGAAGTGCCCGGATGCTTTCAGGTACTTGTGCACATACTGGGCGTCGGCTGACTTTGTTGCTAGGTCCAACAAGAAGCGAGGCAACAGAGAGGCAGGTGGACACCTCCGCTTAGCAAGGCGCATGGTAAGTATATAGCCTTAGTTCAGTACGCTTTTGAATGCATGTCGCTAACTTTGGATTATAGGAGGCTGAAACTGGCATTGCCCCGAGCTACATCGATGTTTATCTTCGGGGACACTGAAGCACCGATCGAGTCGCTGGACATTTGTGCACGGTCGTCGACTCGAGAGGATTGTGAATTGTTCGACCTACTTTGATGAAATTTATGTCTTCAAACTGTTGTTTGATATTGTTGGCATGCAGGAGCAATATGGGGATGAAATGGCTCGGCGTCCGGGCGAGTCTGTTGGAGGAGCGAGAACCCGATGTCTCGGCGCTATACCAGAGTGGTGGGGGCAAGAGACATGGAAGGTGAAATAATCCCCTTATTGTCGGAAATCTCGATATCGTCAATAGTTGCGCTTTTATTAATGCCTTGGTTTCATATATATGTCATTGCGGAGTTCTCCATGTTCAACAGGTTGTGGACTCGGCGTCGCTCTGTCCCAAGGAAGAGCGTCGGGGTCCTCACTGAGCAGGCTTGCTCCTCGAGGATAATCGAGGTTCATGAGTACGAGGAGGAGGCTCGCCCAGCGTGAGGTGATAGCTAAGTACAAAGCGAAGATGGCGATTAAGGCAAGCAGCGTACTTCGAGGAGCTCTTGGTAAAAGCTCGAAATCTCAACATATCGATTAATTTTTACTATTACGGATCTAACACTTTGACTATATGCAGCAACTCTCATGGCTGTGGGCACTCAACACGGCTTGCCTACGCTTGACCTCCTCGCCATTCTTCGGTATCCACCTCCGGGCAAGCCTTTGCAGTAATTATGCTTTAGGTTAATTCGGTTTGAAAATTATTTGTAATTCTAGACTAACATGAAATTTCATGACTTCTTTTGTTATTCCAAACTTATTTTATGTTTTTATTGTGTTTGGTATGTACTCTTTGCTTTTAATCTAAGCTGCTATCATTTCGCCGAGCTAGATAGACTTTCAAATTGTCCTTACATCAGTATATTTTGCTTTGTCCTTGATAACCTCATTTACACAATTTTGTAGCTAGACTCTGATCTTTTATTGAATTTAATGGGCTCATATATAATTAACTTTTACAAATAGTTTTGAAAATTATTTGCAATTCTGTACTAACATGAAATTTCATGACTCCTCCACAGGGTTCTCAGCCTCCTTCGCCGTGGCACCCGTTTCCGCCTCCACCACCAGGGCCAACTCAGGGTTCGAGCTTGCACACTCCAAATGCAAAAGTCGACGGCTTCTTTGCCTCTGGAGGTAGCGGCAATAATTCAAACACCCCCGAGAGTTAGGATTATACATTGTTGTGATGGATGGAAACTGAGAGTAGTTGAATAAAACTTGTGATATGTTTTGGATTGATATATATGTTGGTGTATTTGAGATATTAATGTAATGCATGTGCGAATTTCATGTTAATATGATTTTGAAATTGTATGACGCATTTGTGATTGTTTTGAGTAATATATGTTGGTGTATGTCAATTTGCGTAAAAACTGTATTTTTTTCATCAAAACGAGCAAAGGGTGCCGTTTCGGAGGTACCTCTCGGTATTTTAAATCGGCCACTGGCCGATGAAAATCTTGGGGTTTTACTGATAGGCCAAATCGATATTTTAAATCGGCTACTGCCGGCGAAAATAACGCCAATATTTTAATCGGCTACCGCCGATTTAAAATCGTCGACAATAACATCTTGGCCAGCCATCGGGCACTTTTTTCGTCGGCTCGTCGGGACCCATTTAAAAACGGTATTTTAAATCGATTCTGCAAGCGAAAATAATTTCTATTTTCGTCTATTTTGATTCATCGGCTTATTTTCGTCGGCAAATCGACGAAAATATATATTTTCGTCGGGAAACCACTCTTTTTCGTCGGCATGTGGCCGACGAAAAAATATCGTTTTACTGTAGTAGAGGAAGAGGGTTTTTTTAATAATACATTTTTTAAAAGAAATTGTGAAATTAATATGTGAAACAGAAAAATTATAAAATAATACCCAGTCGTCAAACGGTATGGTGAAATAGGAGTGATCGCCAAATGGTACGACGAACACCCTATTATCCCCATACCGTATGGCGACAACTCCTTAATCAACGTGATTAAGGAGTTGTTGCCAAACGGTTTTGCAATAACTCCTTAATTATCTTATTTTCGCCAAACGGTTTGACAATAACTCCTTAATTACCCTATTTTCGTTAAACCATACGGCGACAACTCCTCCTTATGCGATTAAGGAGGAGTTGTTGTCATACGGTTTGGCGAAAATAGGGTCTTCGTCGTACCGTTTGGCGACTACTTCTATTTCGTCTATCGTTTGGCGACGGGATATTATTTTTGCAATTTTTTTGTTGCACGTATTAATATCGCAATTCTTTTTTTAAAATGTATTGTTCAAAAAAAATCGAGGAAGAGAGCTTTTTTGAAAGCCAAGTAGCCAACAGTGGAGCCCTCGTGTGGATTAAGCCCTGGAAGATGGTCTAACTTCAGGTCGTAAACCAAAATTTACTCCAGAAGAGTTTTCTCCTCCATGAATCAAAGTCCAACTCAAACTAACCCAAGATCAAGCCCAACCCAACCTAATGAAATATGTTTCGCTTCAACAGTGCATTTAGAGAGCCTTAGTAGGTTGTACTTCGGTTATCATTGATTTGATCGGATAGCGTGGGCATAATACGTTAAGACCTGCTCTGGGACTATAAGGTCTATCTAGGAGCTGCAGTTTTTTTTAGAAGCTGTCTTTCAACTTTCTGGATTAATAAGTAGTCACAATTTTTTTAAGGCTATTTGGTAAATAGCTATTTTCTCTTTACAATAAATTGCAAAAGTATTTCTCACCCTGTTTTTGACTTTTGTTAGTTATAGATCTGTTTTGAGGGTTTTAAACTAGCTTCAGCTTTCGAAAAACCAGTAAACCCCTAAACAGCTCATCTTTTAAATGTTTTTTATATAATTTAGAAGCCATATATGACTAGCAAAAAACAAAAAGCTGAAAGTTAGACTGAACCTATTTTTGCAGCTTATTGTTGAGGGAATTAGTTATTTGTCAAACAGTTTCTTATAAAAAGCTATAGTCACTTTTAGTCTAGAAAGTAAAAAAAAAGTAACTTTTCAAATAAGCGACAACTTTCTAAATAGACCTATATATATGGCTTCTAGCTTATATCAAAAATCATTTAAAAGCTGTTTAAAGAAACCGAAGCTGACTTTAATCACCCGAACAGGACCTAAATTCAACCAGAATGCAAGTATAAGAACTTCACATACGAGTCCAGGCGATCCTTCAAAGGTTGAGGTGAACCTTCAGCTGGCAACAAATCTAAATTCTAGACGGTGAATAACCTTTGAAAGTTCGGGGTTGGTGTTAGACCTCAGCTAACAGATAACATATTTATTCGCACAACTGTGTATCTAGATATTATGATATAATCATCTTTTATATACAATTCTACTTCTAATAATTGAAACACCATTGATCTACATCGTTATAATCTGGCCTCACCAAAATAAGTGGTGGAGATCCCATTCTTTAATATACAACTTTACTTCCAATGATTAAAATACAATTGTATATGTTATAGATGATTAATCTGTACCGTTATAATGTGGCCTCACCAAAATAAGTGGCGAAGATCATTCTCTTTTCATTTTATTAATGTGAGAATTTTTAGAATTTATGATTATTGTGAGATTTTCTTACAATCTTACCTTTAAAATGAAGGAGGTATTTCGAATACCAATGATTGTTTATATTTATATACATACTAGATCAATGCCCGTGCGTAAAATTGGTAACAAAACATAAAGGTCAAGCAATAAAAGAAAATTCTGTTACAAAATCAAACATCTATTTCTCCCGATTACAACAGTTTTTATGGTTTCTTCTCCGGTATGAATTAAAACCAAATATATTGTACTTAGCAATATATATTACCAATCTAAAAAAATCAATCAATTATTTTTATCCCTTTTTGCAATTTATATTACCAGCTCGCGTTCCTCTTTCTCTCGTCATGCCCGCAGCGCACGCTCCTCGATGCCCTCGACCTCGCCTTTCTCGTCGTCTCGCTTGTTCTCGTCATCCATCACCTTCGCAGGGGCGACACGGGGGCTTTCCTCGAGCACAAGGCGCTGTTGCCGAAGCTACCGCCATTCCGGACCACTGGCCACTACGCGGTCGCGCTCGGGGCGTCCGCCATCTTCGCCGCAGCGTCCGCCGTCCTCCTCGAGCTTGTGTTCTTTCTCCTGCCGAACACGCCATGGCGCGCTGTGGAGTCCGCCTTCCTCGCCGCCCACTTCGTCGCGCACGTCATGGTCGCATGGTCAGTCGTCTTGGAGAAAGGGGCCACCGCCGCCACCCAGTCTTTGCATCTCCGCGTCTTCTGGATCGCCACCGCCCTCGGCGCCGCGTTCTTCTCTGCTTTGGCGGTGGTTTGTTGCGCCGATGGTTCGCTGCTCTTCCGAGATAACTCTTTCGCCTTTGTCGGCCTACTCGTCTCTATGCTTTTGGCGTACCTAGCCATCACTGGCTTCACCAGCCATGACACCAGAGCCCATGAAGGTGAACCAGAAAACACTAGCGCCGAGACGCTCGCCACGCTGTACGCCGCCGTATCGTTCCTCTCTCTCACGAGGTTCAGCTGGATCAACTCGTTTATTTCTAAGGGGTATGCCAATGATTCTCTCACCGCCGCCGACGTCCCACCGGTGTTGCCGGACAACCGCTGCCGAAGCATCGTACGCTTTGTCCACGTCTAATTGGCCGGTGCTGGGGTCACGGCATCGGATAGGCGTTGCGCTCTGTCATCGCCGCGCGATTACTCGGCCGTGGGGCTCGGCCTCCTGCGCCTCCACGCCATGGCGTCGATCATCACTTATTGATCGTTAAATCGAGTTTATATTAGTAGAGAACGGACCGCTGCCACCAACTATAAATTTATATTAGTATAGATATATTTAGATTCTTTTGGGGTTGGTGTTAGCTTATTTCTTCTTAAGAAGGAAAGAGACATGGTTCGATTTGGTTTGGACCAAACTTTCTCGAAGCGTTGTTCAGCTAGCACGCCGTCAAAATGCGCTGTTGATTATTGGAGTGCGCACCAGACGAGGAGTGTCTGTGGACTAACCGTGGAAATAACACAAAATGAGGTCGCTGTTTAACATGTGTACCATGTTCCATAACATGTGTACCATCATGTTCCACTTGGGAAAAGACAAGATTTGGTAGTCGCAGCCCTTGTTTGCTTCCAGAATCCCAAGGTTGCGTGTCGTAGTGGGTTTTGTCATCATTCGTTCAACGATATTCGCTTTTCTATGTCAGACTTTTTTTAAAAAAAGATTTAGCTTTCTTCCTGGTAAATTTACAAAAATATTCTATTTTCACAACCGAAACGTACGACAAAGACACTTGAGCATCCTGTCGAGGGAGGAGGATAGCTCAGCAGAAGATACCGATTTAATTACTTCCTCGTTTATTTTTATAAGGTATTACGTTAAAATTAAAAAAGATACGAGAGAAAATAACTTAGATACCACTACTTAATTGTCATGGGAGATGAAAGATATACTTTGTGTGGGAGATAATGAATAAATATATATGGTTGAGAGAGAATAAATAAAGATATGGAAAGAAAGCTCTCATAAAATCTATATACAAATCTTATATTTACGAACAAGATCATTCAAAAAATAAACCTTATAAAGTGCAGGAGGAAGTAAGTGTCACTTAGTTAACCACTTTTAACTAATTAATTACTTTAATTAACTAATCACTTAATTAATCCTTTACATTCCGACCGAGGCAAACCTGTGGCCGAGATCCAATCTGGACCGTCATGTCAACCGTGACGAAATGTACTATTATGATATAAAAGTGCGGCCAATCGTCTGTAGTTAATTCTGTGGTTGAGAGCGGATCCAGTGTGCCAGGGAAGAAAAAAGCGAGATCTCTTGGTTTCTTAAACCATAAAGCTATAAACTATATGATAATATGAAGCTGTGATAGCTCACCAGCTTTCTCCGCTTCAAAGTCTAATTGACATGTGATCCCTGTATCGAGAATTTAAACATAACGCTCAATCGTGGGCGTGCTGCTGTAATCCTTAGAATTGTGGCACTTGTGTTGTGATTTGTTAAAAAAAGCTCAAGACTTGAGGTGGGGATTTCTCATGGTCCCATCTCAGTAGTACGTCTAGAGAGTAAAGACACAAAGTTGAATGTCATATCGCGTAATGTGATTTCTGATGGTCTCAGTGGGCGCATGTATATTTTTGACTTCTAAAGCCAATTGTAGAAAAGTCACAAAAAGACCACCATACCTTTTTCTTTTGACAAAGGACAGCAGGGGAGACCTTCACGCTACTTTATATACTCCTTCCAGATATCATTTTGTATATCGAGGTGGTCTCACAGTTTTGGCCATTAATTTCTATTTAATATATTTATAAAATTAAAAATACGTTCGTGGTTTTTAAAAAACAGTGATTAAATCGAAAGTTCTGAAGATATCTGATTTCTCGGCGAATTCGTACTAACCCATTTTTTAAAAAACACGAAAATCGAAATTACGCAAAAAAAAAGTTTAGATCCCTCCGTGGTTTTCTAAAAAAAAATGCTGATTCATGAAAGTTTATAGCAATTCATAGATTCGTCGACGGGTCCTACTGACCCACTTTTTTAAAAAATGTGAAAACCGAAATTACGCCAAAAAAAACTAGATGATGCTGAAAAAACAAAAAAAATCCATGGTTTTCTCCAAAAGTAAAAAATACTGATTCGCCGAAGGTTTATAGCAGTTCACATATTCGCCGATGGGTCCTACAAACCCATTTTTTATTAAAAAAAACGCGAAAACCGAAATTAAGCAAGAAAAACTAAATGACGTTTAAATTCCTTCGCGATTTTATCCAAAAAAAACACTGATTCGCCGAAGGTTTATAGCAATTCACAAATCCACCGACGGGTCCTATCAACCCATTTTTTTAAAATAAAAACATGAAGCCATGGTTAAAACTAAATAACGTTTAAATCCCTCTGCGGTTTTCTAAAAAAAATCCACAGATTCGCCGATGGCTCTAACAGCTCATTATTTTTTAAAAAAATAGAAAACCGAAGTTACGCTTTTTTTCAGAAATATCCGTCGGACCGAGTTTCACACGGTGCAGCGTCACATGACTGAATTTCCCAAATTTACGTGACGTTGCGTTGTCACGTGCGAAATTTCTGCAACCTTGACGTGTACGTGACTCTAGCTAGTATATATTATAGTTGTTATAGTTGTATAAGATATATAATTGTATTTTAAACAGTAAGCATTATAATTTTATCACAAATACAACTCAATTTTTAATTATAAATATATTTTTGTATCTATCAACACAATTGTGCAGGAAAAATCAGCTCAATCCCTCCGGTCTCCACAAACCACGAGCTAGAAAAAACAAAACTGTTATACGTCGTCCGCATGATTTTTTTTGCAGGTCATTCAGATTTCTAACCATGCAATTTGCTTGGCGATTTGTGCTCCAGGGCACCGTCTTCCTTGTTTGTAGCGTACATCACCGGCGTAGCCTCATCACGCGAGTGTGCTGCCGAACACTCTTCTAACGAGCGTACGCTCCGGCAAATGTCGTCCTCCCTAGGGGTGGGGAAAAAAACACCGAAACCGAAATACCGAACCAAATTAATCTATTATTTTGATTTTTCAATTTCACTTTAGTTTTTATTTTCATACTATTTGGTTTTCAGGTTTCGATTCGGTTGTCAAGCCCCGGTCACCGAATAGACAAACAAACCGATTAGTTCTCGCACTCTCACGTGGTGTCACATCATTGCCTCTCATGTCTCGCAACCGGAAGGCCCAACTCGCCTCCGTCTCCATTCGCCAATCGAGTCTTGACCCTTGACCTCCTCGCCTGTCTCCCTTCGCCTCCTCCCTCTCCCTTCACCTTCGTCTCCACCCGCACCGCACCTCCCTCTCGACCATCTCATTCTCTGTCTTCGCCCCCATCATCCCTTCCTCTCCCTTCACCGCCGCTCCACTACCGCCTCCCTGGCCCCCTCTCCCACTCCCAACCCCCCAAAACCCTATCTCTAGCCCCACCACCATCCCCTCGTCGTCACCACCTGCTGTTGTTGTGCCATCGCGGGCTCAATCCACCCTCGGCACGCTCGCAAGCCTCTAGCTTCTCCCCTCTGTCACCTTCTCCTGGGGATTTGGGGGCTGATTTGGGGGGTTCTCGGAGGCTGTTCAGTGGAGAAGTGGCACATCGTGGCAACAATGGGCTAGCGGCTTCGGTGGTTCTTGCTGTCTGCGGCCTCCTCTGACCTACTTGCCCTAGTGGCCCAGCCCGCAGAGCTGCTTCACCGCAGCTCTCCCCCAATTGTTGCCTCCTCGAGCTACTACCGCTTGCCTAGTGAGCCTCCCCACCTGCGCAAGCCCACATGGCTCTCCCCTATCGCCACCTTGCGTCCACAGCAGTCGCCTGCCTGGTGAGCCTCTCCACCACCTCTTCGATGCCTATGTGATGCGAGGGTGATTCGGTTAATAAAAAACCGATTTAACAGAACAAAATTTTTCAGTTAAATCAGTTCGATTTTTCATTTTTGTTTGAGAAATTCGGTAGTCATTTTCCAAAAACCGAATTATTTTTTAACCAAATAAACTAAACCGACAAAACCGAATACCCACCTCTACTCCTCCCCTTATTTTCCTTATATTTAGGACATACGCCAAAGACACTTCACCTGTTGCTGTTGGTGACGGCATAGATTGTTGGAGGTGGAGCCACGAGAGATAGGGAAGAAGAACCTGTAGCTGTAGGCCCAGGCTCTAGAGAGAACTGACACATAGTTTACTCAATCTAGAACACACAGGAGGAAGAATATACGCAAGAATTTTGGTGTAGTGCTCCAAGTGCTTAGCACCTCTTTTCTGTCTATACAGGGTGAAACTAGCGCTCGGACGTTCGATTACTGTTCATCCCATCGGACGTCTCTTGTAACATTTTTTTTCTCCGTGTGCAACCTTTTTTTTAAACCCTTGTAACATCCATTTACTGTAGCGATTTTACTTGTTTGTCGAAGGAAAATGTTGCACGCGCTGGTAAGAAATGTTGCACGTGTAGAAAAAAAATATTATAATGTATCCGAAAATTTCGGACGTCTGGACACAAGTCATTAAGTTTTGTTATTCACTCAGCCGAAGACTCGGTATGTAAAGACTTGATACACATGCGCAGGCCGCAACAACTTAGCCCATGTCTAACTTTCACGATTATCTCAACTAACTAACCAATCCTAACAACTCAACTAAACAACTCTATCACAAACTAAGCAACAACTCATGTGACACTGACAGCTAAGCAATCTTGCACCTAGTGCCAACGTGCAACATAACATGCACGCGCGCAAGAACATAACACATGCATACATGCATGGTTACATACATAGACTTAACTACACGTTATAAGATTAATTCTAATATTCTCTCCCTTAATCTTGTAACATTGGCTAGACTTAATTAGTTTTTGACACGCTTCTAACTTGTTGTCGATCTCAACTGCGACTTGCCCAACTCATATCAACTTAGGACATCGAACGCATCTACTAAACATCCCAAGCTCATCTCACACAGACTTGACTTAGGATAGCAAACGCATCTCCTCAGCGTCTCGGACTTATCTCCCATGGACTCGACTTAGGATAACAAACGCATCTCCTTAACATTTCGGATTCATCTTTCACAGACTCGACTCAAAACGGTAAACCACTACTGCACAACAGGTAATTACAGATGGTTCATAAACCACATCACAGACGATTTTATGAATCGTTTGTAAGCAAGTGTCAGAGATGACAAAGAGTCATTGCAGACGGTTTTCCAACCGTCTGTGAAAAAACTCATCACAGATGGTTCCAAATTAGAACCGTCTGTGATGATGTGCTTATCCCAGATGATTATAATAAAGAACCGTCTGTGGAGAGGCATATATCATAGACGGTTTCAATTTGAAACCGTCTGTGATGGTGTCCTTATCACAGATGGTGTCACAGTGGAACTGTCTGTGATTTATGTCTTTGAACCTTATCACAGATGGTGTCATAGTGGAACTGTCTGTGATTTATGCCTTTTCAAAGACGGTTCTTCGTTAGAATCGTCTGTGATGTTGATTTTCTATTTTTTACTCAATTTTAATTTATTAGCTAGCCTTAGGAATTGCTAGCCATGCACTCTGAAACAAAAGACAGTACACAGCATGACCAACATATTATTATGACATAAATTTAAAAAATATACTCCAATCACATGTTACACAACATACAGCACATCCATTTCATAAATCAACTCAGATCGCACATTACAACATATGTACATTGCATCTATTTTAGAAATCAACTCACATATGTACTAACCAATTGGATTCAAAAGTAGAAATAACAAATTCACAGCACAAGGTTCACAAATTAATCTGAATGTACGGTAAGTAAAAAATTCACTACTCATGATTCGTTGAGCCCTGAGTAGCATCTGCCCTTTGGATTTAAGATCTCACGTAGTAAGAAAGGCACAGAGCTGTCCTCGAATAGTTAGCAGGTCAGCCTGTTCCAACGCAGGTTCAGTGCATTGCCAAGCCTGTCCTTGATTTATAGAAATCGAACGACGTGTCGAGAAAATCTCTTATAGGCTTCAAATCGTGGGTGCCGCACTTTTTGGAATCAAGGTAAATTATCTGGTTTTGTCTCGGTATAATTACAAGTAGAACCCAGTAATATCTACATAGGTATATCGTCATGATCACTGAACCTAACTTTGAGGTGAAATATATAGTAGAAATCAACGAGTATAGCATCTGGACGAAGCACTTACCCCGGGTTGTAAGGTAAAAGTATGAATTTTTTGTCCGAATGAGCCAGTAGTACTTTAGGCGTTGGGACACTTCCTCATCAGCGGGGTTTGTAAAGGACACGCCGCCTGAAGAAGTGTGACTTGACCTCGCTCTTACCTTGTTTCAGGCACACGGGTCCACAATCGAGGCAAATGGCGGTGTGACCTCCTTCTAGACTGCCTCGTCATCCTCCCTCGCTCATTGTGCCATCTGAGTTGAGTCTGTGTGGGTGTGTGTTTTTTGACTGGACAGTCTTTGTGAGCCGCGTTTTGTAGCACGATCTCTTCCGTCGTCTTCAACTCAACAAATTGTTCCCAAACGTCTTCAGAGATGAACCCGTACTTCTAGAATAGAGTCATTTTCTTATTGATATAATTAGCAACGAGGACGCTCTTGAAGTTTTTCCACGCCTTTCCAGCCACTAGCAACGCGTACTGTCGCAGTGCAGGTATGGCCTCTTGTGGAAGCTCGAACAACATGAATATTTATGTGACTAGGTTATCGCGCTCCTTATCTGTCAGCGTCCTCTAGGATGGATAGGTGATGGAGACCGTTTCACACCCAACGATCCTGCACATGGTCCGGAAAGCTACCGCAGCCTTTGGAGGCACAGTAGGGGCCCCATCATGCGGATCAATCGTTGTGATGGTGTAGCAGCTTGGAGGCCTTTTACTAAGCCCTCTTGTACCACGCCTGTTTCCTTCTACGTTGGGCGTGTCATCAGATCCCTTCGGTGGCGAGGATTGAGGGGACGCCATCTTGTACAATGCAAGGCTAAGAATAGGTAAGTTAAGAGTCAAATTTAAGAGAAGGTAAGTTAAGAGTTATTTTAAACATGTAGGGTTAAGAGAATCAATATTGCTTGCAACACCAATTGGGGAAATGCGAAGATTTTGAATCTTCATGAGTAATCACGAATGGTATTATGTTTTAATGGCTGAATTTGCCGATGCATAAAATGAATTTTTATTCATTCATACAACGAATCATGTCTTCTATCACAAATTGAATGAAGATTGTATTATATTGCTCTCAAATAAGGGTTGGTTGAAGATTTTAAACCTTCAATTGCAATCACGAATGGGCTAACAATTAATTCAGTGAATAAGGCCTTGAACCCTTACCACCTTAATATTCAAATTAAGCACTTACTAACTGAATCAACAATAGACTACTAGTTCAGCATTTTAACAAGATGATTCTAAAGCAGTACAATAGCACTAAAACCGATCCACTCAATCAGGCTTTAAGCACACCAGTAACAGGTAAGACAACAAAGTGTATTTAACTAAGCATATAAATAGCACATGTACTGATATAACAATCTCAATCTGCGCATAGATCAGAAATTAAACCAGAATGTCGTGACTGATAACACAACCAAGATTAAACCAGTAGCTAGTATATATAATGAAGTGCTGACAGAAAGGTAATAACAGTCAAGAACAAGCTATTAGCCAAATATAATCTAATCAGTGTTTAAGCCTATGGTTCAAGGCCTAGTTCACAGAAATAAATATTCTAGTCATCACAGTACCCATTATCATCATCGAGCAAGTAAGGCAACAAAAAAACGGAGACCAAAAAGCGGAGGCGCCGAGGGGAGGGCACGGGAGGAGGAGGGCACCACCGAAGGAGAGGAGACACCACCGAGAGGAGGGGCGGCCAGGGGAGGTGCGGTGGGAGTCGCCGCCAAGGGGGAGGGCACCGCCGAGGGAGGAGAGCACGGCCGATGGAGGAGGGCACAACCGAGCTAGGGTGAGGGCGCGGTCGAGGGGGGAGAGCGTACCTGAGGGGGGAGGGCACTACTGAGGGAGAGGGCTCACGATAGTTAGGGTTGTAATAAACTAAGTGTGTGCGGGACTTAGTGAATGGCAAGCGCGAGACTTAGTGAGAGGCACGGGAAGATCATCCCAGACGGTTCAATCCCAGAACCGTCTGGGATGGGATAAAGTTATTCCAGACGGTTCAAGCCCGTAATCGTTTGGTATGAACCATTTTATTATTATTTTGTCGTACAAACATATATGTCATGTATTAAAATTAATACTAATACATACATCTCATTTAGTATAATATACATACACTTGATTAATTTTAATCAATACATCCAGTAATTATAATTAATGTATATCTCATTAATTAATACATTTCATTAATTATAATACAGGAATACTTGGTATATACATGAAGACCTCATGGCAACTCCATTTGCTTATTCTTTTATACAAAAATTAGTCCTTCGCGATGATCAACACGTGTGTAGCTAGCTTTTTCAGGTTGATCTTCCTAGATTGTGATGGCGGTACCCATAGGAGGCAACTCATTGAATTGATTATATTCTTCCTCATTTACCACATTCTCGACTCTGACAATCCTCATTTTTCCCTAAAGAACAACGTGGCACTGCTTGTTGGACGGGTCAATTATGTAGAAGACTTGAACAACTTGGTTGGCGAGAACGAATGGTTCATCCTGGTATCCGACACGTTCGAGGTCCACAGTTGTGATGCCATACTCAACCTTTACGTGCTGTAGGTTAACCCAACAGCACCGAAATAAGGGGATCTTAAATAGTACATAGTCGAGCTCTCAAATTTCCTCAATGAACCCATAGTACGAGCTCCTCGTCGATCCAGCGGTATTCAGCGCATCGATGCGAACACCGCTGTTTTGGTTTGTGCTCTTCATGTCCTGATCTCTCATGTAAAATATGTATCTATTTAAATCATATCCTTTCCATGTTACAACCGTAAAAGCTAGCCCTTTTGCCAACCATGTCAGCGTATCACCTGACGTGCTTCCAGCAATGGGTTATCGCTCCTTGAACCATCTGTTGAACTGAAGGTTATGCTGTCTGATGATCCAGTACTCCTACTGTGTCTGATTCTCTTGCCGTATCCAATTCTTGTGCTCGTCGATATACGGGGCCACAATAGCCATGTGTTGCAAAACTGTGAAATGGGCTTTCGTGCACACAACTGGATTAGACGTGATTGCTTTTCTTCTGATGGTCCCAATGCCCTGGAGCCTTCCCTCATGGTGGGATCAAGACACCCTTATCAGTTCGATCTGAGCCATGTAATCCACATAGAATTTGACAACCTCTTCGGTTGCATAACCTTCGATAATGCTACCCTTCGGTCGAGATCGATTCCGTACATAGGATTTGAGAATTCCCATGTACCTCTTGAACGGGTACATCCTACGTAGGAACACAGAGCCGTACATCTTTATCTCCCTCACAAGGTGAACAATGAGATGAACCATGATATTGAAAAATGACGGAGGGAAATACATCTCAAGATTACATAGAGTCATTACCACCTCGGCTTGCAGAGCATCTAGTCCTTCGGGATCGATGACCTTTTGAGTAATTGTGTTAAAGAAATAACATAGCCTTGTGATTGTCTCCCGAACCTTGGTCGGTAAAATACTTCTAATTGTCACAGGAAGCATATGTGTCAGAAGCATATGTCAATCATGGGACTTCATGCCAATTAAATTCAAAGCGTGCATCGAAACAAGTTTCTTCATATTGGACGAGTAATTGGACAGAACTTTCACACCATCCAAGCACTGGCACAGTTCGGTTCTCTCAGCCTTGGACAGAGTGTAGCAAGTAAATTTGCAGTATGTTTGGCCTTTATCTGTCTCTTTCGGTGCTAACTCAGATCCGATGCCCATATCGACCAACTCAAGCCGTACATTCATACCGCCCTTTATTTTACCCTTAATGTTTAGTAAGAACCCAATCAAGCTATCATAAACATTCTTTTCTACGTGCATCACGTCGATGCAGTGCTAAACTTCTAGGTGCTCCCAATAAGGCAGGTCCTAAAATATTGATCTCTTTTTCCGCATACTCTTCTCACGAGTCCTCGATTTACATCCCTTTCCTAGCGCAACATCCAACTTCTTAACCATATCATGAATGTCTGTGCCGCTTAAAGACTTTGGAGCTAAAGCGTCTTTGGTCGTACTGTCGAATTGTTTCTTCATCTTGCGGTATGGGTGATTCCTCCAAAGGAACCTACGGTGACGCATGTACACGGTTTTGCGTGAGTGATTTAGCCAGACACTCTCGGTGTCATCCAAGCAGTGAGTACATGCTTTGGCTCCTTTTGTACTCTGCCCCGACAGGTTAGTAAGGGCAGGATAATCATTTATGGTGCAGAATAACATGCAGCACAAAGTGAAGTACTCTCGTTTGTGAGCATCCTATACCTGCACCCCAAGAGCCCACAATGTGTTGAGATTTTCTACCAATGGTGTTAGGTACACATCAATATCGTTCCCAGGTTGCTTCGGGCCTTGGATACGTATAAACATCAATATGTATTTTCGCTTCATAGACAACCACGGAGGAAGGTTGTACACAGAGATTCACGAGTCAAGTACTATGACGGCTGCTCATGTTACTGAAAGGATTCATTCCATCCGTACTCAATCTGAACCTTATATTCCTTGGATTCGCTGCGAATTCTTTAAACCTCCTATCGATGTTTCTCCACTACGTTAAATCAGCAGGGTGCCTAATCATTCCATCGTTCTTAGCTCATCCGAGTGCTATCGAAGCAATTTTGCCTCTTTTGGGTTCGCAAACAAACACTTCAAATGGGGAATTATACGCAGATACCACGCCACCTTAGCGGGAGGTCCTTTATTCACCTTCTTGCCCTCCTCGTCATCATCCGATCTATCTTTATGCTTGTACTAGGATACGTTGCACACTAGACATACATGCAAATTTGCATACTGTTTGTGGTACATGATACAGTCATTTGGATAGGCATGCATTCTTTCTACTTCCATTTCCAAGGGACAAAGAATTTTTTTGGCTTTGTAGGTGGTTGTTGGTAACTCGTTTCCCTTCGGAAGCATATTCGCTAACAGACCTAACAGCGCCATGAAACTCTTGTCAGACCAACCATTGCTTGCCTTTAATTTTAGCAGTTCCAGCACGGATGACAACCTTGTGTATTTTGACTTGCAACGAGAACAAAGATTTCTCCGAGTCATCCATCAAGCCCCGGAATTTTACGTACTCCCGCTCATCACGGTTCCTTTTTGCATCCTGTAGCATCTAATTCAGATTATCATCCAAAGTATAATCGATATCATCTGGAGTATCATTGACGATATCAAGAGTATCGTCGACTTCGTCAACGATGGTAGTACTACTTGATCTCTGCGCAATTTGCTCTTCACCGTGACTGGTCCAACATGTATGCCCATTTTGAAACCCCGTAGAATCAAGTGTGCTTCTATCTGCGCTGGGTTTCAAAACATTCGCAGATTCTCATAGTCAATGCATGGATAAGGCATAAATTCCACCCCTTGTTCAACATATCTTCCTCGATCTGCAATTCTTCTAAAAGCGGAGACACCTTGGCGCTTGTATGATTCTCAGCGTACATCCAGCTTCGGTCCATCTACGCTATATATATAACAATAGGTGTTAAATGATTAATTAAATACTCTAGGAGTGCTCATGCACACATGTGTTACATATAGGCTACATTTTTATTTGCCGATTAACCTATATAACTCCTAACATAAAAAAGAACGAATGGATATGCATGTAAGAACCAACTACTAATTTAGATTAAAAAGTATAAATGGATCTGCACAAAATTATAACAAATGTATGTACTTTGCATTATAGAGAACAAATTAATCAGCTTCATTTCCCTCTTCACTGAGGTAGATATTAAATATATTGCAAATTTGAACCAATTACTATTTTACATCACATAGAATAAATAGATCTACAACAAGTTAGATGTAGAACACAACTTCATTTCTCCCAAGCTAGATCTAAAATGTAATTCAAATTTGAGGCAATTACTAATCTTAGATGACTTAGAGCACAAGGATCTACAATTACTGCTCCAAATTTAGGGTCTCTTTCACCAGAACGCCTCTCAATCACAGCCACCTCAAATATATCTAGGAAACCCTAAAAATACAGAGACGGTCGAGACTCTCTGTTCTTTTACAGAAAATAGAATTGATCATCACAGATGATTTGTGGATAAAACCGTCTGTAATGATCTAATCGCATCCCAAAACCATCTGTGATGTCAAGTTGATCGTTTCGTCTTCCGAGAGAATTAAAACTATCTGTTCAAATTCCATTTGGAAGACCGTGTTCCAGGTGACGTTTTGTTTCCCCAATGCAGATTGTTAATTGCAATTCCGCGGCTATAAGAAGAGAGATGCTGATCAACCGCCTCTACACTCGATCGATTAGCAACCAAAAAATCCCCTCCGATTCGACGCTGCCATGAGCAACCGAAAGAGCCCCTTCAACACCTCTGTTGGCTCCGCTGAGCCTTCGACGAAGGCTTCGCCACCACCACCGCCTTCGCCTCCGACAAACCCTTCGCCTCCGCCACCTTTGAGACCCCTGCGACCCCTACGAGAATGGCTGCAGTGTCATACCGGTGCCATGTCCATGAATTCGTCAGCCTCCCATTACTTGTCGCGTCCACCTCCAACCGCGTCGAGTAGCACCCCTCTGCCCGCCTCCGCCTGAAGCATCGTTGCCGAGCAGAAGCGTCCGCCGCCAGCCTCCTCCTCCTCCTCCGACGACGATAGCTACGACTCGTTAGAGGGCTATCGTGACGGCTGGGAGCTGGAGGATGACCTTGACAGAGTCAGGTCGAGCGAGGACCCAGATGGTCGCAGCGACGACTCCGACGACTCCGGTGACGACGAGTTGACTACTTTACCAAGAACTAATATCAACAACTCATGTGACACCTAAGCATATATACTTGCAACTCATGGCGGAACCAGGGGACCCGGCACCAAAAAAATTTGAGAAACTTTAAAATTTCACCTCTTCGATAAGCTAAATTTATTAACTGAATTGGTTTTTATTTTGGTGATTTGGGATAAAATTTCACCTCTTCGATAAGCTAAATTTATTAACTGAATTGGTTTTTATTTTGGTGATTTGGGATTTTTAAGACTTTAAAACTATTTGTATTATACTTTTAGCAAATTTTAAATATATATTGGATTTATGATGATGCTAAATTATTGCACAAGATTATAGAACTATACGTGTGAAGTGTACACTCCTATAAAAAAATTTCAATTCCACTATTGTTGCAACTAGTGCCAAAGCGCAACACAACATGCACGCGCGCACTAACTTAACACATGAATTCACAACTCACACACATGGACTTGACACAACAAAACGTTAATTACAAGATTAATTCCAACAGCAGCAAGGAAGAAGACGACTTGGAGAAGTCAAAATCCGAATGATAATATTAAAAAAAAATCATGCGAACAATTGATACACACCCAATACGCACTAGTCAACCCTAGCGAGCATGTCCACCAACTCTTCCAAGTTCCTGTACGAACTCCCGCCCTCCGCCACCGCAGCCGTCGCCTTCCGGCCGAGCTCCACCGCACGCTCCCTCGCGGACATCCCCACCTCCCCGACTACCGCGGAGATGGCGTTCGCCATCCGTACAGCGTCGGGCACGGAGTCAGCGCCCTCCGCCACCGGCACGGCCACGCCGGCCTCAGCGAGCAGCCACGCGTTCGTGTACTGGTCAGCGCCCATCGGCCACGTGAGCATCGCCACACCGGCCGCGGCCGCCTCAAGCACCGAGTTCCACCCACAGTGGGTGAGGAACCACCCTACGGCACGGTGGCGTAGGATTTCCACCTGCGGCGCCCACCCGCGGATGACCATGCCCCGCGAGGCCGTCGCTGCCTCGAGCCCATTTGGCACGGCAGTGCCGCTCCTCACCGCCCAGACGAACGGCGCCGAGCTCAGCGCCAGAGCGTCGGCCACGCATGCCGCCTGCGCTGGCGACATCGCGTGCTGCGTCCCGAAGCTGACGTACACAATGGACCCGTCGTCGAACGCGTCCAGCCACGCTGCGACGTTGGCCGGAGGTACCGCGGGTTTCCCGCCACGGTCGTTACAGGATCCCACGGCATCCGACAACACGCCCACCGTAAACACCCGCTTCGCCATCAGGTCAGGGAGCGGGCGCTCCACGTAGGCGGCCTCGAGCGCCCCGATCGAGTTGACGACGAAGCACGAGCTCTCCAGATTCCACAGGAAGAATTGCCGGATCGTTTCCGACACCTCATCGCTGGCCACATGCTGCCTGAACAGCCACGACAGGTGGCTCCACGGGAAGCTAGGCCAGCCGGGTACCTCCGGGAAGGTGACTACCTCATCGTCGTCTTCTAGGCAGCGCCTTTTTGGTAGGTGGCGCCAGAGGGAGTGCGACACGGCGAGGTAGAGAACACCGGAAGGCGAGAACGTCACATGAGGCACGACGAGCTCCGCAGCGAGCAGCTGCGTCCACCCCGTGAAAAAGTCGGAGACGATCGCCGTGACCCGATGGCGCTGGGCCTTGCACCAAGAAAGGAGCGGCGCGCTGAGGGCGGCGAGGGAGGCCATGAACGGCCGAAAGAGGTGGGCCGGCACGTCCTTGGTGTTCTCGCCACACCCTGCCGGAAGGAGGGGCGAAGAAGGGAAAGGCAGCGTGACCGTGGACACGGACGGGCACGCCGCAAGGAGTGGCGCGAGAAGCGGGACGTTACCGGCCGTGACGACGACGGTGAGCGCGAGGCCCCGGGCCGCGAGCAGCGCCGTGAGGTCGAGGAGCGGAAGCATGTGGCCTTGCGCCGGGTACGGGACGACAAGTACGTGCGGCTTGCCGTCGCCACAGCCGTTGCTTGCGCATGTCTGCGGTGGTGCGTCCATGGACGACGGCAATGGGCTGGTGCAACCGTGCAAGGGCAACCTCAGAAGTCAGAAGAGATCGAAGAGCACTGCAGATTAAATGGACTGAGACTACAGGTTGCAACAGTCCAGAATCCAGAGTCTCGCTAGTACATCTTCTAGATCAATACGAATATTATATAGATGTATGATGACTTGACCTCAGAGAAATATAAAGGTAGAGATATGATGATCACTAAAATATGTTGAAATAAAGGTGCGGTATTAGCAATTTTAACATAATTGTATTTCCAAGTATAGCCAGTAACCATGAAACAAAGAATTCATAACAGTACATGCATACAGATTGAACTTTGGCATATAACAGATTAACAGAATGGAAGTTCAATGTCTGACAATAGAACATGTACAGTATTATGAATATAGCAACAAGCACAAAGCTCATAATTAATATTTGTATGTTCTCAGATGTCGGGTTGCCTTAGAAGGCCTTCCTCGCCACAACGGACAAGTAATGGACTAGATTGTGACAACTTTACCAAACCAACAGTTTTAATACTTGACAGATCAAATAAAATCTCTTCAATTGCTAATCTTATATGCACAAGAATAGTGAATCCAGGTTCTTGAACAATTTTAAACTATGCTTTATCGGACTTGCCAATGATCGAGCATAGTGAACCGAAAATAAGTGAAAGCGAGCGATTGGAATGAAACTAGAACAGTAGAGGTGAGCACGATAAATGGCAGAAACACTATATTCACTAAAGTAAGCATATAAAGACAAGATCACAATTGAGCTAATCAAGTATATATATCAAAGTGAGGTAGACTGACTAATGCTAGTTGTCACAATTAGTCCATTTCAGCCCCAAGATCATCCTTGAACATATCACCACCGCAAGGTCCCGGGCCAATGTAATTGACCGGCCTCCTTTGCGTTCTGAGAGAAGAAAGGCAGCCACGAAAGTATGAAATACTTACGAGCGATGGCGAGAACCAAAAAGCATATCTGACTAAACACGTCAATGATGTTGTCCCGAAAACAACAACGCCCTGCAATGCCGCGGATCCTCGTGGCGAATGTCTTCAGAGATACAAAGCCAAACAACTCTCTCGGTGAGGCAATTCACGAGAGAGTTAGAGATACAACACAACCACGCAGAATCACAGAATCACCCTTCGGCCAAAGAGATGAACGGTAGAACACGGTGAAAACCACACAGTCCGCTACCACGACAAATGAATCAATCAAAGCACAAGCAATCGGTCTAAAGGCGGCAAACACCTTTGCCCGGTAGGATGATCAAGTCAACACAGATTACTCAATCACCTGGCAAACCCTAAACCTCTGAAATCAATACAAGATTTAACTAGGGTTACACGCTAATGCGGTCGTCCACAAGTTAAATCAAGCACGAATAGAGCCAGGGAGAGCCAGACAAGCTATGAACTCCTACCAGATTGCGTGTTTTCGGTTTTGAGAGGAGAGTTGGATTCAGGAAGAGGATTTCTTCGTACTCACCGAGAGAGCCAGCATCGAAATATATAGAGTCTCAGGGAGAAGAAGAAAAAGGCAGAGACGCCGCACCGACCCAGCTGCGGCCGAAGCCTTGAGAAAGCGCTTGCGGCCGGTGAAGCTCCAGATCCACGAGACGCGGTCCAAGCCGCCGCCTCTCCCCTTGCGCAAGACTCCATATCCGATCCCCTCCCATGCTCGGTCAAAGAGGCAGGGCAGCCAAAGCTGCCCCTTTGATTCCCCTCGCCGGATGGGCCGATTGGGCTGGCTCGGCCCGAAATTTAGGGTAAAGCCCAAAAACGCCAACAAAATATACTATGGGTTTATGGCTGAATCTGGCCCCGAACATAAATACTTGCATTATCAGTATCATGTTTGTAACAAGGCGCCGTTTCTGAGTAATTATTGTGCAGAAGATACAGTGCATATGAAAACTACTGATTGAAGAATGCTGTCTTTGGAACTTGGATGTGCAAGAAAATATCAGCGGAGAGAATAAAATCAGCACAGGAGCAAAACATTGCAGCCGCCAACGTAACAATACATTACATGCAGTGCTCAAATTGGTGGTCCCTGACGTCAGCAGTCCCATTAAACAGCTGGCTAGAACTTTTTATTGTTTTAATTACCAACACACGCAACACCTGGCTAGAGCTTTTTATTGTTTTACCGACACTTGCATGCGTTGTAAAACGCAGTCATTTACCTACGATCAATCAACATTACACCAACAAAATAATAGGAACAAGATCTAAAGCACACATGAAGTAAAGGGGCAAATTTCTCTCACTTTCTTAGATTGATTCTTGTACAAGGGAAATGCTCAATATATAAAGAAATAGTAAGAGATGAGTTCAGATTCGTCCACACATAAGAGATAGAATCCACCCGAAAATGGTTACAAATCTCTTATTCCATAACACTCTCCCTTGGACGAATACCGTGTAATGCACATATCTTATTAAAAACTCCACTCAAAAACCCAGTGGGAAAAAGGAGATAAAAAAAAGAGTACATTACACTCACACTCTATGTTGCACTAGTTGCCTCATTAAAAACCTTCATATGAGAAAACTTCAGAAAAACTCAATAAAGGAAAAAGAGTACAACTTATAATCTTCAGGATCATAACAAGGGTTATGGTTTAAAAATTTACTCCTCCTAAACTTTGCATTTCTCTAAGTCGTTTCATTCCAATGCCATTAACACATCTTTAGAATATAGATTTAGGCAATGACTTAATGAATAAATCTGCAAGATTTTCACATGACTTAGATTGCAAAGTCTTTACCTCACCGTTCTTCTGGAGTTTGTGAGAATAGAAAAGCTTAAGAGCAATATGCATCGTGATATTGCTTTTTACATAACCCATTTGTATTTGTATAACATAAGCAGCGTTATCTTCATAGATAATTGTGGGGGTATCGACGGTGTTAAGACTGCATGACTTCTGGATATGGCTAATCACGCGTCTTAACCAAATACATTCACATGAGGCACTGTATAAAGCTGTAATCTCTGAGTGGTTGGTAGAAACAGCTATCATGGTCTGCTTACAAGACCGCCAAGAAACGGCTGTACCACCACAGAGAAATATAAAACAAGTATGAGATTTGACACTGCATAGATCAGACAGATAGCCAGTATCCATATATCCCACCATGGTTAAGTCGTGGTTCTTTTGGAAAAATAATCCAAAATCTTGAGTACCTTGGAGGTATCTGAGTAAAGTCTTGACACTAGTCCAATGTCTTCTGGTTGGGGGCTGCATTGTGTCTTGCTAGCAAATTCTCTGTGAATGCAATATCAGGCCTTGTGCAATTCGAAAGATACATTAGTATGGGACATCAGGCCCTAAGACTTCCTCATTTTTCATCCTTGGTCTGGAAGGGTTTTTATCCACTTCAAGGGATTTTACGACCATGGGGTTTTTTAAAAATACGATTTATCCATATTAAACCTTTCCAATACCTTCTTGATATAGAAAGACCGATATACAAAAATTCTTTTTGAAAAATACTCTCTTTTTCAAAATTTTGGTTTTTGAATTTTGTGAACACAACATTCCGCACTTCCAGTTCAACCAAATAACCCAACAAATGTAGCAAGATAATCTTTGATTTATTCTTCTTTAATTCTACCAAATAGACCTACTATGGCAGCCTACAGTCACCAAGAATATAATAAATATGTAACTTCTTACAAGGTCATGCAACAAATAAAGTATCTCAGATCTTTTCCTTTTCCTTATTTGAGATGAGGATGGACTTTTCCCATGAACACATAAGTTGAATTCTCTAGGTCTATGTTCATCAATCGCACAAAAGAAAGGATAAGGTTACTATTTTAACAATTGAGAAACATTCAGTAAAGGAATGGGTAACAAAAGAAATTTTGAAGGCCATTTTCTCTTCAAGTGTTGTTCTGCTTCTGCAGATTAAACACTGTCTTACCGAAAGCAGACTTCACAATTCCCAACAAGGCAACACTAGAAGGCAAAATTAAAGCTGAAAATTGAGAAAACACATATTATTAGAGCAATGAACACTTTCACTATATGATTACTTCAAATCTTCAACTCATCGAAGATTGTAAATACAAGTGCTAATAACTGGAGACATTCTTGAATCCAAAACCTGCTCCTTATTGCATACATGTGCGCCCAAGGCCATGTTTTCTAATTCAATTTTGTCTTGAACATAGGCAGAAAAGTAGAAAAATTGCAATGTGATAGTCATCTACATGTTTAGATTAATTCAAGTAATACTTTGACAAGAAATTCTTATCAGAGTCTGGGGATCTGAAGCATTTACACAATTAAGTTTGACAGGAGTGGAAAATCAAATGTACCCATTTTGGATTTCGAACGCTTTTCCTACAAGTTTTGTTGAAGTTGTTTATAAATCACTCACTATTTGGAGCTCATTCTAGGGAATCAGATAAGATGTTTTGCATATTTTGTACAAGATGACATGCTCTAGTTATGCTAAGTCAGTAATAATGTGTAGAGTGATGGCCATCTCTAAGCTAAGAACAAAAGAGCGGCAATGCATAATGAATTGGCAAACACATTAAGGACCAAATCACGTGAGGACCAGAGAGAGTGACACATTAAGGAGTTGGACTTTTACCTCACCGGCCGGACTTGGGGACGGAGCCGCGGAGGGGCTGGTCAAATCTACACAGAGGACCAGAGAGAGTGACGCAGCCACCGCGAGCTCGTGACTTTAGCTAGGGTTGGGCAGAGGGGGAACTACAGACATCGATGCATAAATATACTGACCATTCAACTCAGATCTATATAGATTTTGAGGAGTTGGACTTGGAGTTTTACCTCACCGGCCGGACTTGGGGACGGACGGCGGCGAGCACAGATCAGATCGGCCCGGAGAGGTGGAATGGCGAGCCACTCGGTCGATCGTCCCGAGAGGCAGAGAGGACTAGAGGCTGAAAGCGGAGCCTTGAGTCTGAGGGCAAGGCGGAGTCTGGGTTGGACGAGCCGACGAGAGATGTCGCTAGCAAGGATCATGAGCCCACGACTTCGTGTCTTCACTAGGGTTTACGCATGTGGCTGGATCGAGGCTGGGAATGGGGGGATTGGGGAAAGAATGAATCGGGTCGAGGGCTTTTTCACCTCGTTAGACGCGGAGACGCCAAATACCAGAATCAAATCGGTGTTCAGTTTTTTTGGTTTTAAAAGAAAACCGAATCAAGACCAAGACCGAATAACAGGAAAAAATCGAATCAGAACCGAAACCTAAAAACCAAAAAATCGGTTAATTCGGTTCGGTTCGGTTCGGTTTTTCGGTTTCGGTTTAAAAGTGCCCACCCCTAGTTAAAGGCTTAAGCAATATTTGGTTTTACCCAAATCTTTTCATTTGAAAACTCCGTCATGAGGTAAGCACTTGCTTCCTATATCTCCTCTGTGATTTCGATGATATTCATATTATCGACATAAAACTGAGATGATACAAAATCCATTCTAAGATTTCTTTATGAACACACAAGGGCAATATTTTTTCTTTAGGAGGAACTCATTAAGTTGGTTATACCACATTCTCCCTAACTATTTTAATCCGTATAGCGATCTCTTTAGTTTGACGCTATACATGTTACAATTATTAGGATTCAAAATTATAACTCCTTCAGGTATTCTCATATAAATTTTCGTATCCAGTGACTTATATAAATATGCGGTCACTGCGTCCATCAACTGCATTAATAAGTTTAAGCTTGCTACCATTAATATTAAATTTCGGAACATTATTCCACTCTTTGCAGGAGTATATGTTTCATCATAATCGATGTTGGGTCTTTGTGTGAACCCTTGTACTGCAAGCCTCGCTTTATATCTCACCACTGGATATTTTCATTTTCTCTTTCGGATGAAAAACCCATTTGATCGTATAGGGAACACTTTAGGAGGTGTTCGGTCAATAGGACAAAAAACTTCTCTTATTAAGCGAGCGTTGCCTCAATTACTTCTTTTCATTTGATCCTATATGAGTGCTTCCGGCACTCTGTCATGGACTTTAGTTCTGGATCCAACTTTTAGCAATTTTAGAGGCAAAACATATGTCAACAATTATAGTCTTTCTTTTATACAATTTTCCTGCATCATTTCAGGGATATCTCTTTATTAATTTCAAAACTAGTGTGACGAACTTGGCATCAAGATTTGCTTCGCTTCCGTGGCTCATCCAAAGAGCAATGGTCAAGTGGAGCGAGCAAACGGCATGGTGCTACAAGGGCTAAAAGCAAGGATCTTTGATCGTCTCAAGCCTTATGCTATACGATGGGTAAAAGAATTGCCTTCGGTGCTCTGGGGGCTGAGAACTACTCCCAGCAGGGCTACCGGGCAGTCACCTTTTTTCCTAGTATACGGCTCAGAGGCGGTCTTACCTACCGAATTGATGTTCGGATCCCCACGGGTTCGGAGCTACAAGGAGACCGAGTCGGAGGAGAACCAGATAGAAGACCTCAACCGACTGGAAGAAGCCAGGGAAATTGCGGCGATCCAATCGGCCAAATACCTCCAAGGCCTGCACCGCTACCATGATCGGAACGTTCGGGGCCGTACTTTCTCCAAAGGAGATCTGGTCCTAATGAAGAATGAAAAAAGCGAGCACAAACTCTCCCCAAGCTGGGAAGGCCCCTACATCGTCGACGAGGTGGCACGCCCGGGGTCTTACAGACTCAAGCGGGAAGATGGCATGGTCATCGGTAACTCATGGAATATAGAGCAACTACGTCGTTTTTACTCTTAAAATATTGTACATTAGTTATGGTATTCATGAATAAAATTTTCTTCTTGACTTGCTACTCAATTGATGCTCAATTAAGCAGTAAGTCGGGGGCTACACCTAATAGTGTTGTGCATGCGCAACCTTTTTTATGAGTTATTTTTTACCTTTTTTCCCTTGTTGATTGCGAATGAGCTTGAGTGCATTAAAATCCAAATCGTGAAACTCTGACCCCACGAACGATGAACTCCAGCCTCCCAAAAGCGTGTCCCTAGGAAAAATGGCCATGAGTCGACTCCCGACGCCCGAGGGCTAAAATAGTCGAGTAGAGTGCTTAAACGAAAAAGGAAAGAAACCACTCAGGCAAACTCTAAATCAATAGGGAAGAAAGATTAAAGCAACGATAAGATTTCATTAAACATACTTAGGTTTGGATACATCAATACATTACATGAGAAATTCGTAGGAACCTGAAACCTAAACGCTGGCGCAAGACGCCCCATCGCTCGATAAGATGCCCTCGCCCGACAAGCTTCGGGACGCCCGATCAACAAGGCGACGGCAACGACGTCAAGGGCCACAACCTCTTCTCCTCGCAAGCTCGGCCAGAGCGAGATCATAATCGCCCAGAGTTCTAAGGAAGGCTTCTCCTCATCAAGCCGGAGGAGCCCCATCTCCAAAGTCAAAGATTGATTATTCCGCCGGGGGAGATGGTGGAGCCTCATCGCTGCATTTAAGAAGATTGAGATGAAGAAGCCATTGAAGGTTCAAGGAAGAACATCCAAGGTTCGAGAAGGGCTTAGAGACGGGTGATCGCTCAAGTAGCGGTGACACTCTTATATACCCAAAGCATGGAAATCTAATGGTCTTGAGTAAATGCTAGCGCAGGAAGCCGAAGAGACTCTGAAGGATGCGCCGGTACCAGAACTCGAAACGACCGAGAAGACGTATAGACGCCGGACACCAAACCAGACGCGGCGCATGCAAGCATTAAATCAAAAAAGACTCACAGAGGTGAACAAAGACAGCAATTTGAAGAATGGAATTGGGATTGAGATGGATCAATTCAATTTCATAAAAGTGAAGAAGACTACGAAGAAAAACGCAGGTGGGAAGGCCAAACCCACGTTGGAAAAAGGACTCAAAAACAACCACCTCCTCAGTGCGGGGCATAGGGCAAGACTCACCCGCAGCAGGGCGGGCAGAAAGCATCACCAGTGGTGGAAAGATGCCGACGGTGACCAATTCCTCCAATCGCTTCTTCGTTGTAACCGAAGTGGCCCAATCCTTGGCTGAGGCTGACGAAGGAGCGTCTTTAGAGGAAGGAGAAGACATTTTTTGGCAAAGGAACTAGCAATTGCGTCGGATTGGGATGGTGAGAGATGCTAACCCTAGTGGCGGAGATCGCAGGAGAAGTGCCGAAAGGGAGAAGACGAAGGGGCAAATGAGAACAGTGCGCAGAAAACCGCTTTGTTCGCACCAAGTCTCATATTTATAGGGAGCGATGCTAATTTTCGCCTTGAGCGGGAAAACGCTTCGCCTTCTGCATGTCCTGAGGTTGCCCTAGGGCACGCCTCAAGATGGGCCGGTGGCCATGTGCAGTGAATCACTGTGCACAAGCACAATTGGGCCGAATTCGATTTGGGATACGGTACGCCCCACGATGGGCCAAAGGCCAAAGACCGCATCAGATAGAATTTGGGTACCTTCCAAACTAAGACATCTTCTTATGATATGCCTCATGTCAGGTCGCATGCTGGTCCCCGTACAAAACTAAATCAGATATCATAAGTCGATTTAAAATAGGTATTCCAGAGGTATGCCCCATGATGTACTATTAGCTGTATGCTGCAAAAAGCAGGTATGGATACCGCTTGGATAATTCATGGTATGCCTCATGATAGGCCAAAAGCTGTGTGCCATAGCACACAGGTACCACTCGGCTAAAAGCCAACCTGAATGGAGATATACTCCAGACGAGTCGCAGGCCGCTCAATAACTTGGGCCGAACCACTCGAAAGCTTACACGGAATTCTATCGAGTCCTTCACGACCTCCTTGCCAACAACGAGCACTCCTTACCGAGAGAAAATCACGGAAAACTCATCAATAAGAAGGCAATCCGATTTCAAACATGAAATTCCAACATTAAAATTTCTAAGATTTCAAATTTTTGGGTTTATTACGGGATTTAAATTAGGAATAACGAGAAAATATTGGGCCAAGGCTATTATCATAAAACATGTTATTAAATTTCGGCTTTATTTGAAGTAAAAGGGCCCTAAACCATTTTTAGTTTTCTTTATTGAGCCATTTTCAATTCCCTTTATTCGGTTTTTCAGGCCAATTGACATTGCATAGCTTGGCATAACTCCATTAAATACATATTTTACAAGGGTTCATATACTTTTGTTTAAAAATCATATAATTATATTTTGGAATAATTTTTTTTTTGAATTATTTGGGGAAAAGGCACAATTCGGACTTTTGCCAAATTTTGGTTCAAAAAGATGGGGACAAGCTTGGAACCAAAAATTTTGCCCCTTTAAAAAATAAAATGGGCGACCTTAGGGTTTCCCAAAATTTTTACTGTTTCATTTTTCCCGCGTCGGCACTCCACAACTAGGCCTTGGCCGGGGAGTTGACGGAGGGAAAAAAGGCCTAAAAGATCGCTACAATTTGGTTAGACAGGGGTAAGAAAGGCCGGGGCGCTTTTCCCTCGCAAGCCAAAATTCATTTCTATTTTGCAAAAGCTTTCAGGAAACAATAGCTCCACCCAACAAAAACTTGGTCAACAAATGAAAACAAGATTTTCAAATTTTCAGTAAAGGTTTTCTAATTATTTGCAATTTTCAGACAATTAACACAAAAATAAATTTCAATTTAACCAAAGTTTCGCTAAATCCAAAAGTAGGGCAATATAAAAAACAGCATAATTTTCATTAATTTCAGATTTTTAATATTGAATAAAAAAATCCCAACATGTTAAATGGTAATTAGAAAAATAAATTGAACATGGCCCCAAATGATTTTAAATTTCACACTTCATAGTTTTAGGGCTTTTAGAATTACGGAATAAGAAAAAATGGTTATTAATTAAAATCTGTAAAAAATTAAGGGTCTGGGTAAGGGTTAAAATTTTAGCTTTTTTAAAACAATTTTAAATTACTTTAATGAAAAATAAATCGCAAAATTAACATGGATAAAGCAAAAATAAAAACAAAAATTCCTGTCCTAAATTAATTTTATCAAAATTTACCAATATATAAAAATTAAAAAATTAAATTTTTATTTAAATTAAATTTTGAATTTACAAAAAAAGTACAAATCCCTTTATCCTAAAATAGCCTCGGTCCAATGATGGGGAATGAGAAACCCAAGCCCAGGAAAGGTTTGGCAGGCCCCCACCCGACTGGGTTTTGGGCTTTCCGGCCGGTCCCTGCCCAGGGTACCCTTCGGCCCTTCACGAGGGAAAAAACCAATCGGGTACCACTGGTAAAAGTTAAGCCAAAATCCATGGAAGGAAAGTATTTTTAGGGGCCAAACCGAATACCATACCAACCCAAGGGGCCCTCTCCGGAAATAGGGGAATGCAAATATATTTACCTGATTGGGGATAGACAAAACGGGTCCCATCCTGGTGAGACCAAACCCTCGGGCCATAAGTGGCCAAATAAAAAAACCCGACTCCATTCTAGGTTTTTTAAAAGAACAGAGATACATTAAATGGTATTGCAAATTTTAAAAATGGATTTTTGGATCACAGCTGGCTTCGGGCTTTTGGGGTGCGGGAAGTAAATATGTAGAAACGGACGTAAGGGCTTGGAGGAGGTTGATCGTGTTGTAAAACGTCTTTCCTAGCTAACATGGCAAAACCTGAATAAGTTAGACAAAATAAGGAACGTTTTTCGTTTTCTTGTTGTTCTTTGGGAATCCTAAATTAAAAATGTAAAAAAAGTTGAATTTACCTCATAAAAGGGTCCCTGTTACCTTTATTCCAAACAATGTTGATTTCCTGGAAAAAACCAAGCGGATTTAGGCCCTTTCTTATTTTCCCGTTGAATTTTTTTCTTCTGCCCAATACCCCGTTTTTTTGGGTTATTTTTACATCAAAATCTCAATACCATCATTATTTTTTTAGTTAATAAAATTTTTAAAAATCAAGATAAGAAATTTTTTTCAAGTTTCAAACTCAAACCATTTTAAATTTTTTATTTTGCCCAAAAAAAATCAAAGAATTGGTTTTTTTTTTTCCCTTTTGGATTAATACTTAACGTAAGGGCAAAACTTATTTTAATCTTCTAAATGTTTTGAAAAGTTTTTCGTTTGGGCTTTTAATTGGCTTTATGGAACGGGCGGACTGTTTAATCCTTTCCGACCCACTTTTAAATATTGGGGCCATTTATCATTTTAAATTAAATGTTTTTTTGGAATTCCTTTATCTTTAACTTTTATTTTTTATTTTTTTTGTCCTGGGAGGAGATTTGCGAAGTTAGGTATTTATTTTCTTGGAAATCGTCCCTTTTGATATTGGAATTTACCTAGGCCATCCATGTCACTTTTCTTGCTGTAAAGCCCAGAGATTCCTAAAAACGTGTAAAGGTACTTCCACTATTTTTTGCAAAAGGGACCCCATGGTTCCAAAAATTTGCTGATGACTCCTTAGCAAGTCCATTTTGCCAAAAAAAACTCGAGAAAATCAATATTACATTTAGGTCCTCTCACTAGTTTTTTTACAAAAAGAACCCCATGGTTCCACAAATTTGCCAACAGCTCATAGCCAGTCTATTTTGCAAAGAGACCCTTGTGATTCTGAAAAATTGCGCTGGATCTAGAGTGAGCCCTTTTGCAAAGAGGGTCCCATACTTTCAAAAAACTATGTCTAGCTCCAGACGAAGCCCTTTTGTAAAAAAGGTCCCATGCTTCTGAAAAATTGTGTCCAGTCTCGGACCGAGCGCTCTACCAAAATTCGTTCAATGCAGCATAGCGCATGTTTCTACCTAGTATCCTTTAGCGAGTCTGGAGTCGATTGCAACCTTTGTTCTTTCTATTCCTAAAGGGACTGTAGAACTTCGAATCATGGTTCATCCAGTTTATGCCTTCAATTTTATACGGCGTGATTGTGTGCGTTGGTTCTCGTCGGTACGTGGAAAGGCAATAGTTCATCATTGCCTTGTAGGCAAGGATCCAAATCTCGCCGAAATTTCACGAGATCTCGCCGAGATCTCAGTTTCTGGACATGGACGAATTTTGAAATGCCGGATGGAGTAAAAAATTCAAAAAAAATTAAATTACTACAGTAATATCAGAAATCTTGACGAGATCTCGTTGAGATCTCAGGATTTTTGACCGGAATTTGACCTTTTTTGACCATATTTGAACGGATTTGGTCCAATAACCCCTAAGAAAGTCATCTCCTATGAAAATTTTGTTGAAAAAATGAATTTTTGAGACATTTTTTAAAAACTATAGAAATACTGTTAGATTTTTTATAAAATTATACATGCTTTATCATGGTGTGAAAAATTTTATGATACAATACTAATAAGTGTAGGATCATACATAAAAATTTTCAAAATAATTGAACTTCTCTATTATCTTTAAAAAATCAAAAACAAAATGAACATAATTGGGACAGTAAACTTTTCAGAATTTTATAAATATTCTCGAGTGTGATCATGATACAAAATTTTTATGAGAGCTTAATAATTGACTCAGTACCATTATATAAAATTTTTTAAAAAATTCAACTTCTTTTGTTTGCTCAATCAAATCTATGTATGCATTGAACTTCATTTGTTATATTTCAAAAATCAAAAATAGAAAGAACATAAATAGTACACTATACTTGTAAGAATTCTATAAATTCACCGATAGAGATAATGTGTCTTCTCGGTCAGTTTCAAGATCTGAACCAATCCAAATGATGCTATATCTCTATCGGGCGAGAATTGACTGTGATAGCCGCTCCTCATCATTGTTTAAGGACTTTGTATCGCTACCAAAACTGATCTAGATGACAAAAAAGAACCAATCCAGATGACCATTTCTATAGTAGTACATACCCACAACATCCTCCATGGTGAGGCGCCGGCTTTCCTCCATCGGCGCAGGACCTCGGCCTTGGCCTCGACAGTTACGACCCTTAGAGTGGCAGCTTCTGTAGCCCTCAACCTCTCCATCGTGTTTGAGGCAAAAGACGACGGAGGTGAAAGTGCATCTAGGCCCCTTAAGAATTTTGGTGATTAATGACAACAGGATTAAGTGACTAACGAGATTTGTAAGCGTTGTTAACAGATCATTGCATTCGGTGATAAAGTCTCGAAGCAAAAGGTCACCCTCAAAACAAAGGAGAAAAAGGCATTTTTAGACTTAATTATGTGTATCTAATTTATTTTTTATTGAGTCTAAGGATTGCCGTACTATAAAGAGAGATTCGACGAGAAATAGCATTAGAATGACTTTATGTGCTCAATGATGGATCTTAGTCTCAAAAGGTGTCAAAATGTCAAGTCCTAGAAGCCTTTTGCCCAAAATCATTCGGAGTATCCAAACTTCAGCTCGGAATGTCCGAGTAGACCCTCTCTGTTGGTTCTGAAAAATATCCATTCGGAATGTCCGAAGTTATCTTTGGAGTATCCGAGTGGACCCTCTCTGTTGGGTCAAGAACATTTAGGTTCGGAATATCGAAGATTTTTCGGAGTATCCGAACGCTTCGGAATGTCCGAAGAAATGTTCGGACTATCCGAACTGAGGCGCTCGGTCCTTTGAACTTAACCTGTTCGGACTGCCCGAACTGTCTCGGGTTGAGCACAAAACGGCTAGTTTTGGAGAGACTATAAATGCCTCTCCTCACTCACCTAACAGCTAGAGCATTCATTTCAAACATTTATTGTGCTTCCTCACTCTCTAGAGCTCAAGCCTTCACTCCCCTTAGATCTCTTGATTCTTGAATCTTTGGAGGGAGAGTGAGAAGAAAGATTGAGAGATTGAGAGTCCTAGTTCCATCTTGAGCACTGATTCATTCTCTCGCGGATTTCTCGCCGATCTTTTACTCTTGGAGGTTAAGGACTCCTAGACGGCTAGGAGTTGCCGGTGAGCTTCCAATCTTGGTGTGGAGAGTCACTGGAAGTTTGTGAAGGTTGAATCCACCTCCGCAAGGGAAGGATTCAAAGAGGAAATAGGTGAGTGCTTGGTGCAACACCTAGAGGATTAGGGTTGAAAGAGACGCCGACTTGGTGCCGTCTCAACGGAGACGTAGGATCCCCTCAAGGATCCGAACTTCAGGTAAAAATCTTTGAGTGTTTTGTCTTTGATTCTTGAATCCCTCATTTTTCCCTTTTTGTGATTGGTTCAAATCTTGGGGATTTCAAGTGGTGTTTTTCTGTTTGTGAAAGGTATTAGTGGGATTTCAGCTACTACAAGTCTTCTAAGCTATCTTACTTCATTTGGTTCTAGTATTATCTTCTAGATAATCTAGATCTACTTTCTAGGGTTTTTGTGTTCTGAAGCATTCGGACTATCCGAAACACTCGGACAGTCCGAAAGTTAATTCGGATATTCCGAAGATTTAATTTCCGCTGCGATTTAAATTTAAATTTTATAAAGCCTATTCACCCCCCTCTAGGTGACATCCCGATCCTTTCAGGAGGTGGCGTTGGCTTTTGGGAACGCTCCCAGACATGTTGGAGGCAGCATCGCTACTAGTCCTTAAGTGCCTAGACAGCGAGAGAGGTGGAGGAAGAGATGGGACGGCGACCGAGGCGATGGGGGAAGGGAGAGAAGGAGGCGGCTGCGAACAGGGGTGCTAGGAGCGGTTAGATCTGGCCAGGGAGGGCGTGGCATAGGGCATAGGCTAATGAGATGATGTCTGTATTTTAGGGAGAGAGAGAGGGGAAGGGGAGGGCAGAGGAATAAGTAATACTAGCCAGATCGCGCAAAACGCTACACCATACGAAATTTGGTCGCGTGACATTGTGCTATGCAAAATTTGGTCCGATGGATATTTCTGAAAAAATTGCGTAATTTCGGTTTTCTCGCTGCGTGAAATTTGGTCCGACCAATATTTCTGGAAAAAAAACTGCGTAACTTCGATTTTTTTAAAAAAAGTTGCTAGGAGACGTCGGCGAATCTACGGATTGCTAGGAGACATTGGCGAATTTGCGGATTTTTTTGAGAAAACCACGGAGGGACCTAAACGTATTTTCCGAAGCAATTTTGTTTTTTTTTGTTTTTTTAAAAAATAGCTGCTAAGAGTCATTGGCGAATCTATGGCCATTTTGTTAACAAATGCCCAGAGGATCTGAACGTAAACCACGAAGGGATGTAAACGTATTTTCGGATTTTTTTTCGGGCTCATTTCGCTAAAAACCAACCGAATGACCTAAACGTAATTTTAAATTTTTCAGAGGACCTCACCACAAAGGAGGTGACGTGACACCTCCGGTTGAGCCTCAAATCCATGCGGCATAAAGTATAGTATATTTGCTCTAGCCAACCTTAGCAACGGTGGCACCTCGCAGGCAAAGCGAACACTTGCCCTGGCTTGTCAGTGATCTGCAGTGGAGCTGTACTGTCTAATTGATGTTCATTTGTGTATTGTACTATGTTTTTAGTAAAAAAACTTGTTACAGTTTTCAATTTTATTTGTGTATTATGTATATAGATTTGTTTGTATTTATTTACCTTAGTAAGGTTTATCCATGCACAGAAATTTCCTGGCTCTGCAGTTGAACCTTAGCGAACATGTGTACCAACTCTTTCAAGTCCCTACACGAACTCCTGCCGACTCGCCTTCTGCCACCGCTGCCAACACCTTCCAGCCGAGCTCCACCGCACTCTCCCTTACGGACGTCCCCACCTCCTCGAAAGCCGCGGCAATGGCGTTCGCCATCCATCCAGCGTCAGGCACAGAGTCGGCGGCTCGGCGCCCTCCGCCACCTGCACGGCGACTCGCCGACCTCCGCGAGCAGCCATGCGTTTGTGAACTGGTCGGCTCCCGTCGGCCACGTGAGCATCATCACACTGGCCGTGGCCACCTCGAGCACCGAGTTCCAGCCACAATGGGTGAGGAACCACCATATGGAGCGGTGACGCAGGATTTCCACCTTCGGCGCCCACCCACCGATGACCATGCCCTCGGGACCGTTCCAAAGATTTTGAGGACCGGACGAACTAAATTAAGTAGCCTATTTATTGATTACTATAATTATTCACTACCTTGAAAAAGGTAATTAGTGGCGGTTCGAAACTGCCATCAGTGACGGTTTTCGAACCGCCACATATTTAGTGCCACTGATAATCGAGGATTATCAGTGACGGTTCTAGAACCGCCACAGATAACATTAGTAGCGGTTTTGGCTAAACCGACATCGCGATATCGAGGATATCGATGGCGGTTGTAACCAAAACCGTCATCGATACTAGTACTATCGATGGCGGTTTTTGCTAGAACCGCCATCGCGATAGTCCGACCTGAGAAAATAATAACTGGCATTTGTGGCTAGCCTCGGGCGATGCTAGCCATGCCCTCCTGTTATTGGAAAATGCGGAAGATGAATTACCAAATATATATCTTGACCACAACACCACTTGGCATAAATACCAACTAAACCAAGCAGGATGAGTGACATGTGAATTGAGTTTTATGAATTGTCGAGCACAAGTGATACAAATTGTGTTAAATTAATCATTGCACAAAAAGACTACGAGATCCTTAGAGTCTATATAGTCAAATGCTATGGACCAAAAACTATTGACAAGTATATCTTCAAATAAGTGAATGTAAAAGAAAGTTGTTATTGACAAGTATATCTTCAAATAAGTGAATGTAAAAGAAAGTTGCCAATGAAAGAGTTAAAGCGGCAAGAAGTTATATTCATGAGGAAAATGACTAACTTTGAGAAATATAGGATCAAGACGAACTTAGATGAACTTACGCAATGGTGATAACACCCTCTTTGCCAACCTTTTCCATAGCCTTAGAAATGAGCTCACCAATTTCCCTTTCCCCATTTGCTGATATTGTACCCACCTTTATAAATAATGAAACATAGAAATCAGTAAAAATAGATAGGGCAGGACAAACAAAGGGAACAGTAAATAGATCTTTGCAATTAATTATTTCAAGTATCACCTGAGCTATTTTCTCTGATGTGCTGATCATTCTAGCCATGCTCTTTAGGTTAGTCACAACACCATGATCAACAGCCATTGAGATTCCACGCCTTAGATCCGTTGCATTCATTCTAGTACTCTGGGACTTGCACCCTCAATAAATATTGCTTTTGTCAAAGCAGTAGCACATGTGGTACACGGAATATTGGATCATCGATGTGGCCGCAATTAGATTAAAGCAATTATGTAAAATTTCAACAGAAATTAGGCAAATCTCCTAGGCGTAAGCAAAAGTATATAACATCGTAAGTCAAGACAACAATCACAAATCTTGAAAATGCAATAGAGCCTTGAATGGGTAGCGATTAACTATGCTCTTCCCTTAAAATGAAAGGAAAAGTCAAACTCGAGAAAACATATTGCAGGGCAACTTCACCAAATTTTATACCTCTACATATCATATGTTCCGTGAATGCAATTAGTTTGACAAAGCATGAGGTCACTAAGAAGAAATGATGAAATGACAATTCTGACTATTTTCTAATCCACCTGCTCCAATAGTAAAGTAAGATAGGATGGTAAAGAAAAACATGCATCGATAACTTAAACTATGTAGAAGACAGTAGATATATACCTTCTCCCCAACCCTTATAAAATACAAGGATTTGGCTAGATGGGCTTCACGCACTTCACTCTCACCCAAATTCTCTTCTGCATCGACAATCCTTCATGCATAAATAAGTGATATTAACCAAGAGAAGCTAATAACTGAACACAACATAATGGCAAAATGTTAGGAACACTCTTTGTAGAATAAATTGTATTTGCTAAACTCAAGCCCATCCTCTAGATCATTGATTTGTTTCTGCACACATGAGCTCTTTATTTACCATCAGTCATTATGATATAAGGTCCAGGAAATATGAGAAGAATCATCATACCACGCCATCGACGTCTAGTATAGTGGTTGTAGAAACAATATGACTTTTTTCACTTGGTTAGTTTATCAAACTATTACATACACATGAAATAACTTCATATGAAAAAATAACCATGTAAGGCAAACACATGAAATATTTAGAAGTGCCACTCGCATGTGTGTACATGTGTTCCTCAAGAAGACAAACGTACATGCTACAATAGCAGAACCACTGACAAGAGAAGTGGCATTGACGAAAGAAGGGGTTCCCATTTCAAAGGAGGAAAGAGTTATTTACACTTTGTAATGAAAAAAAATTGAAGTAACAAAAGCCTAAACTAGTTTCCTAAACTAGAAGCCTACGGGTCTTCGGAGGTTGGAGACACGTGATGTGAGAAATGAGTATGGAGGAGTGGATCGTTGTTGTCTTCATCATAAAACTTCGCCGTTTTGTTGAGTACTTCCTTCATGATGAAGTAAGCGGTGACCTGAATGGCTTGGATTTGAGCAAGCGAGTCCTCATAGACAAATGCTTGGTATTTGTAAGTATGAAAAAGTAATTAAGAGAGTATATAGAAATTGAATGCGCGAATCGATGTGTCATGTCTGCATGGTGACCTCCACGTCATTGTCTTTTATTGTGCAACCTAAGATTTCGCGCATGTCTTGGCACACAAGTACCCACATAAATTTGTTCCTTGCGTGCTTGTGACCTTTGCGAAAATCGAATGAGCTAAGATGTCATCGAAGGAGCTATTTACTATGAAATACGATATAAGAATATTCCTTGCGTGCGTCTGGAAAGTTAGTACGGATTGTAAGGGATTTTTGTATGGCGGTGTCTCGTGCTCTTCGACAATATCTTTTGAGCGCCTCATTTATTAAGCGTGTCATCACTTCATAGTGCGCTTTAGGTTTATCCGGTGGATCCATGATCGACATCTTGCTCTTATGCGGATGAATTACTCGAGAATCGATTGGAATCTGGATGCCATAGCCATTAGTCCTTACGTCGAGTAAATACGAAATCAGCGAGTAATTTAACTAGCTAGTGAGGAACTTACAGAAAATTGTATGGTACAAGTATAAACTCCTTGTCTTGTAGTTTAAGCAAAGCTTTATAGGCGTACTCCTCGACCTCCTTTGGTACTCTCTCGATTTCTTCTTGGCAAACCGTTCCGGGTCGAGGAATCCTAACTGGCCTTGGTTCTTCGTAGTTCCTTCATCTCGTATCTATATACGAAATAGTTAGACATGACATTTATCGGTATTACATGAATGTAGACCAAGATTGATATATTAGACACTTACGATGTCCGACATCTCAAAAACATATGTCGAGGCGTCGTGATAGAACAAGTTGTGCAAGTTATCGAATTCTATTAAGTAGCCAAAGCCCTCGTGGTGAAAATGTTCCTCACGGAAAGCTGCAGTGATCACCTTGGGGAGTATGTCTTGGTTGGATCGCTCCATGTACCATGCATGTAATCGCTGCATCATGGGTGTTAGAATGTTTAACCAATCGGTGACTAAGGATTCCCTACCTCGAATTTCAATCTTGGTTGATTATCTTGTTCATCGGACTTCCCTTGCCCTTACTTTTTCACGCATGACATCATACTCGGTCCTGGCTTCCCCTGATCTAGCTGATATGGCCTGTCTAATGTGCCATTTTTTGGGATCAGGGGTTGTAGGTTTGTCCTTTGAAGTACCAGGTGTTCTGAGGTTTCTGCGTTGGAGTACTAACGGTGGCCATCTTTATGGGGTCCTCAATGGATTTCTTTGGTACCTCATCTTGCTTCTTCACCGTTCACTCTCGGGTCTGGTGACGGATCGCTGGATTACCTTCCGCAGAGAGGTGGCTTTTGCATGGTCCAAGACAATGTCGGGAGAAGCGCCTTTGGATGGTCCAAGACAATGTCACGCTTGCGCCCTTTGGATGAATGAGTGGACAGCACTTCCTAGAGTTGTTATCTCGTCATTGGCGGGTTTTTCTAGCTGATATCAACAAGCTGTGCAAATCTTGTGTCCACGGACCTTTGCATAACTGGATCGGTGCATTGCACCTTTGGCGCTTATCGGTGCATTGTCTGGACACCCCTTGTTGTTATCTCGCATTGGCGGTTTTTCTAGCTCGATATCAAGAACTGCGTAAGTACTGCGGTCCACTCGACCTTTGCATAACTCCGCGCTTATTTGCATTGTGGAGACACCCCCTTGTTGTACGGATAAGCTACCCTCAGAGCAAAGCATGTAGAAAGATGTTCATCACGGGCACACGTTGAGTGACGGGGTGTGGGGTCCTCAGATGTCGTCCATGGCGGCCCGCATCAACAAATCGGGCGCCGGATTGACCGAGCGATGGTGGCTCGACTTCGATCCCGGAGAATCAAATTTCAGCCACTGGCCACGCCAAAGATGGCAAGATTGCGACGATGATACAAAGAAGACGCGGGTCTGCATAAGTCTTCATTCTTTCTTAGTTTTCTTCACAAGACATGAGATCCGTGGCGCTGCTATCGAACATGTCATCACGACCGCCGCAAGCACCGATTGTTCCCGACGCTAAATAATAGGGCGTGTCTCGAGGCGCTTAATGGCGCCTACCACCGAGACGGAGGAAGCGCCGTTCAACGCCGCCGCCATGGGGAGAACTGGAGGTTAACCCCGAGGCCGCCCGGCTCCAATGCAACACTCGCCGGCCGCCAGCACGAAGAGACCGCCAGCAATCGCACGGTGAGAGGTGAAGGCCAAATCGACGTTGCAGCACACGAGAGTCTCGTCATTGTCGCCGAATAACACATGGCCGGCTAATAAGTAGACCACCGATCATGGACGCCTCCACCCCACCGGTATGAAGGCGAGGGCGCATTTACAAGCTTGACTTTGGCGACGACGATCGATGAGCCGGCCGCCGTGGTTTGCTCTTTTTTGGACTTTCATCTGCTCAAGGCGGCACCTGTATGTCGTCCATAGGATAATGGTTTAGGTCGCTTGCTAATGGCTAATGGCGTGGACGCATAATTCTCTGCGATGATGGTTTACTGTAGAAATTTGCAAGAGGCGTTTTCGACTGCGTCAGGCTCAAGTGCATTCCCCGGTCGCCTCGCCACGCCGCCGCTAGCATTTTTCCTTTTATCACTAAGGAGCCCTCGATTCTAAAATCCATGATAATCAAATTCGCCCTCAAATACATGCTCAAGGAAACGAACGGTAAATGCGACATAAAGCACTTATCTCGCTCACATGCCGCCGCCATCAATTCCAAGCATGTGGGCGATCAGACTAGGCGCCGCCAAGCACCACCTTCCAAAAAACTCATCCTCGCGACTGCAAAAACATCCTCATTGCGGAAGGGCCGGTTTGATACAAGCCTTGATATTATAAGTCCCAAAGATTGCACGCCTGGCTGCCCTGCTTGGCTTCTAAACCTTATGGGAAACCACACATGGTGCTATGCGCCATGCCGAGCCCCTGTGAGTTCATACCGCCGACTAGCCGGGAAGAGACTTACCTCATGGTTCTGCCAGTATGAATCAGGGCACTTACAATTCTTTCAGGATAGAACTTCCGCAACAAGTCAGGAAGACCACCTCAAGGGGCCTCCCATCGGGGTCAAGATAAGATGCCCTCAATCTCGCGAAGACCAGTCGCCCATCGCCAAGAGTTCTCAGAGACCTGGTGGCGTGGTACCGCTCGAACTGTACCGAGGCACGAAGGGCGCACACGCACCTCCTCCAAGATTGACGCACGGAGGTCTTCTTGGTCTTCCGCGATGACCTCGAGGGCCGAGAGAGAGGCTGGCTCGCCGCCTGCTAAGGTCTTGAAGGTGCTGTACTTGTCGTTGAACTTGTTCTTGAATGGTGGGTTGTAATTCTTGCGGAACCCTTTCCTTCATACTTTCCATTTCTGCTTTCCACGCTCTAGAAATTTTGAATGGTGGGTTGTAATTTTGCGTAACCCTTCTTCCTTCACTTTCCATTTCCTCGCTTCGCCCCGGCCTAGGGCTGGAGCCTGTTCGAGCTGCTCGGCTCGCTTCAAAATTCGTTCGTTGAGCTGGCTCGGTGGCTCGTTCAAAATTGCTCCGAACCCTTTCGGGTTAGCCTCAATGCCCCTACTGACACCAAGAAACCCAAAGTAGCTTGCTGAGGGCACGCCAACACGACTTCTCAGTTCTTAGCAAAGCTCTTCACCCCTTTTGGTCTTCACAACTAAGGCTCTCCCGAAGGTGATGGGGAGGCGACCACCCAGGCATCAAACCGGGCTACCCCGAAGAAGGGCAGAGCCGGGCGCAGTCCCACTGGGATTTGAGCGCCAAGAATGCCGAGGAGGACAGAGGTTGATAGAACTTCTCCGCCCACCAAAGACGCTTAACCGCGACGTTCCGGACAAGCATATACCACGACCGGAGATGTCCCAGTCGCTGGGCGCCGGATGGTCACCGATCAAGGTGAGCGCTTGCTCGCACCACTTCAAAGATCCCCGACCCGCCCCGAGCTCGAGGCGGTGGCGCAGATTTCTTCTGCCAAGCGGCGTTGAGGGAAGGTGGATAACCACCATGGAAGTAGGCCACCACGTGATCCGCCGCCGTGCGCCACGAGGTGTCTTCGCCTTGATCGCCATCGGGCGGCGCCCTTGAGCCGCTTTCCACTATTTCGCCCACGACCCGACAGCTTGTCCGTGTCGTGGGTATTGGTCCGGCGAATAGGGCAATAGGGCTCGCCTCTCGTCAGCGGCGGTCGCCTCCACGATCATGACGGCCATCGCGCTGATTCGGCGACGACACGCCGGCCACGACGGCTGTCATACACAGGAGCTATGCCAGACTGGCCAAGGCTCGCTTCTTTTCTAGTCAGACGGCCGAACTCCTTCGAGGTCCCGGCCTGCTCTGTTTTGGGCACCTGGGGCCAGTGGCTGGCCCTCGCTTCACGCTGCCGCGACACTTATGCGAGGGAGAAAAGCTCGAGGTGGAGCCGGCGGCACGGTGGCCATCTTTTTCCTTCATCTGCGTCAAGGTGACACCCTCCCGGAAGGCGGCGACGACCGATCGCTCGGAGATGGGGATCAGATAGGCAAAGGGCAAAATCACAATGAAGTCGCGCAATGACTTCTTTCTTGCTCCAGAGCGGGGTCATCCTCCACGCCCGCCAGAGAATGAGCTCGAAATTGGCATTTAAGATGTCGATAACTCCCCCACGAGTGCACCGATCTCGCGGAGGTTCAATAGCCATGAGCGCGAGCCCGCCAAAGTTGGCTATGATCTTCGCATCCGCCACCGCCCGCACCACCGCTGTAGATCCGAGGAACCTCCGCTGGTGGTGTCGCCAGATTTCCGGACGCCGGGGAACTCGTCCTAATTGCCGCCAGCTCACGGAGAAGGCCTGCACCGACATAGAGGGAGCCCTGCTCATCGGGGACCGCCGAACGCAGGTCCGCCCTCACAACATCCTTGGGCCGAGAGCCACGGGAGGGCTTCGCCGTTAGAGCTACCGCTTGCCGTTGTGCCCCTCGAAGTTTGTGACGGGCAGACGATCCGAGGTCATCGCCACGGCCGCGACTTTCATCCAAAGCGATCGAGGTCCCCACGTTCTCGAACCGGACCAGCGACCATTCCTTCGATTCTCGAGCCCGCATGGGGACTCTTTGATCGACGGCAGACGCTTGAGTGCGCTTGCCCTGTGCGGGGCGGCATCGACTTCTGCGGGACGAGGACCCAACCCGAGCGGGCCGGCCCACGAGGTTGGCGGCGTCCCGCAGCTGTGGAGTGGACGGGTGTCTCTCGCGAGTTCCACCGAGGGTGGTATTCAGGGGTGGCCGCCCAGGCTGCCTCAAGTTGCTCAGGGCTTCGGAGGATGGAGACCGGGCGGGGGGTGAGGCGATCCTTGGTCGGCGTGGATCGCGGATTCGCCTGACGCCACTCGCCCCGCCGCTTTTGGGTCTTGAGTGCCCGCCATCTTCGGACGCTCCTGCTCGACAAAGAACGCAAAGTTCACCGGAGAAGCGGTTACATTACATTCATTTTTTCTTTTAAAATAAAAATTAGTTGATTTGGAACAAGAGTTAACTTCGGCTCGGTTCGAAGTTAGGTCTCAAACAATACAGGAGACTATAATAAATAATAATAAATTAGTGTCGAAGAAAGCTCGAAAAAAAGTTCAACTGGCTTGTTTTCCACCCCTAGCCCGCTCTTCTTTAGCTCTCTTCCGACTCCTATAAGAGTCTTCGTGCTGAGGGAATCCCATCTTCCATGGAACCTTGACCCCGAAGCGCCTCGTGTTCGGCCAATCGGGTGCTCTTTGTTTCCTAGGGCCGCTGTTAGCTCGTCTTTCTCCCTGTTTGGGTGGAAGGATCCTTGGGTGGACTGGGCGTAAAACTGATGAACTCTTTGCGTCATTGCTTCGTCTTCGCTGCTCTTGAATGATAAACTCGAAGAGACAAGAGATCTGCCTCTTACGATGTACCCGATGTTTTTTTGGTGCAACAGGGGCCCGAGATCTGAGACCTCCGAGATGGTGTACCGCCTTGAGCTTTTAGTTTTCCTCGCCCCTCGGCGTCTTGCAATGAGAGCAAGATCTGCTTGACAGCATGGTGGAGGCCTCGGCACCTTCGGTGGTTGGGGGAGGGAAGGTACTGCCGGGCTCTCCTCCTTTCTGAGCTCATTATCGGGCTCCATTAGAACTACTCAATAGAAAGGAGATATTTCAGAGAGGGAAAGAAAATATGTACTAACTGAACAGGACAGACTAACAATTGCTTGCTGGAATAAGATAGAAGATATACTAACTGAGGACTATATTAGATCCTTAAAGTCCTTAGAGTTATTTGTTAAACTGTTCTTGCATGCTTGCTTTATGAGTTTGTCATACTTGGTTTTACAAGACTAAGTGAATTGTTCCTGAGAATGATATCAACTATCTCAGTAAAAAGACTAAGGGCAGGAGTTATAGATTGGCTCAAGAAGGTGTGGCCAGGTCTAAGGCTTGGGCCTGGGCCCTTTCTTGGTGAGCTCAGGAGAGGAGATATGAAGCAGAATGATCAAAATTAACCATGAAGCAGAATGATCAAAATAGCAGACAATCAGAGATATCAACAATGGCATGATCATTAACAAATCAAGTAGCATCTAGCTCAAGTTGTTTTAAATTTAGAGTGTTCTTAGATGTCGGGTTGCCTAAAGGCCCTCCTCGCCACGGGGAACGAGCAATAGACTGATTTGTGACAACCTTACCTCTATTGCAATTTTACTACTTGACAGTTTAAAGCAAATCCATTGTATATTTGGTATGCACAGGACAGAAAATATCTAATAAGCTTACTGGACAGAAACCAAGATATATTAACAACCGCAAGGAGATGATAAACAACAGTAAGCACAAGGTGTCTAAACTAGCATATACAGAAAGATGACAATTGAACTAATCAATCAAGCTGTAATAAACTGTCAAGTTTTGTTGTCACAAATAGTCTATTTCAGTCCGTAAATCATCATTGAACACTAAGCCCCACAAGCAAGGTCCCCAAGCCAAAAGAACTGACTGGCCCCTTTGCATTCATAGAAATGTGGCCAATATCAAGTAACCAAACGAAACCAGTATAAAAAAACTAAACCAGCATTGACTCGATAAAAGCATCCCAAGAATTCATCAAAGGCAAGCATTGACTTTGAAGGACACAAATGTAAAGCTAAGTTCATTCATTGTAAGTGAAGCCATTCATTCATTCACAAGATGGACAAAAATAGCAGCAGTAGTTTAATGCATTCATGGAAAATTCAGATGTCGGGTTGCCCACAAGCAAGGTCCCCAAGCCAAAAGAAATGGTGGTGTACCCAATCGCTTCAAGACTATAATAATCAGCACTCAATTCAAAAGCTAGCTATTCTAGTTCTAGAAACAGAACTCAATCCAAGAGCATTCATTCACAAGATGGACAAAAATAGTAAGTGACATAGATAAGATAGAACTTAGCAATTTGAAGTCATCCATTAATATGAAATATGCCTTATATCTCAAAGAGAGAATTAATTTAATGTGCTCTCAGATTTGGGTATGGATGAAGATAAGGATCTTCACCACAATCACAAATGGGCTAACACTTTATTCAATGAAATAGGCCTTGAACTCTTACCACCTTAAAATGCACACTAAAGAATTCTACTGTCTAGATATATACACTGCTCAGATTATAATCAATAAGTCTTGCTAACAGGAACAGAACTCCCAAATGAGTAGTACTGACAGAAATGAACTGATCAATAACAGGATATCAAACAGGTATAATCTGGGCAGCTATGTAAGCAATTCTTTCAAGCATTTAAGTCTATAGTTCAAGGCCTAAACCACATAAATAAAGGTTTTGATCATTGTAGTACCCAGGTTCATCACAGAGTGTCACCCACGTATTTGCTTACTATTTTTCTATAGTATTCAGGAACAAGAAAAGACAAGTACAATTACAAAGACAATTAATACAGTGAAGAGATGTCATATTTTCATATACTCAACTAGTGTTAATTTATATAAAAATGATGTAGGAGAGAATACCAATCTCAGCCAGTAAAAGCATGCCAAGTAAAAGCCATCATATTGAATGAGCACACAATCAGAGATATCAACAATGGCATGATTATTAACAAATCAACTAGCATATAGCTCAAGTTGTTTTAATTTTAGAGTGTTCTCAGATGTCGGGTTGCCTAAAAGGCCCTCCTCGCCACGGGGAACGAGCAATAGACTGATTTGTGACAACCTTACCTCTATTGCAATTTTACTACTTGACAGTTTAAACCAAATCAATTGTTTATTGTGTATGCACAGGACAGACAAAATCTAATAAGCTTACCGAACTGAGACAAGATTGTCACCAGCAGCACAACTAAGTGATAATTTCAGTCGGCAGTAACAACAGTAAGCACAAGGTGTCTAAACTACCATATACAGAAAGATGACAATTGAAGTAATCAATCAAGCTGTAATAAACTGTCAAGTTTTGTTGTCACAAATAGTCTATTTCAGTCCCTAAATCATCATTGAACACTAAACCCCACAAGCAAGGTCCCCAAGCCAAAAGAACTGACTGGCCCCTTTGCATTCACAGAGAAGGCATGTCAAAGACGCTTAGTATGTCAATTCGAACAGGCAATAGAAGATTGAGAGCAAGATTAGTTTGTCATGCGATAAATGTTGTTCGAAGAAATTGTCCAACTATCATGCTTTCGCTTTTTTCAACAGCAATAGAAGATTGCACTTTCGGTTATTAATGGTTCGGTCTTCAAATGATCGTATACTTATTCCTCGTAAAATAAACTAACATAATCTACAAAAACTAGCTATTAAAATATGTATAGGAGTCACTCCACAAGTAATCGTGATATTTACACGCCTACAATTGAAATACTACAAGCTAAGGTGTTGATTATGAGTGTATTCCTTTGCTTCCATCAAAACAACTCAAGCAACATCTAGTAGGCGTTATTACTCCAAAGATGTTGCCTGACGGTGTCCCTACTTGTCGGGAGGAGGAACACATATGATTTACACAAAAACAGACATGCATATATCGCATGATTTTGAGGAACATTTCAGTGTTTCAATGGCATAAGTGATCCAGAAAATACATCAAGAATAAGAACATCAGACCAAGCCTCTAAATTAATTAATTGGTCATCTTGGTGCAAATACTTGCACTTGTCCTCTGCCGATTTTTATAAGGCACACATACATACAATTAGTCCAACTTAGAGGTGACACTAAATGTCTAAACCAATAATTCCAAGCAGACCAGTTCTATATGATTTAAACCAAGAATTCCATGCAGAAGCAAGAATTACCGAGGTGGAGTGGCGGCTAGGGCACGGCTGAGTGAGCAGTGGCGGCGGCTTTGAGTGGCGACGGCGGCTTGGAGTGGCGGCGTGAGTGTCCTCCCCACGGCTTGTAGTGGCGGCGGTGAGAGTCCTCCCCAGGCTGCGGCGGCGTGGTGCGGGAGTTAGGGCAGACGGCGATGGGTGTAGAAACCGCGCGACGGCGAAGTCGCTGGAGGCGGCGCCGATGGGGCGGCGTCGGCGGGAGGGCGTTGGAGGGGCGGGACGGTGGGGAGGCGCGTTAGGGCACGAAAATGGCGAGCGAAGGGAATGCGAAGATGATCAAGAATGCGAAGATGATGGGGTTGTATGGGTTATATAGGGGTTATCGAGACGGTTATTAATTACAACCGTCACAAATAATATTATCGTGCCGGTTTGTAAATAGAACCGTCACTGAAACTATTGTTATCAGTGATGGTTTTTATTAATAACCGTCACAGAAACTATGTTATCAGTGACGGTTTTTATTAATAACCACCACTGATGAGGTTTTTCAGAATCCAATCCAACACATTGTTACTTACGGATGTCTCGCACGTATACCCTTTCACATACACATCCAAATAAGCAGAAGCAGAAGTGACATGGACAATGAGATAGATTCTACATATGTACAGCCTAGTGTATATATATACGTACTAATTATTTTAAATTCACTGTCTAAGAATAAACGTACTAATTATATTAAATCCACAGAAATGTACATTTCTTACATCACATTTCCATTACTCCATATAAATGGCGACATGTTGCCATTACTCCTAGCTAATTATTTTCTTTCACAATTTGGCCTTCGTTGTGATCATCGCGATGATAGGTAACTTCTTCAGTGGTTTCTTCCTCGGGTTCGATGTCAGCATGAAAGGAGGCAACTCATCAAACTGGTTGTACTCTTCCTCGTCCACGACATTCTCAACTCCAACGATTCTTCTTTTTCCTTGCAGTACTACATGGCACTTCTTATCTACCGGGTCGATTATGTAGAATACTTGTGTTACTTGATTCGCAAGTACGAATGGTTCGTCTCTGTATCCGACATGTTTGATGTCCACAGTAGTAAAGCCGTACTTGTCCACCTTGACACCATTCAGGAGTCGTACCCAATGACATCGAAACACCGGGATCTTGAAAATGCAGTAGTCCAGCTCCCAAATCTCCTCTATGAACCCGTAGTAGATGCTCTTCGTACTGCCTGTGTTGTCGTAGGCGTCTATACGGACACCACTGTTTTGGTAAGTGCTCTTGCTATCCTGAGCTCTCGTGTAAAATGTATATCCATTGATGTCATATCCTTGCCATGTCGTGATTGTACCTGAAGGCCCTTTTGCCAACCACCTCAATGTAACACTCGTTTCTTCACCAGACATGTGCTCCCTGAACCAATGATTGAACAAACGATTGTGCTCTTTTGTTATCCAAAGCTCTGACTTTCCTCGGTTTTCCCTCCTTAGCTTACCCTTGTGTATGTCCATATACGGGTACACCTCAACCGATCAAGGCAATCTTGTGAAATGGGCTTGTTCAACAAAATATTATCGTAAGAATTTGTAGATTTCTTTCCTATTACACCTTTCCCACCTAGCCTACCCTCATGGCGAGATCTGAGCACTCCTACCGGTTCAACCTCCTCCATGTAATCGACCACGTAACTCAATAACCTCCTCGGTTGCATAACCTTCTACAATGGAGCCTTCCTACGAGATCGATTACGTACATATTTTTCTTGAACACCCATATACCTTTCAAATGGGTACATCCGATGCAGAATACGGGTCAAGAAATATTTATCTCATTGACACGGTGAACAATGAGATGAACCATGATATCAAAAATGATGGGGAAAATACATCTCCGGTGGCACAAAGTCTTTACCACATCACTGAAGTTCATAAAGTCCAACGGATCGATGACCTTCTCGTGAAATCGTGTTGAAGAAGGAACACAACCTCGTGATTGCCTCTCGGACCTTGTCGAGCAAAATACCTCTAATTGCAACAGGAGCATTTGTGTCATCATCACATGACAATCATGAGACTTCATGCCGCTTAACTTCAAATCTTTCATCGATACGGTTTCTTGATGTTTATGAGTAACCGGACGGAACTTTCACACCATGCGAGCACTTGCAAAGTTCATTTTCTCTTTCTTACTCAAAGTGTAGCAAGTCGGGGAAGGTAAAGTCGGCCTTTCCAGTGTCTTGAGGATGTAGCTCGGCTCGATCTTCATGTCCTCCAGATCCTTCGTGCCTTCATCCATCCTTTGTTTTGCTAGGAATATTCATTAAAGACCAACCACTTTGTCACATACATTCTTCTCTACATGCATGACGCCGATGCAAAGGTCGAACTTCCAAGTCCTTCCAAGAGGGTAAGTCCCAAAAGATGGATCTCTTCTTCCACGTGGTCTTCTCAAGATGGGACCGCGATGTATTACCAAGACTTCTTCCGAGTACAACATTAAGATCCCTAACTATATCATACACCTCTTCCCCACGAAGACGCCTTGGAGCTAAACCGTCCTCCTTTGTCCCGTCAATTGTTTCTTCATATTGCGGTACGGATGATTCTCGAAGGAACCTCCGGTGACGCATGTACACTATTTTCCTCGAGTTGTTGAGCCACACACTAGCGGTTTCATCCATGCATCGGGGCATGCTTTCGCTCCTTTTATAGTGCGGTAGGACAGGTTACCAAGCGCAGAAAATCATTGATGGTGCGAGAACAACAATGCGCGAGAGTGAAGTACTCTCGCTTGTACTGCCCCATACCGTACACCTTCGCTCCACAATATCACAAGATCTTCCACCAATGGTTGTAGGTATACATCAATATCGTTGCGAGTTGTCTCGCCCTTGGATAAGCAAGGACATCATAATGTACTTTCGCTTCATACACAACCAGGGTGGAAGGTTGTATATACACAGAGTCACGGGCCAAGTGCTATGAATGCTGCTCATGTTACCGAAAGGATTCATTCCATCCGTACTCAAGCCAAACCTTACATTCCTCAGTTCATTTCCGAAGTTCTCCCTGAAGAGTCTATCGATGGTTCTCCACTGGGTAGAATCAGCTGGGTGTCTCAGTTTTTCATCCCTCTTACGGTCTTCTGAGTGCCATCGCATCAATTTGGCGTGCTTTTTGTTTCCAAATAAACGCTTCAAACGAGATATTACTGGTAAATACCACACCACTTTTGCGGGAGCTCCTTTCTTCACTCGATAGCCATTGTCATCGCCCTTACGCTTGTATCACGACGCGCTGACACGGACATACATGAATGTTCGCATAGTCTTTGCGATAGAGTATACAAATGTTTGGACAAGCATGTATTCTTTCTACTTCCAATCCTAAGGGACATACAACCTTCTTAGCTAGATACGTGGTTTTAGGCAACACGTTTCCCTCAGGCAAGATGTCCGCTAAGAGATGTAACAACGCCATGAAACTCTTGTCGGACCAACCATTGGTTGCCTTCAATTTCAGCAGCGAGAGCACCGTGTGCAACTTTGTGTATTCCTCCTTACAACCCGGAAACAAAGGTTTCTCCGAATCCTCCATCAAACCCTTGAATTGATTAAACTCTCTCGACTAGTGTAGTTCTCTTACGCATCACGCAACATTTGAGCTGACTATTGTCGCCATCGACGACCAACCTATCCTCATCGGATCCATAAGCGATGTCACCGCCATATTGCCGGCTCCGCGTCGTCCGCGTTATCACGTTGAAGTATGATCTCCTCTTCACCGTGCCTTGTCCAACTTGTATAGCCAGTACAAAACCCTCCGGATCAAGTGCAAATGGATATGATTTTTCTTGAAAACATCTTCTCATTCTTGCAATCAATGCATGGACGATGTATGTACTTCGTCTTCTTTTGCAAGTCGTTCTCCTGGTCGCCCTTAGAAAAACAGATACACCGTCGATATATTCTTGGTCGCAACGGTTTGCATCGTACATCCATCTCCGGTCCATCTACAGTTCATTAATTTAAGCAATTTATTAATATCCAAAAATCTTAATTAAATAAATTGTTATTGAATATTCAACAATATCCACTAACGGGACAACATTAATACTAAGTAAATGTTGCAAACTTAATTAATTATTTTTAATATACTCATATGTAACCAAAAATTATATATATCCTCCGGAAGATCAACATAATAAATTACTCACCTCAAAATTTCATGATCACCCAACTACCATATTAACTAAAATTTATTTATCATTCACATCCAACAATCTTAATTACATAAATTGGGTTTATATGCTTCATAAAAATTCACTAACAATACCTAATTCCTCATATCTTAATTACATAAATTGGGTTTATATGCTTCACTAAAAATTCACTAACATAAATTGGATGTATATGCACACGCTAACAAAAAAATTAATGGTAACTAAGAAAAATATTAACTACGTAATTTTTATACATATCCTTGGAAGAGCAACATAATAAATTCCTCATCTCAAAATGCAAGGCAATTAACTTCATGATCACCCATCTATCATATTAACTATAATTTATTTTTCATTAATATCCAATAATCGTAAATACATAACTTTGATATATGCTTGACAAAAATTCATCATCTAAACAAGGTAGACAACTTAATCTAATACTGAGAAGGTAATAAATTCATCATCTACAAATTGCTAGGTAAATAAAAACAAACTAAATGTAGACCTTGCATCTAAACCTTAATTAAGCTAGGAATAAACCTTTAATGGCAATTTTATAGTACAAATGAAGAGAGGAGACATATTTTACACACCTTGGAACAATTCTAGGAAGTAGAAGCACAAGATCTTGGCCAAACAAAATCTGAAATAAAAAAACTAACTTTTCTAATCGGGCAACAGTGGAGGAAGATGACCAGCGACAGAGGATGAAGATGACCAGCGCACAGGGGTATATATACAAATCATTATTTGTGGCGGTTTTAAATTCAAACCGCCACAGATAATTATATTAGTGGCGGTTCTAAAACCAAACCGCCACAGATAATTTATTATCTGTGACGGTTCCATCTACCAACCGCCACAAATAGTCCCAGCGTTATCAGTGGCGGTTTCAAATAAAAACCGTCACAGATAATGTATTATCTGTGGCGGTTTTTGGATGAAACCACCACAAATGATCCTCCCGCCAATTTCCATATAGAACCGCCACTGATACATGTATTTGTGACGGTTCCAAAAGAACCGCCACAAATAGGGCGTCACCTATGTCCTATTTTGTAGTAGTGATTGCAGATAAAATATTGAATACTTTCATATATAATAAACTTAGTAGAGAACAAGTAACAACCAAAAGATAGTTTAAACATAATCAAACTCATGTATTATTTAACTAAATTGAGCTCTAACCTCCAAGATACACCTTTAAACTCACCTGCCCCACATTGCCATCACTACTATAATGCTACGACAAAAGCCAATCTCACCAACTCCTGCAAATTTAAATGGACAAGTTAAAGTTCCTTCTAACACTCTTTGCTACTCCCTCCATCCCATATTCCTTTGCATGCGTTGCGTAATCCCCACACTAATTAAGGATCCATAATTACTGCTAGCTTAATTACCGCGGAACGCTATTTAATTAAGGGTAGCATCGGAACAAAATCAACAAAAAAAACAGCTACGCTAAAATTCGTGCCAAAACTAATACGCCCCAAAATATGGGATGGAGGGGGTATTAACTAATTAATTTGACCAGATAATAATAGGTTGCTTGGTCTGCTAATACCTACAAACTATATGGACCGAGGCCACCTAAATTGGGGGCCCCTGGTGGTCGCACCGGCTACCCTCCCCTTTAGGCCGGCCCTGCATGCCCTACGAGGCTGTCGCCGCCTCTGGAACCCATCCGGCATGAAAGAGATAATCTTGTAATTAGGAAAGTCTATTTTCTGGAAAGAGTACTGAAGTCTGAGTAGTACAAAACTTAGGGGGCGTTTGGTATAGCTTTAACTCTATAAAATTTATGGAATTGGTGAAGAAAGGTATTTTTGGCTCCAAAAATTTTTAGAGTTAAAGTGTTTAGATGAGCATCTTATTTATATTTTATACTCCAGCACTCGGCTTTAAAAGTAGGCGTTGGGGTTCGGTAACATGACTTGAGAAGAAGCAATGTAAATCGATAGAGCTTCATAGCTCAGTGGTGCGGTGCCGCTCCTCACCGCCCACACGAACGATGCCGAGCTCAGCACCAGCGCGTCTGCCACGCATCGCGTGCCGCGTCCCGAAGCTGACCTATCACCTTTGCATCGTCAACTAAGGAAAACTAGAAGTGTGTTTGGTTGTCTATACGGTGTTTGAATCATATATAAGTGGATGTAATTACATCTATTAAATACGTATTTAGTTTTTTGTTCATTTAGACTAGGTGGATGCAATTGCATCTACTCATACAGGATGGAGGAAACACATAAATTGGGTTTTTCTTTAATGCAGGCCTGTAGGATGTAGAAACAAGCAACTAATGGGCTGTTTGGTTGTCTTCTCTCGCGAGTCTGGTCCGTTCAACTCAACCAGGCTGATGGGATACGGGATGCGCTGATGCAGAGACGGTGTTTGGTTGAGTATTTAGTAGGTAGGTATTTTAAAATTTAAATATTTTAAAATTTATATAGCAAGTATGGTCTAGTTTTGTTTGAAAAAATATCAGAAACTCATTTTTGAAATCGGTTCGGTAATCGGAGATGCTAATCAAAAGATATAAACAAAAAATAAAAAAAGGAAACTTACGTACCCATGTGGCACCTTATGCATGGTTTGATATTGTGGTTGACAGTGGCCCCTTGCGCAGAACACGAGGCTGCCATGCGCTGCATCCAGAGATACGCCCACTTTCTACGTATCTCCGGAGCCAGGCTGCATGAAGAATCTTGCATCCAGAGAGCCAGACTCAAAACTAAATGCAGGCAACCAAACATAAGAAAAAAGCAAGATTCTGCGTCTATGGATGCAAATATCTGTGCATGCAAGCAACCAAACAGCCCCTAAACAACTCAACTTGTATATACTCATACAGACCAAAACTAGCCTAGATGGCTCATACGGAACAAACTAGAATGGTGTAGACAACCAAACATACTCTAGATGTGTGGACTGGCGCACGCGCTAGCCGTCACAAGACTAGTTGTGAAAATCGAGCGTAGTTTTGGGGGCTAACAGGGAAAAACCAGAGTAATACGTAGCCTTAGAAAGTTTCAAGCAGTTTTTTTTGGAAAAACTACGTGCTTAAAATAAATTTGGGATGTTCCAGGGTATCCGTAATCGATTTTTTGGGCCCCTTTTGCAAAAAAAAAAAACGAAGTTGCAGGGTAATAAAAAATTTTTAGGGGCCTTCTAGCAAAAAAAAAATAGACTAAGCTGTAATTCTAGAAAATCTATTTTAGAATTCTAGGGGCCTTATCACAAAAAAAATAAAATTCTAGGTTTTTTAGGGCCCTTAAAAATAAATTCCGGAAGTTCCGGGGTATTAAAGAATTTTAACGGACTATTATGCAATCTTAGAATTTTTTTGGGCCCCTTTTTGCAAAAAAAAAGAAGTTGTGGAGTATTAAAAAAAATTTGGGAGCCTTCTAGCAAAAAAAACAGATTAAGCTGTAATTCTAGAAAATCTATTTCAGAATTCTAGAGACCTTCCACAAAAAAAAAACAAAATTCTAGATTCTTTAGGACTCTTCCTGAAAAAAAAATGATCTAGATGTAATTTTTGAAACTTCTGAGGACTTCTTTGCAAAAAACGGGTTGCTCATGCCACGACGACGTTGTGCCCGCGCTTGCCCCGTGCGCCCGAGCCATGCGTCGCGCAGGCAAAAATGCTGCGGACGCGCACGGGTGGGGAATCGATCCCGCAACTGAAGGTGCGAGAGCAAGGCGTCTTAGTGCCGCGCTGCGCAAAAGTTTTTGGCGAATAACAGCGTTAAAATATATAATCCAAACGAGCGGCTGAGCCACGCGGCGACGTGGCTCAACGATTTGCGAGCCGTATGAATGGCAGACCGCGTGGATGAACACGTGTGACGCGGCGCGAGGGCTCGCATCCACGTTGCGCCGAAGGCGACGTGGACACGGCGAGCGGCCGGAAACCTGTGAGTCTTATATACGGTAGTATACTGATATTGTACTGATGCGGGATGCGCGCTCAATAGGCTTTTCTTTTCATTTTCTCAAGAAGGGGTGGCTGGGGAGCCATGGAATTGATCAGAATGACAGAGAATGCAAGAGCTTGGAATACAATTCGTCTGTGAGGTTTCACGCACCTTCATATTACAGCACAACCAGGTGATTTGCATGGACTTTGCCTAGTTGCCGACGCATAAGATCGACGTGCTAAACATCACTGAAACCACTGCCGACGCATATGTAGTCCTGGTCAGATATCAGGATCATTTTGTTCTTGAACTGTGATGGGAGTCCTTGCTCACACCTTACTCCATTTGTCTTGATTCTTGAACACGAGCTAATTGTGTTATCATCACTCACGGAGCGATGAGCAAATCTGAAGTGGACTTGTGGTGTACGTACAATATCTAGAAATTCTCTTCTTCAGATGGACAAACCCATTTTTTGTGGGTGGGTGGGTGGGGGGGGGTAGCACGAGTCAGTTGTTCCATATCAAGTACTACAACAGGTTGATCTTCTTCTTTCTGCCTAAACCGGCTTTATTTCTGCTTTCTCTGCAACGTTGGTGGCGAGCGTTTGGTACAGAACAAGGCTGGGCCATTTGTTGCACAGTTGCAGTCTGTGCAAATGCCGAATAGTAGGAGTTGCTGAAAGTTTCTGAATAGGCAATAAGAAATTTGTGCAGTTACCTAAGCAACCATATTGCTTATCAGCCAAGATTGAAGACTCTTGCCCTGGTAACTTGTAGTAATCTGCACCTGATTCTTGCGTTTAATCAACTCTGGTCAAAAGAATGGTACAAAGTACCAACTGCATAGACCAACTGAATTGTCAATCGGTAATAAAAATTGGGGGTAATTAGTTACGGATTTACCACTGCCCTATAGCAAGCCGAAACACCGACAGATAGTGTTTTGTAGTTTGAGCAATACTCGTACGCGGGGAAACTAGAAAATGGACAACTTTGTGTGCAAAAATATGGTGTTTAATGATGCATTTTTTGCTGAGTGGATAATTAATGGTGATTGGAATAGTCGTTAGTATTTGAACCCCACAGCTGTGCTTACTGCTTATAAGTTATTACTCTCTCCGTCCAAATTTTTAGATTATATTTTCTCTTGCCATGTAGACTAAAAAACTATTGAAAATAACTAGACTACCTTTAATTATATCTCTAAACACTATATTCAATGTATGCATGTAAAGAATATAAGTAAATCTAGATATTTATTAGAGGTACGAAGGGAACATCATACTAATTTTTGTATTGGAATATGAAATACACCCTATGTTTATGGACAAAACCATTCAAAAAATACACTCTATAAACTTGGACAAAGAGAGTACTACATAGGACATGTTTATGTAGCATCAAAATCCCTATGGTACTGACATGAGATTCGAGATATCTAATTCGGAGATCTCCAAATTTGCGAAGGATACCCTATACTGCATTCCTTTTTTAAAGTGACACCCTAGAATCCGTATTGACAAACCTCTTAAAGTTTGGCCACTAATATATTTAAAACTTTCTAGATTGACCACATGAAAGTTGTATCATTAGATTTATCTTTAAAATACTTTCATAATATTATAATTTTTATTAGTTTATAATAAGATAAAGTTACAAAAAGTAACTGTTAAAGTCACATCTCGGTGACCGTGAAAAGTAAAAAAGACACTTAAAAAAGAATGGAGGGGTATCGGCTATCTGGCCTCAGAGCATGTATTTCGTTCTTACTAAGTTGTCTTCGGCTTGTAAAAACATTGCTATCTCTTGCAGCTATTACCAAATGGTATCCGAATACAGATGCTGTCTCTTGCAATTTCAGTGACAATACCAGCTCAAAAGTCAACAGTTTCCAAAACCAAAAGTAAAATGAATGCCAAAATCTGATTGGAAAATTCCTAATTCTTGTATTTCATTCTTACTAAGTTGTCTTCGGCTTGTAGAAAGATTGCTATCTCTTGCAGCTATTACCAAATGGTATCCGAATACAGATGCTGTCTCTTGCAATTTCAGTGAGAATACCAGCTCAAAAGTCAACAATTTCCAAAACCAAAAGTAAAATGAATGCCAAAATCTGATTGGAAAATTCCTAATTCTTGCAAGTAATGCGGGTGACTTGAGAGTAGTAACCTTGCAAGATATTCCGCAAAAAGCCAGGGGCTGCATTTTCTTAAAAGGAGCCATAGCCAAGGTTTCAAATTCTGTTTCGGTTCAAAACTCATCACCGTTCGGAGGGCGAAATTTCGGACGAGATTTCAAAATTTCGAACAAAATCCAAGCAAAATTCAAATCCAGTCCTTTTTTAAACGTGATTTCTGAGATTTCGGTGGAAAATACCGAAGTCTCGGTGAGAAATGACGAGATCTCGGATCTAGCGAGGATGGCGCGGAGTCGGCTCGGCGTGGATTGGCGCGAGGGGGAGCTCGACGAGAACAACATGGATCTGGCGAGGATGGCGCGGAGTTGGCTCTGTGCAGATCGGCGCGAGGGGGAGCTTAGCGAGGACAGCACGGATCTGGCGAGGATCTAGCACAAGGGGGAGCTCAGTGCCTCGGTCAGGACGGCGAGGGGAAGCTCTGTGCGGAGAATGGGGACGGCGCGAGCGTGAGCTCAGCGAGAATGGGGGCGGTGGACGGCCAAAAAAATGAAACCGGCGCACGGGCAAAAAACGACAAAGCTGGGGTTCGACCAGCTGACCTCATGCAGGCAGAACAGGCTGATTACCAACTGAGTCAAGCGTTGTTTCTTGCTTACATTGCATCCGACCAAATTTTATATATCGCCGTCCGGCAGAAGCTGAAATTTCATTGAAACTTCGCGAGATCTCGACGAGATTTTGAACACTGTATTTTGGTGCATTTTTTATTTGTTGCGCTCTTCACATTTCAGTCACAAGACACCTGACCATAGCGTCACAAGTGGCCCAATAAGAACAGGGAACAGGTCGTCAGCTAACGGTTGACTTCGCAAACAGCAGGCATACATGATAATGATGCATGTCTACCCGACTACCCCATCCACGCAACTTTGCATTCTGGCCGCTGAAACAAAGGAAAACAACAGTAAGCTGTAAGCATGTCGCATTTGATTGATGTGATCATCTTTTCACTCTCCAACTTTTCATCGCCCAACTGGGAGTCTGGAAAAAAAAAGAAATCCTCATCATTACCAGGACATAGAGGTGAAAAAAAAAAGGAAAAAGATTGCAGAAAGTGCGTTTTGTGGGAGATGCATTTTTATGCTACACAACTGTGGTTTGTTCGGTTAACGTAGGAGAAAGCCAAGTTTAAGGTCTGTTTAGAACGTATAAATTATATAGCAAACGCCGGATCAACATCTTGATACTCATTCTGACTTTGATTTAACGATCTGGATCAATAATTCACATTTTCATTTTTTCATTTTTTTGAAGAGTGTTCATGTAACACATTCGCATGGCTCTAGCTTAGAGAGTCTGTAAGACACTAAGACAGCACGAAAAAGAAAACGCTCAAGTATGCCGCAGCAAAAGCGATTCCAGCTTTCCCCATTTTATGGTCTGCACTCTGCAGAGCTTTTAAAAAAAAAAAGATAACAAAAGAATAAGCAGTGATTCGATGCTTTCCCTCTCAATATAAGTTACATAAATCTTGAATCAAACGAAGAGGTAAATAATCACTATCTACCTTTCATTTATACTTTAATATTTATGCAATTGTCAAAAAGAAAAGCATGAAAGCACCTCTCTGAAAGAATATATCTCCTGGCCTCTACATTACGAGAAGCATACAGCCAAATCCAAAGCAGAGCTAAAAAGGCCAATGCTATAATGCTATAAGTTTTCTCAAAAAAAAAGGTTAATGATTGATATCAATGCCGGTTTGTTTATTCAGCCACGATTGATGTGCTCCATCCGAGACAAACTTTGCAGCCACTAATAATTCCATCCACTCGATTCACTAGCATAGCAAGCCTCTGCGCTAGGTTATTGCGTGCCACCACAACCTTATGTCATGTTGTTGCTGTAATTTAAAAGCGTGGGTATGATTAAATGGATGATGTTTTCATGCTGCAAGTTTATACATTTCTTTTCATGGAAGCATGAAGGTATGGGCTGCAAGAGTGAGCTGGTTGCAGGGCCCTGTGGCAGGCAGGCAGATCAGAGCTCTTGCCGACCAATTCCAATTCATGTCACCTTCACAGCTTACACTGCGTCTGGTCCTCGGCAGCAGAAACTGGAGAAATCATGGATGGTCAGTTTGCATGGACCACGCATGCTTTTTCATGTGGTGTTACTTTTCTATGTTTATCGAATATATTGTTGTCTACGTTCCCGAAAAATATATAATGCCAATTTTTCAACGCATTCCAAGGCTTATATGCTCCCTTCTCTCTACTCCGACGGGCAAGTCGCCGCCTCCTTCGAGCCGCGCACACTGCCCTAAGGCCACGCCACCTTCATCCGCCGCTGGTGTTCAGTCGGCCCCAAAACCTCGTCGCGCACCTTCATGATGCCGCGACGCGTCGACGTCCCGACGGAGTCGAGAGCGATGCTGCGGGCAGCCGTCCGCACCTTCCGTCCGCGTCGCGGCTTTAGGCCAGGCGGCAGTGACGGAGCAAAAAAAGTTTTAAAGAGGGAGGTTTAAAAAAGAGACATCTAAAATCAACTACTATGATTATCGATATATTATAAAATAGTTAAAATTTAAATTAATAATCTTCATTGCCGAGAAAACCCTTTCAACTGTAGTTGTCCCCATAAGTAAAATTAGTGCCAATTCAATCAGCCTATAGACTAATAGATAAATCGCCTTCTGTACTACGTAGTATGGACCTTGGTGATCCGCACGATGTTGCCGTGCGAGACAGCCATCGTACGCTCCTGAAAGCTCTTTTGCTGGGTTAACAGGGTGAGCGTGTTGAACGGCTGAGATAGTGCATTTGGCCATGAGCACTCGTGGTTTGTGATTTTCGTTTTAACTTGTATGACCATAAAAAATCACATGGCATTGGTCACACAAATTTGAATTTAAAGACAATGATATGATTTGAGAGAAAATCACATGCTGTGTTATAGTCACTTGATTTTTCTCCATATCTAGCGATAAGCATCTTTATAATCATAATCCATAATGCTTGGACATCCAAGACTGTACGTATCAAAAGAAAGAACATGTAGGTGAGCTCACATGCCCGCCAGAGATCACGTGACAACCACTTCTGAGAAGTGTTTCTATGTATTACTCTCTCAATATAAGGGCTTGTTTGAGTGCGGCTCCAGCCTTTCACTAGATCCGTGGATCCCACTAGCTCCACAGATCCGTGAGTGTGAGTACATTAAGAATGTTTAGATGGATCATTTTGTTTATATTTTAGGCCAAAAATATAAACTTAATTTACTTTATTTTAGCCTACAAGTTTCAGATCTCTCGATCCGAGCTCTATAAACATGCCCTAAGTTACATAAATATTGAAGAAGCAAAAAAATAAGTAATCATCATACACCATTCATTCATATTTTTAATATTTATATAACTTTAAAATAATGATACATAGAAGCACATCTCTTTCTTTTAAATGTCACGACAATTTATACCCTAATTTCCCGCCAGTTCTTTATCCCGATCCTCCCCTCTCCGATAAATCCTTAGCTTTCTACCGATTATTACACTCGGAACCCTTTGTGGAGCGACTCTTCATTGTGAATCAGGCCCGGTTCTACAATTTGGTAGTAGGTTCTAGGATGTATTTAAACCCTCATTTTTATGTACTAAACAACATTTTATTGTATACATTTAGGGCCCGTTCGGTAGGACTCCAGCTCATGCTCCACTCTGATTCTGCTCCGGTTCATCTTGATTTTGATCTTCTAAAGAATCAGGAGCAATTTCTGAAAGTGTTCGGCTAGCTAGTTGGCTCCAGATCCTTGAAAAAGGGAATTCTAGAGGAATTATTCAGTTTGACCTTATCTGTAATACCTTACTTGTATTTGTAACTTGACCTATTGTATTTGTGTGGATTATTTGTGATATTTGAGGAAAAAAACTAGAATCATGCATATGTTGAACATCCGAGTAATTAGCATGGTAATAAAGTCCAAAAATTACATAGAAGTCTTATCATGACATATTAGTGATTACGAAAGACAACAAAACAAGTAAAGATACACTCATTAGCTCATTCTAGATTGACTAATTTTCTTTGCGAGATCATCACAAAATTGATCCATTGACCTATTATTGGACTGTGATGTTGATGAATCCGAAGCATTTTGAGATATGACATATTTTGCATATTGAGATGGTATTGTAGGTACATAACTAAGATCGTGATCATACTTACGAAAATGTTTGTCGGAGATAGTATTATCACGTATGAAGTTATGAAGGCACATGGTGGCTGCCACAATCATCTTTTGCTTGGGCATATCAAAGGTTGGCATCTTTAAGAGAATCCTCCATTTCATCTTCCACACACCAAAGGTCTGTTCAACAACATTGCGAATACTTAAATGCAATTAGTTAAATAGTTCTTGCTCACCAGTTGGGGTAGGGCCTCTCCGCCAATCAGGGACATGATACCTTTGCCCCTTATATGGTGCTAAGTACCCTGGCCTATTTGGATAGCCAGCATCAACAAGATAATATTTCTATACAATGTAGATAACAAAAATCAATCCAACATTATAGGGAAAAAATACATAGATGATAGGAACAACAATTACCCTGTGGAGAATGTGGAAAGACATCTCTATCAACGTTCAATGCATGATAAAGCATACTAGTATCATGCATAGATCCAGACTGACCAATAGATGTATTTGTGAAGCGCATGTCAAAATCAACAACAGCCATAATATTCCGAGTTGCATTTCCAAATCTACCGATGTATTTAACAAGATCTTCTGGAGGTGGAGTTGCAAGTATGTGAGTACCATTAATGGCTCCGATGCAGTCTTTAAAATGTGGCCACATCCTATTATCACCCCTAATTCTACTATGAAACAATAGAAAATTAGGATCCTTAGGTTGTGTAAAATCCTTCGACGTTTTCGCAACGCATTGTAGTACTTCATTAAATTTTCGAGAAATTGTATCACCAGAATGCTTAAACCGATTTTGTGCCCTTTGATTTGATTCACAACCACCACATATATATAGGAATATAGCAAGTGCCTCTATTGAGTGCATATGAGGGGTAGCTTTTAAATCATAAGTGCTCACAAGAAGATCATGCAACTTGTAGAAAAGTCTAGAGTTCATATAAAATATGTTGTGACTTTCTCCAGGAGTCCTCAAAGTTTCCATTACCCAACCATATCCACTTAATTGTGAAGTTCTAGGTTCATTTTTATCATAATATTTTGATAAATAACTTATCATGATAGCTACAACACATGTTAAAGACGACATGACCGGTTATCGTCACCTCATCAACTCTACTTGGAAATCATAGTCATCCTCATCATCACTCCTACCACTTTCACTTTCACAAGATATCTGAAAATTAAAATGACAATATAGAAACATCAATATATCAAAGTAGCAATATTAATAGATCAACAAACATAGCAATATCAATATATCAAGATGGCAACATCAATAGATCAACATAGCAATACAATAAATTTTAAACAACAACGAAATAGTTTTACAATAGATTGATAAAGTCTCAAAGATAAATAAAAGTCTCAATAATACAACATAAGTCTGGCTATCTAATGCCCAACTTGGCAACATACTTCCTTGCTAGCCAACCAAATCGTTATGCTGCAGTGTCTAAGGTCATAAACATTTTCCTTTCAGCCCTCTTGGTAAATAGTTCAGTCGCAATGAAATGCTCATTAGTCCCAGCCACTACACCACAATCCTTCACCACTTCCATGACGTTATTTATGCTAAGGCCCAGGGGGTCTTCCCTTTTAGAAAATGATTCGAAAGATGCAGCAGATTTTTCATGACACTCAACAATGCGCGTCATTTGATCCTGCATCCATTGTCCTCCACTAGTCTTTGGTTTTTTTCCTTTTCTCGTTGCTAGCACCACATGCTCTCTTTCCCTTCTTGTCAGCAATATGCGATTCATCTTCCTGATCACTGTCTTTGTCATCATTCTCATCTGCATTCTCTTCTAGATCAATAGCAGTAGATGCATGTTGAAGAGAATCCCCTGAAGGATTCCAATGGTCCTCTCCAGTGTTTCAAAGATCTTCGAACATCTCTCTCATCAACTCCTCATTTTGAAGTCCTCTCTTTTGAAACTTGATACAACCTTTAAGTCCTGTCACAGTAAAACATAAATGAAAGAATCTAATAGAAATTTACAGCAAAATATTCATGCATGCAATACATAATGAGTAATCACCTTATTTACAGTCTTCCACCATTCATTGGAGGCGTCAAGTGTACCCCTTGCATGGTCCCAACCTAGACCGGTCTCTCTTTTCAACAATTTCTTTCATATGCCATAATCAATCTTCATTTTGTCCCATTTGTTCTTAACTTGTTGTTTTTTATACTGCAACCCAGTCTTTTCTTCAAATTTGGCAATCACAGCAACGTAACCTACTTTGTTCAAATGGGTACTTGAACAATTTCCAGCTCTAACTTGTTCAACAAATAACTCACACACTATCCTAGTTTTCTCATTTGTCCACTCAGCATTTCTACCATTTGGATTAGGCCATATGTCATATACTCGACTTCACGAGGAGATCGTCATGAAACTGTAAAACAACATCATTGTAATAAATGAAATAAAAGAACAACACAATACACTGAATACCCTTTAGTTTATCAAATAAAGCCCTATCATGAATTGCCTATTATCTGACTAGTTAACTAGTATCTGGAGTATTTTTTTGATAATAAAGATAGATCATGTTTCTTCCATTCAATTTAGAAAAAAAAATGCCATAGAGATCCATATACACCTTGAAGCTGTATCCCTGGAATCCTAGCCTTTATTTGTTGTATTACTTGTTGTATTACATTGTTCGCATTTCTATGTGGACTAACTAAATTCATTCTATCTTATTAAGCCTTTTCTAAACTCTACACGCTCGCGGAGCAAAGGGGAGATGCTTATGCAAATGCTGATGTGAGGGTTTCTCTCGAAGGTATGAACCCCATAATAACACCAAGCTTTCCTACCTAGAGAATATATGCCTAGCTATGTGATCACTGATCACATATTATTCCTTAGTGGCACTTGATAAAAAAATTTATCCATGTTCCTTGCGTGGAATAACATATATGCTTTTGGCATTTTTAGATATATATTGCATCTAAACAAGGTCATGGTGATGTCTCTAAGCTGACACCAACTGATATTGCTATTGAGGTATTATGCCCATCATTTGAACACAGAGCTAAAGATCTATAAGTGAGTATTGACAAGCATTGTAGAGTTTAGAAAATAACCACGTTGCATGGCCCAAAAGGCCAAAAACAATATACCAGCAATGATTCAAATTTTTTAACTGTTAACTCAAATCTAAGCCAGTGTATATGATCCATCATATTGTGTCGTGCTACCAGACCCTTGTACCAAATGTTCTCTCTTGTCCCTAAAAGAGTTTTGTTTTCTCCTGTGCTATCAACAGGAAACAGAGATGTTTCCTTTATCTGCTATTGGAATGAAAATCCATGAATCACAACTCCGTAAAGCCTAACGTTTATAGACAAATATACCTTCGGTATTGCGATGATATTGTAGAATAGAAGATAAAGTGGAAATATTAAGAAGATATGCTACTCAGATCATGCACTATCAACTTAGTGGTTCACTTTAACAAAAGTAGCACCTAACTTTGGGATCCTTGTTCTCCATCTTTATTTACAATCGCACCTATACAATTCGAGCCCAAGCAATAGTTTCTTTGCTTTATCATGCCATGGCTTAATGCACTCTGGAGCTCTGTTCTTATAAGCCACTGAACTGAGATCAATCAAGAATACAACACTTGGATTCCCCACAGGGACAATTTCTAGTGCCTCACAACAACAGCTATATGAGACGTACTACTCCATAGGATCAGTGAAAGAACAAGAACCAATACAAGGGATTTGCTCAGATCTGAAAATTTGGGTGTTAATCGAGCGGGAGGAGAGGTTGGAGAGTAGGATGAACCACGGCGCCGGAATTAGGGTTATGGGTATTGGTAGCTAACTCCTGCGGGATGCCGCCTCGCCGCTCGTGGAAGCCGCCGCCGGGTCGCCACTTGTTGCCGTGCACACTACACGAATCGACACTATTTTCGTCGGTCCAAAATATTTTTTCGCACAAAAAAGGCCGACGTAAATAACTGATTATTTTCGTCGGCCAAGTTGGAACCGACGAAATTATCGTTATTTTCGTCGGTATCATTGACTAGGCCGACGAAAACAGTTTAGACATCGCGCCAAAATTTTTTTTGACTAGTTTCGTCGGTCTGGACCGACGAAAATGCGACACGTGGCATGACGAGGCTATTTTCGTCGGCCTGGGCCGACGAAAATGAGACAGGTGGCTAGACCAGCGATTTTTGTCGGTCCAAGCCGACGAAAATAGCCGGATACGCATCTCGCCAAAACTCTTCTGGCCCAAGCCTGCGCTGCGTGTAAGTCCTCCTGTGACCGACCAAAATTGCCCTAGCTACGCGTCTCTACCTTGACGCCTTTCCGCCGCCCGTCCCCACGCCGCCGCCGCCGCTTTGTCCCGCGTCGCCCCCACGCCGCCGCTTCGCCCTCCTCGCTGTCCCCACGCCGCCGCCCCTCGGCGCGCCATCCCCACGCCGTCCTCGCGACGTGCCGCCGCCGCCGCCAAGACGCCGCCGTCCCGAGCCGCGCCACCGCTGACAAGGTAAATCATAGAATTTTGAGTATTGCTCTGAATCAAGTTCAATTAATTATAGTATTGCTCTGAATCTTTCGAGTAAATCATAGAATTTTGACAGTTCGATAATGCGATGTGGCTTTACTGCTGCTGTCCCCGAGCCGCGCCGCCGTCGGTTCTTGGCCGACGAAAATAGAAAACAGTAGTCACCCACGTGGCTTTACTGCTGACGTGGCAACCGTATTTTCGTTGGCCAAAGCCAACGAAAATAGAACTACCACATCAGCAAGTGTGGTGGGGCTGGTTGACGGCCTCTATTTTCGTCGGCCGGGGTGGCCGACGAAAATCGGTGTATTTTTGTCAACATAATTTCGTCGGTCTATTTTCGTCGGTAAATCGACGAAAATATATATTTTCGTCGGCTTTGGCCGACGAAAATAATATCAATTCCTGTAGTGGCACCCCGCGGTGTGGACGCTTGGTTGTTGATGCGCAGTGCCTCACCTGGTCTCCTGGGTCGGCCGATGCGAATGGGGAACGGGGCCAAGGTCAGCAAGAGCATTGGTGGAGTTTTATACGAGTGGTATTTTGCATGTAAATACTGCTAACTTGGAGGGGTATTCGCCTTTCGGGTGCACAGCTCCTCACGGAAATCAGCAAAAGGTGGCTCCGCTTAATCCTGATTTCGTATGGAGCGCTCTGCTGGATCCTTCACGGGAGCTCGCCCGTTCGGCTGAACTCTAGATGGTCCGGCTGGGAAGCCAAGAGCAGGAACAGTGCTGACCAGTGCCTTAGCAGTACCAACTAGCAACCACGTATTTGTATTGTCTTTCAAAATTGGCTACAAGATACTATAAATTTATGATATTTGCTCCTGGATGCTATCTTTTTTTTATTAGTTGAACGACGCTCTTTATTTGCTGGTGAACACTGAACCCATTAGAACATCATTCCCGGCCAAATGGAGATATAAATTTTTCAAAATGACTTTCCGCTGCCCTTGACCCCATCAAGGCTTGGGCTCAACCGTGTGAGCATAGTGCTCATCCTTTCTCTCTTTCATCCTCCTTTATCCATGGATAAGCCCGCTAGTCATCAACTCCACGGAGCTCCACGTACTTTGTAATCGTACTGACTCCATCCATGGACGACCCCGGCGGACGAAGAATGACGATGGCCATCACATGCGCAGCAGCAAGAACGGTAGCAACGGCAAATCCATAGGAGGATTGACGTCATCAAGCTTCTAATCTCACCAAACGACGGCGAAAAAATTGAGTGGCTGCAAGGCACGGGAGATGGGGATAATGGAACGTGCGCAGCGTGAGTAAGCTGATGGCGGCGGCGGTTTGGGATGAGGTACACCGGGGACATGCCCGCAGTGGAGATGGGCGGCAACGACGGTCGGGTCATGGCGGGACGGATGGCACTTTGGCGTTTGAGAAGCAGAAAAGAGCGTGCGAAATAAAGAGTGTGGAGGGGATGCAGGGAGTTAATCGGACGGAGAAGCTTGACGGAGCCAGAGATCGAGAATTGTGATTACGAGCAACTGCGAGCACGAAACTCGAATTAATTCCGGGCTATGAAAGAGTAAGTGGTGGAACCATAGTCATAGGGTTCGGGGTCGATGGTACGTTCCGCGACCCAGGAACGTCATCCCAAATCGAGGATCGGGATTCGGGTCGAGCTAGGTCGATGTTAGGGACGATACCGGGACGGTACTAGAGACGTCGTCCTGTTGGCCGCTGGGATATGGAGAGGTATGCCGGCGGCCATAGGAGTATGACAGATCCAAATCGAATGGAGAGCAGGGAACTTACTTGCGTGAGGTCTAGTCCACGAGCGGCGCCATGGTGGCGGCCGCCGGTGGTCGACAACGGCTCGCGGCGGCGAAAGGGCGAGAGCATCTTGCAGTTCCGCATCAAGCATCAATGGCGGCAACGAGCTGCGACGGTGCGTGGCGGGCGAGCGCGCGGCGGCGATCACGCGAAGACGGCGGCGCCGGCGCGGGTGGCGCCCGGCGGCGTGGCGCCGCCGCCGCCGCCGCGCCGCGGCGTGGTGCCGCCGCGCCGCCGCTGCCTTTGACTCCGATCTATAGCAGCGAGTATGGCGGATAGGAGGAAAGGAAGAGTGGCGGCACCCGTGACCCGCTCCTCCGAGCCGTATGCATGGCCAAGAAATGGGCAAAAAATATCTCTACCATTTGATGAGTTGTGCACGGAAGATCTTTCAAAATTTTCCCTATTTCTTTTTGTCCTACGGTAAATAATGAACATACAGAATACCAAAACCAACAATTTTTTTCTATTGTACCAAATACTAAATACCAATTAATAGTTGGACTAGTTCGGTTCAGTAGATAAAAAACAAACTTACTCCTTCCGCTCCTGAATAACGTCATTATAGGATATTGCATGTCCACCAACACACTTGTATAAAAAATTGTATTACCTCTCTTTGTTATATCATTTATTGTTCTTTGGATGGCATGTATTACACTAGGTCATAGTAATAAATGATATTATAAATAGCTAAATAGGAGGGGTATACAAGGAAAAAAGGGTAAAAGATCATCTCAAAATTATAGAATGATATGTATTTAAAATAAAATTTTAAAGTTAGAATAATATGTATACAGCAGTGAATTGTAAGTATTTTTGTACCAAGTGGAAGGAACCAAACATGGTAGACAGGGGTGGGCATTTTTAAACCAAAACAAAAAAACTGAACCAAACCGAACTGAATTAAACGAATATTTCGGTTTTCGGTTTGTGGTTTGGTTTATATTTTGGTACTATTCGGTTTACGATTTGCGATTTGTTTTTGTAGTTTGGAAACTGAACAACCCGAATATCTGAATCTGCGCTGTGACTTCAATTCCCCAACCACAACCAAGAACCAATTACGACTTCCCACGCCTCACCCAATCTGCTTGTGGGCTGCGGGGTCCGCTCCTCATTTCAAGGGACGGCAGGCGGCGAGAGGTGAGTGAAAGTGCATCTAGGCACTTATGTTATTTTGGTGATTAATGACAAACGCATATAATGACAATCTATATAATTGTGTAAATGCTTAACTTAGTACTTAACAAATGACAAACCTCTAATATGATCATATTGCTATGAGACTAACATGTTTATTGCCTAGTTGAGTATTAGTCTCATCTATTTAGAGAAAAATCAAGTGGGATGGGTAAGCAAAGATAAAGTATGTCACATTGCTATAGATTGACTTGGTGCATGTATGTCTTAGTTGTGTATCTTCTCATGCACTTCTCTTAGTGAAGTTTAATCTAGAGTTGGATCACATATTTACTCTTATTCCAAATATTGTTTGCACATGTACAATTCGTGTATATTCTATCATGTGCTTTATTTAAGTAAAGACTATGATCCTTGCCATGATTTAATTGATTAATCATATTGGCAATCATCTCTCTAGTACATATAGATCAATCACATATTCATCATGATATACTTAGTAGAGAACATTTCTTATGTCAAGTGTTTCCAGTTATATTATGTTTCTTTATATGAAACACTTGTGGTAATTAATTGCTCACAAATATCAATTTATTCACATCTAATGAGCTTTTGGGACTAATGTCTTTCATGAGTGACTTGAAAAGAATTAGGTCCCTTGTGTGTATGATGACCAAGATATCTTGGAGGATGACCGTTAAGCCAAGATCAACAAGACGGTGGTGTCACCAAGAGTTGAGGACTAATTTAAGATCGACTTGGCGTGGAGATCGTCGGAGAGGATGATCAAGTCAAGGTTGATAGGACGAGAGTCTCATGAGGTGAATCGAGTCAAGTTGGACAAGGCGAAGATGTCATCAATTATATGGTGAAGGTCTTCATGCACCGGCATTAAGAAAGAAGACGGCAAGTGACTATTTCTAGATTTGTATTATCTTTGATTTAATTTGAGTCTAAGGATTGCCTTACTATTAAGAGGGATGCAACGTCGAATGACTTTTAGATGTGTCAAGTGCTCAAATGATCCATCCTTGTGAAACTTAAAGAGAGAGTGGTGTTGGAGGTGCCGGAAAGTGAGAGTTGTAGGTCTCCCTTGGATTCTTTGTGAATTTTGTATTTATCCTTTGAGATTTGAGTGGTGAGACCTTATTAGTTGTGTAGCCCTCGTTCTTAGCTTTCCGTAGAGTCCAAAATCACTGAAATCGGAGTCCGGAGTCAAAAGTTATGCGTGTTTTCGTCGGACTGCTCAGTACAATCCGGAGTATCCGGGGTTAAGTCCGGAGTATCCGGGTTGGTTCTCTCGGTTTGGTCAATCCGGAGTATCCGGGTTAAGTCCGGAGTATCCGGGTTGTCCAGAGTATCCGGGGTTAAGTCCGGAGTATCCGGACTTTGCGCAGTTCAAACGGCTAGTTTTTTGGGGACCTCTATTTAAAGCCCCCTCCTTCCCCTTTGAAAAGTGGCCGTTATTCCACTGGTTTGAGGTGCTATCCTCTTGTTATTGAGCCCCCTAAACACCTCTTTACCCTTAGATCTAAGTGATCCCCTTTGTGAGAAGGGTAGAGAAGAGTTTGAGGAGTGAGGTGTTAGATTGTGTGTGATTTAAGTTGTTGAGCACTTGATTTCATCTCCAAGCTTGTTCTTCATGAGCATTTGTTACTCTTGGAGGTTGAGGACTCCTAGACGGCTAGGAGGTCGCCTACGAGTCACCGGTGCTTTGTGTGGTTGGCCGTGGGAAGTTTGTGAAGGCCGATTCCACCTCCGCAAGGGAAGTAATCAAAGAAGTGAAGACCGACGAGTGCATTTGTGCAACCCGGGGAGGAAGAGGGTTGAAAGAGACCCCGGCTCAAGTGTGACCAAGCCTCAACCGGCGAGTGCATTTGTGCAACACCGGGAGGAAGAGGGTTGAAAGAAACCCCGACTTAAGTGAGACCGAGCCGCCTCAACGGAGACGTAGAATCCCCTCAAGGATCCGAACTTCGGGTGAAAAATCATTCTCTACTTGATTATTTTTATTCTTGCTAGAGCATTTGATTTTGAATCTTGAAATTGCCCGATATACTTTTCTACTGTGTTTGGCTCTAGATATATACTTGTTCCAGGTTCTTGGTAGTATTTAGAATCTTTGTGTTCAAGTAGTTTAATTAAAAGTTGAAGAGATTGAAAATTTCATCTCGAGGTGCCCAACCCAGAGTATCCGGACATTTAACCCGGAGACTCCGGATAGGTGAAGTTTAATCCATACCGAATAGGTTAATCCGGAGACTCCAGACAAAAACCCCGGATAGTCCGGATATACCGGAGTATTCGAACTAAATCTCGGACAGTCCGGGTTGACACCCTTGGGAAAGTTTTATTCCACTGTGACTTAGTTTTAAATTTATTATTCGCCTATTCACCCCCCCTCTAGGCGACATCCCCTGTCCTTTCAATTGGTATCAGAGTTTGGTCTCTCATTTTATTAGACTTAACCGTCTAGAGAGTGAAGGATGTCGACTAGAGGATTAGAGCACTCACACGATCTACTTGTGCTAGATGGCACAAATTATGCTTCATGGAAATTAATTATGACTTCTCATTTTAAATCCATGAGCCCCCAAATATGGTGGATCGTAGATGTCGGCTTTTCCTCTCCATTGAATGAAGTTAATCCAACTGAAGGAGAAACGAAATGCCTACATCTCGATGCTCAAGCTACTAATGTTTTATTTCGTGTTGTGAGTGATGAAATTTTTGATAGAATATGCAATCTCAAGAGCGCTCATGAAATGTGGATAAAGCTTTAAGAACTATTTGAATCATCCACTTCTATTGAGGATTGCATTAAGGAAGAAATGTCGGGAGATGAAACCTCAAGCTCCATCTGAAATAAAGAACCGACATCTCTATCAACCTCCACCTCAAGTGACGATGAAGATGCTCTTCCATCACAAATCCGTTGCTTCATGGCGAAAGGTAAGAATGAGGTAAGTGACGATATGATGATGAGCTCACTTATGATGAACTTATGAATTTGCTAGAGAAGCTCAATAAATGTCTTAGAAAGGAGAAAAAGAAATATAAAATTTTGAAGCTTGAACATGAATCACTTCAAAATGATTTTAATATGCTTCAAGACAATCATGAATCCCTCCTTCTCAAAAAAATTCACAAGCCTAAGGTGGATATAGGAATCTCATGTGATTTAATGCCTTGCATAAATGTTAATTCTAATAATTCATCAAATAAATGTATATCCACCTCTAGCAATGATTTACATTGTTGCTCAAATTCTATTGCTACTACTTCCTCTATGCATGTTGAGACTAACCATGTAGAGGAAAATAAAAAGCTCAAGGCCCAAGTCATTAGATTAGAAAATGACTTGAAGAGGAGCATAAAGGGTAAAGCCATTCTCGACGAGATCTTGAGCAAACCAAGGGCGCCTCAAGATAAGCGATGACTCGGCTACATCTCCAAGAGGGAGACTAGCAAGACAAGGCACAACGAAAGACATTCGAAGATCATCAAGTGCTTTGCATGCAACAAGAAGGGCCACTTCGTCTCCGTGTGCCCTAACAAAGTGGAGATCAAGCCACAACCATCAACAATGAGGCAAACCGACAAAGAGCAAGTCAAGAAAAAGAGACATTCAAAGTCTACTTGCTACAATTGTCGGGAAAAGAGGTATATCGGTAAGGATTGTCCCAAAGGTATAATCCCTAAGCCTACTCATTATTTCAATGATTATTTGCTTAGAAAGGACAAGAATGGCAATGTATTTGCCAAGCTTGTCAAGTCCCCTATGTTCGCTCAAAATGATAATGCTCATTTGCATAGGAAGAGTAAATCTAGAAATGGATTTGCTAAAATTGTTAGGACTCCTAAGCCTACTCAAAACAATTCAAATATATTGCGTAGGAGAAATAACAATAGCAAAACATTTGCTAGATATACTAGATCCTCTAAGCCAATGCATAATTTTAATAATCATATGCTTAGAAGAGATCAAACTAGAAATAGTTTTGCAAAGTATCATTGCCCTCCTAAGCCTTTTCATAAAAATGCCAATCATTTGCCTAGGAGGAATAATTATTGCAAACCTATTTCTAATAGTGTTAGTCAATTCAATAATATCCAAAATAGGGCCATTTGGGTTCCTAAATCTATTGCGACTAACATTGTTGGACCCAATAAGAATTGGATACCAAAAACCGTCTAAAAGATTTTTAGGTAATATGAGATAGATTGGACGTTTGGCTTCTTCAAAAGGGAAGAGGACTTAATTATTTGCAAAATGGAGCCAAACATGAGGATGATCACTTCAATCTTGAGCCAATGCCATCTTGGGTAACAAGAATTTAAATTGATTACTATTTAGCTTCTAGCCTTGTGTAGGTTTAGATGCATTAGTATCATGCAAAAATTGATTTAATTGCTTGTTGTGAGTACTTGCTCTTGCCTCTTTCCTATTCTCTTATTGCAATCTTGAGCAAGTAAAATTGTGGCACATTTAGGGGGAGTGCTAATTCATATCCGTGTATATTACATCCCTACATGTGCCCATATTTATATAAGTGCTAATATATATTTTCAAAATCAAACCATTTAGCCAAAAGTCAAAATTTTATATACTATTAGTATTCTTGTGAAAAACTAGTTGCAAAATGTATATAAATGCTTTCAAAAAAAATTTCAATGGTTTTGGCTTTACAAAAACTAATTTCAAAAGAAAACAAGTATTTAGCCCAAAAGCTAGTTACCAATATCTTGTTTTGGATTTAAACTTATAATTTTCATAGAATTAAATGTAAAATGATTTTGAAAGTAATTTCAAAACGAAAATCCTAGAGTTGGTCATTCTTAACAATTCTTGTGTTCAAAAGATTTTCAAAAGACCAACCTAGCAAAAGTTATTTGATTTTGAAACTTGCCGAAAAACTATATTTGACCCATAAGGTCATATTATTGCACTTAGTGAGTTTCTCCATTTAGACCGGATCTTGTGTAGTATCTTGGTTTAAAATGGTATTTCAGACTCATACACAAAATTCAAATCTCTATATCTTATCCCTTGGTTTATTTGAATTTTTGTGTCGTTGGATTTTGACTTTACTTTTCTATTGTTTCTTTAAAAAGGATTCTATACAAAACTTTTGAGGTTTTGGATTTAAAACATTTCTCTAATTTAAAGATTCTCAAAATTCTAAATCATTTAAAAACTATGCCTTTTTAAGTTCACCAAAATCTCTTTTGATCTTAATTGGAATACTCTTGCATAAAGTTGGATTTTACGGTTGGAAAACCTTCTCGCATATGGAGTTCATATCTGGAAATTCTCAAATTTATTTGAACTCATTTAAGTAGATTGTTGACTTTATTTGACTTAGTGTCAAAACTAAACCTCCAATGCTCTTAATGGCCTATTTTTGATTGGAGGGTGATATTTGAGAAATTCTTTTTGGAGAAGTCTCTTGGATGTCTATGGACCATTTTGCAAAATCTCATGGCTATTTGACTTCATTTGATACTTTTCGAATAATGTTGAAAACCATATGCATGCATATCCTTCATATGAGTCTCTTGGATCAAAAGTCAAAAATATTGTTTAAAAGGCCAATATTTATGAAAATCTTTATAGAAGTTCTCAAATATATATTTCAAATGTTTTACAATGCTTTCGGAGTAAAAATTCCTATTTTAGAAACAAAATAGCAAATTTGGCCTCAAATGGATCTTATAGGATCTTGATTTTGGATTAAATGAAATATTTTCATAAGTTAAAATCTATTGAGTTTTTGAAAAAGTGATCAATACAAAACTCGTAGGGTTGGTCATTTCAAGTATTTCTTTAGTTCAAAGTTTTTCCAAACGACCAACAGTTCAAAAGTTATAGCCATTTGAATTTGGCCAAAATCATTCATTTAACCCAAAATGACCTTTTCTTGCATATTGTGGGTTTTGCTATTTGAGTTGGATTTCTTCATGTTTCTTGGCTTGAAATAGTATTTCCAGCTCATACAAAGCCATGAAAGTTCAAATCTCCATGAAATCTAATTCGGATTGCATTTTGAGCATTCGATGCAAATTGAACTTCTCTTCTTGCCTACAAAGCGCATTTTGCCATATATTTTAAAAGAAAATTCCTTTTGAGGAAATTCTTTTTGAGAAACCTTCTAAATAGTCCAAAGTTTATTTCTGGAGATTTTCAAATCATTTGGACTTAATTTGAAAAAGTTTTGACTTTTCTTCTCTTTGATTGAAAATCATACCTACAAAGCAAAATTTGGCATATCTTTTGATTGGAGACTCCTTTTTGGAAAATTCTTTTTGGAAAAGTTTTTTATAAGTCCAAAGTATGTTTCTGCATAATTTCAAATAATTTTAACTTCATTTGAGAAAGTTATGGCTCTTTCTCTCTTTAATCAAAAGGCTGAAAATTCAGACTTTTGAATGGTTTTGAGCTGATTTGTGATTTTTGTATCTCCAAATCAGATCATAATTTGAGGGGATCTCCTTTGTAAGATTTGATCCTCAATAGTTAGTCTACTATGTCAAATTTTATCAAATTTTTTAGACATCAGATGAGCAGCTTTTCTGCTATCTTTTGAAGCCTAAATGAAATGTCAAAATCTGAAAACCTGAAATTTCAGTTTGTGAACTCTTTGTGGTTTTCATATTTTGAAGGTGGCTTAAAATTGGTAGAACCTCTCAAAATAAAACTTGAACATATTTAAATGTATTAGCTCCATGATATACCTTATAATCTTTTTGGAGTTTGTTTAATCAAGTTTTGTATGTTTGAAGGAGAATCTCCTTTTGGTTATGTCATGGTATTAAGTTGATTTTTAATTGACATATAGTGTTGATTTTTGTGAAAATGAGCTTGTTTTGAAACAATATAAATATTTTTCTCAAAATTGGTATCCTTATGCAAAATGACCTTTACAAGTGGATTTCAAGAGTTAAATTTGAATGAGTTTCAAATATTTTTTTGTAAATTGGTATAATGCGATCATCAATTGGTATATTGAACCTTTCAAATTGCATGCAAATAGTATTATCATGTTTATCATCCATATCGTGCATGTTGTACTTAGACATTATCAAACTAACTTGGGTCAAGTTGAAAGATATTTGTTGCCGGAAATCGTGTGCTTGTCTATTGATGTTCAAGGTATTGGAAAAGGGGTCATCTTCGACGGTGGGATGAAGGAAATGGAGAGGAGCTCCATAGTCCGAGGGATCTAAGGCCGTGCGCTGTGATCATGACCGATTCGTACATACGGTGGACAAGAACCGACAAAGGAACGTATTTCTTTTTTGACCATATTCAATAATATCTTTGCATATGTCGACGACCGGGATCGCCGACCGCAGAAATGAAACGGGGGTTTAAGTGATTAGGGACCCGGATCGGGCTTGGCTCAAACGAGGGGGACAAGTCGTAATCGTCGAAGGTCGAAGCTAGGCGATAACGAGCACGAGACAGGGGTTTATACTGGTTCGAGCCCCGCCGAGGGTAATAGGTTATTCCGCCGCCTTTGCGCGGTGTTCTTTTCTATTGATTGAGTACAGTGGGGTGTTTACAGTTTAAGCTCGACAATGGCTATGGCTAATGCTCAAGCTCTTGGGGTGTGTCCCCTGAGTTCGTGGACTTCGTGTCTCTTTAAAGACTGTGCTTCCATGGCCTTCACACCTCCCCTGCACGCAACGGACGGGAGAGATTCCCGGGAAGTGGCCTTCATGCATGTTGAGGGCAGCAAGAATCGCCCGGACTTGTCGTGACGACAAGGCCGCCTCACGACTCCGCTTCCTTGAGCAACCGCGGCCAAACGCTTGATCCGAATCCAAGGGCGACAACGGCACCTAGACAGAGCCCACTCGAGCCCGAGGTCGAAGCGGGCATGCTCGAGGCCAACGTGCTTAGGTCGAGCGCCCGGCGCACCTGTGTCGTGGTCGAAGGCCGCCCGAGCTCGGGGGGGTCCGTCGACCGTGTTTCGACCGGTCAAAGGACGCCATTTCGCCGTAGCCCCGAGGCTTAAGGTCGTGGCCGGAACGCGGGCCGACCTTGAGGCTCCATAGCCGGGACCGACTCCCGGAATTCACCTGAGGTCGAGGTCGGGCGAAAACGTAGCGCCAGGCCGTGGATGATCGACACATGGCGCCTCTTGATCTCCGGAACCCTGATACGGATGCAAACGGTTGGCGACACCTGCTTGTCTTCTCGAAACCGCCGCCCAGGCCTTAATTGCGCCACAAATCGCGCCAAGACGCTTCTTCAAGCGCCATGCTCGACTTCGGTGTCGGCGCGCCTATAATCGAGACCACAGCGTCGTTGAAGGGTCCGCCGATCGCTTTTTTGTCTCTCAAACTTCCGAGCTCAAGCGAAAACTTCTCTCTCCTCGACCGAAATTGCCGCGATTGCCATGGCTAAGCTTGGGAGGAGCACGCTGTCGCCGCGAAGGATGAAGGAGCTCAAACCACGGGCCGCTCGATCCATTCACATGGCGGCCGCCGGCCAACGAGACCGAGCCATGCCCCAAGGAGGACGAGATCGCTCGCACCGAGCATTACGCCCTTTGGCTCTGCGGACCCGGAGAGCGAAGTTCCTCTCCGTAGTCCTCACCAAATGCGAGATAGAGCTCATAAACCCGTGCCAAACTCAATTCTCACTCTCGCCATCTTTTCCCATCTCAGGCGAGGGGTTCTCGAATCCTTCCCAACCCTCGCTTCTTTTTCGCCATTTCACCTTTTTCCGCTCCGGAAGGACCCGTGGTCGGGTGTTCTACTTCCGCCAATGACGGGCTCAAGTGGTCCTTCCCAAGATCCAAGCCCGGACTCCCTAGGGCCATGGTCCGAGCGGTGGTTTTACTCAAGAAAGGGGAGCTCAAGACGCTGCCCCACGAGGGAAGCTTGTTTGGTGGGAAGAAAGAGACCCGGACACGAACGACCCCGAGGCCGACGAAGAAGCCATTGCCGCCATCCACCTTCGTGCCAAGCGGCTCACCGGCAAAGCGATCGCTGCCGACTTCTGCGGAGCCGTGTCTCTCTGCGATGGCGGAGCACCTGTTCTACGAGATCCGTGGACGCGACGACTCGACCGCGAGGGTACGCCCTGTATGCCCGCCCCCGCCTTTGAGGTCTTGCTCGAGTCCCGCCGTCGTGCTTCTCGAGAATGGCTTCCTTCTTGCAATACCGGCGAATCTTGGGTGGCCGCCAGGATGAACGAGATGTTCGGGAAACTGGCGCACAACTACTCCATGGATGACTCCGTGCCGAAGAACATGCTCCGCCGCAAGGCCGAGGTAAGCCATCCCGACCAACGGACCGATCCGAGCGACCCCGTGGCCCGCAATGACATTTTCCGCGCGCAGAACCACCAGGAGCTGCTTGACACGGCCAGGCGGATGCTCCCATTGCCCGGGATGGGCAAGAGCAAGAAGGGGAAGAAGAGGCCTCCCCCCTTCGGAGCGGACCGCGGAGAGGCGAAGAAACCCCACGTCGAGTGGGGGGATCGTGCCACGGTAAGGATTCTCATGGCCAAGCCCCCGAGTCCATGCTCGGGTCTTTTAGCCGCCTGACGTGTTTTCCCCTTCGCAGCAGCAGAGCACGGCGGCCGCCGCTAGGTCTCCCCCACCAGCTCAGGGTGCCCGGACTCGGCTCTCCAGGGTTGCCGCTGCGGACATCGCGGGGCCCTCAGGCGGCCCGAGGACCCGGGACGGGGCTTTGCTGAAACGAAGTGCCCCTCCGAGGTCGAGGCAACAAGACCTGCACCGGCCCTCGACGAGGCGAAGGCCGGCGACCCACGTGAGCCCCTTTTTTTCGACTTTCTGACTCATCCTGCCCTCTTCGTGTCTTCTTAGCTTAGCGCCTGCTCTTGATCGCAGGCCCCGAGCACGCATGCAAGAGACTTGCCCGTACTGACGATGGCTGTTGTCCAGGGCGAGTCCGAGTCCGAGGAGGACGCCTTCGAGCTGGTCCGGCGCCAGCCTTCACGCCCGACCCGGACCCCCTCTGGGCCGCCAAGTCCGCCCCTAGATGGCGAGTTCTATTAGGGGGTCGACGACCCGGACGAGGAGGAGATCGAGCCCGCGACCAGCGCAGACTTTAGCACCGGCGAGGCGCATGACATAGCCGCCACTGACGACCTTCCCGGCCATCATGAGGAGGGCGCCAGAGCTCATGCGCGCCGAGGCGACAAACCAGCTCTCCGACCACGGACGCTCCGGGTGCTGAGGCCGCCGTTCCGCCGGCCCCCGAAGATGGTCAGGCCGCAGGGGCCCTGCAGCCTCGCTCAGATGCGGCTGCGTCGGACGCTGAGGCCGCAGCCCCCCAGGTCATGAAGGCTGGGGATGCCGCGGCTGATCCGGCCACCGTCCCTTTGGCGCCGGAGACGAGCGGGGTTCCGGCCGTGGAGGCCGGGACTAGCACTGCCGCCACGCCTTCCCCGTCGACGAGCTGAACCCACCGGGAGACAAGAGAGACTGCATCGCCAGCCGGACGGGGCCCAAGGTATCGCCCAAGTGCTCCAACAAGGCCGAGGTCGACCTCGACACTGCGCCAAGGCGGCCGACGAGGAGGAGGAGATCCCCAGAATCGCATCGACGCATCAGCGAGGAGTTTTCCTCCAAGACGCTCGAGGGTCACCTACGCGAGGTAAGGGTCTTCTGCGCTCTCATAGTTTGAAGTCCTGGTTTCTTCCATCTCTCACCTTTGGGCCGCCCTTTTGTCGTGAAGGTGATCACCCATGCCTCTCGAGGGCTACAAGGCCTTCAAGAGCATGCCGACGTGCTAAGGGGCTTCGAACGCAGAGAGGCGCTGGAGGTCGAAGCGCCAGCTCATCAGACCATTGAGGTCGAGCAGGGGAACTCGAGCGTAGGCCCAGAGCTCGATGACTGCGCCAGACAATGACGGCAGCAGAGGTAGCCCACGTGGCGAAGCTCGAGGAGGCCAGACCTCCGAGCGCGAGTACGGCTTCAAGGTCGTGGAGCAAGAGCGCTGCTGACCAAGGCGCCGAGACCGAAAGGGCCAAGGTTGAAGCCCCGAGAAGGCCACCGCGGAGCGGACGCCGCCCCCGCCAAGTCGCCCTCCGAGCTCGAGGCCAAGGTCCTGAGCTCGAGGAGAAGCTCGAGCGGCCGGGCAAGGCGGTTGAGGACGAGCGGCCAAAGTCGAGGCGCTGGAGAAGGCCGCCATGGTCAATCGCCTTCCTCGGCGAGGGTGCTCACTGCTCGAGGCCAAGGTCTTGGAGCTCGAAGGAGGCTTGAGCGCCAAGAAGACGGCGACGAAAGTGCCATGGCCCAGCTCCGAGATTTAACGCCGAGCCGTGGACGCCCAAGGAAACCTTCAATCAGTAGGCGACCTCTCGACCTCAAGGCCAAAATCGCCGAGCTCGAGCAGAGAAGCTTGACCGCTAAATGGCCGACCAGAAAGAAAGTGCCCAACGAGAATTCTAGTGGGGTAAAATGTACATAGGAGGACAAACCCTTTTTATGTTATTCCATTTAGTCAAGTTCCATGGCGTATCCGTTTCGCTTTTGGTCGCGCTCCTTAGGTCGCTTTTCGGCCACTCGCCCTTATCCAAATTTCTGGGTCCAAGGTCGAGTAATGTCGGCCTTGGGCACAAGACTTAGACGTGAGCAAACGATCGCGACCGCAAAGTGAAGAAATTGTCCAGAGAACATGACAAGCAAGAGACTTGCTCGAATCGACGCAAGATTGCGACCTCGAGCCTGTAATCGCCCCATGGTTACAACTTCGCGACCTACGGCCGAGCTCGAGCGCGAGAGAGTCGGGTTGCAAGGTGTGGGCCTACTGTTAGTCTGACCACCGTGAGCGAGCGTGGATCTCGCGATGTTAAGACCAAGAGGAGTACGAGCGCATTGAAGGTCGTGGTTCGAAAGGCGCGGGTAACAATGACGATATTCATAAACGAGAGAAACAGAACTAAATAGACTTTATTGAAATTCAGGTAAAGGGTTACACATAAAACTTTCGGTTGATCTATGTTCCACGAGCTAGAGAGCTCTCGCCACCGGCATCGCTAGCAGAAGCCCCGCGGCGATCTGCTGAAACGACTCTATAGGGCCTCCCATCGTGGGGATAACTTGTTGGTGTTGGACAAGACTGAATCCGCCTCGTGGCTAAGTCCCCAACAAGGAGCTTCCTAGGTCGACCGACGAGACGCATGTTTGCGAAGAGCTTGCGGGTAGTGCGCTGATCGTAGCGAAGGCACGCATCTTACTTCTTCGCTAGGGCAAGGTCGAGAGACCTCTCATGCTCAAGTCGACCTTGTCGACTGCCGACTCGGCAGAGCCAGCCGTGACCTCGGAGGGGCGGCTTCTGCATCAACACGAGCCGAAAGGTGTGGACCCCGTGGCTCGGCTTGTCAGGGTACGTAATAGACCATAAGACGGTGGGGAGTTCATCCACCTGTGTCTTGCCGAATCGCTCGAGCTCATCTCGCAACTCGTTTTTGACGCCTCGACTATTTTCCCGTTATGCGTTGCTCCGCTCCGCTGTTCGGGGTGAGCCACCGGTTAAGCATATTTTGATGCCGAAGTTCTCGCAAAATTCTCGAACAACTCATCGTAAACCGGTACCGTTGTCGCGATAATCTTGCACGGAACCCCATACCGGTGACCACAAACAAGCTTAAAAACGAATCGCCGCCGAGCCGTTATGGTCGAGACCGGTTCACTTCTATCCACTTGGTGAAGGTATCAATGGCGATGAACAGAACCTCTTCCCCCGTTGCTTGGGGAAAAGGGCCGAGGATGTCAAGCCCCACGCCGAGAAAGGCCAGCGAAGCGGGATGGTCTGGAGCGCGTAGGTGGGTTGATGCGACTTCCGGGCGTGGAACTGGTATGCTCGGCAGGTACGAACGATGTCACGGGCATCCTGAAGCGTCGAAGGCCAGTAATAGCCCATGCGGAAAGCCTTGCCGACCATCGTCCTGTACGAAGAGTGTGCCCCACAGAGGCCCGAATGGATGTCATTTAGTAGGTACTTACCCTCCTCCGTAGAGACGCACCGCGTGAGAATACCGGAGACATTCCGCCTGTATAGTGCCCCGTCGACGAGCGCGTACAAACTCGACCGGCGCTTGATCCTGCTTCTCTCGGCGAAGTCGAGCGGTAGGTCACCCTTGGCGAGGAAATTATAGATGGGTTCAGCCCATGAAGGGGTACCTTCCACCAGGGCGAGTAGGACCTCTTGGTCGGAGATCGAGGGAGCCGCCAGTGTCTCCAGGATGACGTCGGGCGGGAGCTTGTCGTCGAAGGAACCGAGCTTGGAGAGGAGGTCCGCGTTGGAATTGTCCTTCCTGGGGATGTGCTTGAGCTCCAGGTTCTGGAACCATTTTTCCATCTTGCGTACCTCGGCTAGGTATTTTGACATAGAGTCATTCGAGCACTGGTACTCCTTGTTGTACTGGTTGACGACGAGCTGAGAGTCGCCCTTGACGACCAACCTTTGTACACCCAATGCCTTGCAAGCCCGCAGACCCGCCAAGAGGGCTTCGTATTCTGCCACATTGTTGGTCGCCGGAAACCCGAAACGAATAACATACCTCAAGTGGTCGCCGCTGGGTGACGATGAGGATTCCATTTCAAGCGCTTGAAGGACCTTGAGCCGCCGAAGAACATGGTCCAGGCCTTTCTTCCTCGACCTCGGTTCGTGCGGCTCGGTAGTCTGCCGACCACGGTCGGCGAAGCGCCAGGATTTGATAGCCGTCGCGCCACGACTCGACGCCGAACGCCGCCAGTTCCATGGCCCACTTGGCGATCCGTCCGCCGCTTTTCGATTCCGCAAGATGTCCCCGAGCGAAAGTTGCTCGACCACCACCGAGTGCGCCGAGTAATGGCGGCTTATGCGCGAGGCCATGAGAAGAGCATACAGTTTAGCCAGACCAAGGGTAGCGCCTTTGGGCCGTGCAAGACTTCACGACATAGTAGATTGGGTGTTGCTGGGACCCGCGCGGCCACCAGACACACTGACGGCCCGAGAGGTGGCCGCGAGGTAGAGCAAGCAATTTTCGCCGGCCGAGGGTCGAAGGCGGGGTGGGGTGGACAAATATACCTTCGTGTCGCCGAAGACCGCCAGGCTTCCGGGTCCACTCAAAGTTCCTCGCTCCATGAGATTCAAAGAACGGAGCCCCGCCGCCGAGCCTCGAGATGAACTCGCCGAGGCGGCCATGCGGCGGTGAGGCTCAGACTTTCTTGACCGAGGTCTGAGGTGCCATCTTCTCGATCGCCTCGATCTTCTCTCGGTTCGCCAACCCCGAGCCCCGATCATGTAGCCGAAGCACTTTTCCCGACGCAGCACCAACACGCACTTCTCGGGGTTGAGTTTAATCTCGTGCTCGCCAAGTTGGCGAAAGTCTCCTCGAGGTCTCGAACGTGGTCGCCAGAGAGGCTTTTGACGATGATGTCGCCCACATAGACCTCAAGGTTTCTCCCAACTGGGGTCGAACGCCTTAGTCATCGACGTTGAAAAGTGGCCCCAAAGATTGCGCTTGCACTAAACGACATGGTCGTAGCAATAGGTGCCGAACGGCGTGATGAACGCCGCCTTGCTCTCGCCGCCGCTGCTAGCTTGATCTAGTGGTACCGGAATAGGCGCCCGTAAAGCTTAGCATCTTGGCGTCATGCGGTGGAGTCGACGATCCGTCGATGCGCGGAGCGGAAGTTGTCCTTCGGCAAAGCCGAAGTTCAGTTCGTGTGGTCCACGACATCCTCCACTTACCGCCTTCTTCTCGACGATGACCGGATTCGCCAACCATTCGGAGTAGTTGACCTCACGAATGAAACCGGCCTTCAAGAGCTTGTCGAGGTTCTCCTTGATGATCGCCACCTTCTTTGGAGAGAAGCGGCGCAACTTTTGCCAGACGGGCGGCGCCCGCCCGACTTGCGCTTTGTGCTCGATCACCTCCTCGACGCCAGCATGTCCGCGGGTTCCCAGGCAAAGATGCCCTTGTTGGCGCGGAGGAAGGCGACGAGCTCGAGTTCCTATTTGGGATTCAGCCCGGCCGAGATGTGGACGCACCTGGTCGGGTCGTCCTCCTCGAGCGGCACGGCCTTCGTTGGCCCGCCGGGCTGGATTGCCGCTCGGCGGGCGCCTTCCTCCGCCTCGGGCCTCGTGGGGTAGTACGCAAGGGCCAGGCCTTGGTCTGCACCGTGAGCCGCTCGCAGTCGCCTCAAGACGGTTATGACACCGTTGGGTCCAGGCAACTTCATGCACCTGTGGCCGTAGTGATTGGCCGCCATGAACTTGACCAGGGCTGGCCTCCCGAGGATGGCGTTGTACGGAAGGTCCCCCTCGACCACCTCGAAGGTGATTAGCTCCGTACGGAAGTTGGCCGAGTCGCCAAAAGTGACGGGCAAGACCACCTGCCCCAGAGGTGTGGTCGAGCTCCCAGGGACGATCCCGAAGAAGGGGACGGCCACGTTCTTGACCTTCGACCGGGAATCAGATCGGCCGAGCGCCCACTTGTAGCAAATTGAGGAGCTACCACCATCGACCATGACACGACCGACCGTGGTGTTGCCGATGGTCGGGTCACGACTAGGGCGGTTTTCAGATCTCGGCCATACCTTGGAGTCGTCCTCCGGTGAGAAGGTGATGGTGGCCTCCCACCACTTGCACCGCCGCCGACCGCTTTCCGGTGGCGACTGGTAGATGGTCCGTGACGCGCCTTGAGCTCACGCCGGATCGATAAGCCGATGAGCCGCCAAGATGACGCCGATGCGGCGCTTCGCCTCTTTGCCAAACCTGTGTCGAGGTCGTCGCAGATCCTCCCGGCTGCTCACCTGTCCGTCACGGGCGCCGCCTTTTGGTAGCACGGCATCTCCTCCCGCCATCGAGAAGGCCTCCGGCTTGTTTTGCCAAGCCCTCGCAAGCCCGCAGTCGTCGGGCCGCCGCCTCGTGGAACAGCAAAATTTCGACTCATCGAGTTCGGCGCCCTCGGCCTCTTGCGTCGGGCGCCACCGCCGCAGCCCGTGTCGCCGATCCTGCCGCCGAGGTTGGCCTTGCGCTGACGTGGTCGGTCGCCCTTGGCGCGACCGGGTCCTTCCCGAGCTTGATCTCGACTCAAGGACCTCTCACGGCCGTCCGCCAACACCGTCACCTGGCGATCCGCCGTTCGGCGGATCACGCTCCGCTTTTGGGAGCGGCGCCACGGCCGACGCCCTTCGAGCGATGGGCGGCCTCTGCGGGGTTAGGACCAAGCTTACCTTGGTCGTAGTCATGCTTCCAAACGGACGGTGTCGTCAAGGTCAGATATCGCTCCGCCATACGGAAAAGTTTGTTGACGGAGAGCCGCGAGACGATCTCCAGATCTCGGTGAGTCGCCGATCGCGGACGCCGAATTTGAAGGCCTTTATGACGGCCTCGTCGGAGATGCTCGGATCGATTCTCGTGCGAATAAATCGCCGCACGGTCGCGGAGCGGCTTCGTTCTCGCCTCGATGACGCGATCCAGTCTTTTCCTTCCGCCGCCAGAGTAACTCGAAAGTTGAGCGAGGGCGCTCGACTGGCGCCACGACCAAGGAACCAGCTTTTGATTGAAGAGCCGATTCGCGCGCCCCGCCCAAGACGGTCGGAGATAGTTGGCCATGACGAAGCTCGTCACCTCCGACCGCCAAGATGGCGGTCGAGTAAATGGACAGAACTCGTCCGGTTCTTGGTCCCGCTGGCGTTCTATCACGACGGTTTGAACCGAGCCGCCAACAGACGCGACGGAAGGTCGCCGAATAGGCCGCGCAGCCCAGAGGCCAGACGGGCGCGGCCGGTCGTGGTCGCCGCCGACCAAGTCCTCGCTGCCTGCCGACTCGGAGTCAAGGCTCCTCCGGCGATCCGTCCTGCCACGACCCGGAGCGCGTGCTCGAGAGTCGCCCGGCAGTAACGCAGCGATCTCGACTTCGCGGCGCTGGCGCAACGCCCGGAGGGACCCCGCGATCCATCACTGGCCGACGCGGAGCCCGTGGAGCCTGATCCGTGCCGGCCCTTGCCCGGGCCGGAGCCCTCGGGACGGCGGCGAGACAGGGTCAAGGCCTGGCCCCGGGATTGCCGCTGACGAGAGGGCGCAGCCTGCAGAGGCGGCGTCTTACGAGCGCGTCGGTGACGGTGCGATGAGCTGCCATCGCTTCGTGGTGTGGCTCTCGAGCGCCGCCTGGTGTGGCGATGGCACGCCTCGGATGCAGCCCGATCGAGCTTTTCGCCAACGCCCGCCAAAGAGTTCGACCACCCTATCGGGTCGGCCATGACCCGGCGATAAGTGAAGGCGCCTCAAGGAGGGAGTTCGGTTTCGGACGACGCGTCGGCTTTTCTCTCGTGCTCGCGGAGAGCGATTATTGCTCGTTGATGGCAACCTCCACCATCCGGGCGAAGCGTCTTCCGGTCCGCGGATCACGGTCATCCGCAGCTGCTTTTCGCGCCTGGCCGCCCGCCGCCAAGACGTCTGCGGTTCGAGAGGCGGCGGCGAGGGTGAGAACAGGACGGAGTCGAGTCCACGTCCGTGTCCGCGCCCGCTGAACGGTGTTGATGAAGCGCCATGCTCCCAAGACCTAGTGATTTCGCGAAAGAGCAAAGCCAATCGGGCCCCATTTGGCGCCATTGCCGATTTACCGGATCGCCGACCGCAGAAATGAAACAAGGGTTTAAGTGATTAGGGACCCGAATCGGGCTTGGCTCAAACGAGGGGGACAAGTCGTAATCGTCGAAGGTTGAAGCTAGGCGATAACGAGCACGAGACAGGGGTTTATACTGGTTCGAGCCCCCGGCGAGGGTAATAGCTCTACTCCAGTCGCCTTGCGGTGGTGTTCTTTTCTATTGATTGAGTACAGTGGGGTGTTTACAGCTTAAGCTCGACAATGGCTATGGCTAATGCTCAAGCTCTTGGGGTGTGTCCCCTGAGTTCGTGGACTTCGTGTCTCTTTAAAGACTATGCTTCCATGGCCTTCACACCTCCCCTGCACGCAACGGACGGGAGAGATTCCCGGGAAGTGGCCTTCATGCACGTTGAGGGCAGGCAGTAACCGCCTCCGGACTTGCTGCACGTACCTGCGCCTGCCTCACGACCCGCTCCTTGAGCAACCGCCGGTCAAACGCTTGATCCGAAATCCAAGGGCGGACAACGGCACCTAGACAGGAGCCCGCTCGAGCCCGAGGTCGAGCGGGGGCGTGCTCGAGGCCAACGCGCTCTAGGTCGAGCGCCCCGGCGCGCACCCAGGTCATGGTCGAAGGCCGCCCGAGCTCGGGGGGGGGGGGTCCGTCGACCGTGTTTCGACAGGTCAAAGGACGCCCAGCCCTCGTCAGCATACCATTATGCTCAATTGTCTTATTTTAAATGGTGTTGTATTTTTCAATTGGTATCATTAATTGGTATCTTTCAAGAGGTATCCTCTAATCCTAAATTGTTTTGAAGTGTCATCTAACTTGCATTTGGCATTATCAAGAATTAAAAGGTACATATGGGTGACACATTGCAAAGAGGTATGCCCTTGATAAGTTTGTGAAATTCTTGATCATGAAAGCGCATCTTTCTTATATAATTTTGATTCATGATCTTGTATATTTCTTGTGATCATATAAGCAATTCCTTCTTGTGTAATCTTTTCTATATGATCTTGATTGTTAGAATTTAATTTGATCATGAGCATGTGCTTAAATTATATAAATTTGCTATATGATCTTGATGTTTAAAGAATAAATCTTCTCCATGTGAAATCATATTCATGTATCATGTTTAAGCATCACTTATATCCTATGAATCATGACTACTTTAAATTGGTATAATTAGAAACGTCTATTACCTAAATCTTGGATATAATTGGTATCATATCTTGCCTAGATTTAGGAGGAGCTTAATATTTTTATTTTGTTTTATTTTGTTCTCCCTAATCTTTTTATTGAGTGTGCTATCAAGGGGGAGAACAGATTTTATTGAGTAAACAATAAGGATCTTTTAAGCACCTTTTTGGGATTAATGACAAAATGGGGAGAATTTATGAATTTATCAATTGTCCCCTAATCGATTGACAAAAAGGGATAATTTGTAAGTATGATCTCTTATTGTTCCTTCATGCTTGTTTTAATGTTAAATATTTCAATATTGTCATTTGGTGCAATTGATAATAGGTTTGTCATAAATCACCAAAAAGGGGGAGATTGAAAGTGCATCTAGGCACTTATGTTTTTTTGGTGATTAATGACAAACGCATATAATGAAAATCTATATAATTGTGTAAATGCTTAACTTAGTGCTTAACAAATGACAAACCTCTAATATGATCATATTGCTATGAGACTAACATGTTTATTGCCTAGTTGAGTATTAGTCTCATTTATTTAGAGAAAAATCAAGTGGGATGGGTAAGCAAAGATAAGGTATGCAATCTCGGTATCCCTTCTATATTTGTTATTGCATTCCTCTTGTGCAAATGCATAGTGAACTCCAAATAACATGTTGATTATATATATGCATATTGGTTCATGTCATATTTATTTGTGCATATATATTCATCTGAGTTCATTATGTGCTTTGCTTTTAGTATGCATGTATTAACTAGAGTTAAACTTCACATTGCTATAGATTGACTTGGTGCATGTATGTCTTAGTTGTGTATCTTCTCATGCACTTCTCTTAGTGAAGTTTAATCTAGAGTTGGATCACATATTTACTCTTATTCCAAATATTGTTTGCACATGTACAATTCGTGTATATTCTATCATGTGCTTTATTTAAGTAAAGACTATGATCCTTGCCATGATTTAATTGATTAATCATATTGGCAATCATCTCTCTAGTACATATAGATCAATCACATATTCATCATGATGTACTTAGTAGAGAACATTTCTTATGTCAAGTGTTTCCAGTTATATTATGTTTCTTTATATGAAACACTTGTGGTACTTAATTGCTCACAAATATCAATTTATTCACATCTATTGAGCTTTTGGGACTAATGTCTTTCATGAGTGACTTGAAAAAAAATAGGTCCCTTGTGTGTATGATGACCAAGGTATCTTGGAGGATGACCGTTAAGCCAATATCAATAAGACGGTGGTGTCACCAAGAGTTGAGGACTAAGTCAAGATCGACTTGGCGTGGAGATCGTCGGAGAGGATGATCAAGTCAAGGTTGATAGGACGAGAGTCTCATGAGGTGAATCGAGTCAAGTTGGACAAGACGAAGATGTCATTAATTATATGGTGAAGGTCTTCATGCACCGGCATTAAGAAAGAAGACGGCGAGTGACTATTTCTAGACTTGCATTATCTTTGATTTAATTTGAGTCTAAGGATTGCCTTACTATATTAAGAGGGATGCAACGTCGAGTGACTTTTAGATATGTCAAGTGCTCAAATGATCCATCCTTGTGAAACTTAAAGAGAGAGTGGTGTTGGAGGTGCCGAAAAGTGAGAGTTGTAGGTCTCTCTTGGATTCTTTGTGAATTATGTATTTATCCTTTGAGATTTGAGTGGTGAGACCTTGTTAGTTGTGTAGCCCTCGTTCTTAGCTTTCCGTAGAGTCCAAAATCACTGAAATCGGAGTCCGAAGTCAAAAGTTATGCTTGTTTTCGTCGGACTGCTCAGTCCAATCCGGAGTATCCGGGGTTAAGTCCGGAGTATTCGGGTTGGTTCTCTTGGTTTGGTTAATCCAGAGTATCCAGGTTAAGTCCGGAGTATCCGGGTTGTCCAGAGTATCCGGGGTTAAGTCCGGAGTATCCGGACTTTGCGCAATTCAAACGGCTAGTTTTTGGGATCTCTATTTAATGCCCCCTCCTTCCCGTTTGAAAAGTGGCCGTTATTCCACTGGTTTGAGGTGCTATCCTCTTGTTCTTGAGCTCCCTAAACACCTCTTTACCCTTAGATCTAAGTGATCCCCTTTGTGAGAAGGGTAGGGAAGAGTTTGAGGAGTGAGGTGTTAGATTGTGTGTGATTTAAGTTGTTGAGCACTTGATTTCATCTCCAAGCTTGTTCTTCGTGAGCATTTGTTACTCTTGGAGGTTGAGGACTCCTAGACGGCTAGGAGGTCGCCTACGAGCCACCGGTGCTTTGTGTGGTTGGCCCTGGGAAGTTTGTGAAGGCCGATTCCGCCTCCGCAAGGGAAGGAATCAAAGAAGTGAAGACCGGCAAGTGCATTTGTGCAACCCGGGAGGAAGAGGGTTGAAAGAGACCCCGGTTCAAGTGTGACCAAGCCTCAACTGGCGAGTGCATTTGTGCAACACCGGGAGGAAGAGGGTTGAAAGAGACCCCGGCTTAAGTGAGACCGAGCCGCCTCAACGGAGACGTAGGATCCCCTCAAGGATCCGAACTTCGGGTGAAAAATTATTCTCTACTTGATTATTTTTATTCTTGCTAGAGCATTTGATTTTGAATCTTGAAATTGCCCGATCTACTTTTTTACTGTGTTTGGCTCTAGATATATACTTGTTCTAGGTTCTTGGTAGTATTTAGAATCTTTGTTTTCAAGTAGTTTGATTAAAAGTTGAAGAGATTAAAAATTTCATCTCGAGGTGCCCAACCCGGAGTATCCGGACATTTAACCCGGAGACTTCGGATATGTGAAGTTTAATCCATACCGAAGGGGTTAATCCGGAGACTCCGGACAAAAACTCCGGATAGTCCGGATATGCCGGAGTATCTGAACTAAATCTCGGACAATCCGGGTTGACACCCTTGGAAAAGTTTTATTCCACTGTGACTTAGTTTTAAATTTATTATTCGCCTATTCACCCCCCCTCTAGGCGACATCCCCTATCCTTTCAGTGAGTAGCCGCCGTCGCTCCTGCCCTCCGAGCTCCGGTTCTTCATTGCCACTGCCCCCTCTCCTTCCAGATCTCCTCCTCCTCGGGATCTCACCGCCCCCTTTGCTTCCGAATCTCCACCACTGCCGCGCCCTCCTCATCTTCTAGCTCTCATTTTATGGGGCAACGAGCCCTCCCTCTCCACCAAAGATAGATGCGAGCAGCCTCCTCCGTGAATGACTGAGTAAGTAGATTCCTCCTCTCTTTTCCCCCGATTTCTTGTGTTGGGGAGATCTTGATCTTGATCCATCGACCGATTGGTCTTTTCCCCAATATAATTCGCCGACCGATTCTTTATATGAGGCATGAAGAATCTATCAAGTAATCATGCTCAACTGCTTTGTGTTGTTTTGATCGATTTAGTATACACATTAAGATCCTACCTTTTAAGTTTTAACACACGAGAAAACCTAGCAGCTATTTTATACCCATAGACCATATTATGCCTATTGTTACTGAACAATAGCTGATCATCTTAGGGTGTGTTTGATTGGGTGTACGAGAGTGAACCGAACAGTCCCATACAGAATTTGGTTATGTCTTTGCGTTTGGTTGGCTGAACGGAACCATTTGGTATAGGATGAGATGGTACAAATTCTTGGAATATTCCAAAAAAATGTTGCACCATTCCGTACGAGAAATTTAGCCGAACCAATCGGTCCAGGACAGAATCGTTCACTCGTACCATCTCTCAAACTAAGGGCCTGTTTGGTAGAGCTCCAGATCCCAGCTTCACCTGAGATCTGAAACTTGTAGGCTAAAATAAAGTGAATTAAGTTTATATTTTTGGTCTAAAATATAAACAAGATGATCCATCTAAACACTCTTAATGTAATCACAGCTCCAGCTCCACGGATCTGTGGAGCTAGAAATACCCAGCTCCACCAGATCCACGGATCTGGTGGAGCTGGAGCCCTACCAAACACACCCTAACTCATCAATTCAACCTCATCCCTTCAACCAAACATCATCTCGTACCATCCTGTATCATTTCATCCAAGCAACCAAGTAAAATCTTGTATCATTCCATTCAGGCAACCAAACACCTTCTCTGTACCATCTCATTCAGAATCATCCCATCCATCCTATCTCATTCATCCTCGTACACCTAACCAAACGCACCCTTAGGGGAATAAGCATGGCTTACATCTTGACCTTGATGGTCTGACTATTTCTAATACTTGGAGTTTTGATGAACTGCCCAGGGCGTTCTTGTTTTGTGTCCACATATAGAATTGCCTTCGTTCTTTTGTTCCCACTGATATACTTCCGAGCCTGTCATTTTGTATAATCATCATGGACTATAGGACTAGTTCTGACATCTCTTGGTTAGTTGTTCCTAACTTTCTATCAATAATCCCAATTTGATTTATTACAGTTTGCTTGAATAGCTAGGAATGTTTAGCTTAAGCTGGCATTGTCAAAGCTCTTAAAGGCTTAAAATTGCATGTACCAGTATCAAGCTCATAAATGCTTTAGAAGGTTGTTCAAAGCAGCATTAGGACATATACAATGGAGAGTCAAGAGTGTCTCTTAGCACATTCTTCTAAACAAAAAAGATAAGCATGTATAAAGGACATGCACAAGAGCCAACATGCTATTTAATACTGCTCCTCTCTAATTCTGCCTAGGAGCTTGTGAAGAGTCATCTCTTCACCAAGAGTCGACTCTAGTATTTTTTGCACTTTTCCTCCTGCCACATCAGCGAAGCATATCCACCTCATCACTAAGAGACGCCATATTAAATAGCTTTGTACATGCCCTATGCATTACTAGTCATCGCTGAAATTTAGTTAACCGAATAACCGAAATAACTGAACCGAATTAGTTCGGTTCAGTTATTTCGGTCTAATTCGGTTCAGTTATTTCAGTTTCGGTCTAATTCGGTTCAGTTATTTCGGTTATTCGGTTCGGTTTCGGTTTTTAGAACTCAAAAACCGAATTTTTCTAAAATCAAATAAACTGAAGTGAAAAAACCGTATATAGATTGAATGCCCAGGCCTAGACGTTGGTTCCTTGAGGACTCGAGGCTTATGGAGTTATGGAAGCACCGATGACCGGGGAGTTTACCGTACACCCACATTGATACGAGCCATTGATGTTGTGTGATCGAATTACTGATATCCACTATTTATACTCTCATTAGGTAATAATATCATTCAAGCACAATTTGACGCTAATTAATGTTCTTTCCATCCTCCGACGTTTTTGCTCAATAGTTCCCGTACATAGCCATGGAGTTAGTTTGTTTTTTTGCGAGCATGGAATTATTTTTTTTAGACTCAGTACAAACCAGAGACTAGTATTTCTACTCCTTTTAGTCACAACTAGGAAATTTTTCGCGGACGTTTTTCGTAGAAAAAATTTCTTTTTTTTCGGTGGTGTCTTATTTTTTAAATCGTCGAAATAATGAGCGAAACGGTTGAAAGGACACAAAATTTTTCGCGGCATAACACGCCGCGCGTGTCGTTTTTTCGAAGAAAAATTTTCTTTTTTTTTCGGCGGCGTTTAATGTTTTAAATCGTCGAAACAACGAGCGAAACGGGGAAAAAATAGAGAGATAGAGTTATAAAAATATCTCTCTTGACGAATTATTTGGAAAATATTGGAGACCGAGCTGAAAAATTGCGGCCGGGAAAAAGTCTAGAGAGAAAAGGGTGAAAAATCATTAGAGATGACAACCTTCTTTTGTTGAGTTTAACACTCTACGCGTTCACCGAGTAATAATACATGTTTTAAAAAATATCAGAGACTCGCGGCGTAACACGCCGCACGTGTCGTTTTTTCGTAGAAAAAATTTCTTTTTTTTTCGGTGGCATTTTATTTTTTAAAATCGTCGAAATAATGAGCGAAACGGGGGAAAAAATGGAGAGATAGAGCTGTAGAAATATCTCTTTCGACGAATTATTTGAAAATATTGGAAACCGAGCTGGAAAACCGCGTCGGGGAAAAAGTCTAGAGGGAAAAGGGTGAAAATTATTAGAGATGACAACCTTTTTTTGTCGAGTCTAACACTCTACGCGTTCGCCGAGTAATAATACATGATTTAAAAAATATCAGAGACCGAGATGGGAAATCGAGGTGGGAAAAAAGTCTAGAGATAGAGCTGCACAAATATTCCTGGCGATGAAAACATCTTTTTCCCGTGAAAAAACGGAGAAAGGACCTAGACGTAAGGAGCAAGGACTTGTTTTTTACGTTTTTGGACCTGTCCGCTATCCTGAAAAATTAGAAAAGGGCTTGTTCGCGATTTGAATTTAACGGGAGTTTTTTTTCCGTAAAACGGCGCACGAGGGACCCAAACGCGATTTTAGGGAAAAAATCTCCCCTTCACAAGAAATCACGAAGGACCTATTTGTAATTTATAAAAGGACCAAAACGTGAAACATTTTTTTTGAGCCGAGCCGATCGGCCGGCTCGAGCCGAGCCACTGGCTCGGCTCAAATCGCTCTGGTGGCCAGGACTTTGCCAACAATAGGAAAGGTAGTATTAGTTGTTGTTTTGAATATTGACAATATGGTCCTCAAAGCTCAACTTTAACCACTAATCTGTTATAATATATTTACAAAATCTAATAAAATTATAATATTATGAAAGCATGTTTCGAGGCGAATCCATACATATGATTTTCATGCATTCAATCTAAATATTTAAAAGATATCAATAGCTAAAGTTTAAAAAAATTGGCTGCATGTATCCTAAACCTACGAGTTTTTATGAACCGGAGGGAGTATAACTTAGATGCGTACATTGACTAATACTTAAGTAGATAAATAATTTTACATGTCATTTGATAACATATATGTTAATTTGAAGTATAAAAATATGAACTTTACTTTGAACGTTCCTAAGATAAAGGTATAAAAATACAATTATTGTGAAATAGTTTGCGTGGTAAAAAAAAAGGTTCCAGGTTTTTTATGGTATATATCTGTAGTGAATGAATCCTTGATACATTGCAAAGAGATAATTACTCCATTTAAAACATGCCTTCTAACGTAGCCATTAACTTGTTATAAATAGAAAGCTCATATGACAAATCTTGATCAATGGACGACTAATTTTAAATAGGGGCTGTTTGGTTTGCTTCTAATTGTTGCCAATGTTTACCTTAACAAATTTTGGTAGTGTTAATTAAATTTTGTAAGCATTTGATTTGCAACCAAATTTTGACTAGATTCATTCCCTAATCTCTGGTAAGCGCAGAACTACAAAAGAGGCCCTCTTTTATCAATTGCTGACTGTGGCAATACTGCTCGTACAGTTACTATCTATCCTAATAATAATAAATAGTATGAACATTTTACTATCTATAATGTACACTTAATTAGGTGAAAGCATCACCATTTTAACTGTAACAAATTTTTTTTTCAAATCTAGTCTCCTTTCAAACGTAATTATAAAAATAACCACATCTTCAACCATAAAACACGGACAGATGACATATGTCATCTACCGCACTCCTGCACTACAAAAAGTCGCAACAGCTATGGAAACTCGGTTGACCATAGCAGTGGGCCCATGGCTCACCTTGGCAGAAGTTGCTGTTGTACTCCATGGCCATGGTGGCACATATTCCCACGCTTACCGTCCAATCTCTCGCTCTTTTGCCTTGCCACAGCGCCGGCTAGATTACATGCTTCTCGGGCACGGTAGAGGACAGATATTGGCTACTATGTCTTCCGATATAGAAGAGGATGTTAAATTTGGAATTGTATGTATGAAAAGGCTAGATTTAAAAAAAAACAAAGTAAAAGTTCAAGATAAACAATGAATTCCATTTAGGTACGGACGAAACTGGGCTCATCGTGCTGCACCTTGGGTGGGTGCTGTGACTGCTGTCATCACTCATCAGGCGGTCCTGCTGTGAACTTTCTGTCAAAACCATAAAAATAATCCGACTTTCAAGGCCACGCCTCCAGTTTTGTTGTATGTATGTCGCTCAGGCAACACATACACATACATAGCTACCCGCCGCCCACCCATACCGTGCGCGAAATTCACTGTGAGATAAAAAAATAGCTTATGCGAGCGACCCTAAAAGTGATTTCAAAATGCTAAAACTTCTAAACCGAGTATCCGATTTATGATCTGCTTAAACCATCTTGTTTCTTATTACAAGATAATCTTCTAAACAAGACTCTACGTACATATATTTCGGCGTCGGTGTTTACATATTATGCTGAATGCTCCACTAAACTTGTTCCACTAATAGGTTTGAATTTGATCACATTTGTCCTATCACGCTGATGAACCGTTGGAAGATCATCGATAAAATCATTGGAACATTAAAACCAAACACATGGAACATTGACCCATTCTCTTAGAACTTGAAGTGTAATGAATGGTCAGAACATCGAAACTAAATATGTGAAATATTTTATTTTACCATCTAACATCAACTCGGTTCATTCCCTTCTACTCGATTCAAAACATGTGAACCGTTACGTTGTCTATGACCTACACGAACATCTAGGATGTATGACACGTGGAACATTTTATTTTATCTAGCGGCACATATGACACGCTATATATTCTTATAAAGCTAAATACATAGATAAGTGACATCTTATTTTAAAGATCTCATAGTAAGGAACATGTTGGTTTAAATTGATTGTGTATTGAACACTCGCTTAAAAGATGCGATAGTTTGAATTTTCAAATTGCAGAAAAAATCGCCTCAAACTGCGTCCGAGGAAGCTGGACGGGGCTGACCATGGTCGCCCATGGACCACGGGTGGGCGGCACGCGGCCTTCTTGCCGCCCGAGCGGGCATATAGTCGCACCCCCCCTTACCCCCACGCCCTCTCCTCCCGCCTTCACCTCCCCGGCCGGTGAAACCCTAATGCCGCTGCTGCCGGAGGCCTAAGATCGCCGGAGATGGGCGGTGTGACGTCGTCGGTGGCCGCCAAGTTTGCGTTCTTCCCGCCTGACCCGCCGTCTTACGGCGTGGCCGACGAGGAGGAGACACCGCCGGCGGCGGCGACGGGCGCGTTGGAGGCCGGGAATACAGCTGCGGCGACGACGAGGAGGGTGGCGATGACGGGGGTACCGTGGAGGGAGGGGGTGGAAGCGAGGCGGGTCCGGACGCGGCGGGGCACGGAGATCATCGCCATGTACGTGCGGTGTCCCAAGGCGAGGCTCACTGTGCTGTACTCGCACGGCAACGCCGCCGACCTCGGCAAGATGTACGAGCTCTTCGTCGAGTTCAGCGCTCGCCTCCACGTCAACCTCATGGGGTAAGTGCTCCTGTGATTACTTGGGCCGTTTTAACTCATTTTGATTTGGTTGGGCGAGCAAGATTGACTGCTTTGGTGCATGGATAATGATCTGTAGAATACGATAGGAGTTTGGCTTGATCCGTGAGAATGGACATTGATATCTAATGTTACTGTTCTTGCAGAAGGTCAACCCCCCACACACACACAAAAGAAATCATTGTAGAATCAGTTTATTAAGCCTTAATAAGGGAAATATTTTTTCTTTATCAAAAGATCCATTTTTTTGTTGTTATTTGTGGTGAAGTTATAGAACGTTGCTACTCTGAGAAAGGTAGCTCTTTACTCGGTTGATTGTTTATTTGGGCGAGACCACACGACAACTACATATTCATAGTTCATTCAGTCCTTCGTCATGATTTTATTGAAAATGTCGTGCTCGAAGATTTAAATCTAGCGTTGAGGATGTTTGTATTACTTGTAATACATACAAAACAATTCATAGGAGAGCAGTTTTGGCTTTCAACTAGTTTTCTAATTTTAGAATCTAACTAGAATGGTCTAGTACAGTACTACTAGTTTGCTTGATACCGCTGCTTGCATCACTTGATTGTCCTATCAACTCTGCCCTGCAGAGGCCGGAATTTCTGCTTGGCCATAGGGATTGAGCATTGATTAATGGTTGGTGTTAATGGTATTTGATTTTACATTGGGTTCAGTTCCTAGAGCTTATCCTAAGCAGTACATTATCGTTGCATATGTTCTACCTCATGTTTGTAATCTATTTGCTGTTTTAGCTTTGCAATATCGTTACACGCAATTGAACAGCTAAATTGATGTTACAACCATGATGCCAATGTGTTGCATAAATGGACTAAATAGTGTCCTCAAAAGTGAAAGAATATTCTTTCATCCGCATTTGGATTCCTGCACTATTTTCCCCCCTCCAGCACTACTAGATGAAAGTAGACTTACATAGTTTGTTAGTTTCTGTTCTGTTCGAGGAACTTTCTCCCATGTCTTGGTCTGGAAGCTTTTATTCTTTACCATGAGCTGTAAGATGCAAAGTAGAATCACTCCAAAAATGAAACTTTACAGATTTTTTTTTCTATTTACCCAAGTACATCGAAGTAATTGGCTGAATACGCATGCAACTGGCAAGTGGCAACTAATAACTAGTTGCAGGTCCACGCTACGTATTGTGATCAGTACAAGAGAGGGAACTTCATACAGGTAGGTCGGTGGGGAAATGGGGATGGAGTGGAGGCAGGTGTGAGGAGAAAAGGTGGGATCAATGAAGTGGCCCAGGGGGTTTGTCTAGCAAGGGGAGAAATAGGGTGAACATTAGGTTTGGTGTTTTTTGGGGGGGCATACTGGAAAAGTCAGAGAGAGAAAGATTAAAGAGAGGAATATCACTTTTTTTTTTTTTTGCTGAGGGAATTTAAAAATAGTTGAAGGCAAATTGTTAAGCCCACGACTAATGAGCCTACTTATAGTTAATCCCAAATTAGGGCTCAGAGTAATATTAGCACCAAAAATTTATGAGGAACTAAATTTTGGTTTCTAGCAGTGTGCACTCATGCTCCTGCTCGCCAAATTGGGTTTGGGTTTGGACAGTCTGCCTACCTCCACAGTTTATTCTGATGCCATGTGAGCTGACATTGTACGTGATAATTGACTTAAAATGCATGCATTTGCAGTTTTCCTGATCGCACACTCAACAAGAAAGCCAAGCACTTCTCCTTGCCAGGCTGCCTATCCTCAATTAATTGATTTCAATGTTGGGATGCCTCATGTAAGACAAATGGTCCAACATAGTTGATGTGCAACCTGCAACAACTATTTCATGATTTTTGTCGGATTAATGATCGCAAAATTTTTCTGCGTTTCATTTTCATTGGTTACTGCTTAGAACAGACTTTTGCTAGTAAATGAATTTCGAACAGAACTTCGAAGGTTCTTTTTGTCATCTTTTATGTAGCCTGTCTAGTCGACTAGTGAATTCTGCGGCCTTTGTGTGAATTGTTTATCATTTTATGACATACACATCTTCGGCTCTTCCAAATGTGAACATTTCGATCATGCTAGATAAGTCATTTACATAATTCTTCAATGCTACTGGTCTACATTCTCTAATCTCCTTGATACCTTAGAAAGTCATGTGTTATACACTTATACTCATTCCTTTTTTTTTAACACTTTTAATGGCAACATTTATGTACTTAACACCTCATTTTCCTGCCTTCCAAATAATTTTCTTGATCTTCACAGGTATGATTATTCTGGTTATGGACGGTCATCAGGCAAGGTTAGCAATGCTCTCTTCTATTTCTTGAAAGTCGAAACTAATGTTCTATCATGTTGCCTTCACTAGAGGAGCAATACCTAACATTATTCTAGGAATCATTCTTTTCAGACGAGCAGATAGGAATCATTTAGTAGTGTTGTGTTTAGGACCTTTCAATTCTCCCCCTTTCCTTGTTATGGGAGAGGCCACAAATCTGATTCCACTTGAGTTGGTTTTGTTCACGGAATCTTTTTTGCAGTAGGCCAGTTCCAATTGTTTTTCTAATAGTTAGTTGCAATTATTTAGCTCAAGGTTATAAAAAAGGAATCTTTCTTGAGACAATCTTTCTGTTTCCTTCCATGTTCAGGCAAGTGAAGCTAATACCTTCGCTGACATAGAGGCCGCATACAAATGCCTCGTGGAGGTTTATGGGACTAGGGAAGAAGACATTGTCCTGTATGGTCAATCTGTCGGTAGTGGCCCCACTGTCGATTTAGCTGTTCATTTGCATCATATAAGAGCAGTTGTTCTGCATAGCCCCATACTGTCTGGCCTGCGTGTCATGTATTCTGTGAAGAAAACATACTGGTTTGACATATATAAGGTTTCCTTCACTGACTGAACTATCAAGAGAAATATGAAATACCTTGCATGCTTTGCCTATGTTAACCTTTGTTTTGTTTGCAGAACATCGAGAAAGTTCCCCTTGTTAAATGTCCGGTTTTGGTAATTCATGTAAGTTTGGAATGTATATTCATCCACACGTCATAGCGATGCCCCTTGCATAATCCTCGCAATCTTGGATAGCTTCAAATAATTAAACTTAAAACCTTTTCTCCTTGCTTTTCAGGGCACAAATGATGATGTTGTCGATTGTTCCCATGGAAAGCGGTTATGGGAGCTTAGCCAACAGAAGTACGAACCTCTGTGGATCGAGGGAGGTGATCACTGTAACTTGGAGACCTTTCCAGTGTACATAAGGCATCTAAAGAAATTCTTTTCGGCTATAAAAAAGTTGCCTGCTGAAAAAGAAGCTCCAATTGAGAATGAGAAGTTGCCAGCTGAAAATGAGACACTATCTGACAGTGTCGCTCTTTCTGAGGCTCCTTGGATGATCTCACAGAGGTTAGAACCATCGAGGAAGAGCACAAGGCATGAACAGCCTCCTAGACAGAGCACTGAGCATGTTGATAAACGTAGGCGAAGCACAGGCCGCAGAGAAAAAGCAAGATCCAGCATTGACAAGAAAGCGAGATCAAGGAGAAGTGTTGACACGTTTGACAGGATGAGGGATGACACTGAGCAGCCAGACAAACCAAGAAAGAGCATTGATAGGTTGGTCTCTCTCTCTCTCTCTCTCACACACACACACACACCCCCACCATCAGGAAGAATTACACAGTCGCATTCACTCGATCTGAAGAAGGTATATGACATTCATTTCCGAGGTCAAGAAAATTTACATGATAAATGATCTTTCTGCAAATTTATTGTTAAAAAGATGATATGCATTGCTTCATATTGCCATCGGTGTTAATCTTTGACAGGCTTGGCGAGATGTTTAGATCTATGGGGCTGTGCAATGTTGATTGTTTCAAAGAGCCTCCTCGAAGCACTGAGCCTTGCCGAGGTCAGTGAGCGGTTTTCTGAATGTAGTTTAGCTATAGTCTTTTTTCCCACGTTAGACATCAACAGTGGTTTGTGTGCGATGGAAATCATGAAATGTTCATGAACAGTAAAGAGAAATATAGCACGATTTTCAGAATGCAGCTCCTCAAATGGTTATCTTTATTCCTTTTTTTTCTTTTTTGGAAACAAAGTGTACTACTTGTTTTACCTATGATCAAGCTACTCCTACCTTCGAGTCTTCCTGCTAAGATGGGTCCTCGGTGGTATCGGAGAGGGGCACTGTTTTTTTGGGCCAAAATCATTTTGGGCGTTTTTTGGCCCTCTACACGGTGGTTTTGGACACCGGCCGTCGGCACTGGCGCCGGGACGGCAAAAACGATTTAGTGTCGACCTCTGCGTCCCTGCCCGAATGAGCTGCCAAAACCCTGCCGTGGCAGTGAAATTGGGCGTTTTTCGCTGCCCTGGCAAGTCTCCCGGGCAACCACAGTTCCATCCCCTACTATACCTAAGAGCCATACCTGACCCCGGGACCCCAGGGGCTCGGTGTTACCGGAGAGGGGCACTGTTTTTTTGGGCCAAAATCACGCAAATTTTGCCGTTTTTTTACCCTCTGCACGGTGGTTTCGAACACCGGCCGTCGGCACCGGTGCCAGGACGGCAAAAACGACTTAGTGTCGGCCTCCGCATCTCTGCCCGACCGAGTTGCCAAAACCCTGAACTCGTCACTTATCTAGCTCCCTTGTATCCCCTTTTTTTTAAATTTAGCCACCACACGTATATATTTGTAAAAATGGTCCTCTCCTATCACGGAAAGTACGACAGTCAACACATATACTCTGTTATGCCGGGGAGTACAGGAGGTGGCTGGTGCCACGATAGCACGGGAGACCTCATTGTCGCTCTCGGCCACCCTCACATGCACTCCCACTTGCCCGTGCTCGTGCCTACCTATGCTTCCGCCTGCCCACGTCCTCCTGTGCTCGCCTTCCTTGCCGTGGCGCCAGCCAGCTTCCTCGCTCCCGGGACACGATAGGGATCACATGTCACCTACCACATACAGGGGCTAGATTTACAAACGTCGAGATACAAAGGATAAAGCGACGATTTCAAAGGATTGAGCATCGGTGTATATGCATTGGTAAATCATCTGCGTCTTTGCTGGTACTAGTGAAACTTTGCAAACGGCAGCATAATTATCTGAGTCAGCACAGAGTACACAGCTCAATCTGCCATCGCCTCAGGGTTTGCTACAATGACGCCAGCGGTCCAGTTCAACCATGAATCCATGATCGTACAACACGTGCATACAAAGATTATCATTTGGGTGCTGTCCATACAGAGACAACTGCCGGGCTAATCCCCATTGCACGAGCGCTACCAGCCGTCTTGGAAACTGTATCTTCGCAACCCTGTGGTGGTGGCCTGTTTGAAACACATGAATTTCACGTGAATTTCGTAGGAATTTTGCTGAACTTAGTACAGCTCCCTTAGAAACCTTGCGAAATTCCCGCTTAAACATTTCGAAGGGCAAGAGGCAGTACCTTAGGCCCAGCAGATACAGATCCGTTCAAGCCCAGATTGTGAAGATCTTAGCCCACCAAAGCCCACTTAAGCCAGAATTACAATAAAGATTCAAAATCCCTGCTTCTGCTTGGAGCGTCAGCCTTGTGTTGGTCACTTTGGCTTTGCAGAAACGATGTGATTTTAAAAAAAAAGGCTTTGTTTTCTCCCTTACAGGTTATCCACTCGGCGGCTTATTGGCTCTCTAGTTGGGCTATTCTACTGGAGGACTTGCAGGCGTGGGTAGCAGGGTCGCAACTTCAAGTAAGCGCCAAGGCATTTTTCTCCCAGCGCATGGTTGGCGGTCTAGTCTTTGTATTGCGGACCATTAGATTGTTTTTGTTTTCTTATTTTCTTTTGTTCCTTGGTGTTCCAAATGAAGTTCTAAGATGCCAAGACTTTGATCTTCGATGATCGTTCGTATTAATACAAATGTTTCCTTTATCGAAAAAAAAAAGTAAAGCACGAACTAGACAGACAGGTGGGCCCTACACTCCCTCAACCTAGTGACACACGCCTCAGCCTACTCGCCGGCGGGAAAAAAAAAAAAGAATCTCGTCCCCTATCCACCGTCCAACGCACCATCGGACGGCCAGAATACTGCAATCGTCGTGTCCTGGCTCAAGCGCTTCTAGAAGCTTCCTCGGCTCCTCATCTCCTTCCTTCCTCCTAAACCCGCCCGCCTCCATTGCTTACAAAACCCTAACTCCCTTATCCTCTCTTCTCCTCTGCTCTCTCCTCATAGCGTCGCGCTAAGAACACCGCGAGTAGAGGCAATGCACCACCTCTTGGTTGGCCTGCGTGTGTCTGCCATGGCGCCGGCGCTGAGCAGGAGCCTGGGCGCGTCGTCGGTGGCGGGGCTGCGGCCGTGCGCGGGGAGGGCGCCGGGCGCGAGCTCGGTTGTCCCTCGGGGGAGCGGGGCGGTGAGGTGCGCAAGGGGGGTGAGGTGGGAGGCGGGGAGGAGTAGGGGGAGGTTGCCGCGGGTGAGGTGCGACGTGGCCGTCGCTGAGAAGCCCGCAGGGGAGGAAGTGGCGTCGGAGAAGTTCGAGTACCAGGCGGAGGTGAGTTGTCGGTTTTGGTGGAACTTTGTATGTATTTTGTTTTTGTAGCTTTGTAATTGCTGGACTGTAACATTTGTGTAGAGTTTCGGTGATGATGTAGAAATTTTCTAGAATTTAGATATGGTTGGAGCTTTGACACATTTATGATTAATTCTGTTTAAGAGAATTTAGTCAAATTGCTCGCTGTTGAAGCTGTTTTTTTTAATGCTATATGGAGTTCTAGTAGAATGATCGCCAAATCTACAATGGTTAGTTTAATTGTGTAGCTTTCATGGGGATTGTGTATAGCAGCACAGCTTTTCATTTTTGTTGTTGTTTTTTTCATGCGTGGGCTGGCCGTTGAGACATCAGACATGCCATGTTTGGTTCTGTTTGTGCTATGTAGGTGAGCCGCCTACTGGATTTGATCGTCCATAGCCTGTACAGTCACAAGGAAGTATTTCTTCGGGAGCTTGTAAGGTTAGCGATCCTTGCTGAATGTACAGTTGAATGGAACCATGAGCGTTATTTATAATTTTTTGATTTGATGTCATGATCACTGTGGCATTTACCTGATGTCCCTACCAGTAATGCAAGTGATGCATTAGATAAGCTGCGGTTTCTTGGTGTTACTGATTCATCTTTACTCGCTGATGGTGGTGAGTTGGAAATAAGAATTAAACCAGACCCGGATGCTGGAACAATTACTATCACGTAAGTTTGTGTTTCTAGTAGATGTGCTTGCCGTTGCTTTCTGCAGATATTTCAATAGCAATTTTTGCTGACCGTTCGTATAGTGATACTGGCATCGGGATGACCAAAGATGAGCTGAAAGATTGCCTCGGTACTATTGCTCAGAGTGGCACCTCAAAATTTTTGAAGGCTCTGAAGGTGGAGCGTTGTTTCTTCTCCATTCTGGATACATCTATGTGTATGCAATATGGTACTGTTGTGTTATTGTTTCATTTGTTTCTTTGCTAATGCCAAATGAATTACCGTTCAGGAGAACAAAGACCTTGGGGCCGATAATGGTCTAATTGGTCAGTTTGGTGTTGGATTTTACTCAGCCTTTCTTGTAGCGGAGAAGGTATAAGATATGTTCAATGCTATCTTTGCAAAATATATTGCATGGAATATGCTTCTGTTTTGCACATGAATTCAATTGTTTTCAAATGTGTTGCAGGTTGTGGTGTCCACTAAGAGCCCGAAGTCAGATAAACAGTATGTATGGGAATCTCTGGCTGACAGTAGCTCTTATGTCATCAAGGAAGAGACTAATCCTGAGAAAATGCTTACATGTGGAACTCAGATTACTCTATTTTTAAGAGTAAGTTCACCTAATGTGTTATTTAATGGGTAACTTTTTTGTAACAGAAATCTTACATTCTTTGTACTTATGCAGCCTGATGATAAGTATGAGTTTGCTGATCCCGCAAGGATTCAAGGCTTGGTTAAGAACTACTCTCAGTTTGTGTCATTCCCCATATATACATGGCAGGAGAAATCAAGAACTGTTGAGGTAGGGTCTTGATTTGCTTCTTGCTGATTCTCTTAACAATACAAGTTCTTTTTTTTCGAGAACATGATACAAGTTCTTTAGAGCTAATACTATGTATTGCCTTCCCATTTCTTCCACTGATGTGACCTCCTTGCTTGACAGATTGAAGAGGATGAAGAGCCAAAAGAAGGTGAAGAGGCAAATGAGGTTAGTTATCCCGACTGGCTTACTTCTAGTTTCCCTAATGTTTCTAAAGACTTCGCTTCTTTTGCAACTGATACAACTTTCACAAACAGGGTGAAAAAAGAAAAAGAAGAAGACCATTACTGAGAAATACTGGGACTGGGAGCTGGCCAATGAAACAAAGCCTATATGGGTAATTATTCTTGAGTTAATTTTGCTTGGTCATTGCAACATGTGTCATGCATGCTTTGAACTGTACCTATCTGGTACTTATGTTCTCACTCCACAAAAACAAATGCATGTGAGAATCTATTTGCTAATAAAGAAAGCAGATGATTCAATTCTATTTCGTCCATGCAGATGAGAAATCAAAATGAAATTGAGAAGACTGAATACAATGAGTTTTATAAGAAGACATTCAATGAGTTCTTGGATCCTCTTGCCTACACTCACTTCACGACAGAGGTGCCTGAATTTGTCAAACATCACGGTGTTAAACTTATGCACATTGAATATTGTGTATAACATGATTTTTTCTGTTAACAGGGTGAGGTGGAATTTAGGAGTGTTCTTTACATTCCAGGAATGGCACCGCTTAGTAATGAGGAGATAATGAATCCCAAAACCAAAAATATCCGGTTATATGTCAAAAGAGTATTCATCTCAGATGACTTCGATGGTGAATTGGTACATAATCTCTCAGTGCACAAGATAATTACTTCTGGATATGCATTTACGTTGCCCTGGCATTATTTTTCTACTAGCCGCTGATTAAGGTGGAAAAGATTTCTGAGTTTAGCATGTATTTTACAGTTCCCCCGATACTTGAGCTTTGTAAAAGGTGTAGTCGATTCAAATGACCTTCCCCTCAATGTTTCTCGTGAGATTCTTCAGGAAAGTCGAATTGTAAGTTACCGAAAATGCCTGTCGGCTTTTATATTTGAAAATTGCAGATTCTGAATGTTGACATTATTTGTGATTTTTTTTTATCACATTTGGAGGTAATTTATGTTGTTTATTCAGGTAAGAATTATGCGTAAGAGACTTGTTAGGAAGACATTCGATATGATTGAGGAGATTGCTGAAAGAGATGAGGAGGAGGTCAAACTCTTGGTTTTTTCCTTTCCCCAATTTTTTGTTTACACGGTATTGACACTCCATCATTTGTACGGCAGGACTACAAGAAGTTCTGGGAGAGCTTCGGAAAGTTCATTAAGCTTGGCTGCATTGAGGACACAGGGAATCACAAGCGCCTTGCCCCTTTGCTGCGCTTCCACACTTCTAAAAATGAGGGAAATATGATAAGTCTTGATCAATATGTAGATAACATGCCTGAGAACCAAAAGGCCATCTATTACATTGCTACAGATAGTCTCCAGAGTGCAAAGACTGCTCCTTTCTTGGAGAAGCTGGTCCAGAAGGACATTGAAGTATGAACATGACGTAGTTTTTTTATGAGAGAAGAACTGCTCTTTGTTTCTTCCATTGCTTTGGCTCAGGTTGCTGTTTGTTTTTCTTTAGGTTCTCTACCTTGTTGAGCCAATTGATGAGGTTGCCATTCAGAACTTACAGACCTACAAAGAGAAGAAGTTTGTTGATATCAGCAAAGAGGACATGGAATTGGGTGAGGAAATGTTGAAGTTTGCTACTATTGTTTGTACACTGTTTGTGATACGAGCTGACGCGGAGTGCGCTAGCTCGTATGCACGAGTGCCCGGCCGTAGACCGGATCGCAGACTACCCGACGAAGAACTCGTCGTGGCAGCTTGCGCCTTGGGATTGGCTGTTTTCGGAGCCACCGCCTGAGATTAGTTTTGCGGCATAAAAAAGCATGCCATTTTCTCTTCTCTATTTCTTATTTAAAAGCCAAAACAACTCACCCCACACAGCCATTCCGGCCAACAGAAATCCCGAAATTCACTCCCTAATTAGATCCTAATCTACTTGCCATACTTATCTGGATAACTCTTTCCTTCCCTGGTCAATCCCCTGCATGGCGCTGTGGCTGGATGTGATCAACAACCGCACCTGCATCCTGATTCCTTGCCGCTGCTTCCCCCTCCACTGGACCCACACGATGCTGGCGCCTGCAATACACCCGGTCCATTGCTCTGCTCATATCAGTTTGACAATTATTTGCATCACGTTACCTTATATTTTTTTGCACAGGTGATGAAGATGAGGACAATGAAGAAAGCAAACAGGAATACACTCTTCTGTGCGACTGGGTAAAACAACAGCTTGGTGATAAGGTGGCAAAGGTTCAAATATCAAAGCGCCTCAGCTCTTCACCATGTGTTCTTGTATCTGGCAAGTTTGGTTGGTCCGCCAACATGGAAAGGTAGGTTTTCTGGATCATTTCCTGTATGAACAGATCATTGTGTTGAAGAATCCTGTACTCATCTCCTGATGCATATTTCTCAAATTGGACAGGCTCATGAAGGCACAATCACTTGGTGATACATCAAACTTAGAATTCATGAGGGGGAGAAGGATTTTCGAAATTAACCCTGACCACCCTATTATCAAGGACTTGAATGTAAGATTCATTGCTCCTGGCCACTCATGAATACTTCATGTACCTCATGCTACATTAGCAACAACTAACATGAATGAGACAACTATTGGCAGGCTGCTTGCAAAAACGAGCCTGATAGCACAGAAGCCAAGAGGGCTGTCGAGCTGTTGTACGAGACTGCTCTGATCTCCAGTGGATATGCTGTAAGTGCAGCAAATATTATTCCCGCGCTTCACGGTCATCGCTAAAAATGACTTTGCCCTAATGTTAGATTATTTCTTTACTGGGTATATCCAGCCTGACAGTCCGGCGGAGTTGGGTGGCAAGATCTACGGGATGATGTCGATTGCGCTGGGTGGGAGATGGGGGAGGTCTGACACCGACGCTGAAGCAACCACTGGCGAGGCCAGCGCAGAGGCAGACTCATCTGAAGGCACGGTGACGGAGGTGATTGAACCTTCTGAAGTGAGGCCCGAGAGCGACCCATGGAAGGATTAGTGATTTGAGTTCTCCCTCGGGCATCCTTTGTTAGAACTTCACATTTACTTGTCATATGGGGTAAAACCATGGTTTGTTAGAACACAGTTTGGTCATAAATTGTTACACTGGTTGCTGCCCGGCATTTTTGTAGGTGTAGACTCACCGGCTACTTCCATTTATTGGAGGTGGTGGTCTTATCAATAAAACATGAGAAATCATTACAAGTACGTCCCCAATTTTCCTGTGCTGCATTAGAGTGTTGTACCGTCATTGCGGATTTGCTATACTCTCTTTCTTTGTAGGGTTAATCCTGTCCCGCGTTCACTTTATCGTGAAAACCGACTTGAAAATCGAAATACCGGTTTAAAACCCTAAATCAGTTGTTGAACCAGTCAAATTCAAAAAAAAATTACGTTACGTAAACCGATCGAAAATTGATGAAAATCGCTGAAAAAATCGGACGCAAAAAAAATCGATTCACCAGTCAATTTTCGAAAAACCGATTGAATTTTGTTTTGTTTAAATTTTTTCCCAAAATGTTTGATTTGGAACCCTTCGATTGTTGGCGATTTTCACTCGATTTTTGTGGTAAACCGGTACCGTCGGGACTTTTTGTTAACCCTAATCCTGACAGATTGCCTTCTAGAGTATAAACGCTGCAGCTTGGATCCTTGTCTTTAACATCTGACGACAGCAAGGGAATGACTTGTACTCGGACGTCCGAAATTTTCGAACGCACTGCAATATTTTTTTTCCTTCACGTGCAACATTTTCCTTCGACAAACAGTAAAATTCGCTACAATAAACGGATGTTGCAAGTGTTCAAAAAAAATATTTTACGCGTTGACAGAAAATGTTGCAAACATAGAAAAAAAATATTGCAAGAGGCGTCCGATGGGATGAACAGAAATCGGACGTCCGAGCACTAGTTTCTCCCTTATGTTATATAGTGGCAGCAAACATTAGAATGCATGACGAACACGAAGAAGCAATTGTCCAGGATGATGTCGCGATTGCCTGAGCCGTATAATGGAATCATTTTTTTTCTTCCTGGTTGTGCGAAAGTCATCTTTAGGATAGATTGGTTCATCATGAGATGATTACATAAATTTGGTCGATGCATGATATAATCCCTTGCTTTGTACTAGGCTTGTGCTTATTTGCTTACAAGAGAAGAGATGACGATTTATCAATCCATTACAAACCAAACAAGTGGGTTGGCCTTGGAGTTAGGATCGGATGTTGATTCACCGCCCTATCCTTCAAACCATAGTTACCGGATTCGTTGTAAACACCAACAAATCGCGAACGGGATTCGTCGAATTTTTTGTAGTGAAAATTGAAAGAAAAAATGATGAACTGTGAATCTGAATCCCATAATGCGACTCGGATAAACTGGGTTTTTGGTAACTATGCTTCAAACCAAGCACCATAAAGAGGTTCTGAAGCTTAGGTTATTCAAAATATGACTTGCGCATGAAGTGAGACAACGAGATATCACTGCATAAACACACGTTTTATGTCTGTCCATCCCGCGTTCCTTTTTCGGTACAAAAGTAAAGGCAAATGTTCGATCTAAGCTTATTCTTTCCCTCTTGCTTCGCAGTAACTTGCGTGCCTATTTGCCTAAGCAAGTAAGCATAGAAACAAAAGAACTTCAACAAGGCCCTCGCAAGTATCACGCACGCATGCTGCATCAGTTCAGTTCGCATCATATTTCCATCCAGGAAGTGTCCAACCATCATAATTGAAGATGATTTCGGCGTGTGTCAGTTGCTGAAGTTTCAGTTCTGAACACAATAAACACCCCATGTAATACTGGCCTGAAGCAATGAAACCCTGGGCCTTCTTCCCTTGGGCAATTAAACTACTAGTACTCCCTGCAGTAGCAGCTCCAGTGCATATGCTAATTAACTGCACTGTCTCTGTCAGCTGACAAGAAACTGATCATCCATGCCAAGCTAGACGTCACATATGAAATCCCTCCTGATCTGGCCTGAAGCTCAAGTCTTGCGAACCGATGACTGACGGATACGCCATATGCGCTTCATCATGGAATGATCCATCCAATGTGTGAGGCATCTGTTCAATAATGGGAAAAAAAACTCCATCAGAATGTTTACGATGACTGCTGAAAGATGAATGGTATGTGCCTGTAGGACATTAGACGATGAATTGCATATGCTGTTTCTCTCAAATAGCTAACATTCATCAACTACACAACTGAAGTTATACTGTTGTAGTATTGGCATGCTGAGATGCAAACCTGCTGAGATGCAGGCTCTCTCAACCCGTCCTGGTTTAGTTGCGCCTGCATGACTGTCCTGAACACCTCTGGATATGCCATGCCATGGACACCTCCCTGGAGCATGCCTGATTGCGAAAGCTGTAGTTTGGGCATCATCTCCGGGGAGAATGAGAATCCAATGGGAGTCGAGGAAGGAGCCTCGGCGAAGCGAAGAGCCTGTCATCAGGAAGCATGGAGATCATGGTCACAAACATTTCTTGCAAAGGCAAGCTGCGAAATTGATAGGAAGAACGGTTATTGCATACATCCTTTGAGAGAAGCGATTCTATGTTGAGGTCGAGCCTTGGGTTGACTGTTGCGAGCTTCATCGATAGAAACTGCAGAGATAAAAGGGCGATAAAATACAATCTGTTTTATCAGGCTGAATTTGCAGGCATGTGGTGAAAGAGAATTGCCAAGCACACCTCCCTGACTTGGAGGTATGATGTATTTATAGATGGGATTTGCATGATTACATGATTAGTGGATTCACGATCCAATATACAAGGCATGATTTACAAGGCGCCATCAACGCCTGAATGGCTGGTGCGTGATCACCACGCCCGCGGGACTTGCTCTGTTAACTAACCTGATCATTATACAATCTGACTAATTCTAACAGTCTCCCTCAATCCCAACAGGTTTTATGCATGTTGAGATTGTTACAGTGTGTGAGGAACGGAGCTCGCGAGAGTGGCTTGGTCAGAATATCTGCAACTTGATCACTTGAGGAAATGAACCGGACTTCCATGGCCTTGCGCGCTACTTGCTCTCGAACAAAGTGGAAATCTACCTCAATATGTTTAGTTCTTGCATGAAAAATAGGGTTGGTCGTCAAGTACGTTGCTCCCAAATTATCACACCAAAGTCTGGGAGGTTTTAACTGAAACACACCCAGTTCCTTCAGCAGGGACTTGATCCATATCATCTCAGCTGTCACATTTGCAATAGCTTTATACTCTGCTTCGGTACTTGACCTTGACACTGTGTTTTGCTTCTTTGAACCCCATGAGACAAGATTTACTCCCAAGAACACTGCAAAACCACTGGTGGAGCGACGGTCGTCAGGACACCCTGCCCAATCAGCATCTGAAAAACCCGACAAAACCATTGATGCAGACTTCTGAATCTTGAGCCCGAGATCAAGTGTTCCCTTCACATAACGTAGAATCCGTTTTACTGCACCCCAGTGATCATCAGTAGGCGTTTGTATATACTGACATACCTTGTTGACAGCGAATGACAGATCAGGTCGTGTCATTGTTAGGTACTGCAATCCCCCAACTATACTTCTGTATCTGAATTGCTCATTCTCTGAAAGTGGGATTCCCTGATCTTTAAATAGCCTTTCAGATGAAGCCATTGGGGTGGAAATTGATTTACAAGTGCTCATGTTTGCTTTCTTCAGTAAATCAAGTGCATATCTCCTTTGGGACAGCAAGACCCCTCTCTGGCCTTCTTAACTTCAATGCCCAGAAAATAGTCAAGAGGACCCAAGTCTTTGACTGCAAAGTCATCTTTTAACCTCTGAATCAATTTATCAGTGGCTTTGTCAGATGAGCTCACAATGATAATATCATCTACATAGATAAGCATGTAGATAGTCAATCCCTTTTCTCTGAATATAAGAAGAGAGGTGTCTGCTACTGATGAACTGAAACCCAGATCATGCAGTTTGCCGGTTAATCTTGAGTGCCAGGCCTTGGGAGCTTGTTTCAACCCATAGAGAGCTTTCTTGAGCTTACATATGAAATTGAGAGGCTTGCTTGAGTCCTCAAAACCTGGTGGCTGCTTCATGTATACTTCTTCCTCAAGCACTCCATGTAAGAACGCATTCTGAATATCAACCTGTCTCATGTTCCAGCCCTGGGTAACTGCTAGAGATAGAATGATTCTGATTGTAGATGGTTTCACCACTGGACTATATGTGTCTCCATAATCAATTCCATATCTCTGTTTGAACCCCTTTGCAACTAGTCTTGCTTTCAGCCTTTCAACAGACCCATCAGCTCTTCTTTTGATCTTATACACCCATCTGCTGTCTATGAGATTAATCCCAGATTTCGGTGGGATTAACTCCCATGTCTCATTCTTGATTAACGCAGAGTACTCATCATCCATGGCCTTCTTCCACCCTGGAATACTCATGGCTTCTTGCAGACTGCTAGGTTCGAAGATAGACATCAGCTGCTTCTGCTCATGCTCTATTGTCGGATGTTTGACAGTTACTGCTCCTGCAAATGTTCTTGACTTTTCAGGATATCTGATGGTTCCATCAGTGAATTGTTTTGTTTGCACGATATTATCACGCAGTCTGGTCCTCATGTGGTGCTGGTTCACTGCCCCTGGTGTTGCTACAGGAACAGACTCAGAAGCACTGTCTGGTCTTTCTTCTTCAAAGGTTTCAGAGGTTCTTCCATTATCAGATGATGAAGTTCCAGGACTTGTTGTTTCTCCACCCTGACCTGTTGCTGCATCATCTGCAGGAGACAAGCTAGCACTAGGCAGATCATCGTTAGTAGCATAGTTAGTTTGGCCAGCACCCAAGTGAGAATTGTCAAGAACTGGTTCAGGTTGGACAGGAGTTTGAGGTTCCATAAGGGATTGTTCAGAATAGACTGTGGCTTTGGCTAGAGTTGGAAGAAGAACAGGATGGTGTGAACTCTTTATTGGAGCTGAGGTTCGGTTGTTTTCAAAGGGAAAGACATTCTCATCAAACACCACATCTCTAGAGATGTAAATTCTCCCTGTATTCTGATCAAGGCACTTGTACCCTTTGTGTGAGGAGCTATAACCCAGAAACACACACATTTTGGTTCTGTAACTCAGCTTCCTATCATTGTAGGCTCTCAAATTAGGCCAGCATGCACAACCAAACACTCTCAATCTAGAGTAGTCAGGATTAGTGCCAAACAATTTGTGCAGAGGAGTGTCTTGTTGGATCACTCGTGTGGGCATCCTGTTGATGAGGAAGCAGGCTGTGTTAAATGCCTCATCCCAGTAGGTGAGGGGCATATGAGCCTGTGCAAGCAAGGAAAGCCCAGTCTCCACAACATGTCGATGCTTTCTTTCAGCTAGGCCGTTTTGCTGGTGTGTATGCGGACATGAGACATGGTGTTCTATGCCGGTGGCCTTGAAATAATTATGCAAACGGTGATATTCTCCCCCCCAATCAGATTGGACCGAGCGAATTTTGGATCTCAACATATTTTCAGCGTGTTTCTGAAACTGAAGAAACACACCCTCTACATCAGACTTGCATCTCAGAAAATAAATCCACACATAGCGACTAAAATCATCAATGAAGGAAACATAGTATTTTGCACTGTTTATTGATGAAATAGCCGGTCCCCATACATCAGTGTGGACCAATTGCAGGGGTGTTGTAGATACATGTTGCGAGGAACTAAAAGGCAACTGATGTGCTTTTCCTAGTTGACAGGCATGACAAATCAAGGAAGGAGAAACACTTGCATCTACGGCTATGTTATTATTCTGGAGGATGCGAAGAGTGATTGGAGAAGCTGGATGTCCTAGCCTTCTATGCCACTGCTCCTTGGAAATTCTTGAGGAGAGCAGAGCTTGACTGGAGTGGTTGCTGGGCAGAACGTAGAGACCATCTCTACATCTGCCGGTGAGAAGGAGATCCTTCGTGGCCCGGTCCTTTACAAAGAAGTGATTAGGGTGGAATTCCACAAATGCATCATTATCAAGGGCTAGTTTACGAACAGAGATCAAGTGCTTGTTAATGCGTGGAGCATAAAGAACATGATTCAATAGCAAGGGACGTTTTGAACCAGTAATTGAGGTGTTCCCAACATGAGAGATGGACAAACCTGAGCCATTGGCTACTTGGATGTGATCGGTCCCAGCGTAGCGCTCCTTTGTAGTGAGTCGGTCAAGCTCGTTGGTGATGTGGTCAGTGGCGCCAGTGTCCACGTACCAGTTGGCGTCGCTTGAGTGAGTATTTGTCGCCATAGCTGCTTGCTTGACGTGATCGTCAGCTTGGTAGGCTTGATCAAACCGATGCCAGCACTGGAGTGCGTCATGGTTCGGTTTGCCGCAGATTTGGCACAATCCAGCGCTGCCGGCATTGCTTTGAGTCTTGGTCGAAGCATTGTGCCGTGCGCCTTGGCCGCGGCCACCATTGCCGAAGCGGCCGCGTCCTCGACCTCCTCTGCTACCGCCAGCACCACCTCGGCTGGCAGTCCTGTTCACATTGTTAGCTGAGACTTGAACGATCGTACCGTTGCGAGCGTGGCGCATCTCGGAGCTCAGCATATGTGCGTACACATCGCTGATGGTGTAGATGTCGTTGCGCGTCATGATGCTCGTGACCAGAGATTCATACTCTGAACCGAGGCCTTGAAGCATGTAGGCGATCAGTTCTTCATCATCAAGTTTCTTACCGATCGCAGCGAGGGTGTCTCCAAGACGCTTGACCTTGCGGAAGTAGTCGGCGATGGAGAGATCCTTCTTTTGAATCGTGGCAAGTTCCATACGGATCTGCATTGCCCGGGCTCGCGAGGTGGACGCGAACATCCGCTCCAGTGTGATCCAAGCGTCGCGTGCGGTGGATGCACCCACCGTTGTGGCAAGAACTTCCTCAGTGAGGGAAGAGTTGATGATGCTAAGCACCAGCTGGTCCTGGGGGTACCAAGCTGTGTACTCTGGGTTGACGATGAGTCTGCGCCCTCCAGTTCCTTCAGTTGGTTCGACGGCGATGGTTTGGCTGGGTGCCGGCATGCCTCCATCGATGAAGCCGACGAGTCCCTGGCTTCGCAGGTACGGCAGAATTTGTGCAGTCCACAACAGGTAGTTCTCCTGCGTCAGCTTCACGTTGATCACATGGCCAACGGAAGGTGAAGGCATGGCGAACGGTGTCGTGGAATTGCTTGTGGTGCTACGAGGGGAGTCAGACATGGCTTAGCAGCGGAAATTGTGGATCTAAAGCTCTGATACCATGAAAGAGAATTGCCAAGCACACCTCCCTGACTTGGAGGTATGATGTATTTATAGATGGGATTTGCATGATTACATGATTAGTGGATTCACGATCCAATATACAAGGCATGATTTACAAGGCGCCATCAACGCCTGAATGGCTGGTGCGTGATCACCACGCCCGCGGGACTTGCTCTGTTAACTAACCTGATCATTATACAATCTGACTAATTCTAACATGTGGGTGATCAACCGATCGTATATATCGTACCTCTACTTGCCTTTGCAGGGACTGAACATAGTTGATGATCTCATCAAGCATTACCGCCTTTCCTGTGACCTTGCCAAATCCAATTCAAGAAACTCAACTTCATCACTCAATTCTCCTTACGAAATTCACAGATCAGGAAAGTTATATACTACTATAACTTTTTTTTTCCTTTTTAGAAGGCTTACTTCGCTGCAGCCAGGAACAAGATCTTGCAGAAGCTTCATCCTCTCGCTAATCTTTTCCTTCTCAGCTGCGCACAACATTTCATTTTTCAGGTTCTGCATCTGTACAAAGACGGACTGAAGTCTGAAGAAAACTGTGTGTAGTACGTACTCTCTCTGCGAGGCTGTGGCTGTTGATCGCCTGCCCCTTCCGAGCTCTGACATGGACGAACCCCTCCTGTGGCTCGTCGTCCTCCTTGGCTCCCTTCCCTTTTGACCTGCCGGTCGTCGCCGCCGCTGCGGCCAGGCCGGTCTGTTCGTCTTTGGCGTCCTTCCTACTCTCGGTCTCATTTGCAGAATCGGCGGACGCATTTGACGCCTTCGCTTGATCCGTTCCAATGACCTTCAAATCCTGATGCAAAAATGCATAATAGCATACACGCTAGCTCGTGTGGTACTAACAACTACTCCAAGAACCTTGAGAAACTCAAGAGATCAATGTAATGCAAAGGCGGCAAGTATCTACCTCTTTTGATCTAATCCTCTTCTTGGAGTCCGACGACCAGTCGCCGGCCGCCGCTTCGGCGCTCGGTGCGCCGTCGTCGTGACCATTGACAGGACCGACGGATTCAGCTGCGGTGAGGGCGCCAGCGCTCACCGTTCCATTCCCATCGCCGAAGAACGACGACGACCGCTCCGCGCGCTCGACGAGGCCGGAGTCCACCGAGAAATGCTCGAAGCCGGCCGTAGGCAGAGGCAAGAGACGCCCATCTCTCGCGGCGGAGACGGCACTGTCGCAGCCGGCTAGCGCCCATGCAGAAGGATCCATCGTGGGTTGCATCGGTGCTGTGCATGAGTTGCTCAGCTGCTGGCTTTGCCAGTCCATTGGCATGCCATGGCCAGATGAAGCATAGCTCTGTAGTCCAACCCCATTGCCATTGTCACTATCCATCATCTCGCTCCCTCAAGAAGGAGGAGAAGAAGAAAGAGAGAGAGGCCAATCAAATAGCCATTCTTGAATTTGTAGGACAATTCAGTATTTACCACCCAAGGGAGGTTATTTTTCAGTCTGACTGCCTTTAATCATGTCGTTTAACCTTTGCTTTTGTTGCTTGCTCCTTACTACTAATTACTAGTACTTCCCTCTGGCCTCTGCCATCCGGAAAAACTTCTGCTAAAGCTCATGGCATCCTGAGTTTCTGACAGTGCCAACTCCCTGGATGGCTTTGTTTAATCTGCCGCCTTTCTGAAGCCTTGCTGTCCCTTCCTCTCTCACCATTATTCGACTGTTTAGTACTGGAGTACTTCAATACAGTTATTAAGACAGCAATTATCTACACGTTCTTCGTGATCAGCATGATTACTCGTAGTTTTGTTCAAGGAATCGGCGGTCAACATTTCTTGTGGTTGTGATCGAGGCATGCATCTGGGTTGAAGGCAAATTTGCACAGCCAAAACTTCTAAAGCATCAGTTCTATCAGAGAGAGATCTTAGTATAATTGTATCATCTTGATGTAATTTACTAAGATTAATAAAAGCTTTCTTTATCGAAAAAAAATCTGAGAGAGAGAGAGAGGGAGAGAGAGAAAAGAAAATCCAATGCAATGGAATACTATACTAGTAGTCTTGTACTACTAGTTAGACTTACCACCTGAGCTGAGATGCTCTCTCGATTCCCCTAACCTCGCTCTACAGTAAACTAAACTATCATTTAACCTCGGGGTCGGCGACGCCCCGAATCTAATCTTTTGATTAGTAAATCAAAGCAAAGCAAGCATAATTAACCAACCCAGGCAATTTCTTTCGCTCGCTCCAAACACGCCTTTTGCCCACCGTAGTAAATCTTTTGGAACCAGTTTGACAGCCCAGTAATTTTCTGCCGCAACACTTGTCCAACTTTTGGTGTAAAATCTTCACCGTGACGCGCACAGTACAAGCATAGTACCAGTCCGTTGCAACAAGTGTCCTGCAACTGCAAGTCACTCGTACTGCAAATCGTCGCCGTTTCTTCTTTTCCTGGGGCACCTATACCTTTCGGTTGGGCTGTGGCTTGCTTTCCCTTAGCGGCATCCGACTAAAATCTACGGGGCTCCGAGAGGGAAATTGGGAATTAAGGACGGCCACGGAAACCGTCCGGGTGAAAGCTTTGCGAGCCAAAGATGAAAAAGGATGTTTGTTGTTTACTTGTATCTGATCTGTGGATATCTAGTCGGCTGGTTGTTGTTTGTCTACGTGGCTCTGTTATTAGACCGGTGTTTTTTCTATCTCTGGTGTTGCTTCGGTTGCAGGGGTATTGTTTCGTTTTTCCGATTCTAACTTTTGATTTTTTAAAAATACCTAAAACCAAAATTACAAAAAAAATAAGCCAAAAATTTACAGAAGTAGGCAACTGTCACTTTTCGGAATAGCAACAGATTTATATCGCCATTCAGAACGAAAATTTAATGATGTGGGCGTCGTGTAGGATTTATGTCGCTGTTTTAAAAGCCGACAGAGTTGTGTCACTATTTCAATTCACGACAGAACTCTATCACCACTTGAAATAATAACAAAACTCTGCCACCTTTTAAAACAGCGACAAAAATATGTCGTCGGTTAATATGGCGACATTGAGCTATGTTGGAATATTTTTATAAAATAGTACACGACAAAAAAATTACAAAAATAATAAGTTGAAAAGAAAAGTTACAAAAGTAGGCCATTGTCATCATTCTACTGGTAGGGTGTTCATTTTTTGAATTGAAAATAGGGCAGCGTGGCATAGGTTTTAAATGATAAGGAAAAATTCATAGCAATGATGATTAATATTGGTAGAAGCAGAACAAAGGTAGAGAGTATATGGCTCATACGGAAGAAAATGACATAACAGGATATAGAAAATGACGAGAAAATGTACATACAAATATTAGGGTACGTAGTATGACATTGAAATATTAGGTTGGTAAATAGCATGGCATAGAAAATAACATAACTTGACATACGAAATGACGAAAGAAATATGACGTGGTAGCACGGATGAACCACGAAAAGGAAACGAACTGTCAGTCACCAAGACCAAGGCAGGACTCCGGACCTTGCATACCCTAACCTTTTCTAAACTCCGTGTAACACTGCCCCTCGCCTATATAAAGGAGGCGGGGCCCTCCGAAGGGCAGTCTCTCTAGCATATAGCCAACCCGCGCCTGCAATTGAGGCCCTCGTCCAGGCTGAGCGAAGCGCTCCTAACTCCGACCCCTCGCTCCTCTCACTCGGACAGGCGCTCAAGGCTGTCTTGAGCCCTCGCTTGTAACCCGTCTGGCATAGGTTGCACCTCCGTAAGTAATACAAACACCCCCACCATGAATCGGGCGTAGGGACGTTCGGCTGAACCGATATATATCTTGGACTCCCTGCGTCTAACCATTCAAGGAGAGGGAACGCGCGGCCCCCTACACCTACAAATTTACTTGCGGTCATCTGAAACACCGACAATATTATAATGCATTTGGACTTCAATGCAATTTGATAATACTTAAAGGAATTAGATAATAATTACTAGATGTAAGGTACATATGACCATCAATACTTTTGGAAATGAAAAAAGTCACGCTTGGTGGTATAGACTCTATATAGAAAGATTTATTAGTACCTTCAATTCCTTTTGATTGCACGAGGTGTAGTGCCTTGGCTTTCTTCCGGTTACTCCTATAGACATCCACCCAGTAGTAGTCTTTAGGCGCTATCTTAGGCTCCTCATGCTCGTGCATATTGCTTATCAGGCTATCTTCTTCATCTTTTTCCGATGTGCTTGAAGCTCCTCCTGTGCCTTCCAGAAGTGCGCATTATCAGAGCAATAGCACGGTAGATTTGGTTTGTCTTCTTTGATATGAGGCTCAGGCTTTCAATGTTTATATCGCTTGAGCACTACAGGATAGTTCAAGAAGTGATTCTTTTCGTATAATGCCATGTCGTACTTGTCGGGCCCATTGATCCACCGGAAGAAATAGCATCCTAGATGTTCTTGGGATTATGCATGGATAAAGTTAGAACTTAGGGAAAAACAATATGCATTACGGAATGTAACTGCTTTTCGTTAACTTACAAGGGTCTCACTACACCCGTAGAAAGTGTGGCCAGCGGTATCTATATGCTTGGACTGTTTTGATCTATGTCAAACCACCGCAATCACAGTTTGGCTGAGGAAACTCCGGGGGCACAGGTGCATCCTTTTAAGACCAATCAAGATAGAATGCCGCCTTCTCAAAATACCTCTTCCGCTTGCGAAGAAGCTTGTAGGTAGACATCGGTAACCCCGACATTGTAGAGGAGTGTTAGGTGTGGCGTTGGCACAAATGGAGTATCTGTGGTGGAGGTTGGACTTGTAAGGAAGTGCTTTTTGGGTGACTAGTGGTTTTATAGGAAGTGTGTAGTCGATGAAGGGCTAGTATAGTGAGGGGTAGCGTGTCCTCACTTTGGTCTAATAAAGTTGACGATAGCATATTGTCTCTTTGGTCTAAGAAAGCGGATGCAAGCGTGTTGTCAAATCGGTCTGACAAAGCAATAGCCAGTGTGATGTCATTTCGCTCTGAGAAAGAGGAGGCAGCATGTTGTCAAACCGGTTTGACAAAGCAATAGCAACTGTGTTGTCACATTGCCCTGAGAAAAGCAGGGGTAGCATGTTGTCATATCTACCTCACAAAGCAGTAGCTAGTGTGTTGTTACTTCACTCTAAAAAGCGGGGCAGCGTGTTGTCATTGTATGTTTAATGTTCGAATAGAATGGAATGAATGAAAGATATCATTTCATAATAAATAGGGGATTACATGACACATATAGTTTAGTTTGGTGCCTATGTTTGTGTTGCTACTTTGGACGGTACAAACGACGGCATAGAGCAACCATGAACATGAACAAAAGTATGATACAAATGTGTCTTTTGGAATTGTAAAAGGGTGGGATGGACCACGCTTTATGGGTGGAGGACATTAAGGCTCGATTGGTAACTGTACGACACCCATAGGGAGTATTGATCATTAGGACGGTGTGGACGGGGCTGTTGGTCATGGTAGTGATAAGTATAACTACAGTTGGTATTGCTGCAATAACAATAAGTGTAGGAGTCACTATTAAGGTGGACGACCTCCTCATTGTTCTTCTCCTTGAGATTTTGACGGTTTAGATCATCGTTCTGGGTTTGGAGCTCCAAGTTCTACCTATGGAACTGTTTGTTCTCATTCTTGACCTCTATGAGGTCCTCTTGCATTTCGTCGAGGTGATATAGCAATGTGTGGATGTAACATTGGGCATCTATGGGATACGGTGAGTCCACCTATTCAATGAATTGCAATTTGCGAGTCTGCAAGTAAGATTACATATCATATAGCGAGACATGCGCCGAATGGTATGTAAAAGTTGTAGCGGTTACCATGAATAAAGGCGTCAATAGAAACGACATTCTGGGCTGAAATTAAACTCGTTGTAAACATACACAACGGCGTCGAGGTCGTGCTTGCATGTCGGCCATTTCAGGAGGCGGAGTGGGAGATCATCGTGGATTGGATTTTTAAGGCCGTAGTAGTCCCTTGTTCGAATAGAAAGATCTGGACTAGGGGAATCGGGGTCTTGGAGACTATAGATTTGATGGACTTCGAGTGAAGGGTTGCTATCTCGAAACCATGAAGGGTTAGGGACTCGAGGTGATGTTTGACCCGCCTTCCTCGTCTACCCTTTTCACTACTTGAGATGCCTACTCTGTCTGTCATTGTAATAGAGTGGAGGTTGGACTAGTGAAAAAGTGTTGCTTGGGTGGCCGGTGATTTTATAGACAATGTGTAGTCCTTGCAAGGCTGATAGAGTGGGGGCAATGTGTCCTCACTTTGATCTGAGAAAGTAGGCCGCAGCATATTGTTGCTTTGATCTGAGAAAGTGGTGGGTAGAGTGTTGTGAAATCAGGTTGAAAAAGAAATAGGCAGTGTGTTGTCATTTCACCCTAAGGAAGCGAGGGCAGCATGTTGCCAAATCGGGTTAAAAAGCAATAGGTAGTATATTGTACCATTGGCCTTAAAAAGCTGATGGATGTGTGTTATCAAACCAAGTAAGACTGTATTGCCATGCCTATTGTTATTGTTATCGGCAATCGTTCGTTACTCGTGAGCTTGCAAAAAGTAAGTTATGAAAGTTATAAAACAACAAAAGCTATGTACTAACCAAAAGTATATATTTGTATAGTACATAAGTTATGAAAAAAAAAAACTCCATGGTCCTTGCATGGTGAGATTCCTCGTACGGCCCCAGCCCTCCCACGGCGCTAAACATGTCTTGATGGATATGTTAGTTGGTCAGGGCCCTGTTCTCTAGTGCTCCTAACAAGACGTGCAGGTGGAGACAATGTAGCGTACGCTGGCATCGAGCCCAACCCTTGTGGGCTCCTAGGGGTCAACAAAGTAAGTGCGGTAGTTGACATCGTAATCACCAGCGTCCAAGGTGGTGGCCGTACTATAAGACGTCGTCATCGCCGGCATCCGATACGTCAGTTGCATACAAAAAAAACTTCACGGCATTAGAACTACATGTGGGAACTTCTCGGACGCTCACGCAAATAGTGACTAGAACTGGCCGGGCGGTGTGTCTAGTCTTAAGTCTAATTTTCTCTCGCTAATAGAAATGGCGACATACAAATTGAATAGTCATCATCATTTCATTTGGCGACAATAATTATAATCGCTAATTTAAACAGCTATTACTTACGTGGATCCTAACTGGCAGACGACTGACTTACTATCACCGTTGCCAATGATGGCAGAATTAAAATCGTAATTTATTAAGGTGACATAACTCTATCACCATTCGGAATAGCAACAGAGGCATACTTCCATCATTTTTCATTTTAGAAAAACTAATGTACGATATAACGCATTGTCGGCGTATTCCACGAACAGGCCGTGATCTCTGAGCCGGGTTTTGTTGGTGGGAGGCGTCTTCGTGGTAGCTAATCGAGGCGAAAACCTAGAGGACTCCCAGCGGAGGTTTGGCGCCTCTGAACTAGGAAGAACAAGTGATTTTTACCCGAGTTCGGGCCCCTTGTGAGAAGGGTAATAACCTTCGATCTGCTAAATTTCTTATGGGGTGTGTCGAACTAGTCTGAGTTCTCGAGTTACAAGCGCATCCGCTAGCTTTCTCTAGTATTGCTTGGTCGTGATCTAGGATCCGATCCCCTTCCCCATGCACCCGAGGGCCCTTATATAGGCCGGGCTAGCAGGGGTAGGTACAAGGAGGTCATCATCTTGATCTAAATACATTTAATGCTTTCTCTCGTGTTGTCCGTTCCTCGGCCTCATTAAATGCCTCGCGTGCCCTTGCGGTCCGCGGATGGGACCCCTTGTGTGAGTAGGTGAGGCGTCGGAGGAATGGGCTTGTTGCGAAACCCTTACTCTTGATAAGTGCGCTCTGGCGAACTGCCGTTCGACCTGTCTGCGGCGGAAGGAGCCTTGGCGAAGCCACCGTCGCCCACCTTCTTGCCTTCGGCGAGGCGGCGAGGCGTCCTCATCGCCTGCTCGCCACCGCCACATGGTGAGTGGCGCCAGGCGGCGGCGTGCTTTCGCCCACTGCTCGCCGGCGCCCGTGAACCGGCGCTGGCCGGCGGCGCGTGATCGCGCCCGTCGCCGAGCGACCGCGCGCTGGCCGGCGGCGGCGTGCTTCGCCCACTCTCGCCGGCGCCCGTCGCTGGCCGGCGCGATCGCCGCCCGATGGCGGCCGCCACGTGGGTTGGCGGCGGCGGCGGCGTCTTCGCCCACCTTTCGCCGGCGCCCGTGGGCCGGCGCTGGCCGGGGCGTGATCGCCGCCCGATGGCGGCCGCCCGTAAATTTGGCGGCCGCGGCGGCGGCGTGCTTCGCCCACACCTTTCGCCGGCGCCCGTGGGCCAACGCTGGCTGGCGTGGCCGTGATCGCCGCCCGATGGCCGCCCCCGTGGACCGCACTTTATGCGGTGGAGAGGTACCCTAGCGTATATCTGTTGTGATAGCCGGGCCTGCCCTAAGCGCGAGCCTCGACTCCTTTTAGAACCTTCACTTAATGCACTTCAATGCTTAGTGCGCTCTTGGCGAGGCCACCACTCATGAGATCTGACCGCCGGTCCCCAGCGTATCTGCGGTTTTCCTTAGGACCAAAGCGGCGCATAATTTTGTCCCTTCGTGAACCGTCGATGTAGAATGCGCATATATAGATGCATCTGCATTGGCGGTTCGCATATACATTTTCTTCGCACTTTGCTTTCTTGTTCCTTCGCCTCTTTTCCCAAAGCTCTTTGTCTTCTTGAGCCACCATGGTGAACTCCATTCCGGCCTCTCTTTGTTGGCCTTGCCGTAAGTAAGGCGAATAGGGATAATCGTAGCCGGAAGGCACCTTCGATACCGTCAGGGGACCGCCACGCTGTGTGCCTCTCCAAGCGAGATCGTCTTTGCACACAGGCCATGATGGCGGGCCTTCTTCCGCCCTTTTCGAATTTTTCTCACCGTCCTCCATTTCTCTGAAATCCACCATCTTCATCTCACCCCAATTCTATCATCTTCCTCGCCATCTTCGCACACCTCTGTGAAATGTTCATGGGGTGATGCGAACCTTCCTCTCTTCGCCATTTCTTCATTCTGCGCGCCTGCTTGGCAGCAGTAGTGGGGAGTTGCTATTTCGCCGGGGCGGGATGGCCTCGCTACATTCCCTTCAGCCTGAGTCAAGCTGGAGGGCATGGCGCGGCGATTGGTGTACATCGGGATAGCAATGAATCGGCATACAGGGGTGCCGCCGGGCCGTATGCGCCGCCGAAGCTGGAGCTCGCCGGTCGAAGAGGCAGCGAGCTCGCGCAATGGCGGCCCGCATCGGCGGGTTGCGGGGGCCGGGTGAGCGGAGGGTGGTAGCCGGGACTACGGCGGAGGATCGGCCCTCTTCGCCCGGCGTCCGGCCCTCGTGGCGATACGGGTGACAACGACTGGCAGCGCGCGTGGCGGGCGTAAGCCCTTGTATTCTTCTAGTTTCCTTCGCACATGTTTCTCCTGCGGCTTCCTACCAACCGACCGCCATCTTTTTCCCTTTCTTGCGGCGGCGAGGGCAACTTTGAGAGCCAAACTGGGCGGTGGCTTGCCGCCGCGATCTTTGCCGGTCCCAATGACACACCTTTTCGGCGGAGGCGGCGCTCGCCGACACAGGCCTGTGGGCGCCTGCGGGTCGTCGAGGCTACTCCGCCGATGGACTCCACAGGGACCGGCCGTGATCCGCCTCGCGCCCCCAGTGATCGGGGCGTGCTGCCGCCGGCGATCGGGTCGCGGGCAAGCGGCCGGTCGCCGCCGACACCGCGGGCTCGGACCCTAAGAGGGCCCGGGCCACGGACCAAAGCACCGCCACCACCAGCCCGGCCGTGGCGGTACCCCTTCAAGGGGCGGGGGCACAGGACGCCCCCGCCGCGACTTCACCTCCGGCGCCGCCGCCGCGCGCCGGCACCGGCTCGGAGCCTTCACCGTGGCGCCTTCTCCTCGGCGCCCGGCAGCTGCCAGCGCCGCAAACAACCCTGGCGCGGGAGCTCGGGCCACCGCTTCAGCGAGGCGGCCTCACGCTCCCGGCGGCTTGAACAGGCGCCACCAAGGCGGCCCCTCGAAGCAGCGCCAAGGTGCCAACACCTGGCGCCCAAAACAGCGAGAGCCTCTGCGCAGGCGCCTCCCGCCGCCACCGCCGCCAGGGCCGGAGACATGCCTGGCACCAGCGCCGCCGGAGTTCTTGCCCCTCGCGCCGCCACCGCCGCCCCAGCCGCGCGCTTCGTCGAACTCTTCACCCAGGTAAACGAGATGCGCGCGGCACTAGGCACCGTTCTTCCGCCGCCTCGGGCATGGTGCCCGAGCAGCCCAACAGCTTGCCTCGGTGGGCGGCGGGCGGGAAGCGGGAGAGGCGGCAGTGAGCTGGCGAGAGAGAGCCAACACGACCATAATCTGGCCGTGGCGGAGCAGGGTTTCAGGCGGAGGGCGGCGGCGGCGAAGACCTCGACACTTGAATCGCCATTGCTGGCGCAATCTCGCGACCATCTTTGAAGAAGCGTTCAGCGCACCAAGAGGTGCACTGGAACCCTTAGGCGTGGTGAGTCGCCTGGAGGACTCGGCGCTTCAATTCGCCCATCGACCAACCGAGCAGCGAGGCGTTCGAGACTCCCGCCGCCCTAGCCGCTCGCTCGCCACGGAAGGGCGCGGTCGCGATCATGGCGCAACCTACTGGCCTTTCTTTGCGCCCGGCCAGCGCCGCGCTTTGATCCCATGGCGGTGGTGGCGGCGGTGTCGAGAGACAGGAGCGGCGGCTCGGCGGGGGCGGTGCTTGTGCGGCTGCCGAATCGTGGCTGGAATCTGCGGGTGGAGCAACCGGTCATGGGCGTCTCCACCCCCTGGTGTCGGCGGCAAGCGAAGAACTTCGACTTGGCGGGGCGAGGAGTGAAAGGCGGCTTTCTTCTTTCCCCTTTTTTTGTTGCTTTTGTTGATGAACTGCGTCGAAAACCCTTGGACAACTTTTGGATGAATGTTAGATGTTTAATCGTTATTCATGCGTTTGCTCATTTTGCATGCTTGAATTCACCACATTTGCTTGTTAGGCGGCGTCATTCGACTTAGCCAAGGCGCTTTTTAGAAACACCTAATTTAGGGTAGCGTTTCTAAGTCTGCCAAGTGATTTCATGTGCATTTGTGATCGCGAGCATAGATTATCACGGACCACATAAAATGTAGGTGAAAAATGTCCTTCATCGAACAAGGCATAAGACACAGCAAGGCCTTAGCGTCGAGTTTCAGCGAGATTATCGCGAGTTTCAACCTTCGGAACTTATACCACGATGATCGCTTAAAAATATGCTCTGGCGTAGCGCGGCGAAACAACAAGTTCTCGGAAGTGCTCTTAGGCGAAACACTCAGCGGAGGCGACCGGCGGTGCTTGAGAGCCAACCGAGGCGTCTGAGCCGTGTAGAGTCTTGTGTCTAGCGACACTCCGATGACTTGGTCTCATGGGACGTTAACATAGCACATCTTCTCTTATCATGAGGGCCGTTGGTTTCCAACATTTGCGATAACCCAGCGCATCTTGACCTATCTCGGGATATGATCGCAAGAAATGGCCAAAAACGCGGTATAAAGCGCTTATCTTATTTCGTATGCAGCGGGATGGCGACTTATTGTATTTGGCGAAACCGATGGGAGGCTGGCGGCGGCGGCTCGAACCAGGCGGCGACCCCAAGCCCAGGCGACCCGACCTTCTGGCCGGCGACCGACAAGCCGGGGTAGCAGGCGAAACCCGACAAGCCGGCGGCGGCTCGACGGCCTGAGGCGGCGACCCCGGCCAGCCCAGGCGACCGGCGGCGGCCAGGCGACCAGACAAGCAGGCGGCGACCAGGACGAAGCCAGGCGCGGCGGCTTCGGGACCCAGGCGAGGCGAGCCCCGAGCCAGCTGGGCGAGGCGACAGGCGACCAAGCCGGAAGGCCGAGGCGAAACCTGACGGAGGCTGGCGGCGGCGGCTCGGAGACGCTGGCGGCGAGCCCCAAGCCAGCAGGCGACCAGCGAAGCAGAGGCCTTCGAGGAAGTAAGCCGACATCGTTATGCTTACCTGCAGCGTCTGAGCTGACTCTGAGAAGGTGAGTAGGCATCTGGAGAGGTATCATAAGGTAAGCTTTAAAACATTCTAAGCCCGACATGAAGTGTCTGGCTGCATACTGTTTGGATCCTAAGTCCTTGTGAAATACCAAGAATTCGATCCAGGTGGCGCCATGTGCTCAGCGGCGAGTTTCTGAGGGTGGCATTAGTAAGCGGCGCTCATGGTGACGACCAGCGGTGCTTGAGAGCCAACCCGAGGCGTCTTGAGCAGCGTCGAGCACCGTACCTAGCCCGCCCCGGTCGCTGAGCCAAGTATACCCGGCGTCGAGGATCGTCATGGACTCCACAAAGGAATTAGCAAGCGCCGCGGAACGGCGACATTCATGCGCATATTAGCCACTCAAGGCTGTCGAAGAGGAATAATAATGGCGAAGCAAAAGATTTTTCGAACATGACCTTCTTGATCGCCGGTATGCCGACCCGGCCGGAGAGGGGCGTACCTCGAAGGTGGTGGAACAAGCTATTTGGTACCTAATTCCCTAAGGGTAGAACTTAGGGCAGCTCGATGTTGTAGGAGTTAAATCGACTCCTCGCCGTCCTCGATGGCTAACCGTGCCGCCGGTAGAGATCTGAGACCACCTTGAAGGGCCCTCCCAGGAGGCGGCTTATGTAACCCGGCATGCGTCTGGTCTGCGCAAGACCAGGTCACCACGCGGTGTTCTCTCGAGACCGGGTGGCGTGGTACCGCTGAGCTTTGCGATAGCAGGCGGCCTTGAGGCGCCCGATCCGCACCTCCTCCGGGAGGTTTACCTCTTCTCGCGGAGACCTTCTTGGTCTTCTTCATTGAAAGCGGAGGCAGCGGCGGCGGCGGCTTCGGAGGGAAACGACCTCGGCGCCATACACCAAAAAGAAGGGTGTCTCGCGGTTGCTCGGTGGGCGTGGTGCAAGCGACCCGCAGCCTGGTAGGGAGTTCTTCCGTCCATCTTGCACCCGCTTGTGGAGTCGATCAAGCGCCCTTGTCTTGAGGCCCTTGACACTAAGCGCATTGGCGCGTTCCGCTGACCATTGCTCATGGGATGGGCCGCAAAGCGAAACATACCTTGGTGCCCATTTCTTCTGAGAACTCGAAAAAGCGTATTTGGTAAAGCGGGTGCCGTTATCGGTGATGATGCGGTTGGCGACTCCAGCGGGTGAAAATCCGCGCATGAACTTAACGGCGGCGGCGGCGTGATGCCGCCTTGCCTCGGCCGACCCACTTGGTGAACTTGTCGATGGCGGCGAAGAGGTGGGTGAAGCCCCTGTGGCCTTGAGAGCGGACCCGGGATATCGGCCCCGGACGCGACGGCCAAGATAAGCGGGATGGTTTGCGAGCTTAAGGCTGGTCGGTGGGTTTACTGGCGAAGAAGCCCGACAAGCGCCGCGTCCTCGCGGCTTCATAAGCATCTGGAGGCGGTAGGCCAATAAAATCCTTGGCGAAACGCCTTGCCGACTAAGTCGGTGGGACATATAGCTCCCTTTGCGCCTCCATGGATATCGAAGCGGTGCTCCCTCTTCCAGTGATGCACTTGATAGAACTCCATTTACGCTCTGGCGATATAGGTCCCCACCTACGAGTATAGCACTTGGCCTTCGTGCAATCTTCTCGGTGAGGCATCATCGTCGGGGATCACTTGGTCACTTGGAAGGCGGGATAGGGTCCATCCATCGATCTTCTGCCCAAGGGTGGCGACCACTCGGTGCTTTCGCTGGGTACTCATTGGGCGAGCTTTTCCTGGTCTTGCCTCGGCGGCCGCAAATCTTCCTCCGGACCGGGAAATTTGGTTGTTGCCTTCCCTCCTGGATTGGAGGCCGTGTGATGCATCGCCTTCCCACTGGCCGGAGGCGCGGCGACCTTGCCGTCGTCCCCACTGGGCCGGGGGCGCGGCAATGACACCATCATCCCACTGAATTGTGGGCTGCGATGGGCGGTCGCGGTAGTCTTTCCTCGAAGACCCGGCCGGAGCAGGAGCCCTTGAGGATGCTGGTGGGGACGGCCCGTCCGCAAGGTGATTGTCCGCCGAGGATATGAATATACCCCAAACCTTCAAAATAGCGTTCCATTCTTGGGACCTCGCTTGAATGCGCCGCCATGGTGGGGTCGGAACATTGGAACTCCTTAGAAACTTGATTAATGACCCGATGGGAATCTCCCTTGACTTAGAGCGCCTAATGCCCGGCAAAGCGATCGCGCCCCCGATGAACCTTCATACTCGGCAATATTGTTGGTGGCCTTGAATTCGAGGCGACCACGTCTTGGAGGTGTCACGGTCGGGAGACGAGACAACTCCGGCCCGCGCCTTCGGCTGAAAGACCCATCAAGAATAACGTCGGGGAAGGCAGGCGCTTCTTCGGCCGAGTGGCGGGAGTCCACTCGGCGGCAATCCGCCAACTTTTGACTCTTGATGGCGGTCACGGGGCACAAACTTGATGTTAAATTCCCCGGCTCCACCGACCATTTAGCAATTCGCCCCTCGCTTCACGGTTATGGAGAATCTCGCGCAAAAGGGTAAAATTTGTGACCACGGTAATTTCCGCCCTTGGAAATAATGCATGACTTCTGGGCGCCACTAGGATTGCATACAACATCTTTTGAGCTGCGGATCTGGGTCTCTGCTTCATGCAATACTTTCTTGATGTAGTAGGCAGCCTCTGAAACGCCTTCCCTCTCTGCGATCAACACGGCGCTCACCACCTCGGGGTGGCAGCAATATCTGAAGCAAAGGCTCACCGTGGCAGAAACCAGCAGGGGAGAGGAAAATACCGCTTCAAATCTTCAAATGCCTTCTGCGCCTCGTCAGTCCACTCGAAGTAATTAGTCTTTTTGGCGGTTTGAGCAGAGGCAAGCTTTTTCTCCCAATCGGGACAATGAACGCCCGGGGAGGCGAGGCGGCCGGCCAAACATTGGACTTGCTTGAGTCGTATTTGGCGGCTTCATGTGCTCGATGGCGATATCTTGTCGGGATTGGCCTCAATGCCCATTGGATACGAAAAACCCTTGACTTGGGGGGCACACGAACACGCATTTTTCGGGTTGAGCTTGGTGATTCATCAGGAGGTTAGCAAGGTCTCCTCCGGTCTTGGATCATTTCTTCACTCTTTTGATTTTCACCACCAAGTCATCAACATAAACTTCAAGGTTCCGCCCTATCTGGGGCGGAAGGTAATATCATAACCTGTTGGTAAGTAGAACACGCATTCTTTAAACCAAAAGCCATCCTTACATAACGGTATACACGGTTGGGGTTACAAAGCGATCTTTTCTTCGTCTTCAAGCGCCATGCTAATCTGGTGGTACGGGTATGCATCCAAAAAGCCTGACAATTCACACCGGTAGTGGAGTCTCGATGAGGTCGACTCGTGGCGGGGATAAGGATCTTTCGGGCGAGGCTTTGTTGAGGTCGGTGAAATCGACACACATCGCCACTTCCGTTGGATTTCTTGGCGAGCGCGGGGTTGGCAAGCCACTCGGGGTGAAGACCTCCTGACTATTCAGCGCTCGGCGGCTTCTCTACCTCCTCTCGAATGGCATCCTGCGCTCGGCGCCTGCCTCCGGACCTTCTGCGGATCGGGCGCCGCGCTGAGGCGTTGCCAATCGGTGCTCGATCACCTCCTGGGGACCCGGTCATGTCGGACGGTTGCGGCGAACACGTCTGCGTTTGGTGGAGGAAGGTGGCAGCGCGTCTTCTATTGGCGGCGAGGTTGGCGCCAATCTTGTGATCTTCGGGGTTCGCCCCGCTCAGGCGACCACCTTTACTTCACCGCGGGCCGGGTGAAGCTCTGGTCGAACTGAGGGCTCCAGGAAGTGGCGTCGGCGCGGCAAGCGCAAGTGGTACCGGCGGATCCCAAGCTTTGCTTGTGGCGCGAGACTTGAGACCTATCACGTTGATAACAATGGGGCGGCTGGGCCGACATCTTCACCACCATGTAAGCGTGGTGGGTAGCGCCATGAACTTGACCAGCGCCGGCCGACCAAGTAAGGCGTTGTATGGGAGGTCGAAATCTGCGACCTCGAAATCCACCATCTCGGTGCGGTAGTTATCCTTCTCCCCAAAAGTGACGGGGAGGCAAACTTGACCCAAGGGAACAAGCCGCATCTGGGGCCACCGAAGAACGGCGGTCGGCGCGAGTCTGGCGCGAGATCTGCGGCGCCATGAATGCCGGCAGACGGGGAGGTTGAGGAGCTACCTCCATCCATCGGCACCGCTTGACCGCACATTCCGGACCGTGGGTGCGACCACGATCGGGAGAGGCCCTAAGCTGAGGGTGCATTCAGGGTGGTCGGCCCGACTGAAGGTGATCGTTTGCTCCGACCACTTCAGTGTCCGACCCGCCCCTGAGCTCGACGCCGTGGCGCACACCTCCCTTACCGGCCGCTTATAAGCGGTGTTGGAGAGAATGGTGGATGAACCACCATAGATATGCGCATACGGTGTGATCCGCTTTCTTTGAAAAGCGATGGGCGGGATCTTCATCTTGATCATCATCGGTGGCGCTCCTTGAGCGCTTCTCCACCATCACCTTACGACCGGCAGTTGTCTAGGTCATGGGTATTGGTTTTATATATCGAGGCGATGGGGCTCGCCCTCCTTTTGATCGCGGCGGTCGTTTCTCTGATCGCGGCGGTCATCGCGCCGATCGCAGCGTCGTTCGCCCGTCACGGCGGTCGTCGCGCCGCTTCATGGCGGTCATTACGCCGATCGCGGCGGTTGCGCTCTCGGCGCGGGGTCTTCTTCGTCGTCGCTTCGGCGGCAAGACACTGGGCTCCCGCCTCGCGCTTCGCGCCTTCTTGCCCTGCTGGCGGGACCTTCGATGTCGGCCTCGTCCTTGCCTTAGCCACCCTTGGGGCGGCGGCCTTCGCCTCCGCGGCCGCGCGCACTTATGTCGCGAGCTTCGGAGGTTGGTGATGGTGCGGGTGGCCATCTTCTCCTTCATCTTCGCGATCGCGTCGCCCCTCTGGCGATGGCGCGGTGATTGCTCGGAGATGTGGGGATGGTGTTGCGGCGATGTGAACCGCCGGATGAAGTCGCGGCGACTCCCCTTTCTTGTTCGAGGCGTGGAGGTCATCCTCCCACCGAAACTCTGTGAAGAGCCACGAAAATTAGCGACAAAATGTCGCTGGCATCCCCACGAGTGCAGGCCCTCGGGAGATTCAGCAACCGAGGCGGGCGAGAACTTCGTCAAGGCCGTTGGGAGGTAGTTGGCCATGACCTTTTCGAGATCCGCCCGTTGCCGCACCATCGTCGTGTAGATTTGGAGGAACTCCTCCGGGTTGGTGGTGCCGTCATATTTCTCTATGGCGCCGGGCGAAACTGTCCGGCGACCCTGTGGCCTTGACCGCCGGGAAAAACGGCACCGCGCCGTAGAGGCCGAGCCGCTCATCGAAGCCGGTCGGGGACGCGCATGGGGCGCGAGCCGGCTCTTCAAGGAGTCGGAGGTGGACCTCCTCCGGTCTGTGGCGAGGCCACGAGGACTCTCATTGTCGGCCGCCACACCTTGCCATGGCGGCGCTCTGGTCCGGATGGCGCGGCGAGCGCCGCGAAAGGTCATCACCGCGCTGCCGCGGCTTTTCGTCGAGATGAGAGCGAAGGTCCTCACGGTTCCTCGAGGCGGGGCCGGGATAGCGCGCGCCCGTTCCTTGACCCGGCCCACTGGCGAGGCCCTTCTCGTTAGGCGACTTCGAGGCTGAGCGCCTGCATGCGCCTTAAGCGCCGAAATGCCTTCGGTGCTGGTGGCCGAAACCCTACCGGTGGGCGCATCCACGAGGCAGCAATGCCGCGACCGCAGGTGGCGGAGAATCCGCGAACTCCACCGCGGGTGGTCGAAGAACGCAGGCGGCGTGCAAGTTCTGGCGGGGTGGCGCCTCCATAGCCGACCGCCGACGCGCAGGCTGCTCCACCGCTTCGGGGGAAGCGGCGCGCCGTCTGCGGCGAACGCAGCGGTTCCTCGGCCGTGGCGGCGGAGGCGCCTTGGTCGTCGCTTCGCCCGCGAGATCTGGTCTTCTGCGGATCCGCCATCTTCGATCGTGAGCACATACGAACCGCGAACACGAAGTCCGCCGGGAGTTAGCGGAAAAAGCCAACCACTAGCCCCTACAGCGCGCCCCTGCCGGCGTATTCCACGAACAGGCCCGTGATCTCTGAGCCGGGTTTTGTTGGTGGGAGGCGTCTTCGTGGTGGCTAATCGGCGAAAACCTAGAGGACTCCAGCGGAGGGTTTGGCGCCTCTGAACTAGGAAGAACAAGTGATTTTTACCCGAGTTGGGCCCCTTGTGAGAAGGGTAATAACCTTCGTCTGCTAAATTTCTTATGGGGTGTGTCGAACGGTCTGAGTTCTCGAGTTACAAGCGCATCCGCTAGCTTTCTCTAGTATTGCTTGGTCGTGATCTAGGATCCGATCCCCTTCCCCATGCACAGGGCCCTTATATAGGCGGGCTAGCAGGGGTAGGTACAAGGAGGTCATCATCTTGATCTAAATACATTTAATGCTTTCTCTCGTGTTGTCCGTTCCTCGGCCTCATTAAATGCCTCTGCGTGCCCTTGCGGTCCATGGGATGGGACCCCTTGTGAGTAGGTGAGGCGTCGGAGGAATGGGCTTGTTGCGAAACCCTTACTCTTGATAAATGCTGCTCTGGCGAACTGCCGTTCGACCTGTCTGGCGGCGGAAGGAGCCTTGGCGAAAGCCACCGTCGCCCACCTTCTTGCCTTCTTGCGAGGCGGCGGCGTCCTCATGCTGCTGCGCCACCACCCCACCTGGTGGCGCCGGGCGGCGAGGTGCTTTCGCCCACTGCTTTCGCCGGCGCGCCCGTGGACCGGCGCTGGCCGCGGGCGTGATCGCCGCCCGTCGCCCGCGCCACCGTGGTGGCGGCCGGCGGCGGCGTGCTTCGCCCACTGCTCGCCGGCGCCCGTGGACCGGCGCTGGCCGTGGGCGTGATCGCCGCCCGATGGCCCGAGCCGCCCGTGGGTTGGCGCCGGCGGCGGCGTCTTCGCCCCACCTTTCGCCGGCGCCCCGTGGACGCCCGGCGCTGGCCGTGGCGTGATCGCCGCCCGATGGCGGCCGCCACGTGAAATTTGGCGGCGGGCGGCGCGAGCGTGCTTCGCCCACACGCTCGTGGAGGCGCCCGTGGATAACTATCGCTGGCACTTGTGTGGCGTGATCGCCGCCCGATGGCGGCCGCCCGTGGACCGCACTTTATGCGGTGGAGAATTCATGTTTTAGTTTTTAGAAATACTAGGGAATGTCTGCACAATTACTAGTATACTCGCCGCTTGCACCTAGAGGTTGTCAGGCAGGTATCTATACTCAGCAGGCTTGTCATACTCCGTTGTGTCATGACTTAGCTCGGTGTGTTCAGGTCACGATCATTGTAATGCTCCATTCTACACTAAACACGCGTACTAGAATCAAGTTACATGAAACTTTTTATTTTTTTTCCAAAACTTCGTGAAATCTACTTAAAAATTCAACATTAAAACTTCAATAAAGCTTGAACATACCTGATACTTTGAACTTGAAATCTTCCATAAAACTTGATGTATGGTCGAAACGTGCTTGATAGTCAACCTTGAAACCTTCCATAAAACTTGATGTATGGTTGAAACTTCTATGAAACTTGTTATACCATTGGATTTTCAAACATATTGAAACTTAAAGTTCTTTTTTAAAATTGCTACGAAACTTAAAAATTAATTTGAATCTTACTTAAAACCTATTGAAACATGAAATCTTCTGGAATTAACTTGAAACTTGAAACCTTTATGCACGGACTCGGCAGCGGGCAACGTCATTTGGCTCCATGGTAGCAACGGTAGCCAAGGCAGAAGCTAGAAAAGAGGATGCATCGGTAGCGGTATTTCGTGGTCTTGATGGCATGGTAGACTATCATAGCTTGGTAAGCTCATCGAATTTCTTGAAAAGCTTGTTGGAAATTTATTGAAACTTTTTGTTGAAACTTATTGAAACTAATGGGTTAAAATTTGGTGAAACTTGAAATATTCTAGAAACACGTGAAACTTACCGAAACATGAAACTTTTCAAGCGTTCTCTTGAAACTTGGCATAACACACATGGAACTTACTGAAACTCGCCGAACATGAATAAAACTTACTAAAACTTCTGAAATACACATGGAATTTGCATAAACTTACCAAAACACGGATGAATATGTGTAGGAAACTTCTTTTGAAATTTGACGAAACATGCATAAGATATGAAACTTGCTGATGCATAAATGAACTTTTCACAAATTAGTTCCACCAAGTTTCATAGCATTCACATTAAAGTTTTCACGATATTTCACAAATATGTTTCACATTTCACATGAAACATATTTATCAAATTATGTTTGATGAAACTGAAATGTTATGAAACTTATAAGTACACTACGAAACCTGGTAAAACTTAACTGTGAAACAATATGAAACCTATCTAGACGAAACAATATGAAACCTATCTAGTGAAACTTAATTGTGAAGCATGTTATACTGTTGGAATCAATTCCAATGATATAACGTGCAGTAGTACCACTCTTTTCTTTTCAACATATTATTTTTGTAATTTTTGTTTTTTTGTGTATTGTTTAAAAAAACTGTGAAGCATGTTTTTTTGTGTATTTTTTGAAAACTGTGAAGCATGTTTTTTTGTGTATTGTTTTTTTGTAACCGGCTCGACTTGATTTTTTTACGTGCAGGTCCCTCAAAAAATACGTAATTGCGTGTAGGTCCTTCCCGCGGTTTTATTACGGAAAGGGCTTTTTGGTTCAAAAAAATCACGGATCTTTCGTGAAAGGACCCTAAATAAATACCGAAAAAAGAGCGTAGTTACGTTTAGATTATTCCAGCTATTTTTACGAAAATAAGGACCTTTCGATTTAATGCAATCGCGAATCCTTCCTGAGAGGACCCCAGATAAATGAAAAAAAAGCGTTATTGCGTTTATATCCTTTCAACCGTTTCACACGTTTTCTCGACGATTTAAAAAAAATCGCCACCGAAAAAAAACGAAATTGTTTCTGCGAAAAAAACAATATCGATACTAAACTCGAAAGAATACACCGCCTAGGAGGGCCTCCACATCGTGCGAGCCACGCGGGAGCCGGCTCGGCTCTTTTTTCGCGTGTAGGTCCCTCAAAAAATGCGTGATTATGTGTAGGTCCTTTCCGCGGTTTTTTACGAAAAAGACCTTTCGGTTCGAAAAAATCGCGAATCTTTTGTGAAAGGACCCTAAATAAATACAAAAAAACGTAGTTACGTTTGGATCATTCCAACTGTTTTTCACGAAAAGGATCTTTCGATTTAGCGTTATCGCGGATCCTTCGTGAGAGAACCTCAGATAGATACGAAAAAAACGTGATTGCATTTGTATCCTTTCAACCGTTTCATGCGTTTTCTCGACGATTTAAAAAAAACACCGCCGAAAAAATGAATTTGTTTCTGAAAAAAACAACGCACGCGACGTGTCACGATGCGAAAAGCTTCCTAGTTAACTTCAAACTCACCCAATGTGAACATGAACCATGATATATGGCTCCATGCAAGCAACTTTCTAGACCACAAGATTAAGCCTTTTCATATATTATGGCCTACTTTTAATTTATTTTATCAAGAAAATACGGCACTCAAGATGCCTTCATTATACTAAAGAAAGTTTTACCGTATTCATTTGTACTCCGTCATTATAATAAAGAAAGTTTTACAATACTCATTTATACTCCGTTTAGAACGCGAGAATTTTTCCCAATTTCTACGGAAGTTGAATCGTCCACCACAAAATTCTCACGCTCTATGCGGTCTCGTAATAAGCGTAGCAATATTCTCACTGGAGGCGCTTGCCTTGGCCTAACTACGTTGATGAGGAGGCTCATTCAGTGGTCGACATTGCGGCATCGTGTGTAACTTCTGCGATCATTGGCGCATGCGTCAAATGTGTCTGTATCAGAACTGAACGATGCAGAAAGTGAAAGAGCACTGAGCAAATGGAGCAATACCTGCAACTCTGCTTGACATTAGCTGGCACCTGGATGCATTGGCAAATTCTGAAATCAGTGGAATAATCTTGGAGGAGGAAAAGGCATCTGTGCACAGGTGAAGATAAGGTTTTTCGTGGTCGAATTCTTCAGAGGAAAGAGAAATCGGTGAAGAGAAAGAACAACGCATATCATGATCTGTGTAATCCGTCGCTAAGAAAGTTTGTGCGGACAGTATTGCGCTAGGAAGCGGTCCGTCCTTTGAAAGGCACACCGAGAATCAAAGTACAGCGAGCGGCCAAGTGCATCTCTAACAGTACAACTTTAACTATCTCTTGTTATATTATATTAGCAAAAACATGTAGATTGTCTTTTATTTAAGAGACAGATTGATCGTATAAACCAACGTAAATAGTAATAGAGTATGAGAGAAAAATAATTTTTATGATGAAAACTGAAGATATTGTCTCTATTATTGTTTTTAAGTGAGTTGAAATCCAAAGAAACAATCTTAACAGATTGATTATTGTACGTGCCCTAGTGGAATCATTACTGAGGTGAAATGATTAGTCAAATTATTCAGACGGACAGTACAGGTCCTACACGACACAACACTATCGAGGCTGCAGGACATGTTAAAGCTAGTAGTCCAGTTTAGTTGAGCTCGTCAAAAGCGAACGGATAAACAGAACTACTAAGGTCTTTTTAAGGCAGCTTTTGATTGTATATATTTTAGGTTATAGGAGAAGCTGTTTTTCATATGGAGAATTGAGATTGGTTGGCTATGCGTAGAGGTGGAGAATCGGGCCAACAAAAATCAGTGAGAATCAGGACTTATTTATTTTAGCTTTTGATTTTGGATTTTCGTCTCAAAAGTAGAATAAAAAATAAACAGTCTGATTCTAAAATCCGATTCTCACAATTCAGCCTACCCATATACGCTAGAATTCACAATCCATTTCATGTATGCTTTTGGATTTCAGTTTTTGAAGAATCAGTTTCTCTACAACCACAATTTAGAATCATCTTTTAGAGAATCCAAAGATGAAACAAATAGGCCCTCAGTTGGCACCCGGATTTTGATTCTATATGGCCTAGTTCGTTTCAGCTTCCGTATTATGGTCTTGATTATTGGAGAAGCTGTTTTTGATTGTGGGAGAATCGAGTCGGCTGGCTGCGATTTCTAGGTTTTAGACCGAACCGGTAAGATCAGTTTTAGCTAAATTCTGATTATAGAGTGCAGCTTCTAATTATAAAAGAAACTATCAAAATTCTCTTATTTGATAAATAATCTGTTTTCTTAAGCACAACCTGTACACAAGGTGAAACGGGCCGTTATCTGAAGAACCAAATGCAAGATGCCTATCATGATTTCCACGACCTAAATAGCCTGTGCGCAGTTGGTGCATCGAGAAGCGAAGAGCGCAAAAAACATGCAGATTGTAAAGCAGGTGCTGTGTAATATGTTAACTCTATTACAGCCGGAAGATTTCCAGCCCAACCAGTCAAGCCACCTGTCATTTGGCGATTTTGCGAAAAAGTCCCTCCACTTCTTTAAAATTACAGATAGGTCCTTCGCGATTTTTTGTGAGACGAAAATATTTTTTTTCTTCGCGTTTAGGTCCCTGACACGGTATTTTATGGAAAAGCCTCCCGTTAAGTTCAAATCGCGAACAAGCCCTTTTCTAATTTTTCAAGATAGTGAACAGGTCCAAAAAAATAACAAACAAGTTCCTGCTTCTTACGTTCAGGTCCTTTCTCCGTTTTTCTCGGAAAAAATGTTTTCGTCACAAAAAAAACCGGAAAAAATGTTTTCGACACCAAAAAAAAACGGAAAAAAATGTTTTCGTCACCCAAAAAATGCAGATTCATCGAAGGTTTATAGCAACTTATATAGCAACTTATAGATTTGCCAACGGGTCATAACCGCGGGGTTTTTTTTTTAAATGTAGATTCGTCCGAAGATTTATAGCGACACGTGGATTCGCCGGCGGGTCCTAACGACCCATTTTTTTAACAAACGCAACAAAAAAACCCAGAAAAAATGTTTTCGCCACCAAAAAAACATGGATTCATCGAAGGTTTATAGCAACTTATGGATTTGCCAACTGGTCATAACCGCGGGTTTTTTTTAAAAAAATGTAGATTCGTCCGAAGATTTATAACGACTCATAGATTCGCCGGCGTGTCCTAACGATCCATTTTTTTAACAAACGCAACAAAAAACCAGAAAAAAATGTCGCAACAAAAAAAACGGAAAAAATGTTTTCGTCACCCAAAAAACCCAGAAAAAATGTTTTCGTCACTAAAAAAACGCAGATTCATCGAATGTTTATAGCAACTTATGGATTTGCCACGTAGAGTATTAGGCTCGGCAAAAGAAGATTGTCATCTTTAATAGTTTTTCGCCTTTTTTCCTCATATTCGCGTACGGGTCATTCACCTTTATTTTCCCGTTTCCAAAAAAAATCCGTAGACTTTTTCCCCGACTCGATTTTCCATCTCGATCTCGATATTTTTTAAACATGTATTATTACTCGGTGAGCAGCGTAGAGTATTAGGCTCGACAAAAAGAAGGTTGTCATCTCTAATAATTTTTTGCCCTTTTTCCTCATATTCGCGTACTCGCGTAGAGTGTTAGGCTCGACAAAAGAAGTTTGTTGTCTCTAATAATTTTTCGCCCTTTTTCATCTAGACTATTTTTAACCGGTGGGTGATTTTGCGAAAATAAAAAAATACATCCAATCCCTTCGATCGGTGATTTTGTAAAAGGTTCCTAACGTTTAGATATATTCGTGTATGGTCATTCGCCTTTATTTTTCCGTTTCTAAAAAAATCCGTAGTTTTTTTATTCACGGTTGTGTTCTCCGTTTTTCTCGAAAAAAAGTTTTCGTCACCAGAGATATGTGTGCAGCTCAATCTCTAGACTTTTTCCCGACTCAATTTTCCATTTCAATCTCAGATATTTTTTTAAACATGTATTATTATTCGGTGAATGCATACGGTATTAGGCTCGACAAAAAAAGGTTGTCATCTCTAATATTTTTTTGCTCTTTTTCCTCTAGACTATTTTTCACCGGTGAGTGGTTTTGCGAACATGTATTATTATTCGGTGAACGCGTAAAGTATTAGGCTTGACAAAAGAAGGTTGTCATCTCTAATAGTTTTTCGCTCTTTTTCCTCATATTAGGTGTACGGGTCATTCGTCTTTATTTTTTCGTTTCCAAAAAATCCGTAGTTTTTATTCACGGTTGTGTTCTCCGTTTTTCCGAATTTTTTTCATCACGAGAGATATCTATGCAGCTCTATCTCTAGACTTTTTCCTCAACTCGCTTTTCCATCTCGATCTCTGATATTTTTTAGACATGTATTATTACTTGGTGAACGCGTAGAGTATTAGGCTAGACAAAAGAAGGTTGTCGTCTCTAATGATTTTTCGCCCTTTTCCTCTAGACTATTTTTCACGGTGGGTGGTTTTGCGAACATGTATTATTACTCGGTGAGCAGCGTAGAGTGTTAGGCTTGCAAAAGAAGGTTGTCATCTCTAATAATTTTTTGCCCTTTTCTCTCTAGCCTATTTTTGACACGTTTTTTCTAAAAAACAGAAAAGCCAGGATTACACAGTTTTCCCCATAAATATTAAGCGATCAAAATTTCACGTAACACAGCAAACAAATTACATGCGCCGCGGCGTAGCGCGGGTCATTATCTAGTATATATAAAAGCAGCAAGGATTGCTGGCTCCTCGGGTTTACGTGTCGTCTCTGTGGAGAGGCTCTTCGAAAATTAGAAATCGCGTTTAGATCTTTTGGGTGGTTATTTTAGTAAAATAGATCTGAAAAGTATCGAAATTACGTTTAGATCCCTCCACGCTTTTCTAAAAAACACAAATTAAATCGAAGGTTTATAGCCAAATTGGAATTCGTGTTTAGGTCCTTGGGGTGGTTTTTTTAGTAAAATAGACCCGAAAAATTTTAAAATTACGTTTAGGTCCCTCCACGCATTTTTGTAAAAAAAACACAGATTCGTCGAAGGTTTACAGCCAAATTGAAAATCACGTTTAGGTCCTTGCGGCGGTTTTTGAGTAAAATAGACCCGAAAAATTTTGAAATTACATTTAAGTACCTCCACGCGGTTTTCTAAAAAAAAACACAGGTTCGTCAAAGATTTATAGCAGCCTATAATTTCGCCGACGGGTCCTAACAACCTATTTTTTAAAAAAAGGAAACTAAAAATACAACAAGATTTTCTGAATTTTACACGTTACATCGTCATGCATGATACAACGTAGCGCGTTACTCTGTCTACGCAGACTGCGGTTTTCTTTAACAAAAACATGGAGTCCGTAGGCTCTTTTCCTTTTCCAAACGTGTATGTTAAATTTGGAGCGGTTATTAACTAGTTAAGCTCTTGAAATTATCGATTATTATAATGCGATGATCAAATAAGGTGGCTTGTGTGAGAGCAGAGAGCTAGAACATTATTCGCGTGTTTGGTTCCTGTCGCCTTGGCCTTCGCTCGAACTGGCCCATGAAGCGCCAGCATGTGGCGTCTCCTGCGTCAGAGCTAGCCCTTGCGTTTTGGCGAGTTGCATCGTTTGAGCGAACCCGCAGCGTTAATCGCGAGCAACCAAACGTGCTCGCGATTCGCGGTCAATGCATCGCTCGAGCCTGGCCCGCAAGAAACAGGCTACCAAACAGCGCCTATGAGTCTGTTTGGGGAATTGTAGTTTTCTAAAAAAAAAAATTCTTTCTAGACTTAAAAACAGTCGTAACTTTTTATAAGAGATTGTTTGACAAACAGTTAATTCCTCTCAGTAATAAGCTACAAAAGCAGACCCCACACAGTTTTCAGTTTTTAGGTTTTGCTAATTATATTTGGCTTCCACTTTATACCAAAAGCCGATTAAAAGTTAAACTATTTAAAAGGTTTACTGGCTATTTGAAAGCTGAAGCTAGTTTAAAGCCCTTTAAACAGGGCCTATATCAGCTACGAGCCTGATATACAGAACAATTTGCGTGCAAAATGCCATATTTGCATCAGGTGTTTTCACGAAGATGATAGCGACCTCTCGAGATAACGCCATATTTGCTAGAAGAAATTCGTTTTCAAAGACAGCCATTTTCAGAATGCAAAGCGGTAGCAGACGTGCATCTTTAAAGAGTACAAGGTAGATGCACACGCTCAAGTCTCAACACACAGCACACTCATGCCATCACAAGGCAGCATAAGCCTCAAAGAGCACACATTTCTACTGAACACGTACTCTTAGAATCGGTAGACACCGATATAAATCTAGGATCTCCCTTGGCATACGTGCATTTGCATCTATGGTACGGTGCTCCCTTTCCATTTCATTGCGTTGAAAGGAACTCCAATAAGCACCTGTACGATAAGGTCTCGTGTTAGATCGATCAATTGGGCTAATTAACACCAACGATCTGCAAAAGCCCGTCGAACTGGTGTTACGTGTGCTAATCTCGTTCTGCCGCTGCGGGAGTGGGCCCTGCAGTGCTGCTCCTGCCCTAATGCTGGAGCAAACCCAACAAGTTTCAAGGAGTAATCCTGCGAGACCAAGACTGTAGCCCTGTTACTTTGAGTTTTTTCGCTAAAAAGCCCAAGACTTTAAGGCTGAGTTTATTTAGGCTGGAGCTTAAGCTTATTTGGTTAGAGCTAGAAGAAGCTGTTGGAGCTGGATGAGTATGTTAATTTTTCGTAAATAATAGTTAAGTTGTAAGGGTACCAGGGAAGTGTGATTTTTAAAAACTCCAGCTACCCCGAGAAGCATCGTTTTCCTTGCTTCTCTCGCGTAGTGCAAATTGGGCTAGAAGCTTTTTCTCTCCATCTGACTGGAAAAATACTGTTTGTTTTGGCTTGTGGCTTATAGAGGTGTAGAAGCCAAATAAGCTCAAGCCTAAACAAACTGAGTCTAAATAAATGGATGAGTTTTTTTATGGGATGGAGAGGCTTTGCCTTACTGTAGAGGGTAGTTGAGTCACTGACATATTGATGGACCCACATGTCAGTAGCTCAACTGCCCTCTGCAGTACGGTAGAGGATTCGCGTCCGTTTTTATGTAGGCTTTCTAAAAACTATAAGTTTTTATATAACTAACATACAAAAGGTATCAAAGAGGTGTTTTTTATAACAAGTGTTGCTTTTGAACCAATGCTACCAAAATTAAGGTAAAATTACCTACTTTTATTACGTATAAAAGCGAATTGCTTTTAAGCTGGCTGGTTTTAAACTATAAGTAAAAAAACCCTCAGCCTTAGGGTTTGTTTGGGGGAGCTGTAGCTTTTGTAAAAAGCTGTCTTCTGGTTTTCTAGGTTGAAAAGCTTCTTTTTGGCTTTTAGACGAAAAAGATGCTGTAGTTTTTTATAAGAAGTCATTTGACAAACAACTAATTTTCCCTAATAATAAGCTACAAAAGCAGATCCCAGCCAGTTTTCAGTTTTTAACTTTTGCTAGTTATATTTGCTTCTAACTCATGCAAAAGTCGTTTAAAAGATGATCTGTTTGGGGGTTTACTAGTTTTTGGAAATCTGAAACTGATTTTAAGTCCCCCAAACAGACCTAAACAAATAAGCTTTATGTCTTTTAAGAGAGGTGCTTCTGTACTTTTCATTTTAAATTTATATGGGTATTAAAATATAAATAAATGATAGATAGCGATTACTTATCACTTTATTTGTCTAAGATTTGTGTAACTTATACAGTCATTTTAAGGCTCATCAACCAAAATGTTAGGGATCAAACTTACAAGAATTCGCAAGTACGTATACACAACGTTCGATTATCAAGACTTGAATCATAGCCTTAAGCAACGACAGATAGGTGCTACGTCGGCTGGCTTGCAAGACCGTTTCTTGCGAGCTGGGAATTGCACCACATCACTACATCGTACCAAAATGACTGTACATTTACTACATATACCAAACTGCATGCCCAGTCATGTTTAGGCCACCAACCAAACTAGCCGATGGCAAAGAAAGAAAGCCATAAGCTCACTCCTAGGGTTAATAAAATCGGCGAAAACAGGTTGAAAACCACGGTTTTCGATCTTACCCGGTTCAAGATCTAAAATCGCTCGGTAAACCGTTCTAATTTAAAAAAATTAAAAAATTTTGAAAAAAATTATGTGTGCGTTTTTTCGTGAAAAACCACGGTTTTCATTAAAAACCGCTTAAAAACTATTTTCAAAGAACATTCAATTGGTCGAGTTGGTTTTTTGTGAAAACCGAGTGGTTTTTCGTGAAAAACTGCGGTTTTCTATTTTTTTCAATTTTTTTTAACTCTTCGATTTCTAACGATTTTGAGCGGTTTTTCGAACGGTTTTTGTGAAAACCGTTGCAGTTTTTTATTCTCGGTTTTGTAACCCTGCTCACTCCAGTCTATTTCCTCGTACAAGGGAAGTGGAAGATGCTACATCATACATATATAGCTCATGAGTCCCTCTCACCAGCTAATCTATTAGGACTCATCAACCAAATTCCACTCATCATGGTAAATCGCAAGCTGATTTAAAAAAGGGGAAATTTGATAGAGCAAACAGGAGAGCCAAGTCTTATTATTTTAGGCAGAGCTTGATGTTGCTTATAACCGCACGGCACATTCGCCCCACGCACACTTCACATATGTCAACACACCATTTTATTCTTCTCGTAACACTCAGTACAGGCATGTTGACCAGCCCAACGCCAAGATGGTAATAAAACGACAAAGAATTCTAAGCTAGCATGTGCTAGTTATTGTAATACATAGTACACATGGACTTGTTCATATGAAAACCAGGTAACTAAGGTGTGTAGGGGTTGTGTTCCGCTCGGGTGTTTGGTGCTTACGGTGTCTTCCTTCGGAGTCGGTGCTTGTATTCTCTCTTTGAAATGAATGACAGAGATCCTGCTCTTGGCTTCAAAACCAGGTGTAGCATCGAGGAGGTGACTAGAAGAGGAGTTGAATAGGCGCGACACAATCAGTGGCGTATCCAGGATTTTGGATATGGGTGGTCCAACTTGGCATAAATTTTTTAAATACCGTAAATCTAACATGCCAATATAGAATGTACAATACAAGTATAGAATTTATCAAAAGTGCATCATGATATATTAATAAGGTGTCTTACGAACATCTTAAAATCAACAACTAAGTATGAAATTTGACTTAAAGAAACTTACACGATTACAATAATTTGAAGAAGATTACAGTACTACTTCTTGTTGGGTCTACGCTTTCTAATGGCATTAATTTGAAGAAGATTACAGTACTACTTCTTATTGGCTAAAATCAAATTTTTGATTATTTTTTAAACACCCAAATTAACTGATTCGGATTCGACAAAAACAGATTAACATACGTTCACTAAAACAGTAATTTCTGATGATCCCACTGTTAGATCGATGTAAAATTTTAACTACTGAAACTAGACTCAATTTTCAAGCTAACACAATAAAAATCAACTCGATCGGATCTATGGATCTAAAGTTATTTTCTTCGCAATTTTACTGAATCAAACGCCAGACCAAATAAAAACAGATTGACTCACGTTCACCAAAATAATAATTCCCAAAGATCATACCGTTGGATTATTGTGAAATTTTAACTGTAGAAACTAGATGTAATTTCAAAATTAACACAACAATAATCAATCCGATCGGATTAACGGATCTAAAGATATTACCTTTGGATCAATGAATCGATTTGGAATTTTTGGGTGGGCCGGGGACCACCCGGCCCACCCTCTGGATCCGCCAGTGGACACAATTAACGGCCTTGTAAAACATTCGCCTCAAAGAATACCAAAAGATCTTCCCTCTAATAACTATGAGAAACTATAAAGGTTAAATCAACATGCACCGTGAAAACCCACACAAAAACCTGAATCAAAAGGTAACACGAGCTGCTAAAACACTTGAGTTGGATTATCTGGGTCGGTTGGATTATCCACGTAAACACAATATAAATAGCAATATAACCCGAGACAAAAACTTCCACAACTTTCAAACCGTGGCTCCAAATAACTTGAAAATTTTTACCTATGCAATATAAAAACATAAGAAATCTAAAACAGAAAAGGATCTTGCAAGATCTTCCGATTTGAGATCTTTTTGCTTCTAAAGTCAAGTTGCACAAAAATTGAATCAAAACCACAAACTATGGTTTCGAGTAGCTCATGGGAGGATTTAAGTCAACATGACTTTGGATGGATTCCACACATCATAGCACTCTAAATCATAGCAAGATCATGCCCAAAACCCCAAGAACCAAGAAACCCAAGATTTCACCCTTCTCAATCAAATACTAGGCAACTTCAAGAACTTACTCCAAAACGTGCCTAGATGAATCAATTTTGAGCACTTCATTGGCACAACAAAATCAAGAAAACAAGAAATTCAAGGCAACCCAACGTTTCTTCGAAAACAAGAAAGAAACTAACAAAACACAAAATCTACGATTTTGTGGTGATCAAGTATTTGATTGACTTGAGATTTTGCATGTCTATTCTACAACCTTCATAACATAAAAAAAGCACATAAAAATCCAAACTTTACAAGGTTAAGCCAAAAGCAAAGATTGAATCAACTTCCAACAAGTGGGAGGAAAACCGATAAAGATTCTGATGCACTAGGTGGATGGATCTGAACAAGCGCTATCTATTCTATCACTTACCTTTCCTAGCAAACCCAAAACCAAAGGCAAAAACAAGTGGAAAAGATCTAGAACAAAAAACAACATAATAACCAAATCAAGTAATCACAAGGGAAGACAAAGTCACACATCACATGGAATTTGATTTTGTATTACTTTGGGATGTATAATTTTATAGCCACTCCCTAGACACACTCCAAATCTAAGGATGACAAAAAACTCGCACATAAGAGCCTCTTAATCTCTCCCTAAAGCCCTTACAAGAGTACACTTACACCTCTTCTCAACTCTATCTCAAAAGCTTAGCTTCTATTCCACTCTTCTCTTTTTACGGTGGTGGCCAAGCCAACAACTCCATTTCCAAACTCTAACCTGGCGGAGCTTACCAACCACCCACTCAATTCACTTACAACACCAATAAAGGCATACACGAAACCCATTAAACAAATCTGGGCATAGCTCTTTCATATGAACTCTAATTCACACATTCTTGGAGGTTTTGGAAAGCTATCACCAAGTCCTTCTCCATCCACACCTTCTCACAATTGAAATCCTCCTTCATAGCATCTAGCATTTCCAAGAAGATATCACCCATATTCTAGAATCCTCCACTTAGACCTTGACCAGATCAAGACCATTTCTCCAATGCTCATCACATGTCTTCACAAAGAATGTACATGCTACATGTTACCTCAATGACTTTCCATCAAGTCTGTTATACATCTAGATCCCACCAAACCATCCTTACTTGCAATGAACTCAAGTCTCTTGGCTTACCACATGCATCATGACAGCATATAGCTTTCATAACTATTCTAGACCTTGGCTCCTCCCTAAGTGTAGTTTCAGTCTAGCTTGTCATTGCTCGTCATTTCCATTACCGGCACCTCCTGTTTTGGTTCCTTGTCCTCATGGCTTGTAACCACTCTGTTAGCCTTGTCATCTTATAGAGGCATATTGATCGTTCTAGACCTAAGCTCTCCTAGCTTAATCTTGGTCCCATCTACCTCACCATGATGTATTTCTAGAGTCCTACGACCATCACCGACAAGTAAATTGTCACGTAGCACCACACAACACACATCACCATCAACTAACGCAATTGATGAGTAAAGGATACGTACTTCCATGCTTAGCTCCCAAAAGCATAACCACACCTCAAAACCATCCATGGTTCACAATGCACAACGTGCACCTCATATATCACATCACAAAGCATCACCATGCTCATCCACTTAAATCCACTATGGTTAGCTCAACCATGTCTCACATAGCTACAACATGTATGTGAAGGCCCAAAGCCATTGAGCAATCAATGCTTGCCATTTTACCATATTTGCTTCATATGCACTTACATGCACCATAACACAAGCAAAACATTGTATAGCATAATTTTATATTAAATAACTCACTATTAGCTTAAAAACATCACCAATATACTCATTTAAAAGTCCTCTACAAAAATCAAAAACTTACTTACTTGAACAATGATCCGCCTAAACAGGAATCCAAAAAGAAAACTCTCTGGATCAATTCTCTGCCTTGATCTGGATTATCCACCTCCATATAAAATCATTTGCGCACTAAAAATATCCTCTCTGGACTAATGTTATGCCTCAATGATTTGCCTTAGACCGACCGGATTATCCGCCCTACTAAGAAAATCCGACAACTTAATACAGAAAGGACTTCAAATCTTTCTAACATTTGAATATCAAATATCAAACTCCAAATCCATGACATCCAACTTGTCAATTACTTATCATCACAATATGTGGAACACATGGGCACCATCACATGGTCATACACCAAGAACAAAACTATAAGTCATCTTATAACTCATATCCTGTATCAATTGTAGTTTAGGAGTTGAGCCCTCATGTGTTGTTCTCTTAAGCGACATAAGAGGCAATACAAGAAAATATGTTGAGGTAGAAGTAAATTGCCTATCTTTCCTCATCAGCTTACGTTTTTGGGTGAATTAGTCGACGCATGAAACTCAATATGATATCGGAACAAAGAGCTTTTGAGTTCAAGGCCCGACTGGCATAATTAAAAAAATAATAATTATAGCCTACTTCTATTACATGTCTTAGGTCTGAAGGGAGCCCATATGTAAGGAGGAGTGTTGAAGTATAAGTGAATTGACTATATTTCCTCATTAGATTAGGCTTTTGCGTAAACCTCTTGGTGCATGCAACTAACTAAAAGGCCTAGCGAACCAGCCACCACCTCACCATGGCTGCTTACCGGTGGTAGTGTGTTGGCGCTCATTTTATATGCTTTACTCGACCCATATTATTAATATATGCCTCAATATTTGTGCTATATTGTGCTACTTGGCAACAAACCCTAATGAAATCCAAAGGCATGTTGTATTTAGCTTGTTTCATAGGAAATTGGCTAAACAAAGTCGATAAACAAATTGGATGTCTACCTCATACATTATTTACTCAAATGAATTTCATCAAATGTTGATCACTATTTACTCAAATGAAGTTCATCAAACATTGATCAAAACATATGTACTATTTACTTAAATCGGAGGTCGGATGCAAAACTTACGAAGCCTAGAAGTTGATAGAGCCTAGCCTACCAGGCCCTCGCGTGGGTTGGCTCTATCCAAGCGTCGGATGGCTCTTTGGGCCTTGTGACCCTCTTTTTGGCCCAAATTAAGCCTCAAGATATTTATGAAAGGTTTGAGAGTCAAACATTGGTAGGCTCTATCTCTGCATCGACCCGCGCACTGCCTTCGGACACATTGCTTCTTGTCGTACATGTTAAGGACTCCTTTCCCCCAAACCTATATAAGCACACCAAGAAAAGCCTTGAGGATCTAGATATCCAAGTTCTGAAGCCAAGAATTCACTAAAATCTCTAGATTAGGGTTTCACCAAGCAAGGAGGAGAAGTCGTCGAGTTAGGATAGGATTGCACGGCCCTCGCTACCCTTTGTGCTGGCCGACACCTAGGAGCTCCTCTACCATGACCACTTCCCTTCAATCCCCATTTTTGGTTTGGGGAAGCATGCGATGTAATCAACACTGGTATTGTTTATTATGCTTATAGCACTTCATTGATTCAATCGATCTATTTGACATTGTGTTATTTAGGTGATGCAGCTAACTAACTTATTAGTTGCTAGATTGAAACACATGTTTGGATTTACTCAACCCATCTATATCACATATAGTGCAGAGCTTGTTATGTTTGGATTTACTCAACCCATCTATATCACCCATCTATACTCAGGTGAACAAGCTAATACTAACCCATGCGCTTATGGTTATCATTGCACATGCATTGATCGTGTCCTCCTCCTCCCTCTCTCCCTCTCTTCTTCCCTTAGATTTTTTTATTGCAAGCCGTCTGGATATCTGAGCTCCCCCTCCATGGCTCATCCTCCCCCAAGCTTGTGTCGGTGTTGGAGTCTGAAGCCTCCATTCATCTCCGGATCCGCCGTTGTCCCCTGTCACTAGGAGTATTCCTCACCAGACCTAGAGCTCCTTCCTTTTGCGGGTGGTCCGAGTAGGAATGGTGGTGCACGAGGAGGAGCACGTCGGCGTTGTGTGTTGTTGGTGTCATCCTAACATAGGTGTTCATGTTGTCGTAATGGAGCACACCACCTTTGCCAGATCAATTGAATCTACCCTCATCTTGTGGGTCTAGTCTAGGCCCGACGTGGCAGTGCTCCTCTACCGTTGCTGACCTTCTCTCTAGATCTGTCACTCTTTCTTATCACCATCCTCCCAAGTGCCGACTAAGCTTGCCATATCTAGACTAGACAAGTTGATGTTGCTACTTGCTATTGCATTATAGCTGGCTAGTTGTCGCTACTTGCGATGGGTGACCACAGCGTGGCTAGCCAAGCCTGGTCACGGTGGTTGTTTGGGTCTGTCCTTAGCCGCACAAGAGTGAGTGGCTTGGCAAATGACGCGCCAGCTGGCATGAACATCTTCCTCAGTGGGGCTGGCTGGGCTTGGCCTCGGTCATGTGTGGGTGAGCGGCTTGGTGGATGACACACCAATGACTATGATGGCATAGACATCCTCCTAGGCATGTGTAAGTTCAACCTTCATTAGTTATGGTTTTGGTGTTAATGATAAATCTAATCTTGTGTTAATGACAAATCCAATATTAAGTTTATCCCCTAATGCGATATTGTTCTTAATGATATATCTTATATCGAGACTAACATGTTTGTTTAGAATACCTTTGTTTAGTCTCATCGCATTGAAAAATGGAAAACCCAAGGTATGTTTGCATATTCATCTTAATATTAGTTGCATACTTTGGAGTCAAGTTAAAGTATGAATATCCCCGTTATATTAACCACAAAATGTGTATCATGTTTCCCAATCCATATATTACATGGATGCACATATTTAGGGGAGTTCACACTCTAACTTGAAGAATCAATTTAAATGATAATTTAAATTGAGTTCATTTGTCGTGTTAATCATTAGAGAACACCTCATCATGTGTTGATGGTGTTTCTTGATTAATCAAGGACAAATGAATAGTTCTTAAGTATAATAAAGCATGAGTTGCATTATTGTACTTAAGACATACTTAAATCATTTCAATTGATTTAGGTTGTGCTCAATTGATCTAAAGGCATCCATTATGTGTTAATGGAGTGCAAGGGATAATTGAGACAACCATGCATCTTGGACTAACTATTTGTATGAGTTGTGTTTGAGTTAGGTCCAAAGATAAATGAGATGAATGAAAACGGGACTTGGACGACATCTTGAGTTGATGGGCGTCAAGGATGGATCCCGAAGAAAAGAAGAGTGATGATCCCGGGGGAGCTTAAGTGATGATCATAAAGACCCCAAAGGGGATTGCTTGTGCGGCGGCGAAAGGTATAACTAGATAGGCTAAGGACTTTTGTAGTCTTTGTGTCTAAGGTTTTACCGCCGTACTATTAAGAGGGGTTGCCTCTTTCGCTTGAGTTTCATCATGTGTTGGTGATCTCAATCCGCGTTCACTCAAGCTCAAACTATTCGAATTTGGTTCTTGCATAAAGTTAACCATTTGGCATGTGTTGCGAATGGGTTGAATTTATGCTTGGGTGTTGTTGATTTATACTCTGATTTGCATGTGTTGCAAAGAGGAAGAGTATTTGCTTTTGGTTTTCGCATTATGCTTTGATTTGCATGTGTTGCAAATAGGATAAGCTAGTCGTTGGCTTTACGTGAAGTTCACTCTTGCATGTGTTGCAAATGGTGAAGCTTCACGTTTTAATTCATAAAACAATCTTTTAAAAACGTGTTGTTGCTTGGAGCTAAGTTTTGCATGTGTTGCAAAGGAGAGCTCAAGCATGATTTAGTGTTTGTGTGTTTGTATGGAGCTAGAGGCTTGCATGTGTTGCGAGTAAAGAGCTCATACATGTGATTTGGTTATAGTTGACGTTTGGTTTTAGTGTTGCATGGAACTAGAGAATTGCATGTGTTGCAATTAGAGAGTTCATGCATCGTGATTTTATGTTGCTTGGAGCTAGACTTTTGCATGTGTTGCAAAGAGTAGTGCTCAAGCATGAAATATCTTTATTGAGTTATTTGCAAGTTCGTTGTCTTGAATAAACCGAGGTTTATGAGTCCGAATTCGAGAGCATGTGAGTGGGGCTTGCAGGTGTTGGCAAGTTGACCGGTCTTGTGTTGACCTTCACATGGCTAGGGGATTAATCTCATAAACTCGAGTTTGGTTCGCTTAATCGTTTTGCAAATAGATCTTGAGTCATTGCGAAATGTGTTTTCGCAATTTGGGTTGAATTCTTTGAGCATGATTTGAATTGTTGCAAATGTGTTTTGCGGGTAAATGATCATGTGTTGATCATCCTTGAGGCTCAAAGAATTGCATTTGGTTTTCAGAGAATCAATTTTAGAGTTAAGTCTGAACTTCTCGATTATCATCTTCTTGGTTGTGTCATGGGCGGTGCAACCGGCGCCACGTCTGCACCGGCCTAAAAGCAGTCTGCGGCCGGCCCGGCAGCGGTCGGACCGCCGAGAGGTCTGACCGCCCCGTCGTGGTGCAAGTTTTTCCAGTGTGCGGGCTCTGCGGCTGGCTTGGGCGGTCGGACCGCCCGGAGGCCGGTCGGACCGGAGGTGAGGTTGGACCGGGCCGGCGTCGGCTTGATTTTTCCAGAGCGTGCGTTTTGGGGCTCTGCCGATTTTGTGAAGGCGGTCGGACCGCTCGGAGGTGCGGTCGGACCGGGTGTGATGCGGTCGGACCGGCCGTATAACGGTCGAAAATCCGACCGTTGGTCTGTGAGGACCGGTCGGACCGGGAGAGGTCCGGTTGGACCGGAAATTTGCTGATTTCGCCCGTTTTGCCCCCAAACGACTAGTTTTCTTGTGGGGGGCTATAAATACCCCTTGGGGGCTTAGAAGCGATGTTCTTTGGCATTGTTGAGGGTGTGGGAGTTGTGTGCATGTGTTGCTATTCTCCATTTGCCTTTTGAGCTCAATAGTGAGGCTAATTGCATGTGTTGCAATTAGTGAGTGGATTGAGTGATCTCTTGTGCATGTGTTGCACTTGAGTGAGGTCCTTGTGCATGTGTTGCACTTGGTGATCACCGGGGGCGCATTCGTTGTGCTCGGTGAAGTTCAAGTGAAGGGCGGCTTATTACTCTTGGAGGTTGCCGACTCCTAGGCGGCGTGGCGTCGTCTTGTGCGGAGCTCTCGAGGTGTGAAAGCCCGGCAAGTTTGTGAAGGTTCGGGTTGAGCCTACGCATAGCGTGAAAAACCACGACTAGTGGAAAGAGGCGGGTGCTCGGCGGGGCCGTCCGAGTGGTCGGGCTAGCCTCAGCGTGGACTAGGGGAGGCAAGCAAGTCTCCGAACACCACGGAAAAATATCGGTTGTCTCTTGTCTCTTTACTTTCAAGTATTTACCTTTTGCATATTATCAATTGCTTGAATGTATTAGAATTGCTTAGTATAAATTGATTGTTCAATATAGCAATTCTTGTGTAGAGACATAATTTAGTTAGTGCACTAGTGAGCCTAGTTGATTTAGGTTTTAATTGTCAAAACCTATTTATAAACTTCGCATATATCTTTGATTAGGTTTTGACTTAGGGGTGTATTAGAGCGATCAATTTTAGTGAGCGATTAATTTCATAAAACGCCTATTCACCCCCCCTCTAGGCGCATCCTCGACCCTACAGCATGGTTGGCCAGGCTTCATCTTGATAGCATATATTTGTGTGAGTGGTTGACTAGGCCTAGCCTTGGCCATAAGGGGGTGAGTGGCTCTACATGCAACGCAACTGGTTGTGGTGACACGAACGTCCCCTTCCTCATTGTGGCTAGCCAGGAATGATCTCGGTCGTGCGCACGCGTGTGTGTGGCAAGTCGGGCCTACCCTCGGTCGTGTGTGAGTGACTCGAAAAGCAAAAGCGTCGATGGTACAGACATCCTCCTCCTTGGAATGGCTAGCTGGGCTTGGTTGCAGTGGCATGGGGTAAGCGGCTCTGTGAACAGTACATCTGCGGTACAAATTTAAATGGGCAAGTTAAAGTTCCTTCTAACACTCTTAGATGCAAAGTCATCAATAATAGTATCAATATCAATTTCATCCAATTTATCCTTCTCAACGCATAAAATTGCCAAACCATTTAACCTTTCTTGTAATATTGATGACCTCAAGTAATTTTTAATAATTTTAGCTTTGAAAAACTTCTTTCATGAAGGCTACAGTCATAGGTATGGTAAATAAGATTCGATAAGCAATTGAAACATTTGGATAGCAATCTAAATCCTTAACAAACTCAAAAATCTCCATGGCGGACTGTGAGTGAGTAGATAAAGTCATTTGTAGCACTTTTAGTTCAAAAAAAAATCATCTAACTCAATATCACATGAACTATTATGGGAAAATGTTTTTGTAAATTTAGTGCAACAATTTCTTAGTTCAATATTATCCAATGACTTTAAATTTTTTGAGCTAAGTAAAAAACCAAATATACTCTTAAATGTAGTAAAATCCTCGAACCTATTCTTCAATGAAGAAATTGCTACATCCACCATAACAAGAAAATAATTTACCTCAAAAGACTTTTCAGCTGATAAAACCTCTTCATTATAATCACTCTCATCAACTGCTTTTTCAGAGTAACTCGCTTTTATCGAAATGATGTTTCTACATTTATTTTAGATACAATTTAGGGGCCCTCCTAAATTGGGGGCCCCTGGCGGTCGCATCTGCTGCCCTCCCCTTTGGACCGGCCCTGCATGCACAATATCTTCATATATAGTTAATATATGTTTTTGAATGATTGGGGTCAGCTGATGATTTAATCTATACATGTGGAACTAACTATAGTCTGAATCAAATTTATGCTCTTGACTGTAAGTGTGTAATGCAACCAAGTGGTTTCTGTGATGGTTAGTATACAGGCACACAAGTTTGCAAACGATGCAATTTTTGTTGTGCTTTTTGCTGGTAGCCAATTTGTCTTAGTTACCTTCGTACTTTTATGTGTCTAATTTATACGTGCAATTTCATTTCTTATAAGTTTAGGTTCTTGTTCTATTATTAATGAAGATATGGTAATATCAAATATATCAAACCTTCGTTAATTTGTACCACTCCAGTAAACTATATTGTTTTAACATATTTTATCTACTTTGTTAAAATATTAAGCATGAAATTCAAATTTATTTTTAATTATACAGTTGTGCTATACTTTTATTATACCTCAATGTCCATAGTTTTTAACATTAGTACTAGTCACTTATTTTTTATCTAAGATTTAGCATATAGTGGACCATTCCATTGCGGAATGCATTTTTAGGTTAAATTGGAGCTGCTTGTTTTTTTGCCTGCTAAAATCGTTCTGGGTTTGTGTAAGAGCATCTCCAAGGTTGCCTAAAATCCATTCCCAAAATCTGATTTTGGGTTTGATTGCAAAAAAGTACTCCAGTTCCTCTTTCTAGCTCTCAAATTTTGCGCCTAAAAACAAGACCGACTCCTCATTTTTGTGCACTCGTCGCTCCCAATCAACATTATTTCGCCAGGATGGCCCACGGACCAATTCAAAGGTGTTTTGGGAGAAAATATAGGAACTGTTGGAGAACAAGGCATTTTGTAGACCTAAAATTTTTTAGGAAGGTTCCAATCTAAGAATATTGGGAGTCTAAATATTAGAAACTGTTGGAGATGCTCTAAGGCCATTCACAATGGGGGTTTCATCAGAGTTTTATTTTCATTTAATGCTATAACACATCAGCAAATCTGATGACATAGCAATATATTTATTAGGAAAGAGACTGGAGGCGTTTCATGAGGACGAAACGCGCGCACAGCGTTTCCAAGGAGTTGGAAACCGTGTGAAACTCACGTTGGGACGCTTTGTTTCATCTCCGCGCGCTGGATACGATCCCGTGCGGCGATGCGCGCGCCTCCCCTTCCATTTCGCTCCCTCTCCCGCCAAATCCACAGCTCGCGCCTTCATTTTCCCTGCCATACTGGTCTCAATCGGTGAAGTCACGGCGGCGGCTACAATATTGGAGCTGGGGGTGAGGGAGGTTGCCGTGACGGAGAAAAGCTGGTCCGGCGGCGCAACCCAGCGGAGGAGTCATGGCTCGACGAGTGAAGGGTGGCTCCAAAATCCCGATGACATCTTCACCGAGTCCTCCATTGACGTCGTCGTCGTCGTCGCCGCCGCCGCCGCTATCGGCGCAGCCACCACCACTGCAACCGGCGCGGGCAAATCGAATCGACCATACACCAACCAATCCACTCGGATATCCCCTCCTCGTCGCCCTCGCCGCCGGCGACTCCGTCCGTCTGGTCGCCCTCCGCCGCCTGCGCCCAGGCCAGATGATGACGCTGATCGACTGCTCCGGTTGCCGCACGCCGCTGCAGCTGTCGCTGGGGGTGCCCTGCATCCGCTGCGCCATCTGCGGCGCCGTCCCCGTCGCCACGCCCCGCAGTCCCGCCGCCGACCCCAGCGCGGCGTTTTGCCTAGCCGGCGTGGGGCCGCCTCTCCGCGGCACGGCCGAGACCGCCTGGTCTGCGGAATCTCGTACCGGAACTCGCGGCACAAGCTCAGGGGTGCATCAACGACGCTAATCATGCGCCACCTCCTCTTGACGCGATTCAACTTCCTCGACGACTCCATCATCATGCTCACTGGTAACCCGACTACACCTCTGCGTCGATTGAATTTTGAATTTGTTATCCGCAATTCGGGTTAGATCCCCGTCCGTCTGTAGGGATCCGCATGTTGACGCGATTGTTTTGGATCGAGGACTAGTGTTGGATACGTTGGAATAAGGAATTGGCGAAGGCTTTGCATTTGAATGTGGGTTGGTTTGACGGACCATCTAGAATGATCAGTTGTTTAGGTAGAGTTATTAAGCGGGTAGATCGGAAAATTGGTTTGGTTTCCATAATATTGCGTAGTCATGAGCTTCTGTTTGTCATTTGATTTTGTCACTAGCTAAATAATCTAGCCAAATGCAAATGCCGAGGTGATTATATGGATCGATTAGGAGGACTTTTTGAATCTTTGGTGTGTTGTCACGGTGCGGTGGCACAGATGTCCTCTTTCTTGGTGTGGCTAGCCGTGCTCGGTCGTGGCTACATGTGGCATGCGTGTAGTGGCCAGGCCTTGTCGTGGCCTCGTGAGGATGAGAGGTTCGATGGTGTATCACACATGATGTGTTAGTGCGGCGCCCTCCTCGGTGTCTCGTATAGTGATAGTTGGTGTTTGGCGGGTGATTCTTCGGTGCTTCCAGCAGACTCTTCCCTATCTATGGTTTTTTTCCTTTGGAACTGGTATTGTATACCCTTTGAAATCAACGTTGTATTCTCTCTTTGTAATGAATGGCAGAGCTCTAACCCTTCGTTTCGAATAATTGTAGGCCAAATTGGAAGCCACTGAAGTAGCGATATAAGCAGGGGAAGAGCTAGGCTGAGCTGGCCTCGGGCCACCAAGGCCTGGCCCAAATACTAGTAGGGAAATCAACTTGGACCAAATTATGGTCTAAGGCTTGGTGCCCTGGACAAGTTGTGCACTAGCCACTAGCCAGCCTCCACAGACCACAGTTGCCTACCTGCCTCCACTTGCATGAACTGAGCCAGAAACCACCACGCACGAGTCTCTGTCTCACGGTCTCACGCGACGCGCCATCACCGCCTGGTCGCCCTCACCTACCGCTCCCGCCTACACGCCGTCGAACGCCCCCCATTGGAGCTGGAGGTTGGATCCATAGCCGCTGCGGCTCCGACCTTCGGGAGGTTTGGGCGTCGTGCCACCGCCGCAACTGCCACAAGGAGGGGCTGAGGGCTCCTGCACTTGACTCGACGTAGGGAAGGGTGATGCCAACGTCGACCAGATCTGGGCTGCCACCACTGCTCCTTCAATTCGGTCTTCCTCCCCTCCCTCACCTTGGGCCTTTCTGAAATGCTGAACTTTCATTCTTTGTTCTTGTTTCACACCTTTTTTTCCCAATAATCCTAATCTCAAAATGTAGTTTGTTTAGAAAATAGAAATTCAGGGCATAACCTTAGGAGTTAGGAACAAACTATTTCAAAAATCTTAAGGTCTTACAAATAGGGATGAAAACGAAACAAAAACGGTCGGTAAATGGCTTTTTCATTTCCATTTCCACATTTTTTACCTGTAATAGAAATGAAATCGGAAACTCTGAAAACGGACAGTGACGGAAACGGATACGAAATGAAGTGGATACGGAAACAAAAATTCAAAATTCCATCTAGGTATGTTCTCGGATGTAACACCCTAAAAATTTGCAAATTCTATTGAGCATTTAGTTCAGATTTTATTATTTTTTTAGAATTTTCAACATTTAATTAATGATTTTTGCTATTATCAGATTTAAATTAATAATTTATTTGAGAAAAAAACCAAAATATTGCTAGAAATAATTTTCCTAAGTTCAAAATGTTATAAAATGTTTTTGAGAATTTTTTAAACTCTATTTGATATTTTCTATAAAGTAATATATATTTCTAGTATTATTTAAAATAGAAAATAAATTTCCTTTTCCGTTTCCGTCAAAACTGGCTTTTCCTTTTCCGTTACTGGTAAAAAAATTTATTTCCGTTTTTATACCGATATTTTCCATTTCTGTTTCTAAAAAATACTTCCGTTTCCATTTTTTCTCCAGAACGGTTGAAAATTCCGTTTCCGTTTTTAATCCTACTTAAAAGTGCTAATGTTCGTAATATTTTGTCATGCATGGATATGTGGCTACAAGTAATTTTTCTGGTGGTTTCTTCATAGGCTCATTCATAGGTGTTTCGTTACAAGGAACTTTGTTGCCACCCGGATGGATGCCAATCTGCGGTTTTATGGCGACCTGTATCTAACAACCAGCGATATTCTTACGGGGAATGTGGAGCAACCAAATGCCGCGAACAGGCCCGTGCGAAGGGGGTGCGCCCTGTTCGGTGGAACGCCCTGTTCGGTGGAACAGGGCCCCCTAAATTTTAACGCTGCAGCTCTTCTTTAATGATTATTTGCCAACTTTGTTAATTAAATAATTTTGTTCTATTTATACATATGCGCCAATTGGTTTAGTATTCCAAGATCCAATTATCAACCTCATATCTTCTGCGAATCGATCTAGAAAATATGATTCTGGTTCCAAAAAACGTAATAAAAGGCAAAGAATAGAGGATTTAATGCAAGTATATCATTCCAAATGAAAAGATGGGGCCTGTGGAAATTCTCAAGTTTCTAAAGTGGCATGATTCTTTTCCTAATGCAAGTATTGCATATAGAGTTCTGTTGACCATTTCAGTGACTGTTGCATCAGCGGAACGAAGCTTTTCTAAACTGAAGCTATTAAAGTCCTATTTGCGTTCTACAATGACATAACAGAGGCTTACTGATTTGGCCACAATAGCACTTGAGAGTGGATTGTTAGAGAAAATTGAATATGAGCATATCATTGAAGAATTCATTTCAAGGAACACTAAAAGAATGAAGTTGTTCAAGTAAAAATTATGCAACAAGAGTTGAATAGGTATGTTTCTTGATATATTCTATTGGTCTATGATATATTACAACTTTTGTATTATTGTAGTTCTAATTTTTTAGTAAGAGAGACCTCATTTTAGAGTTTAGTACAGGGCCGTTTATTTTGTCGGTACGGCCCTGGCCGCGAAATTTCTGTACAAAGCGCTGGTTGATCTTTACTCGGGCTTTGGTTGTTAGCAGGCTTGGGGTGAAGTTCTTGCAGGAAACGAATGTATGTATCCCCAAATCCCATTTCTTTATCTCAAATCGTCTGGTAATTTCTGTACAAAGCGCTGGTTGATCTTTACTCGGGCTTTGGTTGTTAGCAGGCTTGGGGTGAAGTTCTTGCAGGAAACGAATGTATGTATCCCCAAATCCCATTTCTTTATCTCAAATCGTCTGGTAATGTAGTTGATTTGTGTGTTGGGGCTGTGTGCGTGTGCGTGTGTGGGGGTGTGTGCGTGTGTGGGTGGGTGTGCACATGTAGCCCAGCTGTTGTTCTCTTCTTCTATACTGAATGCCAGAGCTTCTGGTCAAAATTCAAAAAAAAAAAAAATGTAGTTGATTTGTACTTGTTGTTGCTAGATACGGCTGTCAGTCTCACTGTCTCACTCTGTCTCAGGGGCTTATTGATTCAACACTGTGGTAGCCTGGTAGGTCCAGATCTTTAAAGAAACAAAAGAAAAGATAGCCATATGTAAGGGTTGGCCGGTTGGGCATGCACAATATCTTCATATATAGTTAATATATGTTTTGGATGATTGGGGTCAGCTGATGATTTAATCTATACATGTGGAACTAACTATAGTCTGAATCAAATTTATGCTCTTGACTGTAAGTGTGTAATGCAACCAAGTGGTTTCTGTGATGGTTAGTATACAGGCACACAAGTTTGCAAACGATGCAATTTTTGTTGTGCTTGTTGCTGGTAGCCAATTTGCCTTAGTTACCTTCGTACTTTTATATACCTAATTTATATGCGCAATTATGCGCAATTTTATTTTTTGCATGTTTAAGTTATTGTTCTATTGTTAATGAAGATATGGTAATCTCAGATGTATCAAACCTTCGTTAATTAGGTTTTAACTTTTGTACCACTCCACTACGTTATATTGTTTTAATATATTTTATTTACATTGTTAAAATATTAAGCATGAAATTCAAATTTATTTTTTAATTATATAGTTACGCTAAAATCGTTCTTAGGGTTTGTGTAATGTGGCTATCGCCCAAATGGCCGTGATCGAACCCAACACAGGGCCGCGGATCCTCTGCGTCGCCGTCTCTCGTCTGTCACTGCCGCGTGGGTCCTCTGGCGTCGCGTGGGACCCACGCGGCAGTATGACCGTACGGCAGAGGTTATAACGGCAGAGGATCTCTTTCCCAACACAGAAGGGTTGCTCAGCACAGACGCTGCTGCAATCAGCGGCTTCCCAGTGTCGCTGTTGTCCAGGCTGTCGTCTGCGCAGGGGACAAGCAACCAACCAACTTTTGCTCCGCTCACACTACACAGCACCACTGACTGCCCCACCTGTCACTCAAAGGTATCGGCTCGCTCTCACCGCACGTTACTTTTCTTCATTCACTGACACCGCGGGACCGGAACATCTGGACCCACCTATCATTGGTAGCAGCAGAGAATCCAACCACAGAGCGTGCCTTTTCTCCGTCCGCACGACACAGCCATCTAATCTAACCTCCTCCCGCTGAAACACGCGTAGCCATCACGTAATTGACAGGTGGGCCCCACAAGAGTATACCCCACCTGCCATGAGACGACAGACCACCAACCAACCATGGCTTATCGACAACGTGAAGGCCCCACCTGTCATGCCACTCAACAGCGCCCCACGCGAATCCACCGACGACTCAATGGGGACTGGGCTCCACCGATATCTAGCCCCACCTGTCATGAGCCAGGTCGACGCCCCATCGACCGCGAGAGTCGCAAGAGTTGCGAAGGCGAAGGCACGTACAATAGCAAGGGATTCCGGAGACGCTCCTCCAGGGAGGGATTTTTCGACCCCTTTCGCATCGCATCGCATCCATGGCATCCTCATCTCTTCTCCTGCGTCTCGCCGCTGACGAGATCCTCCAAACCCTAGAGGCCAACTCCTCCTCCTCCTCTTCCTCCTATGACGCCTTCGTCCCTGTTTTCCGGCCAGGTCCGTCGGCCCCCTCCGCGTCGGCGGCGGTGGTGGCCTCTGACCGCGTCCGCAGCCAGTTCCTCTCCGTGGAGCCTGACCTCTTCCACGATGCGCTCGTCGCGCCCAGACCCGACCGCCTCGGGTTCCCCGAGGAACACGAGGAGGAGGTCTCGATCCGGTGGGACTGCCTCCAATTGGACGACGACGAGCCGGATCCTCCGCTTGAGGCATCCACCGCGGGCGACGAATTCGACTGGGAGGAGGTCACGTCCGCCTCCGGCGCCTGGGTGGATACGCCGGGGGCCGAGTGGGAGGTGCTCGGTGACGTCCGGTCCCCCGCCCCGGCCGACTCGGAGGAGGGCTTCGTGTACACCTCCGACCGGGAGGCGTACGAGGTGCTTGTCGCCGGCGGGGAGAGGCTGTTCCCCAAGAACAAGCCGCCGGCGGCCAGGTCGGCCGTCGAGGCGCTCCCGTCCGCCGTCGTCGCCGCCGGCGAGGAAGGGGAGGGGGTGGAGTGCGCGGTGTGCAGGGACGGGGTTGCGGCCGGGGTGCGAGTGAAGAGGCTGCCTTGCTCGCACCGGTACCACGAGGAGTGCATCGTGCCGTGGCTCGAGGTACGCAACTCGTGCCCACTCTGCCGCTTCGAGCTGCCCACCGACGATCCCGAGTACGAGACCTGGAAGGCGGGACGAGCTGCGGCCGCCTGAGTGAATTGCGCGGTAACGGCAAGCTTTACTTGTATGGTTTTATAGAGTTGTATGGCTTGGTTTTGAATTGGTCGCTCTAATTAGCAAAACTATTACCCAGTTGTATGAAAGAAAACATAGAGGTAGTTGCAGAGATGGTTTTGCGCGTTTCAATCTGTTTCCTTTTTTTTCTTTGTCAAGAGGGGCTTGTGTTGTGTCTTCATGGCGTGGGGATTCTACATATGTTAATGTTGTACACTGTTGCATTTATTACAAATTCAGAGAGAATAGCTGTAACTTGTTGCACTGGAAATTTTTTGTGGATGGATATGCTAGTGAAAGTTTGGCATATGGTGTTTGGTTGCGATTTGCTGGTATTGCCGATAGTTTTATAACATCGTGTCGCATTTCCGTGCTTTATTGTAAATTTGTAAGAATGCAATTAATTATGTGTGCATGATGCCAATCCATAGTGTTCTGTCATAGGGATGAATAATGGATAAATTTTGTTATTAAGGGAAATATTTCAGGCAAGAGGATTGATTTCTTATTTATTTGCTATGAGACGAGAGAAAGATTGTTTATTAGGAGCTGGATTTTGGTTAATTTCTTGAGTGGTGACTATACAAGTAGAATTTTTAGTTGTAATAAAAGCAACATTGAAATTATAGAACTTTACTCAGTTGGCGTTATCCTAATTCCTTTTTCCCTCTTTGTTTTTTTTTTGTTTTTGTAAATTAAAACGATATTTCTCGTTGCTGAAGAATCCAGAGTTATTAGAACCATGATTGACCTTGCTACTTGCCAAGCTCTGGGTGTGATTACCCAAGACAGCCCCAAGTCAGTGGTTGGACTTTGGGTAGTAGCAGATTGAATGCTTGATTCCCAAATAGCAGCGTTCCCCTAGGCGGTCGCCTAGTATGCCTAGGCGCTAGGCTACACCCTCCTGCCTAGCCCACTTAGCTCATTTATCCTGCCTAGGCGGCTCGCCTAATCGGCGATTAAGCGCTAGGCACTGGTGTGCCGCATGTCTAGTGTATAGTGACTAGAAGAACACAGCCAAATAGTGCTTGGGCTTACATATTTGCTTCACCAAGCAGGGCTTTAGTTGTGCTTTGGGCGAATAGTTATTGAATGCTAGATTACATTCTAGGCCTTGAGGGGCTTAGACTTCTCATATCCACGGGAACTGGGGCAATACTGACTTTTCGAGGTAACACCAATTTTCAATGTAATCTCAGATCTTACTAATTTCCCGTGTTTTCACTTGATACAGCATTAACTCGAGTTAACCTATAAACTCTAGAGGTTACATTTGTTATTCGATACTATATTTGTTTGTAATTTAGTTCAAGTTACATGCCACGATCTTTTTGGGGCGACACATAGGGTTTTTATTGAGGTCAAATTCTACTAGTGGTGAACATGATTGTTTGCAAAATTAGAATACTGAAGCATCTGTGGTCATCCAGTCATCCTTGAACCATGATTGGCTTAAATTTAGGTGTTGTAAATTATATTACTTTACAATGCTATAGCATTCTCTTGATGCCTCCTTCAAAGTTTTTTAGGATCCTTCAAAGTTATAAAGAGTATGTTCTGCCACCAGAATGCAGAGGTGCTATACAGGATTTTCTCTCTTATTTTAAATTTGTTTCAATGATAGCGATAAAGATACCTTGATTTCTGTCAGACAACAGATTACTATCAATCTTCAATATTTCTAGAACAAATTCGATATATCACATATATTTCTAGTTATCTTTAGGGCTTGGCCTGAAGGTATACAAGGATCACATGTCGTTTTGTCAAATGAGCAGAAGATGGTGCTTCAAATTCAGTGTGTGGTGGCTGATTGACCGTGGTAGTAAACTCAAAATCTTAAATACTGTAATTATCTTTTTGTTTAGATTTGCCTCATTCAAAAATCAACCTTGATATTGTCTTCAAAATGAAAGTGCCACTTTGATCCTGGGTACCTTTTGATGTTGTGCTTCTGATTCACTGAACTTAACTGCTATATTGCGGTTCACATCAGACGAACCAAATCTTGCAAGAATGATCTTGCCAGAAGAAAAGGAACTTTGCGAGACCTTCCAGGGATTGACTAATTTGGCTGATTCTTTCCCTATTTTGATCCATCTTCCTCACGCTACTTGGTGTTTTTGGCTCTGAGCAACCTGGATACCTGCTCAAGTGTTGTCTTGTATCCGTGGACAGCTCATGTGAGCTCTATATCGCCGTGTATCGCATTAGCCATCGAAACAGAAATCCAGATGGTTACCACAAACCGCAGTTTGCTGCTGATTCATTGTTCTTTTTTGAAGTTGTCAGCTTCGTGCAGGATTGCAGTTTACTAGTGTTGTACCGTCGTATGATCATTGTTATTCGCGCTTCATTTGTTTGACGGCAATTGGAGTATCCGCGTGGTTCTATGCATGTTTTCACCAATCGCCTAACATTTTTTTAGGGAGAGGCGGAGAGCACAGGAAGGACACGCACGACACGGAACACGTAGGCACACAGCTACCGGCAGGAGATTTTACCGTTTTCCTACTGAAGGCATACCTGTGTTTATGTTCTGATAAATTAAAGCGCATCGCAGCGCTCCGATCCTAGAGATGGAAAACAGGTAGGTGAGCGGGAAGAAGTACTGTTACCCCCTACCGAAAAGAGATTCAATGTAGTAGCAACAAGTGCAACTTCAGTGGACGTGAACCATCGATCAAAAAAGCAATGGCTCAGATATTCCGGAGTACCGTTTAAAAAACATCGTGCCGATTTTGATATTATACCGAGCGGTAGCTAATATTATAACTTAGGATGTGTTTGGTAGAGCTCCAGTTCCACTAGATCCGTAAATCTAGTGAAACTAGGTATTTCTAATTCTACCAAATCCGTGGAACTGGAGTTATGAGTACATTAAGAGCATTTGGATTAGGTAACATATCCTGTACACACAGGTTTTCCGTGTACACACCAACTAACAAAAGTCATGAAAAATTCTGAAAAAAATTATAAATGTACTTCATAGATTACTCTACCTATGTATGAAGTTTCAAAATCAAATTCATTATATATCGAGAGTTACAAAAAAGAGAAAATTCTGACAAGTTTCAACTCTTTAAACTTGTCAGAATTTTCTCTTTTTTATAACTCTTGATATATAATGAATTTGAATCTACAATTTTATACATAGGTAGAGTAATATATAAAGTACATTTACAATTTTTTTCAGAATTTTTCATAATTTTTGTTAGTTGATGTGCACAGTGTGTACACAGAAAGACCTATGTGCACAGGATATGATGCCAGTTGCAGTCCTGTTTATACCTAGGCTTCCTCTCGTTGCGGGTGCATTATTTCGATCAGGTTTTGGCTCTGCGTCCTCGGAGAGTGCCCGCGCGGCGCGCGATGGTCAAGGGATCGCCGTCGGCCGTCTTCAACGCGGTTTGCCGTCCGCCGTCCGCCGCGCGTGTGCTGAAGCCCAACTCCTGCCACGGAGCGGCTATTCGGTACGGTAACACCTCCCAGTCCCATCTGCTTCCTTTGACGCAGAGTTCTAAGATTTACACTTCCCCGATAACTATACCTTCAAATTGCCGTGTGGATCAGTTTTATACCATTTAATTAGTATGGTAGCAATCTTATGTAATTTCAAATTTTGAATTTTCGGAATATGGATATGGAATTATTTTTAGTATGATATGCACTTACAGGAGCAAAAATTACGTGACCTCCAACCAAAACCTCAAATACCCCCACCCTACAGTACAAGGTGAAGCAATATTGGTGATAATCTGACTAAAATGGTAACTTCGATTACCAATTAACACTACAAGGTATCTAACTTATCTTCAGCGATTACAAACGAGCCCTAGTGATTTTTGAAAGATCCCAATTCCATATCACAAACGATTCCTGGAATCCTGGTCATCATGTTACAATTGCCTTCTATTTTCTCCTGAGTAAAATAGGTAGGTTCTTGGGTAATTTCTATTTCTATACTACTTTGTTTCTGAAGCCGTTTCTGTACTAATTTGCAATGGGGATATATATAGCTCGACAGGGAACTAATTACCAACCTAAAGGAGAAAACACACCGAGTAGAAGCATTTTGTCGACAAAGAGCAGAGAGCCTGAGTCATGGCCTCCATGCCAGACTTGCAGTGGTCGATCTGCTCTTGGAAGATTAATCTTTGATGAAGTATACTATTCTATATATTCCTAAAACATTAGTTCTTTCGTGTCATAATTTCTTAGGTACATTCCAGTCATTCCCATGGTTTTGGTCAGTGGTAGTAGAGGATGTGAAAGCAATGTTCCAAGCTATAACTCAAGGGGCATTATTGCTAACCTGAGACTAGGGGTGAAAACGGATCGGATACGGACGGATAATAGCTCTATCATATTTGTTTTCATATTTTTTCTCGGATACGGATACGGATACGGATAGTCCGGATACAAATACGGATACTAAATAATGAGAGCATGGAACATATGGACCCATGGTCCAAGAGCTTCAAGGTCTGTACCATATTGCTTTGTATAGAGATTGCCTTGTATAGAGATTGCTAGTATCCCTTATTATCTTGTATAGACATTGTCTTATATAGGCTTTTCTTTTATATTCTCATGTACATGTATATATTCTGTCCTATTGATCTCATAATGAATACAAGTGCTATTCATAACATGATATCAGAGCAAGGTTAGGGTTAGGGGCTTTTTACACACGTCGTGCGTCATCCATCACCTTCTCCTTGTTGGCCGGCCGCTGCCACTCTTCCCACTACTGATCGTCGTTCCCGTCATTCTTATCCGACAATTCTACAATCTCGCCACCGTACGGATGCCTCTTTTGACAGCAGAGGTTACTTGGCTACGGTAGTTACTTGAGAATTTTGGTGTTTATGTTTCTACAACAACTCCCAGTGAAGCATGAGCTCATCAAACATATTGGTTTTGATGCTTTCTATATGCGGTCATAGGTGCAGGATCAAATCATGGCTCTTCAATATGTACCTTCAGAGTTTCAGTTGGTAAACTTCTTCACGAAGGCACAAATATAAGCTCAGCACAGTTTTTATCTCTCCAAACTTAGTTTGTTGATCTATTATGAGTTTGGGGGGTGTTAGACAGTATTATATATTGCCTTGTATAGAGATTGCTAGTATCCTACATTGCTTTATATAGGGATTGCTAGTATCCTGTATTGCATATTGTCTTACAAAGCTTTCCTTTTATACCCTCGTGTACATACATATATTCTAGCATATTGGCCTCATGATAAATACATATGCTATTCATAACAGAATTTGCATTATGCTCTTATACAAATAGCGGATCCTTTTATCCATGAGTGGTTCCTGAAGTGAAAATTTTGTTATTTGCGATCTGGCAGGGCCTTATAGAGAAGGTTAGTACAACGGACAATGGCGCTACATAAACCGCTACTAGTGCTATAAAGTCTCTTGGCAAGACTACATTGCAGATTACTGATCAGTTGCCAATCCATTGCTGAATATAGATTATAAATAATTCCCTGAGTCTTTGATTATGGACTGTTGGAATGATAAGACCAAGTTCTTGCAAATATAGAGTCGTAGCTGAACACCAATACTTTGCAGGTAACTTGGGTTGTCACATCAGAAGAAAACTTTCTTAAGATTATGATAAATTTGCAGGGCATCCGTACGTGCGGTGACCATTTGAGTGTAGAATTTGAGGTAACATTGGACGAGAAGAATATGAAAATAGAAGGCTTGGACAAGAAATTTAACCCCATAACTATAATTGGAACAACAAGCATGCACTTGTTTGACAGGACTGGTCATAATATCCGAAAGTACCAGCACCAGAAGAAAGTGAGTACTTGCCCCTTGACATCTGTTGACTGTTGTGAAAGATTTTTCTACAAACCATCTGGTTACTGAAATTGCATCATTGCTGCAGTTCTTGAAGAGTTCTTTGACCTGAGGCTTCAATACTGTGAGAAAAGAAAGGTGTATAGTACATATGTACTGTACATTGTGTTCTCCTGTGATGTTTTTCATTTACAGGATGACAATTACACAATCTAGTATATATGCTGTGCAGAAAGCGCATTTGGAGTCTCGGCCTAGACTTGTGGAAGGTCACTAACAAAGTTAGGTTCGTTCTTGGTGTCGGGCATGGTCAATGGTGATATCACAGTCACGAACAGGGAGATCGAAGGTTTGGCTCTCGAGCTATGCCAGAAGGGATTTACTCCATTCCGAAGGAACAGTGAGAGCTTTGAAGCTGGGAAATGAGTTAGATCAAGTGACTACGAGTACCTTCTGTCAATACCAATCAGTAGCATGGCTCGAGAGAAAGCACAGGAGCACTGTGCAGAGAAGTGCAAGTTAGAGGAGAAGATTTGAGGAGTGGAGAAAAATCACACCGAGATCATTCTGGATGAAAGACCTTGTTGCTCTTGAGGTGGAATTAGATATAAGCACCGCCATTCCCTGATTTTCTTTTCTTTTCTCAGATGAATTCTTCTGTGTTTTTCTTCATTTCTCATGCGTGCATTGTAACACAGAGCCTTGATGCAAAGGATGCTGAGAATCGGGCCATGGCAAGAGCTAGGAGGGCCAAGGCTTGTTCTTGATTTATTGCAAAATTTGCAGCCAAAAGAAATAAGAAAGCTAAAAAGGTTAGACCTGTTTTGTTGCCAGTCCTGACAACCGAATATATATGTAAACTAGCTTAATACCTGTGCATTGCTATGGAAGTCGAACCCTAAACCACTGTCAATGAGGTTTGAGAAGTGCCAGCCGATTTGATCTTGCAATCGGTGAGACAGATGGAAAATATACAGTTATAGTCGATCAAATGTGACAATTGGCAAAAATCTAAACAACTATAAGAAGCCGAGCAAATCAAGGGTAAAGGTAAGTTTAAATAGTTAATTTGGGTTAATTAGATGGTAAAAAGTAGATTTTTTCGAAGAAGGCGATGCGCGACAAGATTGGAGAAAACCAAACCCGGCGTAATCGAGGAAGATCAACAATTGGCGATGTATAACTTTATTGATCAAAATTGGATTACAAGGGAGATTCTAAATTACGAAACTACTCCTAATTGACAGAAAAAGTAAATAAAGGTATATGCGAGTTGTTTAATTGATTGGATTCTTTTTATGTTTGCCTCGATCCCCTTTTTATAGTGCAACGGTCCATTGTATCTCTCAACAATGCGTCACCAATCATGGTCCGTATCAGCCTTCGTATAGATAAAATTCCATTTTTGAACCAACATCGGTCGTAATTCTATCTTTATCCTAACTTTTCCTCTTTTAATTGAAATCGGCCAGAAATACTCACTTAGCCTGTCAAATTGATCATGTCTTGCCAAATTTGGATACTAACACCAACCTAGACCGTATTCTTGGCTTTGCCTAGAAAAGCTCCTTTGTGGCCTTTTAATGACTCTGCCTCTAATAAATACACAACTGCCTTTTTGAAGTTAAAAGTGCCTTTTCCAATGAAAATATTCATCACAAATTGCTCCTATGATGGTGTTAGAGATAATGCAAGTATTATGAATTTACTATTCTCATTAATTTTCTTATCCACACTAATTAGTTGTGTGATAAGCTTATTGAAGATATTGAAATAGTCAATGAACCGTATACCTTCCTCCATATGCAACCTGTATAGTTGTCACTTTAATATTCACCGGTTTAGTTGTGACTTTGCCATATACAATTTTTCTAAGTATTTCTGTAATTTCTTCGATGGATTCTTCTTGATCATCGAATACTTTACATCATTGAAGAGCCATACTTGTCCACCTTCACACCCTTTGGGAGTTGGACCTAACGACACCGAAACATCGGGATCTTGAAAATACAATAGTCAAGCTCTCAAATCTCCTCTATGAATCCATAGAAGATGCTCTTCTTACTGCCATTGCTATCATAAGCATCTATGTCGACAACACTATTTTGGTAATTGCTTTTGCTATCCTGAACTCTAGTATAAAATGTATACCTATTTATGTCGTATATATCCTTACCATATTACAATTGTACCTGATGGCTCCTTTGCCAACCACCTTAATGTTACACTCGTTTCTTTCCTAGTTGTGTGCTCCTTGAACCAATGATTGAACAAACGGTTATGCTTTTTTGTTATCCAAACCTCTGAGTGTTCTTGGTTTTCCCTTTATAGCTCATCCTTGTGCAAGTCCATATATGAGGATACCTCAACTGACTATTGCAAGACTGTGAAATGTATTTGTTCGAACAAAACATGATCATAAGTATTTATTGATTTCTTTCTGATCACCCCTTTCCCAGCTAGCCTACCCTCATGTCGAGATATAGGCACACCAACCGGATTGACACCGTCTATGTAATCGACGCAGAACTCGATAATCTCCTCGGTTGCATAACCTTCTACAATGCAGCCCTCCGGTCGAGATCGATTACATACATATTTCTTCAGAACACCCATGTACCTCTCGAACGGGTACATCTGATGCAGAAATATGGGACCACATATCTTTATCTCATACACAGGGTGAGAGATGGACCATGATATCAAAAAATAATAGAGGAAAATACATCTCTAGTTGGTAGAGAGTTTTGACAACATCATCCTGTAGTTCACATAGTCCAACGGGATTGATGACCTTCTATGAAATCGCGTTAAAGAAGAAACACATTCTCATGATTGCCTCACGGACCTTGTCAGGCAAAATACCTCTAATTGCAACAGGAAGCATTTGTATCATCATCACATGACAATTATGAGACTTCATGCCAGTTAACTTCAAATCTTTCATTGAGACCATTTTCTTGATGCTTGCGGAGTAACCGGACGGAACTCGATAACCTCCTCAGTTGCATAACCTTATACAATGCAGCGCTCCAGCCGAGATCGATTACATACATATTTCTTCAGAACACCCATATACCTCTCGAACGGGTACATCTGATGCAGAAATATGGGGCCACATATCTTTATCTCATTCACAGGGTGAACAATAAGATGGACCATGATATCAAAAAATGATAGAGGAAAATACATCTCTAGTTAGTAGAGAGTTTTGACCACATCATCCTGTAGTTTACAAAGTCCAACAGGATCGATGATCTTCTATGAAATCACATTAAAGAAGAAACACATTCTTATGATTGCCTCTCAGACCTTGTCAGGCAAAATACCTCTAATTGCAACATGAAGCATTTATGACATCATCACATGACAATCATGAGACTTCATGCCAGTTAACTTCAAATATTTTATTGAGACCAGTTTCTTGATGCTTGTGGAGTAACCGAACGGAACTTTCACACTATGCAAGCACTTGTAAAGGTTTGTTCTCTCTTTCTTGGATAAAGTGTAGCAAGATAAAGTCGGGAAGATAAAGGACCCCATCAACGAACATGGTTGACTACTCCCAGGATGGAAGGTATAGTTCAGTAGAGGGCGTCTTCGTGGCTAGAAACCCTACTGGCTCTCTACGATAGATCCCGGGGATCAGCAGATCAATGAACACGGTGATGTACCCAGGTTCAGGCCCCCAGCGTGGGAAATAGCCCTACGTCCTGCTAAATCTTTGTTGAGGAAGTGTGGAAGCGATTACAATGGTTCTCCTGGTCTAGTGCTTCTTCCAAGCTTTCAACCTCTATGTCTCTTGTGTGCCTCTCCTCTTCTCCCATGCACCAAGGTGCCCTTATATAGCTGGGCCGGCCCGGGCAGGTGAGAAGATGACGCTATACTGATCTACGACTCATTAATTACACCCATCATTCGAGCCTTATCTTACTGACCCATGACTCATTTATTACGCCCGTCGCTATGGCCTTGTCCTTCAAGTCCCATTTAATGCCGCTGCGTGGCTTCGCCCGGTCCGTCCAGGATATGACACTCCTACGACGAGTTTGGTCAGAGGGATGGGCCGTCGTTATGTCAATAACAGAATCCTTCACAATTAATAACCCTGACTCAGCGTGTCAGGGGAAGGAGACTTCAAGGCGAAGCCTTCTCCTTATTCCTTTGGTCGCCTCTGTGGCCTGACAAGGGGGGCCCAAACGCCCGCCCACTTGCCAAGCCACCTCTTAAGCCGACCTGCTCGCCAGCCCGCCCACTTGATCGCTCACCTGCTCGCCAGGCCACGCGCCACCACCCACATGAAAGCGGTCGTGTCGCCATCTGCTTTCGCCGAGGCCTCTCCCGGCAGGCGGGCATGATCTCACCGCCGCCAGCACCACGCTGCCGCCGCTTCGCCGAAAGGTATGTATCGCCACCGCTCGTCGGGGCATAAACCCTCGCCCGCGGCGGCGTGATCGCCACTTGCCTTGAGGCACCACGACGCTTCGCTGGTGGCGAAGCGATATCGCCCACCGCTCACCGAGGCCACGCGACTCTCGCCGGCGAGTAGTCGTGTCGCCCACCGCTGCCAGGCACCACGGCCACTCGCCCGTAGTAGGGCGAATCGCCCTGCCGCCGAGCCACCACGCTAAAGGCCAGCCGCTTCCTAGGCTGCGACCTGCTGTGAGAAAGTACCCGGTGCAAAATACACCGACACATGTATTCTTTCTACTTCCAATCCTAAGGGACATGCAACCTTATTTGCAAGATATGTGGTTCCAAGCAACACGTTTCCCTCTAGAAGCATGTCCGCTAAGAGATGTAACAACGCCGTGAAACTCTTATCGGACTAACCATTGCTTGCCTTCAATTTTAGTAGTGAAAGAACTGTGTGCAACTTTGTGTATTCCTCCTTGCAACCCGGGAACAAAGGTTTGTCTGAGTCCTCCATCAAACCCTTGAATTGATTAAACTCTCTCTGACTTGTGTAGTTCCCTTCTGCATCATGCAACATATGAACCAGATTATTGTCATCATTGATGGGCAACCTATCCTCATCGGATCCATAACCGATGTCAGCTGCCATATTGCCGACTCGCTGCCGATGACGCGTTATCACCTTCATGTATGATCTCCTCTTCACCGTGTCTTGTCCAACATGTATAGTCAGGTAAAAAAACCCCTTCGAATCAAGTGCAAGTGGATATGCTCTTTGTCTGAAAATATCTTCTCAATTTTGCAATCAATGCATGGACAATGTATGTATTCCTTCTTATTTTGTAACTTGTCCTCCTTGGCGGCTCATAGAAAAGTAGAGATGACATCGATGTATTCTCGGCTGTAACGGTTTGATCTGTACATCCATATCTGGTCTATCTACAATTAATTAACATAAATGATTATCAATAAAAACAAATTAAATCTAAACTTTAATTTGAACTATATATAAATTAACCTTAATTGAACTTGGTCTAAACATTAAATTGCAACTACAATCCACAAATCAATGCTCATTAAATTGTAATATCTTAATTAATTAAATTCAATATACCTTCATCATAATTAATTAGCTAACAATAGTAGATGGACATAATTTTAATCTATATTATATAAAGCTAGGCAAAACTTAATCTAATGGAACTAGGTAATAAATTCATCATCTACAAAATATTAGGTCAATAAAAAGCAGAATCTAAACCTTACTTTGAACTATATATAAATTAACCTTAATTGAACTAGGTCTAAACATTAAATTGCAACTATATTACCACAAATCAATGCTTATTAAAATATAATATCTTAATATATTAAATTTAATATATGTTTGATAATAATTAATTAGCTAAAAATAGTAGATGGACATAATTTTAATCTATATTATGTAAAGCTAGGCAAAACTTCATCTAATGGAGCTAGGTAATAAATTCATCATCTACAAAATACTAGGAAAATAAAAACAAACGAAATCTAAACTTTAATTTGAACTATATATAAATTAACCTTAATTGAACTAGGTCTAAACATTAAATTGCAACTAGATCACCACAAATCAATGCTTATTAAAATATAATATCTTAAAATATTAAATTTAATATATGTTTTGTAATAATTAATTAGCTAAAAATAGTAGATGGATATAATTTTAATCTATATTATGTAAAGCTAGGCAAAACTTCACCTAATAGAGCTAGGTGATAAATTCATCATCTACAAAATGCTAGAAAAATAAAAACAAACAAAATCTAAACCTTAATTTCAACTATATATAAATTAACCTTAATTGAACTAGGTCTAAATATTAAATTACAACTAAATCACCACAAATCAATGCTTATTAAAATATAATATCTTAATATATTAAATTTAATATATGTTTGATAATAATTCATTAGTTAAAAATAGTAGATGGACATAATTTAAATCTATATTATGTAAAGCTAGACAAAACTTCTTATGGAGCTAAGTAATAAATTCATCATCTACAAAATGCTAGGAAAATAAAAATAAACAAAATCTAAATCTTAATTTCAACTATATAAATTAACTTTAATTGAACTAGATCTAAACATTAAATTGCAACTAGATCACCACAAATCAAAAGAGGAGAATAAATTACACACCTTGGAACACCTAGAGAAAGCACAAGCACAAGAAATCGTCCAAATGGAATGTTGTCGGCATATTTCGCCTGACAAGATTCCGCTAACAGGGTGTCTACTCCCTAGACGGAAATTATGGTTCGGTAGAGGGCATCTTTGTGGCTGGAAACCCTAATGTCCCTCGACGATGGATTCCGGGTGTTAGCAAGCTGGTGGACATAATGATTTACCCAGGTTCGGGCCCCAGTGAGGGTAATAGCCCTACGTCCTACTAGTTCTTTGTTGAGAAAATGGGGAAGCATTTACAAGGGTGTTCTTCAGTGTCTGCCTCTCTATGCTTCTTGTTCTAGCCGATTGGCCCCCTTCTTCATGCACCAGGGCGCCCTTATATAGACGGGCCACCTTGGGTAGGAGAGAAGGTGGCGCTATACTTATCTACAACACATTAATTACACCCATCATTCTAGCTTCCACATCGACCCACGACTCATTTATTAAGCACGCCTTCGTGGCCTTGTCCTTCGAACCTCATTTAATGTCGGTGAGAGGCCTCGCCCGGTCCGCCTGGGACAGGATGCTCCTACGACGGGTTGGTAAGAAGCGTCAGAGGAATGAGCCGTCGTCATGTTGAAAGCTGAATCCTTCACAATTAATGACCCTGACACGAGGTGCCAAGGGAGGGAAACTTCGAGGCGAAGCCTTCCCCTCATTCCTTTGGTTGCCTTCGTGGCACGACAAGAGGGCCCAAACACCGCCCGCTTCGTCGAGCCGCCGCGTGCAGCTTCGCCCGCGAGCGGCGTGATCACCAGCTGCTTCGCCGAGGACACGCGACTTCTCGCTTCGGTGGCAGGGCGTACGCCAGTCGCCGTCAGGCGTATGTAATCGCTTCGCTTCATGAGAAAGCGTGATCGCCAGGTGCTCGCCGGGGCCACGTGGGCTTCTCGCCCGTGGCGGCGTGCTTCGCCAGTAGCGCCAGAGGCCGCTTCGCCCGTGAAAGCGTGATGACCAGTTGCTTTCATGTGAGGCCACGTGGGCCTTAAACCTGGGCGAGCCACTTTCTCGGCCTATTATTTCTCTGGAGAGGGTACCGGTGCAAAGTACAAAAACAAATGTGAAATATTAAACTTTGGGTTTGCTCTCGGGAGGAAGAAGACCATGGAGCTACTGATGGTTTAATATTTATAGCTGTATTATTTGTGTCGATTTTAATTAGAATCGGCATAAATATTCAATTATTTGTGTTTGTTTTAGTTACAACCGGCCAATTCCATTTACAAATGGACACAAATAATGAAAACACTATTTGTGTCAGTCTGTAACTAAAACCGACTCTAATAAGTAATTATTGGTGTCGATTTAAATTACAGACCGACACAAATAGTGTTCCCACCATTTTGAAGTTTAGAACCGACGCAAAAACGTTATCTGTGTCGGTTCAAAAAAAAACAACATGGATAGACAGTCACTAATTAGATGTTAAGTTCATTTATGTCGGTTCAAAAAAAACCGATACAAATATACCATCACCTATTAGGTGTTTTGTAGCAGTGATAGCATATTTCTCTTCCCTTTTGCTGGATCCTACTTACCAGACGCGCACCACCCCTAGTACTTAATTTGGGCTTTCTAAGTCATGGTAAAATTAAACATTTAGCTAAATTTTGGCTATCCAAGTCATGGTAAAATTAGACACTTAGCTAAATTTGAGCTATCTAAATCATGGTAAAATTGGACACTTAGCTAAATTTCGGCTATCCAAATCACGGTAAAATTGGACACTTTCTATTCGAGTCTGCTTCTCACATATGTTAAAATGTGTTGACTAAAATTCTTTATTGTATTCTGTTCATTATATTTTAATATAGTGTTTTCATTACATTATATAATTTTAGACAGTATCTTGAATAATAAGGTATATTGTTCTATATTTTTATGTAATCTTTTTATTTCAGAGAGCATGTTATCTAGTATGACAAGAGCACATCACAGACGGTTCTATGCTAGAATAGTCTGTGATGAGCTCTCATCACAGACGGTTCTAGTCTAGAACCGTATGTGGTTAGAACAGTCTGTGATGTTAATTTTCACTGACGATTCAAACCGTCTATGATGTTCTATTGTCCTCCTCACAGACTGTTCTAGCCTAGAACCGTCTATAATTTTAATTTTTACTAACGGTTTAAAAACCGCTTGTGATAATCTATTGTCATCACTGACACTTCGATACAGACGATTCACAAAACCGTCTGTGATGTAGTTTGTGAACCGTATATGATGTGCGGTTGTCCAGCAGTGACCAGAGAGGATGGGGAGTGCACAGATCACGATGCAGGGCGGACGGCCGTGATCATGTATGTAGCTATTATGTAGTTTTCCTTTCGAATTTCTGATTTCCATCAAGTACTCAGAAGAAGCCACGCCTTAGAACATTTAGGCCCTGTTTGTTTCAGCTGGGGATTGTGAAAAGCAGCTTTTAAAAATTAGATTGTAAAAGCTGGATTGTTAAAAAGCTAGATATTGAAAAGCTCATGGTTGTTTGGTAACCCAGATTATAGTTGGGGGCAATGGTGGGTAATTTTGGTTGAAGTTGGGGAAAGCTGGGGGCAATGGTGGGTAATTTTGGTTGAAGTTTGATGGGTATTGTGGTCTTTTGCAAAAAAAAAAAGCTAGGGCAAGCTGGGGAAGAGTGGATTGTGGGATTGCTACAATCTAACCTCCAGATTGTTATAATCTAGATTAAAAGTTTGCTGTTTGTTGTCCTTTCAGCTTTTAAAAGCTGTTTTTTACAATCTCTAGCTGAAACAAACAGGGCCTTAGAAGCCTGCCCGTGGCGACACATTTCTCTCCTGAGAGCACGGCCCGTCACGCGGCAACACGCAAAGCAGTGTGACGGCGACACCCAAATTAACAAACGAGGGCACCAGCGGAGACACGACGATGGTATCATGGTGGCGAATAGTACTATTTTACTAATCGCCGATCAAGAGCGTCTCTTGATTAGTACAAGGGTCCTTAAATCCTAATGGCCTCTCATCTCTCCTCTCTCTCGCCCCCCCGTAAATCATACACATTGCTATAGCTCCTAATCCTACTACCTAGCTAGTGCGTGGCGACCTTATGGAGTTTTAATTAGCTAAAGCACCCGCATACGAGAGCAACTTTAGACGTGCATGCGTGCCAAAGTTCGTTTGCTTCACCTTGGTGACCTGGTGTGCACAAGCACAACTTGCCTCTGTTTTAGCCTTAAGCTTAATCATCGACTCTGTCTCTGTCTCTCTCTCTCTCTCTCTCTCTCTCTCTCTCTCTCTCTCTGCGTTGCCATTAGATATGGTCAATTAGTTATGTGATGTGTACAGTTTCTTTTTTCTGAATGATGTAGCGTCGCGATGGCGTGGGGTTTTTTCGAAGTGATCTCCGGTGCTAGCATATTTGTGGTAAGGGATGACGGGTAGTGTCAGAAAAATGATTTCTGTGCATGTAGGTGCACCAGGTGGTCCAGGTGTGCATGTAGATACGCTAGGTGCTATCCAAAAGAATTGTTGTAGGCCCGCTTGTAAGTGAAATGAGACGGGGACAGTGTGTGTGGTGGGAAAAAAAAGGAAGTGATGTTTAATTTTGACGTGGGTTCTGTATTGAGGCGAGACGCGTATCTCTTATTGTAACGGTAGAGTTGGGTCACCGTTTTCATACGACAGTGGTCTAACGGCACTCAATCGTTATAACAGAGGATCTCCGATCATTGAAGAGAGTAGAGGGCGATAAGCACGGTAAAAGAAATTAAGACATATCTAGCACCAGTGTAACGTGACTGGCGGCGTGGTGGTTACTCCGAGTCTCCGACACCGTCTACACTTCGTCACTTTGAATGGCCTTACCTCGTCATAAGAGTCAGCATGCAGCTAGTGTAATCGAGGTTGTCAGGATTGGGGTCCCTAGACATGATCATTTTCATGTTTCTTTTTTTTCGAGGATATCATGGTAGGGACATACATTGAGATCACCATTCTCTACGTGCAAAGGTCTTAGACCACTATCTCTACTATTCTTAATTTGCAGTTGGTGGCAGCGGTCCATTTTTCTCGCCCCATGCGCACGTCCCGAGCGAATCCCTCGTGATATTCCTTCCTCCCCGGAAAAAAAGGAAGAAAGAAATCTGCATGGGTAGGATTTCAAAGAGAATAAATATAGTTGAATCATTTTCCAAAAAATTCCTTTACTAATCTACACTTACCAAATATTAGCACACGGATTATCTAGAAACAATATCATTCATCGTTATTACAAAGATTTGATTTACAGCCGCCGAAAGTTACATTTTATGGCAAGTGCTTCAACAAGAGGATTCTAGAACGAGAGAGAAGCCTTTATAAATGGGGAGAAACTAGCGCTCAGATGTCTGATTTCTGTTCATTTCATCGGACTCCTCTTGCAACATTTTTTTCTACGTCTGCAATATTTTCTGTCAACGCGTGAATCATTTTTTTTAAAGCTTGCAACATCCGTTTACTATAGCGAATTTTACTATTTGTCGAAGGAAAATGTTGCACGCGTTGTAACAAAATGTTGCACGTGAAGGAAAAAAATGTTGCAGTACATTCGAAAAAAATGTTGCAGTGCTACATACAACATTTGGTTTTAATTCATACCGGAGAAGGAACCATAAAAACTTTTTTAATCAGGAGAAATAGATGTTTGATCTTGTAGCACAATTTTCTTTTATTGCTTGACCTTTATATTTCGTTACCAAGTTTATTTTTCGTAGCAACGCACAGGCATTGATCTAGTACTATTTTATACTCATCCCGTTACAAATAATGTTGATTTGGGATAGTGTAGTTAAAGCTTTTAAAACTTTGACTATATATCTTTTTTAAAATATTTAGATTACATATTTGAAAATCTTATATATAGATTTATCTTGAAAAATGCTCTTCTTGACCGCCAGAGATGTGTACATTGTACAAGAGAGGAGAGAGATTCAAATCTTATCCACAACAATCCAATGATGCCGAGTAGGGTTTCACTTCTTGTTGAAAACCGCTCGTAATTCACTTGTACCGCTCCTGTTTGGAAAGGATTTCGTTCGATTTACTGCTTAAGTTCAAATTCAAATTCAAAAAAAAATTATCCAAAAGTTCCCTAAAATTAGTATGAATAGCTTTATGACCTCTGGTGTGAATATTTTTTAAGAAAATGAAGTTTGAAATTTTACAATATTTTTTTTGCAAGTTTTTCCTTTCCCCCCGTTGTTTAACCTGTCGCCAATTTTCATGAAAACAGCTCAAAATTTGTCGCTTTTCCAGCAGTTTTCTACCTTTTCGTTTGAATTTCGCTCTGCGATTTGATTAGATTTTAAATTCATTTGACTTTCAAAACTGTTAGATTTTTTATGAATTTTATTTGATTTTTCACAGTACCACCAGCTCATCCTCATCGTAATATGAGGTCCAAACGGTAAGTAACCCTGGTGCCGAGTCCTGAGCCTAAACTGGCAATAACTAGGAAATTTTCATGGCGCAACACGCCCATGGCGTGTTTTTAGAAGAAAAATGTTTTTTCAATGGCGCTTAATTTTTAAATTGTCGAAATAATGAGCGAAAGCGGGGGAAAAATAGAGATAGAGCTGTAGAAATATCTCTTTTCGGAATTATTTGGAAATATTGAAGACCGAAATGGAAAACCATGGCAAGGGAAAAAGTCTAGAAGGAAAAGGGTGAAAAATCATTAGAGATGTCAACCTTCTTTTGTCGAGTTTAATACTCTCTGGCGTTCACGAGTAATAATACATGTTTTAAAAATATTAAAACTGCGTGGCGTAACACGCCTGCTGCGTCGTTTTCAGAAAAAATTTATTTTTTTCTTGGCGGCGTTTTATTTTTAAATCGTCGAAATGGGGAAAAAAATAAAGAGATAGAGTTGTAGAAATATCTCTTCATTTAATTATTTGGAAAATATTGGAGGCGAATCGGAAAACCGCAATGGGAAAAAGTCTAGAGGAAAAAAGGTGAAAAATTATTAGAGATGACAACCTTCTTTTGTCGAGCTTAACACTCTACATGTTCACGGAGTAATAATACATGTTTTAAAAAATATCAGAGATTGAGATGGGAAATCGAACTGGGAAAAAAGTTTAGAGATAGAGTTGCACAAATATTTCTGGCGACGAAAGCTTTTTTTCGGGAAAAACGGAGAAATGACATGTTTTAAAAAATATTAGAGACTTGTGGCGTAACACGCCGCGCATGCCGTTTTTTCGTAGGGATTTCTTTTTTCGACGGCGTTTTATTTTTTAAATCGTCGAAATAATAAGCGAAACGGGGAAAAAGTAGAGAGATAGAGCTGTAGAAATATCTCTTTCGACGAATTATTTGGAAAATATTGGAGACCGAGCTAGAAAACGAGGTGGGGAAAAAAGTCTAGACGGAAAAGGCGAAAAATTATTAGAGGCGACAACCTTCTTTTTGTCGAGCTTAACACTCTCAGCGTTCACGGAGTAATAATATATGTTTTAAAAATATCGAGACCGACGTTAAGTAGAGTAATAATACATGTTTTAAAAAATATTAGAGATCAAGATGGAAAATCGAGGTGGGAAAAAAGTCTAGAGATAGAGCTGCACACATATCTCTAGTGACAAAAACATTTTTTTTCGAGAAAAACGGAGAAAGAACCTAGACGTAAAGAGCAAGGACCTGAATGTTACGTTTTTGGACCTGTCCGTTATCCTTAAAAATTAGAAAAGAGCTTGTTCGCGATTTGAATTTAACGGAAGGTTCCTTTCGTAAAATGACGCACGAGGGACCCGAACGCGAATTTAGAGGGAAAAATCTTCCTCTCATAAAAAAATCACAAAAGACCTATTCGTTATTTATAAAAGGATCAAATCGTGAAAAAAAAATTTAAATCGAGCCGGCCGGCCGGCTCGAGCCCTCGGCTCAAATCAACGACAGCAGCGGAACTTGCAAACTTTAGTAAGGGTAGTATTTAAGCAGTCGTACGTGCAAAGGCGATGGCTGCTTTTACGCCGAGAAAGGATTCTTGGTGTGCAAGCGCGTAAAAGGCTAATGCCTACGTTGGACGTGTCTGCAAAAGCAAAACGCTTGGTTTAGTTTAGAGGGGGAAATTACACGGATTTGGATGGATGGTGATCCGTGCCTTTTCATCCAACCAGGGGCAGTGGGCTCTACACTCCCCTGCTCCACCATTCCTCACCGTAAAAATTGGGTACTCCCGCAGGGTTAAAAACCGACGAAAACCATTTAAAAATCGTAAAAACTGCATATATCGTTCCTGTACGAAAACCGAAACAGTTCGGTTTACCGGTCAAGTTCAAATTTAAATTCAAAAAATTTTAAAAAAATTAGCAAAAAATCCATGAAATTAGTATTAATATATTTATGACATCTTGTGTGAATATTTAAAAAAAAGAAATTTGGAGATATTTTTGAGCCGTTCAAAATGTAAAAATTAGAAAATCCAAAAAAAAAAAATTAGAAGTATTTTTAGTAGCAATATTTATCGAAGTATGTCAAGTAGCAATATTTACTTAAGCATATTTTAGTAACAATGTTTGTTCAATTATGTTAAGCAGCAATATTTGTGCAAGTATGTTAAGTAGCAATATTTTCTGAAGTACGTCAAGTAGTAATGTTTGTTCAATTATGCTAAGTAGCAGTATTTATTGAAGTATATTTAGTAACAATATTTGTTCAATTATATTTAGTAGCAATATTTGTTGAAGTATATTTAGTACTAATATTTGTTCAATTATATTTAGTAGCAATATTTGTTGAAGTATATTTAGTAGCAATAGAAGGTGTTGAAATGTGAATGGTGTTGATATGTGAATGTCATTATGTGAAGGCAACATATCCTGTGCAATTAAAGTTTTGGTGAAACCACCGTGCAATCCTACTAAAAAAAGTTTCAAAAAATTCTGAAAAAAATCATGGATGTACATCTCAGTTTACCCCATCTACATACCTGTGCTAAGAGTAATAAAAAAGACAAACTTGATCATGAACAGGAAGCACATGATGAATTTGATCATGAAATTTTATATGTAGATGGGGTAAGCTGAGATGTACATCCATGATTTTTTTCAGAATTTTTTGAAACTTTTTTTAGTAGAGTTGCACGGTGGTTTCACCAAAACTTTAATTGCACAAGATATTTTCCCTCATGTGAATGCCTATTTTTATACTTGTTGGATTGAAATGTGAGTAGTATTGAAATGAAAGATTATTTGTTGACATATTTTTGCTAAATGCCTACTTTACAACTTGCAGTTGTCTAAAATATAGAAAATATTATGTCAAAAATTTTTCATATTTAGGAAAGATCATGCGTTTTTTCATACTTTTATATATATTTCTTACATTTTTCCTATTTTAGGCCTTTAATGGCTTTTTTTTTTACAAATTTTACAACAATTTTTTGTAATTTTTCCTGATATTTTTATATTTTCCCAATTTTTCAACTGTCACCATTTTTGCTAAAAACTACTCAAAATTTGAGCTTTTTTTAGTGGTTTTCGTCCATTTTGTTCAAAATTCGAGTCGTCGGTTTAACCAGATTTTAAATTCATTTGATTTTCTAAACCGTTTAATTTTAAGCAAATTTTGAGTGGTTTTTTGCGGTTTTTGATACCACTGGATCATCAAAATCCAAATTTGAAACAGTACTGTTATCCTTGCTACTCCATGATGATCGCCACAGTGGTGAGCATGTCTAGTATATCCGCAATATAGATAGCGTGTAAGGAACGAAAAATGATTCAAATGATGTTGAATAATTGTAAAATGTTTTATGAAGATTCCTGACACATTAATGATATTCCCATAAAAATTTTAGAAAAATATCTAGTCTGAGGAATTTTTAAAAATTTGAACATTGCTATTATCCTAATAAAACGCTGATGGGCAAGTTTGAAACGAATGAAAAATGGTACAAACCTCGTTAGAAAATTTTAAATTTTTTTTGCATGGTTATGATGAATCACTAATATTATCGTAAAATTTTTAGATAATTATCAATCTTCATGAATTTTTAAAAATTCAGACTGTGCTACTGTCCTGATAAAAACCTTACCGGCAAACTTCAACCAAATAAAAAATATTTCAAACCATATTAGAAAATTTTGAATATTTTTGTGGATGATTCTGATGTGTCACTAATATACTCATAAAATGTTCAAATAAGATCAAACTTGAGAAATTTTTAAAAATTACGACGGTGCCGCTACCTGATAAAAACTATTTTATCTAATTTTGGAATCAGTTCAAAATGCTATAAAAGCTAGTGTACCTCTTGTAGAGCATGAAATGCATGATGGTCGGTGGTCTACGGTGCTAACTTACATACATGAGGATGGGTGTTCGAATCCTGGTCTCAACCTTCGTTTTTAAATTTTGGAAGCCGAATAAAAAAAGTGAAGATGGAATCGACCAGAAGACCTCATGCGGCTTGTAACCGAGATGTTTACTATCTGAGCTGTAGCTGCTAGTTGGCTAATAGCATGTGGCTTCTATATAAGCTGGAAATGATTAATGATTCAAAAATGATCGCGTTTGGCCGAAATCGAACTATGGACCTTTTGCATACTAAGCAACCCTCGTTTTTTAATTTTGGAAGCCGAATAAAAAAGCGTCTGAAGATGGAATTGAACAAAAGACCTCATGCGACTTGTAACCGAGATGTTTACCATGTGAGCTGCAACTGCTAGTTGGCTAATAGCGTGTGGCTTCTATATAAGCTGTAAATGATTAATGATCCAAAAATGATTGCGTTCGGCCGAAATTGAACCATGGACCTTTTGCATACTAGGCAACCCTCTCTTTTTTTAAAATTTTGGAAGCCGAAAAAAAAGCGTCCAAAGATGGAATCGAACAAAAGACCTCATGCGCCTTGTAACCGAGATGTTTACCTTCTGAGCTACAGCTGCTAGTTGGCTAATAGCATATGGCTTCTATATAAGCTGTAAATGGTTAATGATCCAAAAAGATTGTGTTCGGCATTCCCAACCATGGACCTTTCGCATAGTAGGCTGGCACTTTACCATCCGAGCTACGGCGTCGAAGTTGCTCCAGTTCAAATCCAGCCCAATAAGTATCAATTTTCTAGCAATTTTGGTCCTAAAACTTGAAATTTCAGCGAAGTTTGCCTAAATTTCACCAAGATTTCTGAAATTACAGTAGCATTTTAATTTTTTTTCACCCGACCGGTATATTGAATCTCGGAGGGGGGCAAAATTTGAATCCATGGGTAATACAGGACACGTCCCCACGTCAAACGCCTGTTGTGAGAGAGACGATGTTGTGCTAACATGAGCGGACAAAAAAATACCCCGTCTGACCAGTTTATGAGATGTATTTTTTGTTTATAGATATAGGATGTATTTTATATTTCAATACAAAATTAGTGTGATGTTCTTTATATATATACATCTTTACTTCACATTCTCTATATGCATGTGTCAATATAGTGCTTAGTGATAATTAAGGTTAATATAATCATTTTCAATATCTTCTTGATCTATGTGTCAAGAAGAAATATACCTTATAAACTTAGAGAATCATACGCTCTCGAAAGCAACATGACAAATTTTTTTTAACATATGCAATAATTCATGGTAGTACGTGCATCACACAAGCAACACCGAGAAAAGATTTGGAAAAAAAATCACTCTCTCAATAACTTAGACAAACTTGAGTAGTATTGGATGCCTAAATTAGTATTAGCCAACCTATTTGAAAAAATAGTGTAAAACTATTCCAAAAAAAAACAAATACATCTCCTAAAAATGATGTTGCAAACCCGCAACTTTTTAAAGATGCATATGCAACAATAAAAAATACTTAGTACAACATCATGAAATGACTTGCTTCACAATACATTGCAACAAAAAAGGGCAGCATAATAAGTACCCTTTTGCAACAGGAAAGAATTCTTTTGCAATAAATAAACCTTTGACTAAAAACATTTTTGCTACTAGATCTAAGAAATACACATTGCAACAAGCAAAAACACTTCTTAAACAATAGAGGAAGTGAGCTGCAACATTTCGAAAAATCCTCGCAACAAGCTTACCAAAGGAGGTACGTAGATAGTGGTGAGTAATAGAGCTCCAGATAGGGGTTGCAAAATTTTGATAAATTCATGCAATATCCTTACCATGTTTTACAGGATGAGGACTGCTCCGCCCCATCATCAAAGCTAGCTCCCTTGGAAGGGGACCTCGTGCAAGCTCCACCTTTAGTGGATGTCTTGGTACAGCCAGGTTCTGCAAAATCCCGGTTGCTCCCACTGGTACAAAAAATGTCTTTATTGTCGGATCCATATCGGTATCACTGCCGAATGTGGACCCAGCACTGGGGATGTAATCGGATCGGATACGGTCGGATATTGTTCATCCCGTATTCGTATCCATATTTTTTATCGAATACGAAGTCGGATACGAATGGTGTCGGATGTGAATACGAATCACGAATAATACCGGATACTATCACTTACTTAATACTGAAGTTTAATACTGCACCAGGATTCAATACGAGTACGAATATTTTTAGCTGGATAACACATGAAAATATAGATCATTTATTGCATATGTAACATACTGAATGGTAGATTACTTACGAGTTATGAATAATTATTGACAAAATGTGAAGAAAATAGTACAAGAATTTACTATAGTTGCATTGTTGAAAGGACCGATATGTCGCCTAGAGGGGGGGGTGAATAGGCGTTATTTCAAATTTAAATGCGCAACGGAAAATTACTATTCGGATAGTCCGAAAATACCTTCGGACAGTCCGAGTGGTTCGGATAGTCCGAATATCTTTTCGGATACTCCGAACTGCTCTTCGCAAGAAAACCAAACAAGAGAGATGCAGCGATTTTTCTCCGAAGTTCGGATCCTTGAGGGGATCCTACGTCTCCGTTGAGGCGGCACAAAGCCGGGGTCTCTTTCAACCCTAATCCTCTAGGTGTTGCACCAAGCACTCACCTACTTTTCTTTGAATCCTTCCCTTGCGGAGGTGGATTCAACCTTCATAAACTTCCGGCGGCGTCCCACACAAGCTTGGGGGCTCACCGGCAACTCCTAGCCGCCTAGGAGTCCTCAACCTCCAAGAGTAAAAGATCCGCAAGAAATTAAGCTTGAAGATGACCCAAGTGCTCAAGATGACTCACAACCTCTAGAGCCTTCAAACTCTACTAGATTTCCCCAAAAGATTTGCTAAACAAGAGATCAAGAGGGAAGAACACTAGAGCTCAAGAGTGAGAGGAGCACTGACTCAAAATGAAATGAATGCACTTGTTAAATGGTAGGTGGGAGTTGGGGAGGTATTTAAAGCCCCCAAAACTAGCGTTTTCACTTCACTATTAATCGTTGGGATAGTCCGAACCAATGTTCGGATAGTCCGAACCAATTTGAACTAGGGCAACAGAACACTCGATTCGGACGGTCAAACGTCCTTCGGATAGTCCGAACTAATTTGAATTAGGACATAGAGCGCCTTGTTCGGACGATCAACGAAACTTCGGATAGTCCGAACCAATAAGACTTAGCCCTAACCGAGAGGGGTCGTTCGGATACTCCGAACCAGTGTTCGGACATTCCGAACCAAATAGAACTGGACCAACAGAGAGGGTCAGCTCGGATACTCCGAACTGAGGTTCGGACATTCCGAACTGAATTTTGCCAGAGCAACCGAGGGGTCCAGCTCGGACATTCCGAACAAATTTTCGGATACTCCGAACAAATTTGAACACTTTGCCCCTAGGACTTCACACATTGACCCATACTAAGACTAGGATTCATCTTTGAGCACATTGGATCATTTTAAAACTATTTCTTGCCACATCCCTCTTAATAGTACGGCCGTCCTTAAACTCAAATAAAATTTAAAAGCATATACATCCGTTGAGTTTAACCGACGCCTTTTCTTCTCGAATTTGAGGGACCTCTTTCCTTAAGCGACTTTCCCATGAGCGTATTCATCTGTACATAATACTCACAAAGCTCATTAGTCACTTAATCTTGTTGTCATTAATCACCAAAATCATTAAGGGGCCTAGATGCACTTTCAATCTCCCCCTTTTTGGTGAGTTGATGACAACACGATTAGATTTAGATTAAATTGAAATGAGAGAGTATTTGGAGAACCAAATACATGGAGAAGCTCCCCCTAAATGTGTGCATTGAACTAATTTGAGTGGAATATCAAATGCACATATTTACGGGAAATTTTGCGAGAGCTCCCCCTAAATTTCTGTTTTCGAGAGAATATAGCAAGATATATGACAGATAATTTGCATAAATAAATATGACATGATATCACACAAATGCGTTGCAAAGAGAAATGGAATTAAGCTATTAATATCAAGCATCCAACACAAGCAAACCGATTATGCAACAATAGTTCAAGTAAAGCAACGACCAAAAGCACAAGTTTAAAACACAAAGCAAACTAAGCAACCAACCAAGCAACAACTAAATCTAATCTCCTCACCCCTTTGGCATCAAGGCACCAAAAGGGTCACTCCTCGTCGCCGCTGTCGTCGGCCTCCTCGCTATCATCATTGTCCTCTGGAACAGGCGCATAAGCAGAATCGCCCTCATCATCGCCAGTGGGAGCAGAGACGGCGGGAAGATCAAAAAGCTGCCGGGTTGTCGAATCAACTGTCGCTGAATCTGACTCTGACTCGGACTCAGATAAACAAGACAGGTTGAGCTTCCCTTTGATGACATTTAGCTGACGGCGAGTGTCGGTGATCTTCTCATTTACTTGCTTGATCTTCTGACGGTTCTTGATCCCAAGGCAAAAGATAGCACGAAGCATGCTCTTGATGGAGCCACTGGGAGAAGGAGGATCACCTGAAGCAGGCCTCGCTGAAGTGCCACGACTGGTCGAGGGCGAAGGAGGCCAGGCTGAGCTGGAGGAGGTGGAGCCTTGATCACACGAACACGGTACGGCACATGCTCCACATCCTTAGCAAACCACAAGCCTGAGATACTCTCAACCATACACATCACATATGGAGCGAATCCACAAATCGCACGCAGGCCGAGAGAGTTGAGGCGATCTCTTGCGAGATAAAGTCAAATACATCAAAAGGCACGAACCCTCACCAATCCTCAAAAGGGTTCCTAGAGTAAGAACGATGTTGGTGGCGCCCCTCCTTGGGCCTGGTGGTCTTCCTCAAAGAACTTATGCAGGATGGCATAGAAGGGCTTCAAACCTTTTGTGGTGCCCAGCTTGAAGTTCTGAGAATCATCATAGAGGGGTGCCAAATCATTGATACTGGAGGAGTCAGAAATGTGCAGCTTGTCCAGATTGTCCCAGCCTTCTGTGGAGAAACCGATGCAATCAGCGAATTGAGCCTTGGACACTGAGTAATACAACCCATCAACCATAAACCACATGGTACTCTCGGCATCTTTAGCCGACATACAAAGTAGCATAAAAGCTGCGCCACAACTTCATTATTCCATTTGCATCGAAGGACATGATCTCTCTCAGTTATGGCGCTCTGGCGACAATCACCTCATTGAATCTGTGTCCTCCTGCTGTGCCATGTAATCCCGATCAATGTCTTTGCATCAATGCCATCGGGTTCTTCTTCTCGGCAATCACGAGAATCATAGAAGTCTGTTGGAAGTGATTCGAGAATCGCTTGTCCACATAATCTTCTTGCAAATACAACAATGGATCGACTCTGTCTTGTGGACTTCCTTGCCTCTGCCTTGCCCAACACAATAGTCCACCTTCTTCTTGGGAGTCACACCCATTGGAGTAGCACGGCCAGGCGTGGTGAATCTCCAATGGTCCAATCGATGCACCTTCTCTGTATTTGTCACGGCACACTTTTTGCCCTTAACCTAGGCATGGCATCCCTAGGAATTTCAGCACCACTACCACCTTGACCCTCATCTCCTTGTTCACCACCACCCTGACTTGGAGCACCCTTATGAGTCGTTTTCTTCCTTTTGCGAATGACTTGGCGTTTCTGCCTTCCAGCTGACTGAGCGAGAGGAGACTCCGGAGGGGAATCCTGAGGAGGATCAGCGGGGGTCGCCGAGGAGCCACCAGCGGGGACATCATGTCTAGCCTTCTTTGAGCGAGCCGCATCGATGTCCGACATGCCAGAATGGGGATTGCCACCCTGAGAAGGATCCATCCTAAAGGTATTCAAGGGTGGAAACAAGATTAGACTCTAATCATGACCTAGATGAGCAATAGAGAGTTCAAACGAGGTCACAATCTTCGGATAGTCCGAAATTATCTTGGATAGTCCGAAGATTTCTTGAATAGTCGAAGCTTTCCTCGGATAGTCCGAAGTACTTGGACATTCGAAAAAACTCGGACATTCCGAGGTGACAGATCATAAACCCTAAATTCCTCAATCTAGACAATAATTCAAAAATTCTAAGAGCTAATCACAGAGGACCATCCTAGCAAGGTCTAGAACGATCTAGAGTCCACGGGTTCTCAAAATAAATATGAAAACCACCGGCATTAGGAGAGGTTTGAACCAACCTTTTGAAGGCGAGAAACCGGGAATCCAAGGCAAATCCGGAGCACAAGGATGATGGAGGTGAACCCCTCGCCCTTGGAGAAGGTCTTGAAGCCCTCAAATCGCAAAAACTCCGGCCAAAACCCTAGATCCAAGTGCTAGGGCGGAGTAGAGGAGAGAGAAACTGAAAATATGAAGTGAGGGGAAGAAAGGAGGAAGAGAGAGGGTCGGGCGACTTAAAAAGCCCGAGACCCCACTTGGACGATCGAAGTTAAGTTGGATAGTCCAACCGATTCGGATAGTCCGAATGGAATTTCGGACAGTCCGAACTGTTTTCTCAGGATGGCAAGAAAACACAGGCAGAAATGACTCCGGAGCGAGAAATAGATAAGAGGACCTAAAGAGTCAAGTCATCAAGTGATCAGCAAGCCATACAATAATTCAAACTATGATCACAAGATGATTGACACGATCCGAAGATCAAAAACCATCAAACACAATAAGATAAGAGAAATAAAGAGAATAAGGTTTTCTAAGACATTTTTCAATCACCAATCAACGTGAGCATGTTTCAAGCCAAATTGCGAGAGTCTAGAATATTTAGTCCACTCCTCAAATCACAAAACCTCTTCTCATCAAGTGGCTTGGTAAATATATCGGCTAATTGGTCAATTGTGCTCACATGTTGAATTTCAATATCGCCTTTGGTGGAATGGTCTCTTAGGAAATGATGGCGGATATCGATATGCTTTGTACGGGAGTGTTGGACTGGGTTGTTGGCAATCTTTATGGCACTCTCATTGTCACACAAAAGTGGCACATGGTTATAGGTCAGGCCATAATCATTTAGAGTTTGTCTCATCCAAAGCAATTGCGCACAACAACTCCCGGCGGCTATGTATTCGCTTCGGTGTGGATAAGGCTACGGAGTTTTGTTTCTTAGATGACCAAGAGACAAGGGATCTACCTAGAATTGACATGTCCCAAGTACTTTTCCTATCCACCTTACATCGGCATAATCCGCATCGAAATAGCCAACTAACTCAAAAGATGAACCTTTAGGATACAAAGCCCAAAATGAGGAGTGTGCACTAAATATCTCAAGATTCTCTTTCTGCCACCATGTGACACTCTTTAGGGCGGCTTGAAACCGTGCACACATGCACACACTAAGCATAATATCGGGCCTAGATGCACAAAGATAAAGTAGAGAACCGATCATCGAGCGATATACCTTTTGACGACCGGTTTACCTTCTTTGTCGAGGTCTAGATGCCCGTTGGCTTGCATTGGAGTCTTGATTGGCTTGGCGTTCTCCATCCGAACTTCTTGAGCATGTCTTTGATGTACTTGGTTTGGCATATGAAGGTTCCTTCCTTAAGTTGCTTGACTTGAAAACCGAGGAAGAACTTCAACTCGCCCATCATGGACATCTCAAATCTCTTGGTCATAATCTGCTAAATTCCTTGCACAGTGGTCATTAGTAGATCCGAATATAATGTCATCAACATATATTTGACATACAAACAAATCATTATCAATGTGTTTGGTAAAGAGAGTAGAATTCGGCCTTTCCGACTATAAAACCTTAATGAGGAGAAAATCGCGAAGGCACTCGAACCACGCTCTCGGAGCTTGCTTAAGTCCGTAGAGAGCCTTATGTAGGAAGTAGACGTGGTCCGGATGGTTCGGGTCTTCGAAGCCGGGTGGTTGCTCAACATAGACCATTTCGGAAAGTGGTCCATTTAAGAAGGCGCTTTTCACGTCCATTTGATACAACTTAAAATCATGGTGAGTAGCAAAGGCAAGTAATATTCTAATAGATTCAAGCCTAGCTACGGGAGCATATGTTTCATCGAAATCCAAACCTTCGATTTGCGTGAAGCCTTGAGCAACTAACCGGGCTTTGTTTCTCGTCACTATTCCGTTCTCATCTTGCTTGTTCCGAAAAACCCACTTGGTTCCAATCACATTTTGCTTGGGCCTTTCGACAAGCTTCCAGACTTGGTTCCGTTCGAAGTTATTCAACTCCTCTTGCATGGCCATCACCCAATCCGGATCTTGGAGCGCTTCATCTACCTTAAGCGGTTCAAGAGAAGATACAAAGGAGTAAAATTCACAAAAATTAGCGACACGAGATCTAGTAGATACTCCCTTGTTAATGTCTCCCGGTATGTTGTCGTAGGGTGATCTCTTTGTACACTCGATGGACTCTTGGATGAGAATGCGGTTGCGTTGATTCTTTGGATTGGACCCTCATCGTCTTGAGTGGCATTCGAGCCGTCTTGAGCTCGCATTGAAGACGAAGGAGTATCATCCGGAGCGTCCATCGTCGCGTCATGAACTCCTTGAGTTGAAGCGCTTGGCATTACATCTTCCTCAAGTGGCCTAACTTCTCCAATTGCCAATTTCTTGATTGCGTCACACGGGGGTTCTTCCCTGTCAATCACAACACGATCAACTTGTTCTACTTGAGAACCGTTAGTTTCATCAAATGTCACATCGCGCGAAATTTCAACCACACCGGTGGTGTTGTTGAAAACTCGGTATGCATAGGCATTTGATCCATAATAAGTAAAATCCTTCATCTACTTTAGGAGCAAATTTAGGCGACTTAGCTTTCTTGTTGAGGATGTAGCATTTGCTCCGAAGACTCGGAAATAGGATACATTGGGTTTCTTCGGTAAGTAGCTCATCGCCGTCTTTTCAACAACTTGTGGAGGTATAGCCGGTTGGAGCTGTGGCACGCGGTGTTGACGGCCTCCGCCCAAAATATATCGGAGACCTTGTATTCGTCAAGCATCGTGCGCGCCATCTCGATGAGAGTTCGATTCTTCCTCTCGGCCACCCCATTCTGTTGAGGAGAATAAGGAGCTGAGAACTCGTGTTTGATGCCTTCTTCATCGAGATACTCCTCAACACGGTATTCTTGAATTCGGTGCCGTTGTCACTCCGAATTCTCTTGATCTTCACTTCGAACTCATTTTGAGCCCTTCTCATGAATTTCTTCAAGCTTCCTTGGGCTTCGCTTTTGTCATGCAAGAAAAACACCCAAGTAAAGCGAGAAAATCATCAACAATAACTAAACCATACTTGTTTCCACCAATGCTTATGTAGGCGATCGGGCCAAACAAGTCCATGTGTAGCATCTCCAATGGTCTCGAGGTGGTCATCACATTCTTCGCGGGATGAGTAGCTCCAACTTGTTTCCCGCTTGACCGCGCTACACACTCTATCTTTCTCAAAGACAATATTCGTTAGCCCAAGGATGTGATTGCCCTTTATGAGTTTGTGAAGGTTCCTCATACCAACATGGGCAAGCCGGCGATGCCATAGCCAACCCATGCTAGACTTAGCCATTAAGCACGTTTCAAGGTTCACTCTATCCAGTATTAAAGTCGATGAGATAGAGATTTCCCTTTAAGCGACCCATAACGACTATTGAACCATCATCCTCTTAATGACATCCACACCCTTATCACTAAATACACAATTGTAGCCCGCTTCACATAATTGCGCAACGGACAACAAATTGTAGTTTAGTGATTCAACAAGCAAAACATTATTTATATGAAAATCATTGGTAATTAGGATTTTACCTAAACCCACCACTTCACCCTTTCCATTATCGCCAAAAATGATGCTTTCACTATTCGATCCATTAGCCTCTAAATGTGCGAACATCGCCCTTTCTCCGGTCATATGATGCGTACATCCGCTATCCAAAATCCAACTTGATCCACCGGAGATGTAGGCCTACAAAATGAAATTTAGTTTTTGCTCTTTGGTACCCAAACTTGTTTAGGTCCACGGACGTTAGTAACAAGTGATTTGGGAACCCAAATAGATCGCACATAAGATGAATCTTTGGGTCTAACCCCAATGGGACATGCGACTACATGACCATGGTTAGTTCTCTTAAGTACATATGAGGCAAAGAAAGTGAATGAGTTTTGTACTTAGAGTTTTCCTTGCTCTTAACAAATTGGATGGGCTTAGTCAACGGAGCAATCACAATATTACTCTTTTTCCCTTTGGGAGGAGTATATCAAGCCCATACTTCATAGTATTACCTTGGCGCTTACCTAGGAACTCCTCTAGTCCCTTACTTGCCTTGTAGGACTTTTGAAGTCCATCTTCAAGCAATCCCTTGAGCTTCTCATTCTCATATGCTAATACTTGCAATGTCTCAAGGTTAGTGGCACAAGTATTAACATCTATGTTGAAGCATCTAGCACAACCATTGCTAGTAGAGGGTGAAAAAGAATTAGAACTAATGGATGAGGTAATCGGAGGGCTATTCTTGAGATCAACAAGCTTCAACTCAAGAGCCTTGCAAGCATCTTTCGACTTCGCAAGTTCCTCTTCGAGTGAAGCGTAGGTGATCTCAAGACTAGTCACCTCGGATTTTGTTAGATTTAAGTTCTTAACCAATTCTTCATTCTTCTCTTTTTCAAAAGATAAGCTCTTCTCTAGCTCACGATTTTTCTCCTTTTCGAGGATAAGCAAATCCTCTTGAGCCTCGAGAGTAGCTTCCTTTTGCTCTACTACTTCCTCCAATTTTTCAATATTTTTTAAGAGCAAATTTAATTTATGAATGTCAAAGTTTTTCATAGATTTAAGCACTATGTTAATGTCATCATCATCACTATCACTATCGTGCTCATCTAGACAATCATTTGCAATAGAGGGAGTGGAGGTAATTGATGATACCTTGTGCCCCTTTGCCATAAGGCACATTGGAGTGTTGTCGTCGTCATCGCTCAAGTTGTCGAAGAGGCTCTTCGACGTTGTTGAGGTGGTAGGCACGGCGATGGCGACGGAGGCAATTCCTCCTTCCTCATCAGAATTTGACTCGGAGTCGGAGTCGGAGTTGGAGTCGGTGTCGGAGTTCCACTCCTTTCCAATGTAGGCATGGCCCTTGCTTTTGTACTTCTTGCTCTTCTCTTTCTCCTTGTCCTTGCCCCGATACTTGTCTTTCTTGTGCGGCTTCTCATCTTTACCTTCCTTATCACGGGCACTCGGCAATGAAATGGCGGTTTCCCCATTCATAGCATCTTCTTGTGGAGTGTCTACCCTTTGATTTTCTTCCATAATTCTTTGAATGACCTCCTTGTTTGAAATTCTTCTTCTTGAAGAACTTGTTGAACCTTCGCACAAATAGGGCCATATCCTCATTTGTCAATGGACCACTAGACTCTTCATCCTCACTTGTGCTTTCTTGACTTGACGACAACTTTGACGGCCTTGAGGCGATGCCCTTTTTCTTCCGGACTTGAGCTCTTCCACAACTTCAGCTTCCTTCACCATCATCTCGTCCATCATGAGCAGGCCAATGACATCGTGAGGCGTCAAAGTATCGAAGTTGGGCGGTCTCGTATCAAGCCCGAACAAGGTTGCGGTTGGTAGGAGTGATCACGTGAGTATAATCTTCACCACGGCCTTGTCGAGAAAGATCGGTGCACCCAAGACCTTTGGCTTGATTCTGAGCACCATTAGGCGGTCAAACATCTTGTTGTAGGACTCTCCTTCTTCCAAAGTGAACCGGCTTAGCTCACCAATAATGAGCTCTATCTTGATTCACGGACACTTGAAATCCCTTCATGACTCACTAGGAGTCTATCCCAAATGGCCTTCGCCTCGAGTCCATCGACTCGGTTGAATCGGAATCACTTAAGGCATTGAATAGTGCATTGTGGCCAAATCATTGAAGTGTTGAGCCTTGTCTTCTTGGTGTAAGATTTTACGGATCATTTGGCTTGAAACCTGTTTGCACAATCTTCCAAATAGGCGGGTGAAGTGATCTCAAGTGCATCTTCATCTTATGTTTCCACGCGGCATAGTGAGTGCCATCGAATGAGGCGCCTCGAACCGGAAGGCACGGAAACATACGATGAAGAGCTTGAGACGCCGAGGGAATTATAATCAAAAGGAATTGCAACCCCAATACCGTCGCCCGTACCCTTGGTTTGGGTAAGGTCGTCGGTAGTCTTTCCTGTTTGCGACATATTGATTCTCCAAGCGGTTAAGCCAAACTAAGGAGATTTGGCTCTGATACCAATTGAAAGGACCGATATGTCGCCTAGAGGGGGGGTGAATAGGCGTTATTTCAAATTTAAATGCGCAACGGAAAATTACTATTGGATAGTCGAAAATACCTTCGGACAGTCCGAGTGGTTCGATAGTCCGAATATCTTTTCGGATACTCGAACTGCTCTTATAAGAAAACCAAACAAGAGAGATGCAGCGATTTTCTCCGAAGTTCGGATCCTTGAGGATCCTCGTCTCGTTGAGGCGGCACAAAGCCGGGTCTCTTTCAACCCTAATCCTCTAGGTGTTGCACCAAGCACTCACCTACTTTTCTTTGAATCCTTCCCTTGCGGGTGGATTCAACCTTCACAAACTTCGTGGCGTCCCACACAAGCTTGGGGCTCACCGGCAACTCCTAGCCGTCTAGGAGTCCTCAACCTCAAGAGTAAAAGATCCAGGCAAGAAATTAAGCTTGAAGATGACCCAAGTGCTCAAGATGACTCACAACCTCTAGAGCCTTCAAACTCTCTACTAGATTTCCCAAAAGATTTGCTAAACAAGAGATCAAGAGGAAGAACACTAGAGCTCAAGAGTGAGAGGAGCCTGACTCAAAATGAAATGAATGCACTTGTTAAATGGTAGGTGGGAGTTGGGGAGGTATTTAAAGCCCCCCAAAACTAGCCGTTTTTCACTTCAGCCCGACACTGTTCGGATAGTCCGAACCAATGTTCGAATAGTCCGAACCAATTTGAACTAGGGCAACAGAACACTCGATTCGGACGGTCCAACGTCCTTCTGATAGTCCGAACTAATTTGAATTAGGGCAACAGAGCGCCTTTGTTGGACGGTCCGAACGAAACCGGATAGTCCGAACCAATAAGACTTAGCCCTAGCAGGAGGGTCGTTCGGATACTCGAACCGGTGTTGGACATTCGAACCAAATAGAAGCTGGACCAACAGAGAGGTCACTCGGATACTCTCGGCCGAGGTTCGGACATTCCGAACTGAATTTTGCCAGAGCAACCGAGGGGTCCAGCTCGGACATTCCGAACAAATTTTCGGATACTCCGAACAAATTTGAACACTTTGCCCCTAGGACTTCACACATTGACCCATACTAAGACTAGGATTCATCTTTGAGCACATTGGATCATTTTAAAACTATTTCTTGCCACATCCCTCTTAATAATGCGGTAGTCCTTAAACTCAAATAAAATTTAAAAGCATATACATCCGTTGAGTTTAAGCGACGCCTTTTCTTCTCAATTTGAGGGACCTCTTTCCTTAGCGACTTTCCCATGGCGTATTCATCATACATAATACTCACAAAGCTCATTAGTCACTTAATCTTGTTGTCATTAATCACCAAAATCATTAAGGGCCTAGATGCACTTTCAATTGTACATAATTAAAATTAATAATGAACGACTTTGGTATTTGTGGTGCACTTGGCGTTGGCATTTTGGCGATGGCGATGTGGCACTTGGTAGAATGGTAGTTGGTACTTGGCACTTGGCATCGGTATTGGTAGACTACCAAGAGTGGTATTGGTACTGCTTGGTACTAGTGCCTCCGAGACTCTAGTGATCGGTGCTCTTTGATTGGAGAATTCTGAGACTCACGTCTTGGAGAAGTCTTTAAAGTTTTCGGATAATATCCATATTTTATATCCGGATATTATCCGATTATAAACTTCGGATATTCTGTGTCATCGGATAATTACTATCCGTGTCGTATCCTTATCCGAGATAACTATCCTTATCCATATCCGTGATCAGGAAAATTCTTGAATATCCGAAAAACTATTCAAATCGCTATCCGAATTGATTCGATTCGATTGATCGATCGAAAAATATCCGTTCGATTGCACCCTACCTAGCACAACCTAAGTGGCGTTGATGATGAGGACTATCCGCCACATTCATGTTATACAATTGGTAGTGATAAGTAATTATCATTCTTGGATTTTGCTCGATAACTAGCGGTGATAACTCCTTATTATTGCCGGTTATGTTCTACAACGGGCAGTGATAAGTAATGATCACTGCCATATTTTCCTCGGTAACCGGCAGTGATAACTCCTTATCACTGCCATATTTTCTTCCAAAATCGGCGGTGATGGGTTTTTAATATCTTTTTATATATTTTTTCTAGTATATGTATTATGTAATATTGTAGCATATATATTATACGGTAGATTTATTTTGTACGGTATATGTTATGCACAATATTAACGAAGCATCGCTAAAGCATAATTCAAATACATTAAAGCATCATAATATTTAATTATTACATTGTTCATTCATAATCGTTCATATTTCACTAAGTTTTAGTGTGTGGCTCGTAAAACTCACCCTTCGGGTTCATAACTTCTCGAACAATAAACCCAGCCATCTACTCTCAAAGGGCTTAAATTTTGTTGTCGAGTAGGCTGTTGGTACCCAGCTTCATGCGTTGTCATTGAAGAAATTGAAGCATTAATTAGTATCGTCGTCTTTATAAAGAAAAGTAGGCATCAACATGTAATAATATACCATCTCACCGTTGTAGTCAGTACTGTCAGTGATGAACGCGTGCATATGTGTCATTACGTAGTATCCACATAAATTGTTAATTGTTCCTTTGCTGCTATCTCAGGCACGAAAAATCAGTTTTTATTCTAAACTTCTTCGTGAATGGACGATACCGCTGGCTCTTCTTACGGTATTTTGCATACGCCCTGTAAATGGTTTTGAGTAGTCATTAAACTTAATTAGGTGCAATGGAATGAAATATTATTGTAGTAATAACGCAACGACCGAGTTTACCTGTCTAGCAACTCTATTATTTCTTTGTAATCGTCTGTCGGTTCCCTCATTAAGTCCAAGATAGTGATTGTGCTATCGTTTAACATGATGACATGGAGGATCCAGTGAAAACTGCACAAGCCAATTAATCATCACATAGTGTTGTGCATGAAATGTGTGAGACTAGTAGGCAAGGAAACACGTACTGAAAGTTGTAGGGTAAAACTACGTAGGTCTTGTTTTGTAGCTTTAGCAGTGCCTTAAGTACGTACTCCTCAATCTCTTTCAGCGTGTTTGGATTTTGAAGAAGTTTGCAGGTAAGAAGGTACAGGTCGAGGAATCCTACCCTTTCATTTAAATCCGCTTTGAGTGTCATTGCCTCCATTCTACATAAGAAAGAAGTCAGACCCTCAATTTAAGGGTACGTGAATGAATAGTATGAATTATACAAGAGACTTACATAGTCTACATTCTTAATATAGACATGTCCAGGGCGTCTCGTTGGTACAATGGTATATTCTCTGTGTTCTACCCAGAAAATGCCGTCCACGTTGTGAAAATCCACATCTTTGTATCTGACGGGGAAGACATCACTCTTTGTCTTTTGGATAAACTGCTAGTACCATTAATGTAGACGTCGTAACTATGCTGTCAGTCTGCGCTCCTCATTTGGATCCACCAATGCTTCTCCGTTAACAAACGACCACCTTAGAGGGGGTCCTGCCCTTTAGCACCCCATTGGTTTGCAGCAACAGCTCCTTTACCACCATCTCCTTTAGATTTCTTTCTAAAGATACGCTTATAGTCTGATCGTTGGCTAAGTTGAGGAGATTCAGTTGCCCATCCTGTCTATTTATCCGTCACGAAGCCCAGAAAGAAATCTCTTTTGGTAGTTTCGATTACAACCTTATCAAGTGGTGGCGTCTTTTTGAAGTGAGCTGTTACGCTAGTGTCTACTTCCTTTCTAGTTCTTCTTCAGTCAGGTCATATGCTCATTTTTTAAGAGATTGTGCTAACTTCACAGATATGGAACTTTTCGCCCCTGACTATGAAGAATTTTGAGACCGCGGTGCTCTTTGATTACTTTTTTGTGGCGATGGAGTAGGAGAAAGATTTTTTTGGGTGACACTGGAGGAGAACTTTTCCTTGGTGGATAGTCCACCTCGTCATCATTATTATCATCATTGTCATCGTCATCATCTGAGACAAACTTTGCGTAGCGCTTGCACCACGCGATGAATGTGCCTAGACTTTGTCCAAGATTATTTTTTCCCTTCTTGCCGGGATCTCTACCTCAACTTTACGGTATCTGTCAACCATATTGTCCACTAATACTCTGGTGTATCCCTAAGGAATTAGGCGATTATGCAACATCTGCCCCGCGATGTATGGCCAAGCCACCCCTTCAGCCACTTTAATGGTAATGTTCGCTACGGGCAGGTACAGACTATAGCATGTCGTCTCTACGATTTTGTCCACATGAAAACTACAGGCCAAGTCCTCTTCGGGAGGGCCCGCGGATGCTTGGCTGCTTTTACGAGCACCGGGGGACTCTAGAGCTGGTGGCTGAAGTCATATGACTGACATTCACTAAGAACGTTTGCTAGCATTTCCTGTATCCTTTGCATCTTTTCTTCTAATTGCATTTCCATTTTCTTCATCCTGTCTTCTATTTCTCATACATGTGCATCTAACTGTTTTTGTCTGGATATCTTCGGACGCCTATAAATTTCGGCGTCCTTTGAGAACACTGCTTTTCAGGGCACCGAACCAAACTCTCTCATGTGACCAGGATCCTCATATTTGAAGACCTTTTCACGAGCTTCAATCACTGGTGATAGCTTTGGACCGGAGATCAACTGTAGAGTTTGAGATGGTTCCACGTAGAAAAAGGAGAAGGGGTGGAGATAGAGAGAGAGCTCGGGAAGACGGGCTACATAAGAAACACAAGGATTGAAATCTCGGTTTCATTCTAAATATCGTTCATGGTTGGAGAACAAAATATCAGTGAGATCTCGCTACTTCAAACAAATTCCGGATTAATTGTAAAAACAAAATTTAAAATTTGGATTTTAAAACCGAAATCTCGATCGGTTTTGTCGAGATCTCGGCGAGATTTGCTGAGATCTTGGCAAAATTACACTGAGTAAAAAATAGTTCAAATGATGTAAAAAATTTTAAAATTTTTAGAGGTTTTTGACACATTAATGATATTTCTATAAAAATTTTAGATTATTATAAAATCTGTGTAATTTTTAAAAATTAAAAAATTTCTACTGTCCTGATAAAATGCTGACCGGCAAGTTTGAACCAAATGAAACATGAAACAAACCACATTATAAAATTTTTAATTTCTTATGCATCGTTATGAAGCATAAATAATATTCTCATAAAATTTTCAAATGATTATTAAGCTTCATTAATTTTTAAAAATTCAAAAACTACTATTGTCCTAATAAAAGCTTTACCGGCAAATTTCAAACAAATGAAAAATTGTACAAAAAAGTTAGAAAATTTTGAAAACTTTTTGGATAGTCTTGATGTATCATTAATGTTTTTATAAAATTTTCATATAATAACTAAGCTTCAAGAAGTTTCAAAAATTCTGACAGTGATACATCCTCACAAAAGCCTAATGATCAATACATAGATTTGTTTTAGCAGTAATTTTTTTTAAAAATTGACGGTTATAAGGAAATGCTTAAGATGTCATCAAAAATTTTGAATTATTATCACACTTCAATGAATTTATAAAATTCTTACAACTGCAATGTACCATTTATGTTCTTTCTGTTTTTGATTTTTGAAATATAACAAATGAAGTTCAATGAATACATAGATTTGATTGGGCAAACAAAAAAATTTGAAATTTTTAAAAATTTTATTAAATATTACTGAGTCAATTATTAAGCTTTCATAAAAATTTTGGATCATTATCAAACTCGAGAAAATTTATAAAATTCTAAAAATGTTACTGTCCCAATTATGTTTATTCTATTTTTGATTTTAAAGTAAAAATGAAGTTAAATTATTTTCAAAAATTTTAGTATGATCCTACACTTCCTAGGATGGTACCATAAATTTTTTACATCATGATAAAGCATGTACAATTTTATAAAAATCTTACAGTATTTCTGTAGTTTTTAAAAAAGTCTCAAAAATTTAGTTTTCCATCAAATTTTCGTAGGAGATGACTTTCTTAAGGGTTATTGGACTAAATGTGGTCAAATCCGGTCAAAAAAAGTCAAATTCCGGTCAAAAATGGTGAGATCTCGCCAAGATTACTGTAGCAATTTAAATTTATTGAATTTTTTTACTCTGGCCAGCATTTCAAAATTCGTCCATGTCCAAAACCAAGATCTCGACGAGATCTTGCAAAATTTTAGCAAGATTTGGATCCTTGAGAAACACTAGATGATAACAACAAGAACGAGTGGTTGAAATGGAAAGTAGGTATTATGGAGAGAGAGTATGATACATGGCTCCTGTTGGACGTCTGATCCAGAGCAATTTCATATAAACTTAGACAAAGAGAGTACTATCCATTCACCGTCTCCCTACTGCCTCTTGCAGAAGTCACACGAGAATAAATTTCCTGCATGCAAAATGTTTCATACGTGCATTGATCGACCACTAGTTCGGCCGCACTCGTCTCGTCGGACCCTAGCCAGGGTTCAAAATCTCACCCATTTCTCGTGAGTTCTCACTTGTGGGGGAATGAGATTCGAAATGCCGGTCAGAGTGAAAAAATTCAAAAAAATTTGAATTGCTACAGTAATCTCGCTAGATCTTGGCGAGGTCTTAGCATTTTTTATCAAAATTTGATGTTTGACCATCAAATTTAACCGAAAATTGATCAATAACCCTTAAGAAAGTCATCTCCTATGAAAATCTGATGAAAAACCAAAATTTTGAGATATTTTTTAAAAACTTTGGAAACACTATTAGATTTTTATAAAATTATATATGCTTTATCATGATGAAGCAAATTTATGGTACCATTCTAATAAGTGTAGTATCATACTTAAAAATTTTAAAATAATTTAACTTCATTTTTATTTAAAAAAATCAAAAATAGAATAAACATAATTGGGATAGTAACATTGTCAGAATTTTATAAATTTTCTCAAGTGTGATCATGATCCAAAATTTTTATGAGGGATTGATAATTGACTTAGAACTATTCTATAAAATTTTCTAAAAATTTAAAAAATTTTCTTGCTCAATCAAATCTATGTATGCATTGAACTTTATTTGTTATATTTCAAAAATCAAAAACATAAAGAACATAAATGGTACGCTGTACTTAGAATTTTATAAATTCACTGGTGTGTGATCATAATTCAAAATTTTTATGAGATATTAATAATTTTTTTATAACCCTTGTGAAAAATTTTAAACATTTTTTGGTTGTTAAAGCAAATCTATGTATTGATCATTAGGCTTTTATGAGCACGTAACACTATCAGAATTTTTGGAACTACTTGAAGCTTGATCATCAGATGAAATTTTTTATAAACATTTTTATAAACATTGATGATATATCAGGACCATCTAAAAAAATTTTCAAAATTTTCTAACATGATTTGTACTATTTTTCATTTAGTTGAATTTTGCCGGTAAAGCTTTTATCAGGATAGTAGCACTGTCTGAATTTTTAAAAATTAATAAAGCTTGATCATTATCTGAAAATTTTATGAGAATATTAGTGATGTATCATAACCATGCACAAAAATTTTAAAATTTTATAATATGGTTTGTTTTATTTTTCATTCGGTTCAAACTTGTCGGTCAGAGTTTTATCAAGACAGTAGCAATTTTTGAATTTTTAAAAATTTCTAAGATTTGATAATCGTCTGAAATTTTTATAAGAACATCATTGATGTGTTAGGAACCTCTAAAAAAATTTCAAAATTTTTGACATCATTTGAACCATTTTTCGTGCCATCTAATTTCGCCGAGATCTCGGCAAATCTCGACTAAATTTCGGTTTAAAAAGAATTTTTTACAATTTATCTGGAATTTATTTGAAATGGTAAGATCTCACCGAGATTTCGTTTTCTAGGTACAGACGGTATTTAGAGTGATACCGAGATTTCAATCCTTGCCCTAGCTAGGATTGGCGACATGGAAATCTCACCGGGCTTACGTGCGTGCGTGCGAAGTGGGAGACCCAGGCCACTCGGCCAAGTGCGGGCTCTCGGCCGGCCGGGGAGAGCAAGGAGTGACCGGGCTGGGCCCCAGCCGGCTGTGCTCTGCTCACCGAGGCATCGCGTCGCGGTTGGGCGGAAGCGCGGAGCCGCAGCGTGCGTGCCCCTCCGTGGCCAACACCGTCCCGTGGCACCTTTTGCAGCTGGTTGCGCCAGCCCTTGAGCGTGTGGGTCTCGCAACTTTTTAGTGTGTGTTGTAATTCTTTTTAAAAGATCCAAACATAAAGCTATTGATTAATATTCTGCTATATTAATTGTAAGTGCTATATCTAGTAATATCTCAGCAATAGCTCTGCTATCCTACAAAGGTACTCATGATCCAAAACATTAAGCTTGTTTTGAAATCCAATATTACTAGGAGGCTCAAATATATCTCTTGTAAGTTTGAATTATGAGAAAATCTAGTAAAAGATCCTATCTCACCTTTTTTTTTCAATAATGTAGCATGATTAAGTACTTATTGTTAAGAACATTATGATATAGTTATTAGTCACTATCTTTGACATATATTAACATTTTTGTTGATTTCAAACTTGACACGTATTTTTATTATAAAAATATTAAAACCTTCTTAAGTACCATGATTCAATTATTTGTTTGGAGGTAACTTCTATTATATATATTTTTTATTTTTGATTTTTTAATAAAAATGCGACGAATGATAGCTTTCATGATAACCAGTGATACTGCTATGGTGTTTTTTTTACTTACAGCGAGGACGCAAAGATGGTGATTTAAAACTTGGTTTTCGTAGTGCGTTGTGTGGGTCCCGCCGCTCCGCACCGTCGCACCGCCCGTACATCCATCAGACGTGAACCGGCCGCGCCGGACGTGTCGCGGACTCGTGGTTCGATTACAGTCATGCTGTGCATGCTAACGGTTTGGATCGTAGCGCGCCCGATCGCCTCTGAACAAAAGCGTGCTGGATTATATTTCTTGCCTGTCTTTATCTCAAGTGTTGGTCGACTTTTAGAACAGTGCTTCAATACTTTTCTTCTTAATATAAGTTGCACAAATCTTGAAGTAAGTGAAATGGTAAGTAATCATTATCTACCCTTCATTCGTCCTTTAATATTTATATAACTGTTAAAAATAAAAGTGTGGGAACACTTCTCTTACTTTTAACGTGCAATCACGGTATCATGGCCTAGACGTCGCGCGTGCACGAGTGATAAAAATGCGAAATCTTGGGCATGCACGAGTCTAAGCTAAGAGCAAACCCAACCCACCCCCTAAATCTCCTCCTATCCTAAATTATAAGGAGAATTAGAAAAATGTGAGTTCCAACCCAACCCTTATAAGGAACCCTTATTCTATGGAGACCCTTTCTCACTCCTACATCTAAGGACTTTCTCCCTCCTCTTACTATTTTCTTCAATATTTTTTTTATTCGTTATTTCTATTTTTAGTAAATAATTCATGAGTGCAAAGTAATAATAATGTTTAGATAAATAATAGGGGTAAGTAATAGGCAGTGTAGGTTGGAGACATTTGATATAGGGTACCCTTAATTTTTACACTACCTCTAAATGAGTGATTTAAGGAAAAATATAAAGATCTGGGTTAGAGTTGCTCTAAGCTAAGCTTTCTAGCGCTACCAATCAATCCCCTAAAAAAACAGCCATTTCAACCAAGACTCACGCTCTGAACGATCGAGCGGTCTTAGCTGTCGATCTGTTGTGCGTGGGTGTTACCTCAGCAGTCGAAATTGCAGACTTGGATTCAGACATCAAGAGCTGAATAATCATGCGGGTCTTTGGATCCATGATTAGCAAACACGAATGCAACCACTCACCGATCGTTGCCCCATATGCAACATGCGATTGGCTAGTTCTAAGGCACCATCTCTGGAGCTAGCTGATTGCGCCTATTTGAGGTGGTCAAATTAGACCACTGTCAAATCCCCCAGACGTGTGTGCTCAATTATGGCAAGCTCTAGTCAAGACTGACCTCGCGCATCCAATCGTCATCGCCACTAACAAACTTGGCGTAGCCGCTCACAGCCTCACGCTGGGTCGCTGGCTCCAATTTTGGCCATTGTCCACTAAGCAAAAATCTCTAGATCCATGACACTAACTAGAAAGCAACTTGACAGGAGCTAATCTGCCCATGTTTGGTCATCATTCCTTTCTGTCTGCCCTGCAGGTCCTCTATCGATCCACACTTCTACATAAGTGAATGTATGCCCTCGATATCTAAACGAGTTAATCATTGATCGGCAATTAAAAATAAGCAGAGCCGCCCATGCTTCTGTAGCGGAAAACAGGTTTCTCTCTGCACTGCACAACCAGCAGTGTAGGCAGGGGCGGAACTAAGTGGGCCTACGGTGGCGTACGGGTACCAGGGTCCAAAAATATTTTTAATAGAGAATAACTTGTATGATCACATGTACACTCTCAGCCCAAAATCTATGCACCACGTCTAGACCCATATGCGCTCGGGAATATCAACCGGCGATGCCGTTCTCCTTGTCCTTCTTCCTCTAATCATCTTCCGGTCTTCCTATGATGGCGTTTGGATTACGGGCGCGGCGTCTACTCCATTCTTGTCAATCTGTATGTGTGTGAGTAGAACAACAGATATCATTCATTATTGTCAATTAAGCCACCCGTATTTGATTTTTTATCTCTCTGCTCGACTGGTCCGATGTGATTTTTCTCAAAGCTTATATAGAGTAAAAGTTGATCTGTAGACTGTAGTGTTTACCCTCCCAAATCCTATCGTATATTCATATGCTACATCTTTCTGTCTTTGTAAAACATGTCTATGCCATCGAAGTATGACTTCACGATAGATGCATCAAGGGATGAGGTTCGATTCTCATCTCTTTCAAATGCTTGTATTTAGTGCCCTTTATTTCATATTTTCCAAATTTGAATATTTTGGGTGTATATCAGTATCTGGGATTTAGGTCAAAGTATCTGAACATTTCATATTTGTTCTATATCTATAATCTCTCTCTATATATATCTTGTGGGAGTGGTGAACCAGGGTAATTTTTACTCTAGTTCCGCCCCTGAGTGTAGGTTGGGCAGGTGAACGGATTAGCTAGGGAACTAAAAGGGTTTTGCATTGTGCTCATCGACTTCGTCCCAATCAGCGACCGAGAGGCCGATCTATGAAGCAGGGGACTATTTCTCTATTGACTCATGAAGCAACCACTGACAGAAAGCAATCAAGTGCATGCACACAACGTCTGGATAATTCAGCCACTTTGTAGCAGGGACATGCTGCGCCATGGGGTATGAGTATCCTCTCCTGCTGTGCTGCGTTACAAACCGCGCAGCTACTAATCCTGGTATTCAACTAGTATACTTTTAGCTAGGCCATTCAATCAAACAAAATAATCAAACCAAGAATGAGATTGTTCTAAACGGTCCTTACAGGTTCTTGCTAGTCCGTGAGTTTTTCTTTTATTATTCTTCGAATCATCGATTTTCGATGGAACAGCTTTGTGTTTGTACTATTTGCCTTTTTTACGCTGAGTTGATAAGGAGATAAATTAAGAACATATATCATCCCCGGAGTGTTGTATGATCAGGTAATCCAGAGCCCAAAAAGGAGCTGAAAACCTGCCGTGAGAAAATTTCATACCACTCACTCTTGCCTTTTGTCTGCAAATACTATAAATCCAGATCCAGTGATGCTTGTAGCCAAAAAGAAATACAAATGAAAAGCTGCACCGTCTCTATCTGACCGCACTACTCGTCTGGAGTAATCATGGTGCATTTAGGACGACGTCAACTTGAACAGTTCAGATGTGTGCTACGCGTCTGAATTCAGAAGTGCACAAGATGCTATCTGAACCTGACATACTGTTACGAACGTAGGAAATTTAAACAAAATAATATGATCCTATAGAATTCTCGTATTTAAAACATGTCCTGTACATTTGAGCTTTAACCAAAGAGAGGGCCGGGAACCTGGAACAGTTGGACAAATCTATCAATTACATGAGCACTTGAGATTTTGAAAGTGCGCGCATGCATGCAAGCAGGGCAAATCCACCGGAGGGCTTTATCAAGCTTGATCCTACCCACCACACCGTCGCCGATACCCCCCTCTAGCACGGCGGCTATGGCTCCTCAATCCTCAGCTGATCGCACAAGAAGGAAAGGGAAGAAACATAGGAAGAAGAAGGTGGGCGTTTGCCGAAACCCACGAGGCTCAACTACAGCCTAACATCCACATATCCAATCCACCCACCCCACGTTCCCCAATCCACCTAGACATCCAGGGATCAACCGATCGAAATAGTCGAGACTTCGAGAGGCGAGAGTGCACTTGGCTAAAAATGGATGAATAAATCCTAGGTCAGTGGTAGCTGAGGGCAGCGGCGTAGCGCGACGAGGTAGGAAGGGGAGCCACCGACATCAAGCCACTCCAAGACGGCGGCCACAAGGATGCCGAGAAGAGGAGCCGCCGATCCTGGACTATCCTAGGGTGGCACGCATGAGGACATCTACTCTCCGAGGAAATCTAGACCGGTGAGTGGGCGACTGTCGGCCCAATGATCTCCGCATGTCAACATTTGTTGTCGGCAATGATGATTATGGGGCTAGGAGTTGGATCCAAACTCGATGGTAGCATAAGACACAGGATTTATATAGGTTCAAGCTCTCACAGAAGAGGTAATACCTTAGTCTGTGCTCTGGGATTTGATATTGCTGTGAATGTGATTGTGGATGCGTGTGTTCATCTAATGTTACTCCGCCCCTCTTTATATAGTGGAGGGGTGCGGTTACAAGGAAGAGTCTTGATCGGTTACAAGGTGGAGATTCTATCTCTATCCTTTCCTACCGAACCTGCTGATAACCAAGATTACAATCATATCCTACCTAATCAAGGTTGGTTACTATCTTCAAGCCTTCCTTGTTGCGCATGGCGATAGCCCTTCGGGTGGTGCCCGTCACCATGTAGTCGGCTCGGCCCATCCCCTCTTGGGTGGTCCTCATGGCCCACCATGCAGATACCCGGGGCCCATGTGCTCCTCAGTAGTAGCCCCTGAGTGCTTTGTGATCGAGTTGTCGCCCTCCAAGTTGCATTCCAACTGAGTCATGCTTCGCACCGAGTGCTTCCAGTTCTTGGCGCAGCTTCCCGACTGGTTCCTCTTCCATGTCAAGTGCTATGCTATAGGCATAGAGATCGTGAAGGACTCAATAGAGCTCCATGCGTTGAATTTTCGAGTGGTACCCAGCCCAACTATTGGAAAACTGGCAGTTGGCCCATCTCAGGGCATACCTTTGTTTAAATTAGCTTTAGCTGAGTGGTACCTGCACCCAATCGTCGCGGTGTACAGCTGGCGGCCCATCATGGGGCATACCTTAGATTGGCTGAGTGGTACCTGCATCCGTCTGTCGAGGTGTACAACCGATGGCCCATCGTGGGGCGTACCCTCAAAATCCTTATTCATAATCGACTCGTGATATCCAATTCCGACTTGTGTGGTAACCGCAATCGACCCAACATGGGGCACATTATGAAGACATTTTCATTTGATTTGGAAGGTACCCAAATTCCGTTTGACACGGTAATTGGCGATCGACTCATCATGGGGCGTACCATATCCCAAACTAGATTTGGCCAAGAGATACCTGCGCCCGACGGTTGTGGTGCACAGTTGGCGGCCCATCATGGGGCGTACCCTAGGTTAGGCCCAGACAAAATGTGGAAGTCGAAATGCTCTTCCCGCTTAGGGCGAAATTCAGCGTCGCTCCCTTTAAATACGAGGCTTGATGCGAATAAATAGTTTTTCCCCTCCACTGCACGCACTTGCCCATTCGTCTTGTTGGACCGCAGCCGCCAATTGAATCTTCTTCCTGTCGGCCGCTGCCTCCTGCGTCTCAGCCATCTCACAGCTCTCCCTATCGCACACGAAGGGTTGCTTGACATCACCACAAACCGTGATAATGCCTTTTGGCCCTGGCATCTTCAGCACTAGATACGTGTAGTGCGGCACGGCCTAGGATTGGCCTTCCCAAGATGGCGTGGTACGCGTCTCAAAATCGGCCACCTCGAAATTCAGGTATTCAGTCTGGTAATTCTCCTTGGTCCTGAACGTGACTGGTAAAGTGATTTGTCCGAGTGGTACCATCGAGGTTCCGGGGATTACCCCATGGAACAGCAATGAGCCACGCTTCAGCTCCGAGCGAGGGATCTTCATATCATCAAAGGTTTTGGAGAAAAGGACGTTGAGACCGCTCCCTCCGTCGACCATCACTCTCTTGAGCTTGACACTACGAATAATGGGGTCTAGGACCAAAGGATATCTACTTGGATATGGGACGTGGTCGGGGTGATCCGAGCGATCAAATGTGATCGGAACCTCGGACCACCTCAAGTATTGGGGGGTCGCCAGCATAACTGCATTGATCTTCCAAGCAGTAAGCTTTTGCTTCCGCTTGGACTCATATGCAGCCGAGTTCTCGAATATGTAATTGAGCTCGCGCTTGGTCGTCTAGTAGTCATCATCTTTAGGGGTCTTGCTTCTTGCCTGCCTCACCTTTATCTGGGTCCAACTGCTTATTGCTTTCTCGCGCGAACCTTGAAAAGGTAAAGCAGTCCTTAGCTGCATGTTTCCCCTTGGGATGGAAAGGACATTGGGCATCCATTACCTTCTCATAATCTCCCGACAGTGGTGCTCGGGGCCGACCATGCTCTGCTACTGTGACCAGCTCCTCGCCCTTCCGCTTCTTGTCTTTCTGCTTGGAGAATTGGCGTGGTCCTTATTGTCCTTCAGCCATGGACGGGCATCTTGGCGCTTAGCTAGGGTGTCTGAGGCCGCGGCGTAGCGGTCCACTAATGTGATCATCTCCTTCACTGTAGTCGGTGGCTTCCGGGACATCTTCTTGATCAGGTCGGCGTCGCTAACTCCTTTCTAGAAAGCCGCTATGACAACCGCTTCTGAGACGTCTTGAATCGTGTTCTTCTTCAGCATGAAGCACTGGATGAACTCCTGGAGAGACTCATTCTTCTTCTGATGGAGTTGGTATAAGTCCCACGGGGTTCCGGGCCTCTCATAGGTGCCCTAGAAATTTGTGATGAATTGCTCACAGAGATCTCCCCAGGAATCTATAGAATTCTCTAGAAGTCCTGTAAGCCAGGTCTGAGCCGATGGGGTGAGCATAACTGGCAAGTAGTTTGCCATCATGTTGTGGTGGCCCCCGGCTGCTTTGACTACGAGGGCATAAACCTACAGCCAAGCCTCTGGGTCTCTCTCCCCGTCGAACTTGACAATGCCCTTAGGGTTGAAACTTTCAGGCCATACCACTCGGCGGAGCCGAGCGGTGAACGCATGGACCCCATCAATGGATCCGTCATGACGCCGTGGCAGAGATTGGCGTGGCGGAGTTCTGACTCGGCGGTCTTCGTCGTCTCGTCGAGCCACGGGGATGGTGGTCCCTACGATCGTCGTGATTGATGCGCCGATCGTCGCGGTTGTCTTGGCCGTCATGGTCAATGCTGAAATGCTCGTAGTCATCGTCGCGCTGGCGTCGCTCATCATCTTCCCGTTCACGCCGCTTGGTAATAAGGTCCAAGCAGAGGTCGCGGTTGAGACTCCGGCGGGAGTCTTCATCACGGCGGGACTCATGCCGACTATCGTGGTCGATTCTTGGGCGATCCATTCTTGGCGATCTGAGTGATCGCATAAGTGTGAGAATGTGTCATCATTTGGATCTCTCTGGTTGTGCTGAATTACTGCCGCCATCACCATGGCCTAAACTTGGGCCACGATCGGGGCAGCGGGGCTATTGGCACCGAGCATTGGGCCTAAGGTGTCGAGGAGCGTCTTGGAGGCAACGATGTTTCGCTGCGGCGTATGGAAAATAGCTTGGTCCCCCATTTTTGTCTGCAAGATGTCTTCGTTGACGTTGCGGCCTCGGGTCCGAAGATCCCGCGAGCGCTTCTTGTGCCTCACGATGACGACGATCTGCCTCTCAGCTTCTTCAGCATCCTGCTAGTGTTGAGACTTGGTCCGCGGGTCTTCGATTACGCAGACGCCATGGAAATTTTGGCAACTTCCCACGCTGCTCTTCGACTCGGTCTCCGAGCCAGAGGAGTAAAGAGGGGATAAGCCGACTAGATCTCCAAATCCAAGTGGATTGCTACTGATGACGCCCACCACCCGAGACTCGTCCCTGGTCGGATCCTCACTGTATCCAAGTTGGAAAGTAAGCCCCCGGCGTGCTACTCGTGAGTAGGTGGCCGTGGCATTCCCTAACCCGAACGAGAGTGCGAGCAAGGTGCTGCTGAAGTCTCTCCCAGATTGGATTTGGTTCGAGTCCGAGAGAGCAAGCTTGCTGAGGTTGTCGGTGATGAAATCCTAGGCTTCCGAAGCGGAAAGCTTGGCCGGGTGCGAAGGTGACGGCGATTCCGTTGATGGCGGCCATCGAGCTTGACGAGATTTGATCTTCGCGCTCCCCCTACCTGGCGCACCAACTGTCAATGTTTGTTGTCGACAATGATGATTATGGGGCTAGGCGTTGGATCCAAACTCGATGATAACACAAAACATGGGATTTATACAGGTTTAAGCCCTCACAGAAAAGATAATACCTTAGTCCTGTGCTCTAGGATTTGATATTGATGTGATTGTGAATGCGTGTGTTCATCTAATGTTACCCCACCCCCTTTATATAGTGGAGGGGTGCGGTTACAAGGGAGAGTCCAGATCGGTTACAAGGTGAAGATTTATATGCACATATGCAACTTTTTCTTTCTGATTCTTTATTATCATTAGACTCAACCTACATCATAACTCATGGAAGATTGTTAGTCCAACAAACACGGTTGTCTCAATCATTAATTGCACTCCATTAACACATAATGGATGCCCAAGATCGATTGAGTACAATCCAAATCAATTTGAATGATTAATTGTGTCTTGAGTACTTTGATATAACTAATGCTTCATTATACTCAAGAACTTTTCGTTTGTCCTTAATCAATAGAGAATACCATTAACACATGATGAAGCGTTTTTGATTGATTGAAAGATAACTGAACTCAATTTAAATTGATATAAGTATATATAACTACACAAGTTTCATATACTCAATTTGATGGAAAGTAATGATCCAATATATTGAAGTAATAGGAAGGGATCAATACTCTTGAGACTATCAACTATAGAATAAACTCCATTGCATATGTGCATATAAATAATTGAATTTGGAATCAATATGCACATAATCAATCTTAGATAGCATTTAAGTTTATCCTATATTTAACATGAGTATACTACAACTACATAAGTTATATATATACTCAAAGAGTTGTTTCAAAGTCTTGATCCTTTATATTTTTTGGCAAGAAGACATAAATCAATACTATTGAAACATTGAATTAAATTATGAACTTCCTCTAGATGTGTGCATTCATGTAATGTATGAAATTAGAAACAAAATGCATATCTCTAATGTATAAGCAATGAAAGAGTTCATCTTTTAACTTGGATCCTAAGTATGTATTAAGATAATAGAGTGAATACGAGTACATACCTTGGATTTTCTATTTTCCATCCAAATTTAAGATTAATAAGAATAAATCTGAATAAACATGTTAGTCTCGTAATAATTAGATTTGTTATTAAACAACGATTAAGCATTAATCTAAAATCAATCATCAAAACTAATAGAGCATGAACTTACATATAGACAACATAAAACACCATTACGTGAGCTATTGTTTATAATAAACACTTTTTCATGCTATAATTAAAAGATTGTAGAATCTTGTTGTCGGCGTTTAAATGAACAAGCAAGTAAATTTGTAAGTCAAGGGCAGCGCTCCGCTTCCTTGAATGGTTAGACTACAGAGTCTGGTTTATCTTGGTTGGGCGAATGTCCCTACGCCCGATTCGTGTGGTGGTATTGTATTGATGGGGGCGAGAGGATTGCTTGATTACAACTTCGGATGGTTCGAGGGTATTCCCTTTCTATCGTGGTGGCTTTTGATAAGAGATCGATCCCCTCTCCCTGGGGGTCTCGCTTTCCCTTTATAGGTACAGGAAAAGCGAGTTACACGGGAGTTCGGGGGACATGTAAAGAAAAACAGGAAGGGACGCCCCACGGCAAGGCGTTACGCTCTATGCTGAGTGTTGAGTCTTCGGCCTTGAAATCTGCTCCCGGGTTCTGACATCCGTCCGTCGACTGTCTTCGCCATATCGGGTGGGTAGATACGCGGGGTTGGTGCGGATGTCCCATTCCTCCGGGAAGCGGCACCGGCCCTCTGTACGCCTTTCTCATGCTGACGTCTGGGGCGACCAGTCTCGGGGTTTGCCTCGGGAGCGCGTATCCCTTCTCTGTCGTGACTGTGCGATGGGACATTGCTTGACTTTGGCGTCCCTGGGATCGCCTTGGGACAAACCCACCGCTCCCGACAAAGGCGTTGTATTAAATGGGACAGTGTTCATCTCGGGGCTTGTTGGCGTTGCTATGGAGGCTCCGCCTTGAAGCTTGTCGAGGCTTCGGGAACACAGTCGGAGTGCTCGTGACCCTGATCGGAGGCTTTGCGGCGTCAGACACAGGTCTTGGTCGAGCCTCAGTGACTCCGATCATCATTCACTTGAGGGCACATGGCTTTGGCGAAGGCCTGACTTCTTAGGCCCATGGGGCTCCTTGTTTCTGTGGTGGGCTGGATCGGCCTACTGAGCTTGGTACATTTGGGATGATAATCCTTTTTATGAGGGTAGAGTGCTGGGTGTGGGGTACCCAGTACAAGTATTAAATCACTTGTAGACACCTTAAGATGTTATCTATTGTAAAACCTGTCTTTAGTTTACCTTTAGAAGATATAGAAGAGTATATAAACACTAGTCATCTCTCTACCGATGTGCATGCTCTAAGTGCCATGAATGTTTATTTGTGGGCGGGATTTTCTCGTGTCGAGAGATGCTAGAGTTGGTAAGGGCTTGTACAATGATGTGATGTCACCGTCTGTATGCTTTGTCACGTAAAATTTTTGCTAACATGAGGATCTGAGAAATTGGAGATGGAGTATAGCTATCTTTTTGTGAAGAGACAACCATATAAAAGCATAACTCGTCATTGTATGAGTTATTGTCTATAATAAATAATTTTCCCCGAGCCCCCGAGCAGGTCGGAGAGCTGGTTGGGGGGTTACATCGGATATTTTGATGGTTCGAGCCGGGCGAGTGCCCCCGTGGGCCTTGGCTTTGCGGGACTCCACTGACTTAGCCAGCGGAACCCTACCGGAGGCGTGTGCGGGAGATGCCGTCGGCTCCGAGCCCTCGGGCGAGTTCATGAGACCCCGGCGGGATCCCTTTGAATTTGGTAAGTCGATTTACTTGCTGGAGTGCCTTGGCTGTGTAGTCTTGAGCCCCCAAGCGGTCGGAGAGTCGTGGGGGTTCTCTTGACCAGAGAACGGGCCTTCCGTTTCGGCCGGGCGCTGCCCCGATTGTCAGGGAGGCCCTCGCGTCTTGACGAGGCCCCGGCCCCTGGGTGCTTGTTTCGTATCGTAGCTAGATGTATTTATCGGCGATTCTACACGAGTCTCATGGGTCGTTCCTCGAACCCTCGCAGCGGGGCTATCATGGGAGGAACAAGCATTTGTCATCCCATGTCGCCCCGTCCGCAGTGTGGGTCTGGAGGGTGAGTAATCGCGTGCTTACTGGCGCGGCTTGAGCACGCGCTCATGGAGCTCTTGACGGGTTATCCGAGTGGGCCACAGAGATCCTCCCAAGGATCCTTTTCCGAGCAGACAGTCCACGAGTCGGGCGTCCAGGCCACTGGGGCGACCCATAAGAACCTTTCTTTACTCGATCCGTCTGGCCCCGAGTCGTCCGACCGCCGGGTGCGATCTGTCTGCCACCTGCGATGGGTTCGCGGAGGCGTGAAGTATGGTCTCGGACACGAGTTTGGGTGATTGGGTCGTCCGCCGACCTAACGAGGCCCACGGTGGCTCACCTCATTCTCGTCCTCATTTGTTTTATATCCCGGCGGCCTTAAATCCTCTCGGGATGTTTGAGGCTCCGAGCCCTGCGGCTCTCTTATCGCTCTCGCCACCTCGAGGCCGTCCGTGGCCCGGCGGGCTTTTCACCGTCTGGCCCGGTGGTTAGATCGAGACCGAGAAACAAAAGGCCGTGGCGGGCGTCCGTAATAACGCTTGGCGCCCCATCCGCCATTTAATAAAAAGAGATCTGAAAAAGATCGCCTTGTAGGTAGTCTTTGCGGTATTCGGACGGACGTCTGGCGCTTGTTCGGCGGCGCGCCGCTTCGATCGTCGCTCTGTCCGTCGACCCTTGCACGTGTCTGCGAAACTTAACAGGGAAGCGCTCGGGGCGGACTCTTGCGTTTTCCTTTCATGCACGCGTCCTCCGCTTAAGAGGAAAAGACGAAAAAGTTCGGAGAGTTCGCTCCTTACCTTTCTCCTTCCTCACCCTCCTGCCGCGAAGATGTCGTGGCCGAATGCTCCATCTCGGCGGCCGCGACGAGGCTTGAGAAAAAGGGTTCCTTCGCCTCTGTCGTCCGTCGCCGCCAGTAGCGGCGTGGGCTTCAATGCGCCATGATGGCCTTCCGTATTGAGCCGCGGGACGGAGGAGACGTCTCGGTGTTGTGGACGAGGCGTCGGTCGCCTGGTGCTGTGCCGCCTTCCGCCTATAAGTAGAGATTCAGAGGCGAAGTAGCATCGCACCTGGCACTCGTGCCCTCTCTCCTTCATCCCTCCTGCGGTTTGCTTGCCTTGCGGGGAGGTTTGAGCGGACGAGATGGCGAGCGGTGGTGAAGACGTTGAGAGGGCCAACGGGCGGTCGTCGGAGGGAGACTCATGGGGTGCGGCGAGAGGCCCAGCGTGGGCCTTGAAGCGCCCATGGCCGCGAGAGTGAGCTTGTGCTACCTTCGTCGACCTTCTCCATTTCGAACCCGCCAGCGGCATAAGTTTTTGTAGCTTTGTGGTGGTGACATTGTCTCCTTGCATCTAATAGTGATGTTCTTGTATTTCTTCGCAGTTCGGTTGGCGGTAGATGCGTCGCCCTCACCTTCCTTTTGGAAAAGCAGGACCGCGCCCCATTGTCTCGGAGATGGGCCTTGCAAGGCCGAGGCGCCGAAAAGGCCGCGGAGAAGCGTGGCGCATGCGGGCGCTAAGCGAGATTGCCGGATGCGGGAGGAGCACGAGACTCTCCTTTCCGTGCTTCGTCCCGTGTACGAGAGCATGGGAAGGAGCGTAAGGCCGCTGGGGATGCAGTTGGACGAGCCACTAGGGCGCACTACCCAGCAGTACGCCTCGTGCCTTGCTCGGATGGCAGGGTCCCTAGCGTGCCTGCCTCTCGCTCTACGGGAGCGCTCTGCTCGCGAAGGGTGAAAGGTTGCGTCGGTGGTGGCTGAGTACGTGCTTACTTTGCGCCCGCGACGTCTCCTTCGGACAGTGGCGGCCGTCAGCGAGATCGGCGACTTCGGCCTGGCGCGAGCCCTAAAAGTAGGCGCAGCGGAGATAAGCGAGGCGAAGTCCGTCTAGAGGACTCGGATGATGAGGCCGTCGAGGAGGGCGCTGGTCTAACCGGCCCTCCTTTGGTCGATAATCTCCTCTTAAGCGTTCTCAACCGCCCGTGTCGGGACTTGCCTCCGGTGGCGGCGCCGACTGGGGTCGTTGTGTGGTGCTTCTTGAGCATCGAGCTTCCGTGGGCCAGGCGGCTTGAGCCTTTGGGGCGCCGCTGGCTCATTCGGGTGTTGCTTTCGGCGACGTAGTCGTCTCGAAACACCGATTTCGTCCGACGGTGAGCCACACTTGCGCTCGCAAGACGGCGATCCGCTCTTGACTCGAGTGTTAGATACATCGTAGTGGCAGATGTCCTCCTTATCCAAGACGGCGGTCCGCCGTGATGCCTCTTTTTGCGACAAGAAAGCCCGATCGGCTAGCCCTTTATCTTTTAGACGATGCTCATGTAAAGTAGGTCATAGAGTGCCAGTATGTATTTGTATGTCTCCGAATGATGTAAGGGAATGAATGCTTCAGAAGTCAAAACTACTCCTACATGGATCCTTACATTTCCTTCTGCGTCGGGCTCACGCTAGGTGACCATAGCTCTTGAAACCATGGGGTTATTGAGCGAGGTCGGCGTGAATTCTTCGAGGTAACATCGCGGGGAGCAAGGACTCGCCACAAATGGCCCTTCCGATTGGGTATAGGTCGTCCACACAGGTTCTCCTCCTTCTAGAGTGCTACTTGCTACCGGAAGCTACCAAAACCGCAGGAGTTTTGGTGTGGGCCGTAGCACTCGGGTCGTGGGGATCAGCGGTAGGGAGAGATCCAAGACGGGCTGGAACGCCGAACCGCGGGCTTCGCTAAAGATACACGCTCTCCGAGTAGGCGATACGCCACCCGACCTCGGAGGGTTATAGGAAGACGCGAGGGAAGCGGAAAGCCTCAAGGGTAGAACCGCCTGAGCTTCTCGATGTTCCAAGCGTTTGGGATGAGATTGCTGCGGCATCCTTAAGTCGATGAGGTGCCGGGCGGAGGATTTCCACGATGGTGAAAGGGCCTTCCATGGAGAGAAAGCTTGTGCTTGCCTCGTTGGATGGACTGGCGCAGACAGTGTCGCCAGCGTTAAAGGCGATCTCGAACTTGGCGATCATGGTAGCGGCGGGCGCTTCTTTGGTACTTAGGCGACCGCAGGCGGCCACGTCGCGCGCTTCATCGAGTTGATCGGCGTCTTTGCTGCGCCGTGCCCTCGTGCCTCGTCGAAGGCGTCGAAGCCTTGAGGCGCCGTACTCCAAGTCGGTTGGCAATACCGCCTCGGCACGAACACCGAAAAAGCGGTGTAAACCCGGTTGCCTGCTTGGGGTGGTCCGTAAGCTCCAAAAACGGAGGCGGCTCGGTTGCCCTTGTCCGCGAACTTCTTCAACCGGCTGAAAATCACGGGCTTGAGCCCTTGGAGAATCATCGTTCGCCGCTCGACCGGCCGTTGGTCCGCGGATGAGCCACTACCAATCGACACGAATATGGAAATCGTCCGCGAATTCGAGGAATTCTTTCCGTGAACTGCTGTCCCATTAGCCGGTGATGATGGAGTTCGGGACTCGAATCGATAGACGATATCGAGAAGAAGTTGGTACTGCACCGATGTGATGGTGGCAACCGGTTTAACCGATCCACTTGGTGAATTTATCACCCAACGAGGAGGTGAGTGAAACCTCCGGAGCCTTTTGAAGGGTCCGACCAGATCGAGTCCCTGACCGCGAGCGGCGGTGATGGGGATCGTCCTCGAGAGCTTGTCTTGGCAGATGGGTTTGTGAGGCGGCGGCATCCTCGTAGGTGCAGACGATTTGTTGGGCGTCGGCCATGGCGGTTAGCCAATAGAACCCTTGTCGAAGGCCTTTCCCACGAGGGATCGTGGGGGCGTGGTGGCCGCAAATTCCTTCATGGATGTCGAGCAACAACTTCTTTCCGTGGTCGGCGGAATGCACACGGAGAATTCACGAAGGGCTTCGCTTATAGAGGTCTCCTCGTCGGGACAAACGACTTAGCCGGCCTTGTGCGCGTCGGACCTCGATCGGTCGGCAGGAGCGACCCGTCCGTTAGTCGGTTGATGAAGGTTTCCTCAATGGTCTGTCATCAACACGATCGGACTGACTCGGGCGAGGCGCGTCCGACCGCTTCGGTGGTCGGGCGGCTGCGTCCGACGGGCGTCTTCTGCTTTGGTTCGTGCAGTGCAGTCCGATGAAGGTGGTGAAGATCTAGGGCGAAGATCGGGGAGGGACCGGTGCCTGCTAGGCGCAAGGATGGCGAGGTGGTCGGCCTCGCCGTTGTGGCGTCGGTAGCTGTGATGGAGCTCGAAACCCTTGAATTTTTCTTTGAGCTTGCGGACTTCGTGGCGATGAGGCGCCATGCGGGGTCGCGGGGCCCGTCACCTTCATAACTGGTCCACGACCAGCCGAATCGCCGCGGACATAGAGGCGGGCGTGGCCGAGGTCGGCGGCGATCCGGAGACGCCGACAAGGGCCTCATATTCGCGGCGTTGTTGGTGGCGTCGAAAGTAGTCGGATGACATCTTGGAGCTTGTTCCGAGTGGGGAAACAATAGCGACCCGGCCCGCTCCGTTCTTCGTGTAAGACCCATCGAAGTACATCGTCCGAGACTCGGGGTCCTCGAACGCAGGCGGCGCTGGACCTCGGTCCACTTGGCGACGAAGTCCGCCACGACCTGCGACTTGATCGCCGTCCGGGGGACGTAGGATATGTCGTGGCCGTTGAGCTCTAGATCCCACTTGGCTATCCTCCCTGATGCGTCGCGGTTGCGGACGATCTCGCCGAGTGGCGAGGAAGTTACCACGAAGATGGTATGCCTGTAAAAATAATGGACCAGCTTTCGTTTTGCAATGAGGACCGCATAGAGTAGTTTTTGTACCTGGGGGTACCGAGTTTTGGACTCAGAAAGCACTTCGCTGACGAAGTAGACCGGTCGCTGAACCTTGAGTGCGCGACCTTCTTCCACTCGCTCCACGACGAGTGCCGCTACCGACGACACGGGTCGTTCTTGGCGATGTCTCTGAGGAGCGACTTCGTCTGGCGCCGGGCAACCCGCCGGAGGTGGTCGAGAAAGTCTTGATCTGTCGAGGGCTTCTGTGATTCACAGGTCGAGTGAATTGATCGGATTTTTTGAGCAGCTTGTAGAGCGGCAACCCGCGTTCACCGAGGCGAGACACGAAGCGGCTCAACGCTGCGAGGCACCCGGTCAACTTCTGGACCCCCTTCAGGTCGGTGATCGGGCCCATCCTCAGGATCGCCGAGATCTTTTCGCGATTGGCCTCAATTCCGCGCTCGGAGATAATGAAGCCGAGTAGCTTTCCTTTTGGAACCCCGAAGACACATTTCTCGGGGTTGAGTTTTATGCGAAACCGTCGGAGGTTCGCAAAAGTTTCTTCGAGTCGGCGACTAAGTCGTCGACCTTCTGGTTTTGACGACGAAGGTCGTCGACATATACTTCGATATTACTGGCGATCGATCGTCAAAACACGTTTGCATACATCGCCGATATGTAGCACCCGCGTTTTTCAACCGAAAGGCATCGTTGCGTAACAAAATGAGCCAAACGGAGTGATGAAGGAGGTGGCGAGCTGGTCGGACTCCTTCATCGCTATCTGGTGATAGCCCGAATAAGCGTCCAGAAAGAGCGAGGATTCGCATCGGCTGTCGAGTCGGCGACCGATCGTCTGGGGTAATGGAAAAGGGTCCTTGGGGCGAGGCCTTGTTCGAGCTCGTATAGTCAACGCACATTCTCCATTGCGGACTTCTTTTTACAAAACAGGGGTTGGCGAGCCACTGGGGTGGCGCACCTCTTTACAAACCTGCGGCCAAAAGTTTGGCGATTTCACCTCCTATGATCTTGCGCTTCTCATCGTCGGCGGCGCGAGCGTTAAGCGACCGGCCTCAAGCGGTCGGATGTTCAAGGAGTGCTCGGCGACTTCGGGGATACAGGCATGTCGGAGGGCTTCCATGCGAACATCTCCATTGGTGCGAAGAAATCGGCCGCGCCTTCCTATTTGGCGGGGAGCGTGGCCCCGACCCGCACGGTCTTGGTCGGATCCTCGAGATCGACCACGACCGTCTTGGTATCCTCGGCGAGACTTGAAGGAACTGGTCGACTTCTTTGGACTCGGGACGGACTCGAGGGTGTCCTTGCGGAGGTTTCGAGCTCGGCGGGCGACGAGCGTCGACGCGAAGCTCAGCTAACTGCGCTTCGCGATTGTAAGCGGTGAAAAGACGTAGCTACGGTGATGGTCCCCCGCCCCGGCATCTTGACTTAAGATAGGTGTAGTTGGGGATCGCCATAAACTTGGCGTATACGGCCTCCCCATGATGGCGTGGTAGGGCACGAAACCCTACAACCTCGAAGGTGAGGGTTTGATCGCGCGAGTTATCCGAGCTCCGAAGGTGTGAGGCGGTCGTCTGCCGGCGGATAGGCTCGCGGCTGGGATAGCGTCATGGAAGGCGCCTTACTCGGTCGAGGCGCGGGACCCCATGGCGTCGAGTATCAACGTACAAGATGTTGATCTTGCCGCCGCCGTCCATAAGCACCACAGACGAGCGTTTTGGTCCCTAGCAGGCGGACGACCGGCGGGTACCTTCCGTGTGGGGCGTGATCGGGGTGGTCGGCCCGATCGAAGGTGATCGAGATTCCGACCACCGAGGTATTTAAGCGTGGCGGCGCCGTGGTGTGTACCTCGCGAGCGCAAGTTTAAATGGCGCTTATCGGCATAGCTCGCGAGTCCGCCAAGATCATGAGCGGCCGTCAGACTCCGGGAACTTCGGCGTCGCCTCCTTGGCCTCGGCGTCGGGTGCGGATCTTGCTTCTTTCCCTTACAGCGTGGGGTTCTCGGAAAGGAAGCGCTTGTGGTCTGGCAATCCTTGTACTTGTGTGACGGGGTACCGTGGTGTGACACGGGCCTCCATCAAGTTCTCGAAGTGGTCGGCGGCTTGTCGTGGCTTTGCTTAGCGAAGTCCGCGGCGCTGACCTCGGGTCTTCGCGGGTTGCTTCCTTTCGCTTCCGTTTAGTTCGGGCGGTTGGGGGTGTTGCGATCGGCGCCTAGGTCTGCTTGGCCTTCCCTTTGTCGAAGATGGCACCTGACCTCCTCGCCGGGCGTGGTTAGTGGCGGCGTCGGCAGGCTCTTTGGTGGTCTTGGGCAATGCAGCCCAACTTGTGCACAAAGCTTTGCGTGGTGCCGTAGATGAACGCTCCGAGCGGCGTCGGCGTCGGCCGATGTCGAGGAGCTCGTTGCATTCTGGGAGAAGCACCGGATGTAGTCGGGCGTCTCCCAGCTGCTTGCTGCGACTTTTGAGATCCCAAGAGTTTCGAGGCGTTTGTATGTGCCACAGAAATTGCCGACAAAGTGTTTCGAAGTCGGCCCGTTTGTAATGGAGTCGGTGGCGGTACTCGAGCGAGCTCGGCCGTCTGCCGGATAATCGGGAAGTCTTGGATGATGAAGAGGTCATCAAGTGGCCCGCCGGCTCAGCAAGCGAGCGGTAGTCTTGAGCAGACACGGGGTTCGTGGCCCCGTGTATTTAGCGATGTTAGCGCCGCGGGAACCGGCGGAAAATCGGCGTTGCGGATCCTCGCGTGAACGCCCGTGGCCGGACCGTCGGAAATTTGAGACTTCTGATCGCGTCGTCGGCCATATCGGTGACTCTTGGCCGGGCCAGCGCGACCGTCGACCTCTTCCTTGCGTCGAGGTGTCGCGGTAGTCGTGCCTTTGGCCGTATTTGTGAACCGGGGTATGCGAGGCTTAGGGCGTCGAAATTTCTTGCTGCCCGTTTTGGCCGGGTTACAGTGGACGGCTTTGCGCCAAAAGGGCGCTTTGGTGATGCGAGCCTGGGGCGGCATGTGTTACTGCAATGACATGCTCTACCAGCCCAGAGGTTTTGGTAGGCCGCCTTGGCCCCAGCTCCGTTGGTTCGAGGATGCCACGAACAAAAGCGCAACATGCAACAATATTCTCGGCCGGAAGGGAAGTATGGAGTGACTTCCGGCCCCTCCATTAGCCGTTGATGTACCTGACGGGCTCGCCCGCGAGCACCGCCGACCATTCTTGAGGCGAGGTGGCTCGCCCTGGGCGGCAACTGCAAGCTCACCCTCACGACCTTTGGTTCCCAGACTCTGCAGGGGCCAATAGGGTGAGAGTAGGAGCTTGCGACATCTCAGTCTTGGCGATCCCCGGCGCATCGCCGTGCTGGAGTCGAGTCGATGCTCGGACCCGTTCCGGCCGGAAGGTCACCCGTCCGGCCATGTTGCACTCACGGGAGCACACTTCCGCCGGGAACTGCTCCGTGTCGGAGCTGGAATCACCGCTGGAGGAGTCCTCCAGTATCTCGTGAACGGAGGCGGCGGCGTAGCGGTCGCCGCCCGCAACGTGAGTGAGCGAAGCGAATCCCGTCCACGTAAGCTCGTCGCGGCGCCTTCATCGAGAATGGCGCACCGCTAGCGGCTCCGCGGCCTACGGTGGCCTCGGTAGAGATCGCCGAAAATCTTGTGGCGTGCGGGCTCTGGCGGGGCTGGTCCGAGGATCGATGGGGAAGCGCGAGCTCTCGTGGCGTGGTGGCGAAGTCGAGGAGCCAAAGCGGATCGGCCCCTCAATTTCGGCGGCGTTGTAGGTGAAGAGGCCATCAAGGAAGGCGGCGGGGATCCGGAGATGACAACGCGAGGCCCCTACCGCACGCCAACCGCCGGCCAGTAAACCGGCAAGTAAATTTGTAAGTCAAGGGGCAAGGCGCTCGCTTCCTTGAATGGTTAGACTACAGAGTCGTGTTTATCTTGGTTGTTTGAATGTCCCTCGTCGATTCGTGTGGTGGTATTGTATTGATGGGGGGCGCAGATCGCGCTTGATTACAACTCGGATGGTTCGAGGGTATTCCCTTTCTATCGTGGTGGCTTTTGATAAGAGATCGATCCCCTCACGGGGTCTCGCTTTCCTTTATAGGTGCAGAGAAGCGAGTTACGGGAGTTCGGGGACATGTAAAGAAAAACAGGAAGGGACGCCCCACGGCAAGGCGTTTACGCTCTATGCTGAGGTGTTGAGTCTTCGGCCTTGAAATCTGCTCCCGGGTTCTGACATCCGTCCGTCGACTGTCTTCGCCATATCGGGTGGGTAGATACGCGGGGTTGGTGCGGATGTCCCATTCCTCCGGGAAGCGGCACACCGGCCCTCTGTACGCCTTTCTCATCTTGGCGTCTGGGGCAACCGGTCTCGGGGTTTGCCTCGGGAAGTCGTATCCCTTCTCTGTCGCGTGTGACGTGCGATGGGACAATTGCTTGACTTTGGCGTCCTCTGGGATCGCCTTAGGACAAACCCACACTCGACAAGGCGTTGTATTCGTGGGACAGTGTTCATCTCGGGGCTTGTTGGCGTTGCTATGGAGGCTCCGCCTTGAAGCTTGTCGAGGGCTTTGGGGAACACTGGTCGGAGTGCGAGTGACCCTGAGTCGAAGGCTTGCGGCGTCAGGCACAGGTCTTGGTCGAGCCTCAGCGGCTCCGATCATCGTTCACCCGAGGCACTGTGGCTTTGGCGAAGGCCCTGACTTCTTCCAGGCCCATAGGGCTCCTTGTTTCGTGGTGGGCTGGATCGGCCTACTGAGCTTCTGGTTGTTTCGGATGATAATCCCTTTTTATGAGGGTAGAGTCTGGGTTGTGGGGTACCCCAGGTACAAGTATTCGTCACTTGTAGACACCTTAAGATGTTATCTATTGTAAAACCTGTCTTTAGTTTACCTTTAGAAGATATAGAAGAGTATATAAACACTAGTCATCTCTACCGATGTGCATGCTCTAAGTGCCATGAATGTTTATTTGTGGACGGGATTTTTCTCGTATCAGAGATGCTAGAGTTGGTAAGGGCTTGTACAATGATGTGATGTCAACCGTCTGTATGCTTTGTCACGTAAAATTTTTGCTAACATGAGGATACAGAAATTGGAGATGGAGTATAGCTATCTTTTTGTGAAGAGACGACCATATAAAAGCATAACTCGTCATTGTATGAGTTATTGTCTATAATAAATAATTTTTCCATGCTGTAATTAAAAGATTATAGGATCTCATAGAGACAACTATATGATATCATCCATTGTAGAAGTTTTTTTTAGTTTTATCTTTAGATGACATAGATTAGTATATAAATAGCAGTCATCTCTACTATTGTACATGCCTTAAGAACAAGATATGGTTAGGCCTCAAACAAGATATTAAGGGGTGGGTTGGTGCCATCAATCAGTTTGGCCTTGATGCCTCCTTGTTGGAACCGAGGCACTATTAAGTTGATGGCCTCACATTTTAGTCTTGAGGTAGTATGTACCAAACATACCTCTTGTGAGGCGTTTAAAATTCTAAGCAACACTTGAGGCCTAAGAAAAGTTTTTCTAAGAAATGATTTCAAAATAACCAGAAAAAAGATGATTATTGACTCATAATTTAAACAAATTGTCTATTGCCTAGTTTACATGTGCTCTTTTTTGTAGTGCCCGTCTTAATGTGGGTATATAACATCCTTTTCTTCATAGTAAACATAACTGATCACAATAATTTTATGTGTTTTCTATCCACATTTGTCGCATCCCAATTTTTGCTTTTGAATTGGTTTTATGTATTTTACTATTTTGTGAATTTTAGAATTTTTATTGCAATTTAAAACTTATTATGGATTTTTTTTAGTCAAAAATGAAAAATGATTTAATATGATTAATGTTGAAGTGGATAATTGTAAAAACTATTTTTTTTGAGTTTTATTTGTTCTAAGGTATTTTACAAAATTTTCTGAGATTTTTCTAAGTCTATTTTCTATTTATTTAAAGTTCATTTGTATTTTTTGTATTTTCTAAAAAGAAAAGGTATTAAATTTTTCAAAAAAGGCTTCGGGACAAAACCAATTCGTTTGGCCCGAGTCTACTGTTTGGCCCAAGTTTTCATGCCAAAGCCTAGTGGCCAAGGCCTAGCGTGCCAGCCAACCCTCTAGTCTGCCCTGCATGCTGCTGATAGGTGGGGCCTACATGTCATTGTCTTCTTCCTCTTATGTCCGAGCAGGACTACAGTGCCATGTTCACCATAGATTCCATCTCCATTCTATGTGCTACGTGGTCACCTAGGGCTATTTAAGGAGCACCTTGGGTTTGCAAGGAGTCAAGCAACTAAAGCCCTAGATTTGATTTCTTCTTTTCACTACCATTGTTCCGGATTTTGGGAAATTTTGTGCGTGCCATCGCTGAAGAAGGGTCGATTTGTCATCAAAGGTGATCCTCGGAGCTCTTGATCTACCCTACATTGCTCACCGTGTTGTGTTTCATCCGGTGCTTGCATAATCTCGTTGAGTGGAGTTCCGAAGGTCGTTGTCATCTTCAAGCCTATGTTGTCGTTGCTATTTTGCTCACCGTTGTTGCTATGATTTGTCAAAAGCCGTGACGCCAACATTACAATGTTTGCCTCTCCAAGACCTTGCTGTAGAGACCACTTGGGGTCATCGAGTATCAATGTTGTCAACCATTGGTCCTTGAGCTCCGCTAGGCTGACGTGGTCATCTCTACACTTGACACATGTAGGGTGACGTCAACGTGGGTCTATGCATGGACTTGGTCCATGTGAGCCTAGAGTATAATGTGTGGGGCCCACATGTCAGCTTTCATTTCTTTTAAAATCTAGAAATTCATTTTTTATTTAAAAATAACCATCAAACCCACTTGTTAGAGAATATTTTGGGAATATTCTATTTTCTCTCTTTTTTCTGATTTATTTGTTCAAAGGATCTTTCGAGAGTCCGTTCTCCTTCATATGAACTCCGATTGAGCCCATTCAAAATTTTAAATATATGTAAATTCAAGCCCTACCTTTTGATGAATTTTATTTAATTTTTGGAGTTCTGTATTTTCTCTGCTTTGTATTTATTTTGGCTTTTACTGTTGGTTTCACATAGACATTGAAGTGTTGAGAGCATTCGAAGGTGAAAAGTTGACTCAAATTTAAGGTCTAGATCAAGATCAGGAGTTATTCCAAGGTAATTTCGCTATGATCATGTTGAACTCAGGTTTATAAATGTTATATTGTTTTAATCTATTGTATGTTATTTTAAGTTATATAGTTTTCAATTAATTTGAGAATTAGTTATTCAACTCATTTGAATTATATCTACTTTGTCATTTACTATGCCAAATTTATTTATGACCCTAGAATGGATAATTATTAGTTGGTTGCTAGTATATACCAATGTGAATTGGTTAGACCATATATAGCTTGCTTAGCCATGCCACGAATAACTAATGTCTTTTGGAAGTGCAAATTCAAATTTGACTAATGATATATGGAATTTTTTTATAAAAAGGGTATGTCATGTGTGGTCACACAACGGTATTGAATTATTGATGATATGTGTTGTACGATAATTAACTGAGGTGGTAAATGATTTTGATTGAGGCAAGTGACAAAGGTTGTGTGCCAGGGTGGTTTTAGGGTCAAGGATAACTAACTAGATGGGGTGAATAGAAGGTTTTTAAAATTCTTTGGCTCTAATACAATAATTTGACAAGTATGACAAGAATTAAAATCTTTCATAACTAAGGCCTGAATAAACTAGATTTTACTAAGTGCATCAACAAACTAGGTCTAACTAATATGACAATTCTAATAAGACAATTAAACAATGAAATCACTATGAACGTAAATTGCTCTAATGAGAGCAACAAATATGCAAACCAAGAGATGAACACAAAGATTTATCTCATGGTCTCGAAAACTTGCCAATCTCTCCTAATCCACATTGAGATAGCTTGAATGAATTAAGTAGGCTCCTTGCACAATTTAGCCTTCCTCAAATCACTAGTGGTAGCTCTTTTTGGCTCCGGGTAGGTGAACTCCAACTTTTGCACCAATATCGGGTCACTTCACAATCTTCTTTGAATAGATCACCGATTTCTCCTCCAAGCTATCTAGGAGTCGGAAAACTCTAAGAGAAAAGACAAATAATGCTTACTTAAAGATGATCAAGTATTATAATGGCTCAAGATCAATTCTCATACTTGAATGCCCTCAACAACCACTAAAATGAGAATTGAATGCTCAAGGATGAAGAGATAAGTGCAAGAGCTTCACAATGCTCAAGGATGAAGAGATAAGTGCAAGGGCTTCACATGAATTCAATAGGGTTCTAATAAGCCCCTTTGCTATAGGACAGGGGTATTTTTAGCCCCCAACCACTCAATTAGCCTTTACACCTAGAAATCTAACTTTCCTGCCAAAATTGGTACTATCGACATGTATGAGGCGATAGTGTCGATCTCATGATTAACGATCAGAATAGTGCATTTAATGCATAGGTACTAGCATTGCTACAGTACCCTCGATACTATTGCCAACTAAAGTCCGGTAGTGTTGATTTTTGTGTCTCAGGAAATACCCTAAAAAGATATTGTCTAGAAAATATGTATCGCCAACTATTGGTCGGTACTACCGGACTTGCGATAGTACCGACCAATAACAGCGATAGTGTTGATCTTCAAAACACTCATAAAGAAGCCTTTCTGTAAAATAACTACCGGTGACAATAGGGCGGTACTACCAGACTTCGAGTAATACCGACCATGGACTGCGGTAGTGCGATTTTGCCAACAGCAGAACTGCGGTAGTGCCAATTTTGCTAATGGCAGAAACAACTTCTTTGGAATTTAACTACCGCACCATGAGGGTGGTACTACCAGCCTGGCACTAGTATTAGCCTTAATTTGCCGGTAGTGCTGATTCCAAGAAGTCAACATGATTTTCCAAAGAATTTTTAATGCATATACACAACCATGTATGAGCATGATTTGAGTCATAATTTTTAAGCATTTTTAAGCTACTATCCAATGATCTCTTTTAATATTATGGCACCTATTTTAGCTATCTGATCTTTCTTCTAAACACCGAGATCGATAAAAACTATAAAAAAATCCTTATAAAGACTTTTATACCTTAGCATTGATCTTGAATCATCATTAGACATGATTATTCACAATTTCACCTTTTTCATGTGCAATAGCGAGGACTAACCTTTTCTCATGTACTCAAAAGAATATGTTGGTCCTTTAATTTTGATTGTCATTAATTACCAAAACTCAAATAAAAATAGGGGCCTAGATACTTCATGGGTCAGTGTGACATTTAGGTTGAAGATTCCGTGTGAATTTTTTTAGTATTAGTAACTGAGATTTATTTAGAAGTGTTGCCTTGGTAAATTAAGGACTTAACCTTGTAAACCATTGAACTGGGCTAATTATACAACCACATGTCTGTTATAGGCTAGATCTAACTCAGTAAGTTTTCAAGTCTTAACATGTGATATCTCAGGAGGATAACCAAGCCATGTGCGCGATTGAGGAAGATGTGTGTTACAGTGGCTCCAAATCTTGAACAATGATTGTCCCTAGTTCAACGATAAATCCCTCTTATTTTTCTACTTTGTGTGTGGGAGGGATAATGAGAACAGTTTTATCGAAATTTTCTATGTTCAGATAGATTTTCTGAAAAGTTTTGTTATGATCTTCTTGTCGCATGTCTAAGGAAGTGTGTCATTGCATGATAATAAGAAATTGATCATATCTTATAGATAAAGTGTATAACATCTCTAGAGTGTCAACCTATTTGAATAGTCATGCCCTTGGTTATGGATAATGCTCAAAAATTTCACATAAGAGTTAGATTTTATAAAATAAAAACTTGAAAAAGGGAGACTGTGTGCCAATAAAAGTAATGGAATTTGATTTAAGCTATATGCCGGTTTATTTTGAGAAATACTCAAAAGCTTTATTATCACTATTATTGTTATTTATTTTACTACTATTTCAATTTATATATTGTATTTAATTGAAAAACTACTTTATTATAAAATAGCCATGATAGTCATTTCTTTGGAATAAGCATTGCATTTAGTTATAATAAATTTGCATTCTATACATAACTTGTTAAGTGCTTTATATACTCATCCTTACCATAACAAATCCATCAATTGAAGAGGAGTCTACATCTATCATGTAGGAGTTTCAAGAGAAGGCAAGTTACTAGGAAGTGAATCTTATCAATTATCTATGACAAATTGATAGGTTATCTACAAAGTTTTCCATTCCACTGTTGTCATCTTTCTTAGAGTTTTAAGCCTTGTGAGGCCGATAATGTAAAATCGACCTTAAGGTCAATCAACTATCTTTTACTCAATAAATAATCTTTTATTATGTTTCCGTAGTGTTTGATTGTGATATTTCATCTATGTTATTATTGTGTGCACTAGCATGATCCTAAACTAGTGTAGTATTTATGGAGATCCGAATTTACATATTCAGGTCCCTACAACAATGTTCTCGATGACATATGCTTTTTGTCAAAAAAAATGTTTTAAGGTCCATAGTTGATTTAGTGCATTATATATTTGCTTATGACATCTAGAAATTTAGTAGTCTAGAAAAAAAACAATTGTTGAAGCTAAGAGACCAACTATGGGTCTGTTTGGTGGAGCTTAGATCCCAGTTTCATCTGAGATCTGAAACTTGTAGGCTAAAATAAAGTGAATTAAGTTTATATTTTTGGTCTAAAATGTAAACAAGATAATCCATCTAAACACGCTTAATGTACTCACAGCTCCAGCTCCACAGATCTGATGGAGCTAGAAATACCAGTCCCACCAGATCCACGGATCTAGTGGAGTTGAAGCACTACCAAACACACCCTATATCTCGCCAACCTAACATCTTTCTCCCCACTCTTCACATGTCCAAACAGTAGGATCAAGTATCATTTTTTTTACATTAATCAAAATACCCTTTAGGAGCATATGTTCTTCTTTCATTGTGTAGTGGCATTCCATCCGACCCTATACTTGGCACCTTGTTGCATGATCAACTAATGGATGGAAAGCATGAAGTTAATTCCAAAGAATATTTGCTGGCAAAAGCGAATCAAGGAGATCGATAATATCGAAGTGAAGCTAAAGATCGTCCAAGAACTTTTGTGACAATCACGTTTTAGTTAGATTATCGAGTTTTTCTTTTGCTCACAAAGTTTGGATTTTGTTAAACCAAATTGCACAGAAAAATACAACAGGTTAATGTACAATAGGATAATACCCAAACGCTTAATAAAATCTAACATTTCACCTCAAAGATATAAGCTTTCTGTTATAGGTTCTGTTTGGAACAGTTTCTGATTGTGCAGATTTTGGATTCTCCAAGAATCGGGTAGATGATAGTTTCTGATGCTCTAAGAATCTAGATTCTGAATTCTTGAAGAAGCTTCTTCCACAATCAGAAATAAATTTGTACACAAAATCAAAAACTATCACACACCTTATTCTCATAGAACTCAGAATCTGTACAATTAGAACTGTCTTAAATAGAGCCATATCTAACGACTTACATTTAACTGCACAATTCACTCTACTTTACTATCATCTACTATATCTAACGACTTACATTTAACCGCCAGAAATCTAGTTTCACATGGTAACAGGACCAGAAAAATTATGTGCCAACACGACGACCCCATCAATATTCAGTAATTCACCAAATGGAATAAAGTAGTAGTATCCCACAAACATGCATGACAAGATCAAGAGAATTAAGCATCTACTTAGTGGCAGGTTTACTTTCACGCAACTTTGCAGCTTCTCTGTTCTCAAAGCACTACTATTATAACATCTAGTACATTCTTGTTGACTTTGTAAGTCAACATACTTTGATGTTTCCATTTCTCATTTTCCTGGACCAAACCATTATGTATCAGCAGTATTTCAATTCTCAAGTTACACTGCAGTCACATTCAATCTTATATGATTTTTATCTCAAAATAATCTTTTTTTATCAAATTAGTAAGAGATGTGCTTCTATGCTTATCCTTTTAAAAGTTATGTAAATATTAAAGTATAAATAAAGGGTAGATGGTGATTAATTATCACTTTGTTTGCTTCAAAATTTGTATAACTTGTATTAAGAGGAAGACATAGAAGCACTGTTTAGTAAGGATGTGTTTGGTTGGTGGGATGAGATTGAATAGAATAGAAATTGTTCGACATCTATTAGGAATATTACTCAAATTTATATCCCTCTATTTAGGATAGGATGATTCCATTGAAACAACTAAACATATATGGATGATATTTTTCTTAAGCCATCCTATATATGTTACTTAGTACAAGCAACCAACACACTCTAAGTAAACCTAATTGAACCAACACACCCTAAAGCCTTCTTTAGGAGGCCCATTCCTGATCGAGATCCCTATGAATGGATCGGAATTTTAGGCTAAAATCTCGACCTATCCATAGAAATCTTGGCTGGGAATATAACTCCAATCAAGGCCTAAGTAAACCTAATTGAACCTTAGGAGGCACTTATAGTGTTAGAAAAACAAGCAGCTTTAGCCGTAGAACTTTGTTGTAATATACGGAGTATTTCCTAATTATCCACTTGCAGTGTGAGGCGAGGCCTACACAATGCTGCTGGACAGTGGGGCCCTGCAGTGGACAACCACTTGAATCATCGAAATGCTTCTTGCTTCATGCCCTGCTGCTTTTGGACAAAGTGACCACTTGGATGGCGTCACCTTCCCATCCAAATCCAATTGGCAGCTTAGCCGCGGCCACAAATAATGCAAAATTACGTCTCAAAAAAAAAAAAAACAATGCAACATTGCTTCCGATATGTTTGGCACAGCTCTAACTCTACTAAAATCCATAGAGTTGGTGGAGCAGAATATTACTAACTCCAGAAATTTACAGAGCTGAAGCTATAGGTACATTAAGGCCCTGTTTGGCAGAGCTCCAGATCCCAGCTCCAGCTCAGATCTGAAACTTGTATGCTATAATAAAGTGAATTAAGTTTATATTTTTAGTGTAAAATGTAAACAAGATGATCCACTTAAACACTCTTAATGTACTCACAGCTCCAGCTCCATAAATTTCTGGAGTTAGGAATACCCTGCTCCACTAACTCCACGGATTTTGGTGGAGCTGGAGCTGTCCCAAACACCCCCTAAGAGTGTTTAGATGTGTCATCTTGTTTACATTTTAGACTAAAAATATAAACTTAATTCATTTATTTTAGCCTACAAGTTTTAGATCTAAGATGAAGTTAGGATCTAGAACTCTACCAAACAAGACTTTAAATATGTGGACAACTGTTGTTTCCATACAACTCTGGCTACGTGAGTTCAATGTTTATGTGGTGATTTGTACATGAAGGTCTTTCTATGAGTTAAAATATACCATAGTGTATGAGCCTGTTTGGCAGGGATTCAGTTTCTTCAGATTCTGAGAATCTGGTGAAGCTGAAAATTTTAGCTTCACCAGATTCATGAAGCTGGAGCTGTGAGTATAATAAGAGTGTTTAGATGAATCATCTTATTTACATTTTAGATTAAAAATACAAACTTAATTCACTTTATTTTAACCTATAAGTTTCAGATTTCAGATGAAGCTGGAATCTGGAGCTCTACCAAACAGACCCTATATATACTATATACTAAGATGTATACGATTCGCTTTCACGTCGATCAAAATATATAATTTTGCCCTCATATAGGGAGTTGTAATATACTATATATGGTAGTTTTACTAAGTAGCTTTGAGGTACGTAGGATTCTCACAGGAATTTTCTAGAGAACTTTTAATTAAGTGAAACTAGTCATATGTCCGTGCGTTACAACGAAAACTCAATTTGTGATAAAAAAGTTTATTTACAAAGAGCACTAATAGTGGCAAAGGTGGGTAATTAAAAAGTAATGGCAAAGGTGGGTAATTAAGAGCACTAACAGTGGTAAAGATAGGTAATTAAAGAGTAGTGGTAAAGATGGATAATCTTAATAAAATAATACGAAAATAAACTCTTATTTTATATAGTATAAAGATTACACCAACATTGGTGTGTGCAAAGGCACAATCCGACGCCGTTTTCTCTCTGGTTGCTCCACTAACTGTGCATTGTTTAACCTCACGGTGCCTATCCGCAAAGCCAGCAAGTGGCTGTCCCTTGTGAGTTTACACGCAACTCTAGCTAAAAAAGACTCTTGCTTTGCCCATGCAATAATTTACAAATTAAAAGTTGGCAACCGAAAGCAAGGTATCTCTAGGAGAATATGTAAAAGCCAGGGCTTGGCATGGAGAAATACCGAGAATTAAATTCACCTGCGACGAGACTGACTCAAGTCATGCAAACAAAAAAAAAACAAATATTCTCTTGAGATGGTACAGAGATATATTTCTAGCTAGGAGAAGGATCTACGAGACACATATTTGTATATGTTTATCCTTCGAAGCTCACTAGCCATGCCGATATTTGTAAGCTACCAAACTCTAGCTCAACAAGATTCTCAAAATTAGAAAAAAGAAAATAATGTGGCATAACATGCATTATGGTGGACGGACCTGAAGTCTTCTCTCTCTCTCAACATGAGAGAGAGAGAGATAGAAAGACATCTGGTTTCTCTCTCTTAGGCAAGCAAGGCTATTGTACCAGCCACACTATAAAAGGCCCTCACCAACCCATGGCTTCTCATCACCACCCAGAGCCAAACAGGATCGATCACTTAACGAGACCACTAGCATTAGCATTTAGCAAAGAAGAGACAAGAGCAAGATGTACAACGACCATCGGCGCCATGGCGAGGTGGCCAGCCTTGGCTTCCTCTCACCTCCAAACCCTTCTTTCTTTGCCGCTCACCACCACATGAACATGGCCTGGCCGCCTCTGGCCAACTTCCCGCCCTCCTTTGAAACACCGGCAACGTTCCAAGAAGCCACTGCTTCTGCTCTACTCGCCGCCGCCGGCGACGAAGCGGCTGCTGCCTTTGAGTTTGAGACGATCGTCCTAGAAGAAGCGGTCCACCTCGACGGCGGCAATGGCTCGCCCAGCTCGGGCTCCGACGCCGGGGGCGGCTACTGCCAGCAGAGCGTGGCTGCCGAGGCGAAGGAGGAGAGGCGGCGGCGGCGGATGGTCTCGAACCGGGAGTCGGCGCGGCGGTCGCGCATGCGCAAGCAGCGGCAGCTCAGCGAGCTGTGGGCGCAGGTCGCGCACCTCCGTGGCGCTAACCGCCGCCTCCTCGACGAGCTCAACCGCGCATTGAGGGGGTGCGGCGATGCCCGGCGCGAGAACGCCCGGCTCAGGGATGAGAAGGCCGAGCTGACCAAGAAGCTCGAGCAGTTGTTGCAGACGGCTCAGGAGAAGAACTCCTCCTCGACCTCGACCAATCACAGTGGCTGCTCCTCCGACCCATGCAAGAACAGCACTACTAGTGCTACCGAATGAATATTCGTATTATCCAACCAAATTTTTACTTGAGAGGATAACAATTACTATATCAGTAATAATTTGTATAACTAAACAATGATAATTAATAGCGATGGAGGCATGCATGCATCCTGTGATCAATTTACCAATTTGGAGGAGGAATTTTTTGTACTATTTTGGTGCATGCTTATCTTCTGCGGATAAATTAACATGGATCAGATGTATTATTTGTAAGTTGCAAACTTTGCGATCAAGAGAACAGTAGGAACAGTTAGAGAGCAAGAAAGGATCGTAAACCAATGAGAACGAGGAGGCGTGTATAAGCTGTAATGCGGTGCAACTATACGAGGGGGAAAAAATGGTGCCTTCAACTATGATGTCATGAGCCCAACTTGCATGTAATGAATTATATGCTTTGCTGTTGCTAATGGATTGCATACTTTGTTGATGTCAACTTACGTACCTACCTGCTTCTGCCATCTTTCGGTATAGTTGAGTAGCGCAGGGGCTATTTAACCGTGCTGTATCAAACAAGGTTCGGTGTATGTATCAAACAATTCTGGTACGAATGTAGCATCAAGATCTGAACCACATATCCTATTCATTGAGATGCTTGTCGGATATGATTCCAAAGAATCTTGAGCAAAAAGCTCGGTAACATGTTCCAACGTATAAATCCCAATGCCAAATGCATAAACGTGTAGGTTTTGTTTATCCAAATGGAAAGAGCAACTGATGATTAAAAAACAATGCATAAATAAGCATGTTGATTTCACTTGCAAATATGAGCTAGCTCTGCGAAGATTCCAGCATCAACGTTTACAAGAATGCGCACAAAGAATTCAGTTGCAAACATGCATGATAGCTCTTAAGATTTCACTGCCAAATGTAAGCATTACTGATCTTTGACAGCATGTGGATGTACATAAATTACACTTCACAGGAAAAGGAAGGAAGGGGTACATGTCATCAATTGCAAAATCGTATGGCTGAAGATAGAAACGGCACCAGTGCACCAGCACCAAGAAAAATGCAGAGCAGAGCAGACCAAAAACAAATCTAGAGCCTGGTGATGCACTGCGAGTGCAAGTGCTGTATCAGGTCAAGAATGTCCAAGGGTACGTGTGAACACAAAGGAGAAAGATGCCCACCAGCGTGAGATGCTCACATCGCAGGGCCCAAGCAACAGTGATTAAAAGGACAGGTGCCCCGGCTTGCGCTGCGCACGGTGGAACAAGCACCAATGCACCATGCAATGTCTCGCGGTGGTGGCAATGGAGCTTTCCTTACAACAGGAGGAACCAACTGGAAAGTACAGGAGCACTTCAACAAACTGCACATCCCAGGAGCCAATTTACCAGTGCAGATACAGTTGCATGAAGATAAGAATGGCTGCAGTTCAGGTGTGCCTGTTCATCCATCTGCTCATCATGATTCTAGGGGGCACTCGCAGATTGAAAGTTGAAGCTTGCCATGGATGTTGCACGGATGCACTGAAATAATTGGCATTGGAGGCTGTGGACTGTAGGTACTGGAAACAGAATATTGGGCGACAAGATACTAGTGCCCTACAAATGACAACACAAGCAGAGAAGGAATCGAAAAATATGCAAAGATTGAGGATATGACCCTGGTGACAGGTAAAAAGTTGAAAACATCCCGCAGAGGAATAATATCAATATCAGTATACTTCCCATAGAATTGTAAGTTGAATAGCTCTCAGTATGCTCCTTACATTCAAAGGTCTACAAAACGAAACTATCAATGGATCAGAACATCTCTAAAGTTAATTGCCATTGGTAATTTGCATGCTTCAGGCACTAACATTAAGAATATCAAGTAGTGGTTAGTGATGCAACTACCTCGCCCTTATCCCATCAGGTCTTCATGGATAGTTGCCAGTTTGCTACTTGCCAAGTGTTCAAGAGTTTTTTCAGCTGCCAAATGTTCTACTTATTTCTTCGACAAAGCTTGATCAGCCAGAGATGGAAGATTGTCCTTGGTAGAGTAGCCAGCTGTCAGAGATGGAGAAATGTCCTTCTCAGTGTAGCTCTTCTCCCGGTAAAATTTTGTTGTGTCCACAAATTAACTTGCCACCTAGAAAACAAAAAAACAAAACAAAACAAATGGTTGCTACAGTGTAATTTCAGAACAGTATTTGGAAAACACACAAACGGAGAGACAATTGCAACTGCTTAACTGAATGGTCTCCGACTGGATAGTAATTTCTTCAAACACATCTCCTGTTCACAGAATGGTGAAAATGGGGAAAAACTATTACACAAAAGCTCCATTGCAAATACTTAAGAACAAAACTAGAGTTTGAAGTCAACTATAAGTCGAAAAATGAAAGAAAACTTTGCTATCACACCCATTCTTTGGGTATCTGTACATAGCAAGTAAGGCATATGAAATGGATATTTCTCAAGAGATGGCTACAGTTCATACATAACATTAGAGGTATAAATAGTTGAACAGGTAATAACGTGCAATTCAAAGAACATGCAATCATGGAGCACATTGTGCACTTCTAACATGAATGTTAGGCTTGGCTACTTAAGAATATATTGGATTTCAGTTTAAATATCATTAGTGTGTCTGATTGCATCTTGAGGCAGAATCTTAATTCAGATTATTTTGTTTTTCAATTCAATGGATCCTGCATCAGATGTCTCTCCCTCCATCCATCCCTTCCGTCTATATATGTAATAATAATTAGCATCAGAAACAAATTATACATAGGCTTTACCAGAGTTTTGTTAACACTAAGTGATCATGAATATAACCTGAAGATTCCAATTTAAGATTCAAAATCAATTGCCAAGGCAGCACCTAGGCGCTAGGCTACACTCTGTTGCCTAGCCCATCATTCAGCCTAATCGGCACGCTAGGTGCCTGTGTGCCGCCCACCTAGCGCCTAGGGGAACACTGGCAAAAATGTGAAAATAAAATCTATTACAGATGAACAGCAATAGTCAAATAACTTAACCAAACAGATATCAAATTGCCTGAAACTAAACAAGCAAAACTGTTCTAGTCCTTAATTTACCATGTCATACAATTATCGTAGGACTGCAGTGTGCTAGTACCTTTATCAAAAGCCTTTCTAGAAAAGTATTTAGCCTTCACACGAGCTACAAGCACAGCCTGATATTTGTTGACTTTCTCTTCATGCTCTAGGGCTTTTGCTTCCCTATGCAGAGTGCTACAAGAAATTTTACTGTCAGAATTCATTATTTCTCCTTGTGACTAAGCAGCAGCTTAAATCCACAAGAATAATATACAAGTTCACAACCCCAAATCATTTGATCAAATAAGAGGCTGCATAAAAATCCAAGATGCGTTTTCATTTAGCAGCAGTGCAACACCAAATAACAGTTGCTTACTGTGGAGATAATGGCGAAAAATTAAAAAACGAAATAGAACCTAACTTGAAAATACAAATAGAGTTTGCCTTCCAAAGGCTAAAAGCTTAACCCACATGGATTCAACATAAGCTTTGATAGAAACAACATGATGGCAGTAACAGAAGACTTTAAAGTCAAGCAGAAAAGTGTCCTTACACCAATTCTATGCCATATTATGATATCTCCAAGTCCAATAACCCTTTTTATTGCGAAGATTGAGTTGGCCATATCATAGTAACAGAATACGGGGTCGAGGCTGCGATCCATGTACCCGGGTCGTCGTCCCAGATCGAAGGTTGGGGTCGCCATATCGTCGTGCGCTTCCGCGCGGCTCCTCGGCCTCTTGCTGCTTTCGATCGGCTGAGACATCACCGTCATCCTCCGACCGGTGTCGCCGGTCGCCATCGCCGCCAGCGCCCGTCGCTTCGCTTTGTGCGGCGCCGTCACTCTTCTGCACCAAGCGCAGCGGCCGCTTCTTCGCCCGTGAAGCCATCGTGAAGAGACAACGGGTTTCCACGCCGGCGTCCGCTGCGAATGGGGGCGGGGAGCTGATCGTCCTGTTGCGTGACAACCCGAGGCATCTTTTTATTCGGACTTCAAAACTGAGAACTGATTTGGTTTCTTCGTTCGGGTCCGGCTGTAGTTTCAAAAACCGTGCAGTTTCGTTTGCTCCAACCGAGAGGCTTGTTGATCTCTGTGTCTGGACTTTGACAGTTTGACCCTTGGACCATGAAAGAATTCGTTCATGTCCTTGTATCGATCTGGGATCATCGACCCATATGCATCGGGATCACGTACCAAATCCTTGGTTCTCGTCCCAAAGGGGTATACCCACTTCGTACCTTATTTTTTTTCAAGTGTCGACCCACGTCCCGCGACCCCGTACCTCGACCCCTTCGACCTGGGAACTTTGTGACTATGGGCCATATGAATTCATCAAATAAAATGTGATTTTAATGCTGAACTGTTAGCCCAGAGAGATTTAAAAAACATCTTCAATTAACAGTGACTGTGAATTTTATGGCCATTCCAAGTTGGAGATACTCCCTTTACAAGCTTCCTAGGGCCAGTTTCTCAGGAAGAATAGTTGTTGCTGTGGTAAGATTTTTAGTTAGGAAATAAGAACTAAGGAGGTGTTTCACAGGAATATTTTGAACTCATTAGCTCTACATTTCTGCAAACCTAATTTCTCACACTATGAATTCTCAACATAACCAGATGAAAAGCTGCAAGATCAAAATCATCTCATATCATTCATTTTTCCTTATGAACTATTTTTGTCCATTCACCTAATTGTTTTAGCACCATGCCCAGGAGAGCTCGCATGCGAACGCGCAAACAAGCAAGCGCATGTAGGTAGCATTTTGTTGATGGAGCTTGCTTATTGCCAATAATTTTCAACTTCTAAGCGATCATTCTAGAACATCCAACAACGACTCTTGTCCAAGTCACAGACAAGCAAAAGACCAACACTTTCAACTCAAGACAACACAGGACAGTGCACCTACTTCTTGCACTTAGTAGAACCGCTTACTAATAGATACATTACGGAGAGCATCCATTCCTGGTGGCAATTGCACAAACACAGTACACGCATTGCGGAAAGCCAGAAACAGTATGGAAACAGGACAAGAGGGGCGGGCAAATGGGCATTACGAGTTCTCCTCCCACAGAAGCCGTGGCCTGGACTCCTGCGCGACGGCGGCGACGAATCCTGCCTCCTGCACGGGGAGAGATCAGAAACCCTAGGTGTTCAGTGAGCTGAGCGGCGACACGAACGGAGATTATGACTCGAGAGCGAGACAGGGAGGGAGGCGGTACCTTGTCGGGATGACGCCCCACGGCGAGGTGCAGACCAAGGCCAGCGCTGCTCCCGTATGGGGAGCGCCGGCGGTGGGGGAACATGGGGAGGACGGTACTTGGAATGTTGGCGGTGGCTGACAGAACTATAGAACCGGGGCGTGAGTAGGGTGACCATTCGGTTTTTCGGTTTAATTAGTTCGGTTTTTTATTTTAAAATCATTCGGTTTTTAAAAATTAGGATCCGAATTTCTCAGACAAAAATAAAAATTAAATTAAATTAAATTAACCGAAATATTTCGGTTCGGTTAATTCATTTTTTTGTTAACCGAAATATGAATAACACTAGATAGATTAGATTTGGACCTTCTCATATTACAATACAGAGTATGGATAAAACAACACAATATTCATATGTTATTATAATATAAACATAATAGACCGTATGAATATACTAAACATATGCATAAATGTATTATAACATAAGAATTGTTTAGTGGCTTTAGAAAGAATATTATAAAAGTGGTATTGTACATGAGACTATTTGGTTATTGTACATGGAAGCGAAAAACCGAATCGAACACCGAAAACTGAATTATATCAAAACAAAAACGGAACCAAAAATCAAAAATAAAAAAACCGAAATAATCGATTAATTCGGTTCCGGTTTAAAAATACTCACCCCTAAGCGTGAGTAAAAAGAAGTGGGGAGCAAGGTTTGAAATCTGATATTTTTGTGGGGCCAAAATCAAAAATCTTGTTGAGGTCTCAAAATTTTCAGATAAATTCTGAATTAAATAAATTTAAATCCTGTTTTTTGCACTAAGAAAACCAATATTTTGGCCGGAATTCCTGAAATCTCGACGAGATTTGTTGAGATTTTATTGCATTTGCATCGAGTGAAAAAATGGTTCATACGATGTTGAAAAATTTTAAAATTTTTTGTGGAGGGTTCAGTGATGTTTCCATAAAAATTTGAGATGATTATCAAGATTGAGGAATTTTTAAAAATTTAAAAATTGTTATTATCCTGATAAAACGCCGACCGGCAAAGTTGAACCATGAAAATGGGAACAAACTATCTTAGAAAATTTTGAAATTTTGTGTGCATGGTTACAATGCATTACTAATATTCTCATAAAATTTTCATATGATGATCAACCTTCATGAATTTTTAAAATTTTGAAAAGTACTATTGTCTGATAAAAGCTTTATCGGCAAACTTCAACTAAATGAAAAATAGTCCAAACCAAGTTAGAAAATTTTGAAATTTTTTTAAATGGTCCTAATGTATCATTAATATTTATATAAAATTTTTAGATGATAATCAAGCTTCAATAATTTTCAAAAATTCTGACGGTGCTACGTATTAATAAAAGTCTGATGATTAATACATAGATTTGTTTTAGCAATAAAAAAAGGTTTAGAATTTTGAAAATTTTACAGAAGAGTGCTAACGAAATTCTTAAAATCTCATAAAAATTTTGAGTTATCATCATACTTTAGTGAATTTATAAAATTCTTACAAAGACATTGTAAATGTTCTCTCCGTTTTTTAAAAAAATATAACAAAGGAAGTTCAATACTTATATAGTTTTGATTGAGTAAACAGAAAAGGTTATTTTTAAAAAAAATTTAGAGAAAGGTACTGAGGCAATTCTTAAGCTCTCATAAAAATTTTGGATCATGATCACACTCGAGCAAATTTATAAAATTTTGACAAGGATACTGTCTCAATTATGTTCATTCTATTTTTATTTTTAAAAGATAACAATAAAGTTCAATTATTTTGAAAAATTTTCTTTATGATCCTACATTATTAAAGATAGTACCATAAAATTTTTAGATCATAATCTAGCTTTTAAAATTTTATAAAAATCTGAAAGTATTTCTATCAAATATTAAAATGACTCAAAAATTCGGTTTTTCAACAAATTTTCATGGAAGATGACTTTCTTAAGGGTAATTAGACCAAATCCAATCAAATTCAGTCATAAAAATTCAAAAACCGATTAAAAAGCTAAAATTTTGGTGAGATTTGGTGAAATCTCGCCAAAATTTCCGAGATTACTGTAGTAATTTAATTTTTTTTTCAAATTTTTTACCCTAGACTGGATTTTAGAATCCGAAATCTCAACTGAGATTCCTAAAATTTTGACAGTTTGTTTTAACCTTGGTCAGGAGTTCGTCGAATGAAGTAATCCCCTTATACTTTTTTTTAAAAAAATGTAGCTTTCGCCTTTCACCATTATTTTTTATTAATATATTTATAACCTAGTTGACGAATACTCATACCAGGGATACCCCCAGCAGGCCGGAATCCCAAATGGGCCGTCTCAGGCACAGCTCTGGCCGAAGGTTTCATTGGGTCACGAAGGACCCTTGACTCCGATCCAGCCCATCAGGGGGCGCTCTGACCTGGCTTCAGGTCGGGTGCTCCGCAGGCTCCGACCTTGCCTCAGGTCGGGCATCTCGCAGGCTCCGACCCGGGCGATCTCCGCTACAGGATCGAACATCATCGCCCCCCGACCTCGAGTTGGCCACTTGCCCCACGGACACGACGACCACGCTGGGGCAAGTGGCTCCTTCCCAAGGTGGTCAAGAGGCCGCCAAAGTCAAGCGCCAGGCCCTTCGCCCGTCATGCCTGTGGAGACACGCTCCCTCTGAGGCGACACGAGCCAGCGTGTGGCGTCGATGTCGACAAGTGCACAGAGGCGGTCGCACCTTCCCGGCAACGCCGCCGTTGTGTCTACCAACCCGGCATAGGATAAGCAGAACACATCGATCATCGGGACCAAGATCGGGACTCCGAGCGTAGAACACCCCTACTTTTCTTTTCCAAACTCCCGTGCAACATACTCCCTCCGCCTATATAAAGGGAGGCAGGAGCCTCAGGGAAAGGGATAATCCGATCTCGGACTCAATCCGATCTCGAACGACACATCCAAACTCACTCGAGCATATCGGAACACATCGAAGCTTCCCAGCACTCCCGAGCATACAGCTTTCACGAGCACACAACTCTCATTCCTCTCACTCGGACGAGGCGCTCAAGGTCTGCCCTTAGCCCTCGCTTGTAATCCCGTGCAGTCCTCTGCACCCAAGCAATATACAACTACCACACGAACTGGAAGTAGGGACATTCAGCCCGAACCAGTATACATCTTGGGCTCTCAGAGTCAACCATTCAAGGAGAGGGAACGCGCGGCCCCTTAACTTACAAATTTACTTGCCGGTTTTATGAAACAAGCGGTTAGCGCGCCAGTAGGGGCCATGGCGTCATCTTTGTCATCTCCGGATTCCCGCTTGCTTCCTTGATGGCTTTCTTCGCCCATGACGGCGCATCTGCGTTGAGGAGCCGGATCCGCTTCGGCACCCTCGACTTCATCGCCACCCTAGCGGGAGAGCTCGTGCTCGATCCCGCCACCTCTCGGGACCAGGCCTCCGCCAGGAGCCTGGACTCCATTGCCGACGTCCTCGGCAACCTCCGGCTTGAGGCCCCCTCGCGGACCCCGACGCTGGAGCCTGTCAAGCGCTGCGCCACTTCTGGCGACAGCGCGCGTGAGCTCGAGCGGGCGGCGACGTCACCCCCCGTAGGCTTGCGACTCGTGGCGATGGCCGGCTACGCGCCGACCTCCGTCCACGACTTGCTGGAGGTCTCCTCCAGCCATGACTCCAGCTCCGACACGGAGCACACTGCGGACGAGTTGTACTCTCGTGAGTGCAATATGGCGGGTGTGGCCGACTCGGCCGCAACCCCCGTAAGTCCAGGAACCGCCGCCTGGTGCGCCAAGGCGCAGGAGGCGGAGGATCGGCCTTGGCCTTGGCGAAACCTCGAGCTCGGCCGAGCTTCAGCGGCAGCAGCCAACAGTTGGAGGCTCGAAGGCCGTGGACAAACTCGAGGCGACACAGGGCAACACCAACCGAGCCCCCACGCACTGGCGCTGCGTGCACGCAGCGCCGCCAGTCCAACATCAAGCGGCGAGGGTGCGGCGGTCTTCCGTTCTTCCCCACACCGGCCGAGAATGTCACCGCGGAAGAAGCAATCTTTGCTCGCGGCATCCCCGAGCGGAAGACCCGGAGGCCAAGGCCACATACCGGAACCTCCAGGGTGGTGGAAGCGTCTTCTTGGCGGCACATGCAAAACTCCGGCTCCCACCACTCGGGGCTTCTTCCGACCACCGAAACGCCGCCGCCGGGACCAGCGGGGTCCGGCGAAGATGGCGCCGAACCTTGGCATGGCCAGGCCTCGCGCGCCCGGTGCGCTAGTGCCTGGGCGACAGTCGCGACGTCCACGCCACCCTCGAGGCGCGGAGGAGGGCGATAGACAAAGCGGCCTAGTCGTGGGCCGTGGACAGCGGCCGGCGCCACCACCGCAGCCCAAGCCCCGACGGCCTCGGGCCTCGGGTATTCTGTCAGGAGATCCGCAACGCGAATTTCCCTGCCAGGTTCCGGGCGCCTGTCAACATCACCAAATACACTGGGGCGACAAACCCAGTGTCTAGTTGGAAGATTACCGGCTCGCATGCCGGGCGGGGGGAGGTACTGATGATCTTTTCATCATCCAATACCTCCCCATCTACCTTGTGGACTCGGCTCGAGCCTGGCTCGAGTACCTGCCCGCGAATACTGTCAGGAACTGGGCCGACTTGAAGAATATCTTCGTCGGCAATTTCCAGGGCACCTACAAGCGCCCTGGGAACTCCTGGGACCTGAAGAGCTGCAAGCAGCAGCCAGGGGAGACTCTCCGAGACTACATCCGGCGTTTCTCCCAGCAGTGCAATGAGCTCCCCGACATATGTGGCGCCGACGTCGTTGGGGCGCTCATTTACGGCACCACCTCCAGGGCCTTGGTGCACAAGCTGGGCTGCGCCAAGCCCAGAACCACCAAGGAGCTCCTGAACATCGCCACCAACCACGCCTCTAGCGAAGAGGCAGTGGGGGCCATCTTCCAGAAGGGGAAGGTCAAGCAAGACGCCGCCGCTGAAGCCGGCGCCCCCTCCGACCGCTCCGACAAACCGAAGCGGAAGGGGAAGCAAGGCCACGAAGGCCATATGGTCGTGGCCGCCGACCGCCCTGCCAAGCAGCAGGCGTGGTAGGCGCCCGACCACTTTGAGAAGCTGATGGACAACCCGTGTCCGAACCACGGGTACCCCGTCAAGCACAAACTCCGGGACTGTGAATTCCTGAAGCGCTACCTCTCCACAGCCCCCACGTCATCGCGGGGCAAGGGGAAGCGAGACTAGGCACCAGATGCCGAGGAAAAGAAGGCGGACGCCGAGTTCCCAGAACCCGATGGCTGCCTCATGATCTTCGGCGGGCCGGCGTGCTACGCCGACATGCGGCGGCTCAAGCTCGCTTTCCGAGAGGTCCATACGGCGACTCCCGCCGCACCCAAGTACCTCAGGTGGTCGGAGTCACCGATCACCTTTGATCGGACCGACCACCCTGACCACGTTCCACAACCAGGGAGATATCCGCTGGTTGGTGCCCGTTAATGGGGCCAGCGCTGTCAAGGTGCTCATGGATGGCGGCGATAGCCTCAACATCTGTATGTTGAGACTCTCGGCGCCATGGAATCCTCGCTCGCGTCTCCGGCCGAGCAAGGTGCCTTCCACGGCGTCGTCCACATCCAGCGAGCCTATCCACTCGGCGGTCGACACGCCCGTCACCTTCGGGAGCCCAGACAACTTCCGCACCGAAACCCTCACCTTCGAGGTCGTGGGGTTTCCTGGCTCCTACCACGCCATCATGGGGAGGCTATGTTACGCCAAGTTCATGGCGGTCCCCAACTATACTTACCTCAAGCTGAAGATGCCGGGACCACGGGGAGTGATCACCGTGGCCTCGTCTTTTCAGCTCGCCTACAACTGTGAGCATAGTAGTTGCGAGCTGGCGTCAACGCTCATCACGTCCGCCGAGCTCGAAAACCTCCGGAGGGAAAACTCCGAGTTTGCCCCGACTCCAGCAAGTCGGGGCCAGGATCCTTCAAGTCCGCCGAGGACACGAAGGAGGTCGCGGTCGATACCGACGATCCGGCCAAGACCGTGCAGGTCGGAGCCACGCTCCTCGCCAAATAGGAAAGCGCGCTCGTCGACTTCCTCCGCGCCAATCGGGATGTCTTCGCAAGGAAGCCTTCCGACATGCCGGGAATCCCAAGGGAAATCGCCGAGCACTTCTTGAATATTCGACCTGGCTCAAGGCCGGTCGCCCAACGCTTGCGCCGCTTCGACGAGGAGAAGCGCAAGATCATAGGGAGGGAGATTGCTAAGCTTTTGGCCGCAGGGTTTGTAAAAGAGGTACGCCACCCTGAGTGGCTAGCTAACCCTGTCCTTGTAAAAAAGAAGTTTGGGCAATGGAGAATGTGTGTTGACTATACGAGCCTGAACAAGGCATGTCCCAAGGACCCTTTTCCATTGCCTCGCATCGACCAAGTCGTCGACTCCACCGTAGGGTGCGAATCCCTGTCCTTTCTGGATGCCTACTCGGGCTACCACCAGATAGCGATGAAAGAGTTCGACCAGCTCGCGACTTCTTTCATCACTCCGTTCGGCTCGTTCTGTTACGTAACGATGCCATTTGGTCTAAAGAACGCGGGTGCTACATACCAGCGATGTATGCAAACGTGCTTCGACGACCAAATCGGCCGTAACATCGAGGCGTACGTCGACGATATTGTCGTCAAGACTAAGAAGGCCGACGATCTCGTCGCCAACTTAGAGGAGACTTTTGCAAACCTCCGACGGTTCGTATAAAGCTCAACCCCGAGAAGTGTGTTTTCGGGGTCCCTAAGGGAAAGCTACTCGGCTTCATCATCTCCGAGCGTGGCCTCGAAGCCAATCGGGAGAAGATCTCTGCGATCATGAAGATGGGTCCGGTGGACAACCTGAAAGGGGTCCAGAAGCTGACCGGATGCCTTGCAGCCTTGAGCCGTTTCGTGTCTCGCCTTGGCGAACGCGGAATGCCGCTCTACAAGCTGCTCAAGAAATCCGATCATTTCAACTGGACCCAGGAGGCACAGGAAGCTCTCAGCCGACTGAAAGCGTTCCTGACCTCACCCCCGGTGTTGGTCGCCCCGGCACCAGGGGAACCGCTCCTCCTCTACATTGCCGCCACCACCCAGGTCGTCAGCGCGGCGCTTGTTGTGGAGCGAGCCAAAGAAGGCCACGTGCCCAAGGTACAACGGCCAGTGTACTTCATCAGTGAAGTGCTCTCCGAGTCCAAGGCTCGGTACCCGCAGGTGCAGAAGTTGCTCTATGCGGTGCTCATCATGAAGAGGAAGCTGGTCCACTACTTCGACTGGCATCCCGTCTCCGTGGTGACCTTCTCGCCACTCGGCGAAATCGTCCACAACCGCGACGCTTCAAGAAGAATAGCCATGTGGGCGCTTGAGCTCAATGGCCACGACATATCGTACGTCCCCGGACGGCGATCAAGTCGTAGGTCTTGGCCGATTTCGTTGCCGAGTGGACCAAAGCCCAGGCGCCACCGGCGCTCGAAGACCCCGAGTACTGGATAATGTACTTCGATGGGTCCTACACCAAGAACGGAGCAGGTGCTGGGGTCGTCATTGTTTCTCCGCTCGGGAACAAGCTCCAGTACGCCATCCGACTACTCTTCGATGCAACCAACAACGTCACCGAGTACAAAGCACTCGTCAACGGTCTCCGAATCGCTGCGACCTCGGCGCGCGCCGGCTCTACATACACGGTGACTCCAAGCATGTCGTCGACCAAGTCATGAAGGCCACGGAGCCTCGTGACGCCCGCATGGCAGCATACTGCCGGGAGTTGCACAAACTCGAGGAAAGGTTCAAGGGTTTCGAGCTTCACCATAGCTACCGACGCTACAATGGTGAGGCCGACTACCTAGCCAACCTCGCCTCCAGCAAAGGACCGATCCCGCCTGGGATCTTCATCTCCGACCTCCACAAGCCTTCCGTCCGACTGGACTCACCAACCGAGTAGGCGACTGACTCTCCGGGCGCGACCGCTCCGACCGCCGAGCGGTCAAAAGCAGAACCGTCCGGGTCGGGTTGCGACGTGCTGGTTGCCGACTCTGTCTGGAGGAAGCCCTTCATCGACCGGTTGACTGATGGATTGCTCCCCGCCGACCCGACCGAGGGCTGGCGCCTCGCTCGACGGGCGAAATCCTTCGTCTTGGTCGAAGAAGACCTCTACAAGAGGAGCCCATCCGGAGTCCTCCAGAAGTGCATCCTAGCCAACCAGGGAAGGCAGTTGTTGCTCGATATCCATGGCGGTATCTGTGGCCACCACGCTGCACCGCGGTCCCTCTTGGGGAAAGCTTTTCGGCAAGGCTTCTACTGGTCGACCGCCGTAGCCGACGCCGAGCAAATCGTTCGCACCTGCAAAGGGTGCCAGTTCTTCGCCCGGCAGACGCATTTTTCGACACAAGTTTTGCAGACGATTCCCATCACATGGCCGTTCGTGATCTGGGGACTCAATCTGGTCGGGCCCTTCAAAAAGGCGCCTGGGGGCTTGACCCACCTGCTCATCGCGGTGGACAAATTCACCAATGGATAGAAGCAAAGCCGATCGCCACCATCACCTCGGTGCAGGCGGCCAACTTCTTCCGCAACATCGTTTATCGGTTCGGAGTCCCAAACTCCATCATCACCGATAACGGAACGTAGTTCACGGGGAAGGAGTTCCTCAAGTTCTGCGACGACTTCAACTTCGCGTCAGCTGGGCAGCCGTAGCCCATCCGCAGACCAACGGCCAGGTCGAGCGGGCAAACGGCATGATCCTCCAAGGGCTCAAGCCGCGAATCTTCAGTCGACTGAAGAAGTTCGCGGGACGATGGGCGGCTGAGCTGCTCTCCGTCCTCTGGAGCCTGCGGACCACACCGACCCAATCGATCGGGTTTACACCATTCTTCATGGTGTTCAGTGCTGAAGATGTCTTGCCGACCGACCTGGAGTACGGCGCCCCGAGATTATAAGCCTTCGACGAGGCACGGGGGCTCGAATCACAACAAGACTCCATCGACCAGCTCGACGAGGCGCGCGATGTGGCTGTCCTGCGATCGGCCAAGTACCAGCAAACGCTGCGACGTTACCACGGTCGGCAGATCTGCGGAAGGTCCTTCAACGTTGGCGACCTGGTCCTACGCCAGGTTCAATCCAACAAAGACAGGCACAAGCTTTCCCCTCCGTGGGAAGGTCCCTTCACCGTCGTGGAGGTCCTCCGACCCGGCACCTTCCGACTCAAAGATGCTGATGGCAACACTGTACCCAACGCATGGAATATTGAAAAAGCTAAGGCGATTTTATCCCTAAGACTTTTCCTCTATCCTCGTGTTTCCACGATCCCCGAGTTCGAGTGGCGCATGCTGACCGCAACCCGGTCCACGTGCGCCATTTGGGGGCTGTAGTTCACATGCTTTCCCAGGTCGGCTCCCCGACCGGCTATCGGGACCTCCCAAGCGATGACCCTCTCGACCCAAGCGCTCTGACCTCGCCCGGTGATTCTGATTTGCTAAGTAGTGCTTTGCGGGAGAAGGAAGTGCCCATACGGGGCGGTCCATAGTCGATCGGGAACGCGCTTCTGGGATGCTAAGTCTTTGCTATCTTTGCATTTTCCTCAAAGTACTAGCGCTCCGACCTACGCCCAAACAACCCCAGCGGTTCCTAAGGGCTACGGTCATTCGGCAAGTGCTCCCCACAAAGAGAAAATGCAAATGATGAGAATCGGAAACTTGCGGTCGGTCCGCCGAACTAGCCAAGATATCAAACAAAGTTTTCATAATATATATTACATTATATTATTAAAAACAAAAGTCAGGTGCGGGCGCCCGGGACGTTCCTAAGCTAACCAAAGGCGGCGTCGTCGTCAAAGCTGTCACTGCTCACGACGACCGCGCCTAGCCCTGCCACGTACTCCGCCGCCGCCCGCACTCTGGCCCGCGCCCGACCTGCGTCGCCTTCGATCCCGGCGACGGTCGCGATCGGGTCGAAGGAGGCGTCGCGGCTGGCACAGTAGGCCAGCACGTACTCCGCCACCACGACGGCTACTTCCCACCCCTCGCGAGCGGAGCGCTCGTTCAAGGCGCGGGGCAAGTCGGCCAAAGCGTCGGCCACCTGGGTGAGGTCGAAGGTGTCTTTGCGGCGATGACGCTCAACGGCCCGTTAAGCCTCACCCCCAGCGGCTCCAAGCTCCTGGCCATGCTCTCGTAGGCCGGGGCGAGCATGGAGACGAGGTTCTCGCGCGAGACTCAGCGCTCCTCGGGCATCTTGGCCAGCTCCTCCTCGGCAGCCTGGGCCCGAGCTTGCTGGGACGCCACATCCTCGCGCGTCTTCGCTAGCTCCTCCTCGGTGGCCCGGGCCCGAGCCCGTTGGGCCAACACCTCCGCTTCCTGAGCGGCGACCGTTGCGGCCTGAGCCGTCAGGGAGGCCTCGGCAGTGCCATGACCGATCCTCTGCATTTGCTGGGCCCTCGTGGCGAGACGGTGGCATCCACCTCCCCGCAAAGCGGTCGTGGCGTGTAGTGGCGGCGGCGTGAACCCGAGCCAGAGGCGCTGGGAGAAAGAAGAAATAACCCAACGTCAGCAAAAGAAAATCAAAGCCATCCCGAGGCCAAGCAAAGGAAACTCACTCTGGAAGAGGATTCCGAATGCGGAAGGTCAACGAGGGCAAGGTGATCCCGCCCCTCGCCGCGGCTGTGAATGATCCGGCATCGGTGCGGGGCCTTTTGCCGGCCCTCCGATCACCGGCAGCATTGCGCCCTTCGCTCGTTATCTTGCTCTTCAAAGGGTCGGAGACGAGCACAGAGAAGCGGAGAAGCAAAGGAAACAGCTGGGAGTGGTCGCTCTCACGCCCCCATGCCTTATTTATAGAAGTGGGGCGGAGCATTCCGAGCGGGCGTCGTCTCGGGCAAAGCACCGCCGCGCGTGCTCCACTCCTGCGGGACGGGGCGTGCCCTTTCCCTCCTCCCCTCGCATTAAAACGCGACCACGAAGGTGAGGCGAAAGGACACCACTTCGGCCAGGGCGCCGCGCGACCCCTCGGTTTCGGCTCTTGGGCTGGACTGACCGCACCGCGATGGGGAAGAAAGCCCTGGATGGGCTGCTGCGGCCTCGAGGTGGCAAAAGGCCCATTAGCTCGCCGCCCCGGTGGAAGGTTGAGCGAGGGGCCCGATAGCCACGTCATCTCCAACATGCGGAATAAAAAAGTTAAGGCAACTCTATCCCTAAAAGCTTTTTCTTATTCTCGCACCAATCTTTCATCCCTCCGAGTTCAAGCGCTGCGTGGCGACCACAACTTGGTCCCCACGCACCGCTCGGGGGCTACAAGTTCCTACACTCACACGGGTCGGTGACCCGACTGACCATTCGGCTCCCCCTAGCGGTAACCCTTTCGACCCAAGCACTACGGCCTACGCCCCAGCGGCTACGGTTGCTAAGTAGTGCTTCGCGAAAAAAGGAAGTGCCCATGCGGTGCGATCCATAGTTGGTCGGGAACACTCCTTTCTGCGCGAGCACGAGTGAACGATTCATACCATACACTCACACGGGTCGGTGACCCGACTGGCCACTCGGTTCCCCCTAGCGGTGACCCTCTCGACCCAAGTGCTACGGTCTACGCCCCAGCGGCTATGGTTGCTAAGTAGTGCTTCGTGGAAGAAGAAAGTACACGTGCGGTGCGATCCATAGTTAGTCGGGAACACTCTTTTCCCGCGCGAGTGCGATTAGTACCTAAGTGCCTACTCTTTTTGCGCTTCCTTCAAAAATGCTAACACACCGACTTACGCCTGAACAACCCCCGCGGTTTCTAAGGCTATGGTCGTCGAGTGTTCGTCATTATAAGGAAGTGCAGAAGACAAGGTTGAACTTACGGTTGGCCCGATTGGCCAAAACATCAAAATAAACTTTAGTTCATTACATACTAAAGTTCTTACATTGCTGAAAGCAAAATATCTAACTTTTTTCCTACTCCCGGTGGAGGATGTCCTGTGGCGATATCCTGGCGGCTATCACTCGGGCGCGCGGCGTGACTTGGAACTCGAATCGGTCGATTTCCTTGTCGGTCCGATTCCCAGCGATCCCACTGCTGACGGTATCGAGGTCGATACCATCATAGTGGGAGATGGCATAAGCGAATGCTGAAGTGGCCCGAAAGCACGGCGCCGCCGCTCATCGAGCTCTCGGCGTGCTTTCGCACGCGAGCAGTCGGCGAAGCGAACTCGTACCCGGTGGCGCGGTCCCGAGCACTCGGTCGCAGACGTCCCGCCCGACGTCCTGAAGGGTCGCTAGCTCGGTGGCCAGGTCGGACTGATCCCCCTCCGCCAGCTGCTTCGCGTCAAAGCTGCATCCCGCGTCGTGACCGCCGTGTCACGCTCCTCCACCACCAGTTTTTGCGCCTCCACGGCGTCGCTGAGATTCTTCTACAACTCTGCAGATCGAAGCAATATAAAAAAGCATGCCCGGCGAGCCGCGATCGCAGAAACTAAACCAGGATTGGGTTGCTTACCAGCCGCGGAGGCCGTTAGAGTGCGGAGATCCTCCTCGACCTTAGCCCGGGCGTCCTGGTCGTGCGCGGCATCTCTCCTCGCGGAGTCCAACTCTTCCCGAGCTTGGTCGCGCTCACCCTGGAGGCGGGTCGCCTCCGACTGCGCGGTTTCTTCCGCGGCGACGGCGGCGTCCTTAGCGCTGTTGGCTTCCGCCAGGAGAGACTCAAGCTCAGACATCCTCGTCTTCAGGGACTTGGTTGTCCGACACTCCTCGAGCAGCGCCTCGGAGAACCGACCCAGCTCCCGGCGGGCCCCTTCCGCCTCCGCCTGCTCACGCGCCAGAGCCTCCCGAGCCGTGCGGCTCGAGGCCTTGGCCGTCGCCTCCTCCTCGGCGGACATCCTCGGCCATCTGAGCCGGAGGAACCCGATTACCCTCCGTCGGTCCATAAGTCTTTGTGAAACACGAACATCCTGTTAGCCTGCAGCATACCCGTCGAAAATTGCAAAGATGGGGTTTTTTAGTTCAGCTTACCACGCCGATCGGGCGAATTCCCCCGGTGATGGCGTCCAACGCCTTGCCGGAGGACTCAAGGATAAGGTCCAGACCCTTTCGGATCTGGTCCATCTCAGCCTCCACTCGCCAAGCGCCCTCCTGCAGAGACTCCCATTCCCCGCTTTCCGCCATGTCATCTAGCATAAGCAACGGCTTGCCGGATGGATCGTTGCCCGGCCAGACCAGCGTAGGCAGGGGTGGTCGAGGGGACTCCCCTGAGACCGTCCCGGCGGCCTGCACTTGCGGCGGATTGTGCACCGCCTCCCCTTGCGGGCTGATGACAATCGCCTCCGACAATTGGGTCGCCCCACGGTGGGCTCTGGCGGCGACAAGAGACCACCCGGCGCCAGATCGCGAGGCGGCGGCGTGGCGGCGGCGGGCAGTGGCGGCTTCCTCGGCCGGTCGGGGCCGCTCACCCAGGGCCGCCAGAGCTTCCTCGCGCTCCGACTCCGCCGGCAGCCCCCCGACCCTCGTCGGCTCTGCCGGTGACTCAGATCGTTGTCTTGGATCGGCGATCGCCGGCCCAACCGCCACCGCCAGCCGCTCCGGCCCGGCTGGCAGCTTCTCAACCTCCACCGGCTTGCGGGGCCACCGCCGGGTCCGTCGGCGCCACCACGACACCCCCCGTGTAGATCCTGAACACAACAGTTGGTCGGAAACGACTCAAGCAAAACTAATGCGACACGACTCGGGAACAAAAGGAGCACTTACAGCGCCGAGCGGGTGCGCGGCAGCCGCGCTTTCTTCGTTGGCCCCCCTGGTGGAGGCGAATCGCCCCTCCGTTTTCGAGGGCATCTCCATCGGGGACGCCTCCGCCTGAGGTGCGACGACGGCAGTACTCGCGCCAACACCATCATCCGGGTCACCGCCAGTCAGCGGCCCAAAGTCGAACGCGCTGTTGGTCGACATCGCCGCCGCCGTTGCTGTCGCTGGAAGACGACTCCGTGCCGACCGTATCAACGGCGGTCAAATCGGGGACCTCCTCACCATGCGCGGCCTTCGCCGTGCGCACCTTCTTCTTTTTCCTCCTCCTCACCTCCTTCCACCTCTTGTGGGTGGATTCGTGCAGTGCGGCCACCGCACGGGCCTCGGCCCTCTGCTCCTTCTCCCCTGGCAGTAATGCCCAGGAGACCATCCCGGCCAACCCCTGGACAACACAAAGGCGCTGGTCGGACAATATGCTAAGGGTTGAGGAAGAAGGAAGAAAAAGGGAAGACAATCGCTCGGCTTACCAAGTCCGGGGGATTTTGCGTCGAGAATGGCTCGGGGCGGCCGCCCGCCACCTCGGTGGCGCTCCCGACCAACACGGCGGCCACCCGAGCCTCGACCTTCGACGCAGAGAGCTCTGCCTCCACCATCCTCGTGGGGTCAGATACCCCCTCATACTGGAACATGGGGCGAGCCCTCTCCATGAGGGGTTGAACGCGCATCTTCATGAATGCGCGCACAACGATGTCGCCGGTCAAACCCCGCTTCTTCTGGGCCTTGATCCGCTCGATGATCGCCTCCAACTTGTTCTTCTCCTTCCGGTCGGGCCCCAGCCCACTCTGACCTTGCTTGAGGTGCCGGCGGTAAGCAGGCGTGCCTCCCGGTGTTACGGGCATAGAACCACTCGGAGTGCCACCCCCGATTCGACGACGGCAGCTTCAAGTCGATGTAGCCCGCCGTGCGGCCGCTGCGCAGCTGGAAGGCTACGCCACCCATGAGCGCCGGAGTATCCGCCGACTGGTCCTTCCTTAGCCGGACCTGAAAGAAGTGCCTCCAGAGCGCCTAGTGGGGATCGATCCCAAAGAACGCCTCGCACAGCGTGATGAAGACCGCGATGTGAAGCACTCCGTTAGGGTTGAGCTGATGCACCTCGGCCTTATAATGGTGTAGCAGCCCGCAGACGAACGGGTGGAGCGGGAGCCCGAACCCGCGCTCGTAGAACGAGGCGGGCACAACGATCTCGCCGGCGGCCGGCGAAGGAACCGTGACCCCCGTCGGCACCCTCCACCGCGAGACGTCTCGCGGGGGGAGGAACCCCTTCTTCTCCAAGCCGACCGCGCGGCTCGATTGAGCAGTGCACTCCGGCCACGACATCTTCGAGATGCAAGCGGCGAAAAGGTGGGAGGAGAAGAACGTGGGCAACTCTTTTCTGACTCCTTTGTTTCTTTCCTCGCCTCAGGCAAGAGCAAGGGGGCAGGGAAAGCGAAGGCAAGTGCATGCCCCGGCACTCCAAACGCCCGATTTATAGGAGTCGAACAGGCACCAGCAGAACAGGCATCGGCCGAGCGGGCGCCAATCGAGTGGACATCACCTCGGGTGAAACGTCGCACGTCCCGTCCGACCGCCACGCCAGGCCACTGGTGAGACGCATCGGATCCCAATCATTTCGCCTCGCATTTAATTGCCTCCACGCGCATTGAATACAAGCAGGAGGCGTCAGAACACCGTATTGGGCGACACGCCTCGCGACCTTTCGATCTCCGCCTCCGGGCCGGGTCGGTCACCTGTAACAAGTATGAAAAGCCCACCGGGCCGCTACGGCCTCGAGGTGGCGAGAGAGCTCAACAGCTCGCGCTGAGGCCCAATCTAGCGCAGCGGGTTCCATGGACCTGGTCCACCAAGTGGATTTAGGGCCACCCCGACACAGAAATGAGCAAGGGGAGAGGACAAGGCGAGCCCCCAGTAGGCCTCGAGTTGGGTTGGCTGTCGACCTAATCGCCTTAACTCGTGTCCGAGACCATACTTCACACTCTCCCGCGGAACCCATCCATGGGTGGTAGCCAGCTGCGCTCCGGGTCGGCGGACGGCCCGGGATCCGATATGGGATCGAATAAAGAAAGGTTTCTCATGGGTCGCCCCCAGCGGGTCGGACGCCCGGTGTCGGGATCGTTCGCTCGGAAAGGTCCCCCTTGGGAGGGATCTCCAGGGCCTACTCGGATAACCCGTTAGTAGCTCCACAAGCACGGTGTTCAAACCAACAATGGTAAACACGCGTTCGCTCACCCCCTCCAGGTCCCACACTTACGGACGAGGCGTATACATGGGACAGACAGTGGCCACTCCTCCTAGAGATAGCCTCACTAGATGAGGACCTGGGACGGACGCCCCCTGCCTAGCTCCGGCGTAAAACCAGCCTTACAAACCCGCCTAGCTCTGGCGTAAAACCAGCCTTACAAACACGCCTAGCTCCGGCGTAAAACCAGCCTTACAAACACGTCCAGCTACGACATAAAACGAGCACTCGGACACCAGAACCTTGCGTAAGGCATCTGGGCATCCGCGCCGACCAAGGCAACGTTCAGCTACGACGTAAAATGAGCACTCGGACACAGAACCTTACATAAGGCATCTGGGCGTCCGTGCCGACCTAGGCCACGTCTAGCTACGACGTAAAACGAGCACTCGGACACCAGATCTTTGCCTAAGGCATCTGGGCGTCCATGCCGACCTAGGCAACGTCTAGCTACGACGTAAAACGAGCACTCGGACACCAGAACCTTCCCTAAGGCATCTGGGCATCCGCGCCGACCATGGCCACGTCTAGCTATGACGTAAAACAAGCACTCGGACACCAGAACCTTCCCTAAGGCATCTGAGCGTCCGCGCCGACCACGGCCACATCTAGTTACGACGTAAAACTAGCACTCGGACACCAGAACCTCGCTGAGGCATCTGGGCGTCCGCGCCGACCAAGGCAGCGCCGACCCGGATCCCGTTGACCTAGTCGGTCGGCCTCCGTAGGAAAGAGTGAACCCCCCAACCGGCTCTCTGACCCGATCAGGGGCTCGGGGCTACACCCATCGGGTGCGCTCGCGCGCACCCGGTTGAAACCGGCCGACCAAGTTGGTCGGACCCTGCCGACCAAGGCAACATCGAGCTACGACGTAAAACTAGCACTCGACAACCTCAGGCTGGATCCATCCGACCAAGTCGGTCGGGCTCCACCTGCAGGGGTGAACCCCCCGACCGGTTCTCTGACCCGCTCGGGGGCTACACCCACCGGTTGCGCTCGCGCGCACCCGGTCGAAACCGGCCGACCTAGTCGGTTGGGCTCTGCCAACCAAGGACGCCTTCCGATCCACACGGGGGCTCGGAGCCGACTAGGTCCGCCTACACGCGCCCGGTCGGATTTTGCCAACCCGTTAGTCGGATCCTGCCAACTGAAGCAGCCACCCGTTCCGCTCGGAGCGCATGGTGTTTGCGTTGTTCAGGGCCGGGTGATCAGGGGGTCGAGTGCGGTGCGGTTAGCTCGAACGCGGTTTGTGCACCCGGGATAACTCCGCGAAGTCCCACTGGCTGTCTCCGCGAGCACCGTGAGCCTTATACCACCCCTAAGAACCCGTAGCTTTGCTGCGCGACGCTATAGTTGGTCTCCAAGAGATCGCATGGACAAAAGTTCTCAACAGGCAAAAGCTAGTGGTATTTATATGGCGCGCGGGTTACATATAATTGCTACCTGCGTCGTAACAATCTAAGCTTGAAGACATCAAGATGGCGCAAAAATCTAGGCGCCGCGCGCGCACCGAACCACCTCGATGAGGGCATCCCTCGCCTTGACAATCTTCGGGACGACGTCAATTAGCGCATCGACGGCGGCGACATCGCGGGCGGCGGCGTCCAGCTCAGCCCATTCGGCCATGGCGAGCTCGAAGTCATCCCAAAGCTCCGCGAGGAAGGCCTCCTCGTCCGTAGGCGCCGGCGGATCTTCATCTCCGAAACCAAATGCCAAAGTTTCATCGTTGGAAGAAGAGGAGCTAGAAGAAGCCATAAGAGAAATCAAGTGTTGCGGAGCGGTCAAAAATCCGTAAGGCAAATGACTCCACCAACTCCTGCAATCGTACCACTCTTATATGTGCTTAAGGCACGGAAGCCGAGCGGTTTCCAATAAATGGGGGCATGAGAAGCCGAAGCGTCATCATGCCCGCAAAGAGATCGCGCCGCCGAAGGTAATGGGCCCATCCAGGAACGCGCACGTTCCCGGACGGCCCCGGGGGCTACTAACGAATACTCATACCAGGGATACCCCCAGCAGGCTGGAATCCCAAATGGGCCGTCTCAAGCCCAGCTCTGGCCGAATGCTTCATTGGGTCACGAAGGACCCTTGACTCCGATCTAGCCCATCAGGGGGCGCTCCGACCTGGCCTCAGGTCGGGCGCTCCGCAAGCTCCGACCTGGCCTTAGGTCGGGCGCCCCTCAGGCTCCGAACTTGCCTTAGGTCGGGCATCCCGCAGGCTCCGACCCGGGCAATCTCCGCTACAGGATTGAACATCGTCGCCCGCCGACCTCGAGTTGGTCACCTGCCCCACGGACACGACGACCACGCTGGGGCAGGTGGCTCCTTCCCAAGGTGGTCAAGAGGCCGCCAAAGTCAAGCGCCAGTCCCTTTGCCCCGTCATGCATAGTGGAGAGACGCGCTCCCTCCCGAGGCAACACCAGAGCACAGGCGTGTGGCGTCGATGTCGACAAGCGCCTGAGGGGGCGCGCACCTTCCCGACGGAACGCCGCCCGTTGTGTCTACCAACCCAGCATGGGATAAACAGGAACCTGTCAGTCACCAGGACCGAAGACCGGGACTCCCGGGCGTAGAACACCCCTACTTTTCTTTTCCAAACTCCCGTGCAACCTGCTCCCTCCGCCTATATAAAGGGAGGCAGGACCCTTAGGGAAAGGGAGAATCCGATCTCGGACGACACATCCCGAACTCGAGCATATCAGAACACATCGAAGCTTCCCAGCACTCCCAAGCATATAGCTTTCACGAGCACACAACTCTCATTCCTCTCACTCGGACGAGGCGCTAAAGGGCTGCCCTTAGCCCTCGCTTGTAATCTCGTGCAGTCCTATGCACCCAAGCAATATACAACCACCACACGAACTGGAAGTAGGGACATTCAGTCTGAACCAGTATACATCTTGGGCTCTCAGAGTCAACCATTCAAGAAGAGGGAACACGCGGCCCCTTAACTTAAAATTTACTTGCCGGTTTTACGAAACACCGACACTAGTAAAATTATAATATTATAAAAAATTTAGTAAATTTTCCTGTATAATTTTTATATATCCAATTTAATTATTAAAAGTTAAAGTTTCCAAAATCTGATTATGCCTATATCCCAAACACTATTTGTGACTGCAGGAATATATACTAGCCGCACTATTAATCCTAACCGTTGGATCAGAAGTACATGTACGTGATTTTTCACGACCTCTGACTTCGACCCCCTCCTGGCCGCGACGCAACCCGACCGCCGCCTCGTTCCCCTTCCGCGACCGTGCCGCACTGCCGCTCGCTTGGTTCGTGTCCACGTCAGCCCATGTGGCCGGCACCGCCTCTCCCGCTGCCGCGCCCCGCGCCGCCGCCGTTTCTCCCTCTCGTCCCATGATGCCGCCGCCGTCACCGCCGTGCCGTACCCTGCCCCTCCGCCTTCGCGGGTACCGCTCGGTGATCCAGAAACTATAGAATCGTTCGCCGACCTCGGGACGCGGATCCTCTGATTATTTTCCGGTTGGGGTCACTGCGGTGGGCCTTTTGCTACGTGGAGCTCACGCCGATGATGGCAGCAAGAATCGTTTCGCCGACCTCGGACGATCTCGGGATGATTCTTTCTTTCTTGCAGCCGTGGGAACGATGCTTGTTACTACTAGTGCACAGTGTTTTGCAACAGGATCTGACGATCTGTAAATGTTGTTATTCAAAGCTAAGCCTTTGAGATTTGTACATGTCATTTGTCTTAGTTGAAGAACTACTGGGCATCTCCTGTTGAGTACTAACGTGCTTTACAGATGAAATCATAGTAATTTACTGCTCAAGTACGACCCAGTTTGATTTCTTTATTAGCCTTAGTTGTGCACGTTTTCTCGAATCACAGTTACGATGTTGCCAGCTCCATGAATTAAGGATGATTTGGGGAGCTTTGTTTTAAGACTTTCTGACAGTCTTGGAGAGTTGTTCAGGTCCCTGTTCAGCGACTTCAAGACACTGAACATTTATTTTTACCTTTGTGTAGGCAGCAAGGCACACATATACTATAATTGAGTATCATCAGAATGGTCAGCAAGTAGAGACTGCAATAACATGTAAGCATCACAATTTTGTTGTTGGTCCAAAAGATATACATCTTTGTGTTCCATTTTTATCTGGAGTCTGAACAATGCTGTTTTGGTTTTACCTTGCCTCTGCTGTTTCAGTTTAGCTCTACAGTGCCCAAGCTGACTACCAAGTACCAAGCTGTTAAAAGCTTCTTATCCATTGCTTCTCTTCCAGGAAATGGGGACTGCTGTTCAGGATTCAGAGGGATGCATATCTACATTATGCCAAAGCTGCTTTTAGACGACGCTTGTTGTTGTGGATTCGAAGAAATCATACATGCATAGCAGGTGATAGTTGGACTCTGTTGTACCACTTCGGTTATGCTTTATCATGGTCTGCACACCTACATTATGCGTTGTTATTATGAATATTTCTAATGAAAAATTATTGGGATCAGGCTTAATTGCGGCATGTTATTGCCACCGCATATTAGAAGATGCAACGTACATTGTTTAATTCTCGTATAAAGTATAGTAGCTCATTGCCACATTATATTAGGTTTGGTGCAAAAGTGGTGCATTAGCTGTACCCATGTTGCTCTTTCCATATATTCTTCTAGAACATGGAACGATTTTTTTTGCTTTGGTTTGGTGTAGCTAGGGAAAAAAAATTGAGAGCTGTTTTAGTACATAAACCAGCTTACCTCATTATTGGTTTGATTATGGCTATTAATGAGCTCGTCTCTGTGATGGACAAATAATTGTTTCCACCCTGTCTAGAACATGTGCAGCAATTGCTGCCTTAATGCTGCATGAGTGGTATGGTTAGACAAATATTCCCCTCCTCTGGAGTTTAGGCCACATAATTCGTCTGGTGGATTGTTATAATACTTACCACATGACGGGCATCCAACAAAATTAGTTCAAGCCAAGATCATCTGCTCTCAGCATCTGCTTAGCGCAATTCTCAAGAATATGAGTTGGCAAGCAAAAGTTCTGAAAGCTAGTAACGTTCATAATGTTTACTTGTGATACATCCTCCTGTTTCTCTATCATTGGGTTGTGTTTAGGTAGTGATGAATCATTGTGGCATTGGACAAAAAGGTAGAATTAAAAGTTATTTTCTTTGATGAAATGATATACAAGTGATTTATTTTGGCCGAAAGGTGACATGTGGGTCGCATGTACCCTCTTTTTTATATAATAAATTTGTAATAAAATATGCATTACGCATTGCTGACTTTCTAGACGCTGGGAAGCAGAGGACAATTAAATTGACTTATCCTCTTCTCTCTTTACTGTTATCTTCGTGCTTCAATGCCTCATACCGTGTGAGGAAATCTATCTGGTCAGTGTAGCTTCAGAGTTAGAGCAGCGTTCATTAATATCTAGGAACATAGGAGAAGATTGCAAGCTCTGCAAGCAACATTAAAGGCAGGGCATTGAAGGATAACCGAAGGTTACAGTAGATTTACATGGTAGTAACAGTTAACCTACTACTGGGTGGTCAACCATGGGAGAACACTATGGAAGGCAAAAACAAGAACCCAAAAAGCCTTCCTTTCTCCATGCTCCTAACAAGGATTTCTCCATCTTTACAAGAAATGGAAAACATGCATACGAGACATATTCCTAGTACAGTAATTCTAATGCATTTACCAAAAGAAGCTTTTTCTTGAGGAACTGCCTCGCTTGTTATGGCCTCTCCTGGAGGACTTCCCCTCTCCTCCTTTCTCCGCCTTGCCGGCTTTCTTGTGGGAGCTCGTCGAGAACTTGCTATGTGTGTCATCTGTTTCCTTCTCCTCCTCTTTACCATTGTCGTCGTCGTCGTTCTTTCTATGCCCTTCATCTTGTTTGCCGTCAGGGATGGAAGGCACCTTCACTTTAGCTGGTCCAGTTGAAGCGTCAGAAGCAAGGGAATCATCATCGTCACCTTCATCTTCACAATCCTTGCCACTTACCCTACCATTGATGTAACCATAGCCATCATCAACATTGCTCCCTTCACTGCCACTTCCCTTGCCACCATAGTCATCATCACCGTGCATGGGGGAAGCAAGGTACATTGTCCACCCAGACTCACTGCTGTTGCAGCCCTCGCCATCATCCCCAGTGATATGGGAGGATTCCATGGCAGTGAGGAGAGGGAATGGAAGGGAGAAACAAGAAAGGGGAAAAAAAAGGAAGAGGCTAAAGCTAGCCAAGGGAATAGCAGCAGCAACAGCAGAAGTGTAAAGAACGAAGGTAGATAGGAGGAGCTTTGAGTTTGAGAGAGAGTGAAATACTAGGAACACTGGCTACCTCCTCCTCGTTATTTATGCTTCTTCAGGATCCCTCGTCAATGCAAATGGCCTCTTGAATACCCACAACCTGAGCAGAACATTGAAGCCTCTGACACCCAGCCATCCTCCTCCATATGAGAGGGAATGCGGGAGGAGGGGAGGTAGGATTATTGGAGAAACGCCAAGATTTTTGTTGTTGCTGTGTGTGTGCGACTGTGTATGCCTGTGCCTGTGTTAGAGTTGTGTCAGGGGGAGTGGCTGCAAAAGGGTGGCAGTGTCCTTAAATGGGAAAGACAGCCTATCCTTCCAACTGTTTCTCATAACTTTCCCAACCATTTTGTTCTCTGTCTTGTCACCATGCCAAGGAGGAGGAGACCTGTTTCCAATGCATTGTTACAGGGTTCTCCTTGTGTTGCCCATGTGGCCTTGGCTAATGGTGGGAGCATGGCCTGCCCATCGTGCCTGTTGGGACACAAGCTGGCATGCCATGCCATCCCATGGCTATCCATGGCTTGTCTGTTAGAATGAGGCAGCCATGGGTAACTCAAATGGCCTCTCTGGTCACCAACTGACTGACCCACTTGTTGGCATTCCATTGCATGCTCCTCAAGGCTTGATTGCTTGAAGAGCATGCATTCGGTTAGTTTGAGCCTAGCTAGTACAAGTTTTTGGTACCCAGGTGCAATGGTGTGTTGAATGAACTTAGCCGAGTTGTTTTCATATGCTGAATTGTTCGGTTCCTCTGCATTATGCCAATACCAGTAGTTTATTCACGCTTATGTATTACCCTGTATGCTTTGATGGCAAGATCAGCACAGCATCATCACCTCCAAATTCAAGTGAAATGGAAAATCTGAAATGATGGACACGATGAATGACTGACTGGTTGACTGAAAACAGTGGGCTCTCTTCCTTTGCGCTGAACCCGGCCTTCTGGTGTGTCACTCAAACAATGCAAATCTGTCACTCGGCGATGTCCTCATCCTTTTCCTAGAAGAGCAAAGAACAAGAAAAAGCAGGATTTGATGGACAGCGCCAATCCATCCATCTCAAACACACGTTCTGCTCGCCCGGTCCTGGATGTTCCATCCACAAGTTGACTTTGCTTCGCATGGAATGCAGGCCATGGCCAGCCCGGCGACGCGACGCCGAAATGAAAACATGAAAAGAATCCATCCATCCATCCATCCATCCATCCATCAAAGCGACGCTGTTCAGCGCATCACGAAGATTGCTGCGAGCACAGTAGAGATGTTCCTCTCCTGTTCTTGCGCGAGCACAGTCACAATAAGCGTCGCATCCATCTGTTCCGTCCGTCCGTCAGCACGTGCGAGTGCCGCGAGCTGCGACGTTCGTGACGACGACAGGGGCCAATTATGCCGCGCTGCGCCCGCGCCTGCGCCTGCGCGCTCGTCGCATGCAGGATTGCAGACACGCAGTTTGATCAGCTTTTACTTTTGCTTGCAGGCTCAGAGACGCACATGGCGAGACGACGAGGCGAGTAGCTGAGCATGAGGGGAGGGGGAGAGCCGGGGGGGGGGGGAGTAAATTCTGGGCAGAGACGGAGGCCAATGGAGGGCGCCGTCTCGTCCCGAGGTAGGTGAGCGGAACATGCCCCCTTGTCCCCTGCGCACAACTGGATTTGATTTATGCCTCTGCCTGCCCTGCCCTGCCCTACACAATCTTGCGTTGCTCCTTCGGATTCGTTCCCCGGTCCAATCAAAACGCATAATTGCCTTGCTCTGCATCATTAGTGTTTTCTATCGTGTTTTGTTCTTGAACCTTGATGATTGATGGCATATGCTCATGGTTTCTTTCGTGCCTCCTTCGGCTCAAATGTCAGCGGATTAAAAAAAAATGAAAAAGAAAAATAAGGAAAAGCAGTAATGTTTGTTGTATGCAACTACATGTTGCTTGTGTGGTGTAATGGGAGGAGGCATGGATATGGAAAACATCACTTATCTAGCTCTTGTGCACTTTGTTTTTTTTAAAAAAAGTTAGCTCTCAATGTACGGATTTGCAAATTTAGCTTGTTTTCCTACCGCGAAAGGTGCGGCAAGGGGAGAAGGAGAAGCAGTAATTTTAGTTGTATGGAACGATGTTTGTGTATGTGCGAGGTGTAATTGGAGGAGCCGTAGATGTGGAAAACATTGCTTATCTAGCTCCGTGCATCTCATTTTTTTTTTCAAATTAAGCCTCTGTGTATATATTACTAATTTGACTTGTTTCTCACCACAGAAAGCGCGGCAAGAGACATGTGCCTCTCGCCGTGTCCAGAGAGCACCAAAGCCAACCATCGTCACGGCAGAGCGATCGAGCGTGTGGCAGGAGCATAGTAACAGAATACGAGGTCGAGGCCACGATCCATGTACTCGGGTCGCCATCCCAGATCGAGGGTTAGGGTCAACTAGGGTCGACGTCCCAACTCCGGGTGGGTTGCCGCCCCATTGCAGTTGAGCTTCAAGATGGAACGAGATGCAGACGAAGAAGAAGGCAGAAGGCTTACGGCTACGGCTCGAGGTTGTGGAGATGAGGCACTAACACCGCTGTCTATGGTCCGCCGAAGAGGCTGCCTAGCCGGTGCCTGCTCACCGCAGCCTAATTCGGAGGTTGGAGGTCTGGAGAACGCCGGGGCCTGGCCGCCTGGGGGTTGGTGCCGTGTGTCGTAGTGCCGGGCGCGAGGGCGCCACCTCGCCGGAGCCTGGCCGCCTGGGTTGCTGGGGAGCAGAGCGGAGAAGTCGAGTGCTTGCGGAGAAGTCAAGGCCTCGAGGGATTGCGGAGAAGTCGAGCAGACACGCTTGGCTTGCTGAACATGCTGGTCGATATCATCTGTAATGGGCTGGCTGATATCATCTGTAGTGGGCTGAATGGGCCACCATATGCAGCCCAACTTACATTTTTTGTTTTTCTTGTTTTTTATTACTTTGTATTGAACTCCTGCAGCTACTAATTCATGGCGTATCAAAGCTCATCGACCCAGGTCATCGACCCATACATCTCGGGGTCACGTACCAAATCCTCGATTCTTGTCCCAAAGGGGTATACCCCTTCGTACCATATTTTTTTCAAATGTCGACCTACGTCCCGTGACCCCGTTCCTCGACCCTGTCGACCCGTGAACTTTGTGACTATGGGCAGGAGTTTGGTGCCACACTTAGGTATCGTGGAAACGGCCTACCGTGGTGGGACTCCACATCAGTTGAGCTCTGTCGACTTTCACGCTCCTTGAGTGTGGCAAGAATCACATGTTATTTATCGTGTCTTCTGTGGTGAGAGAGGAGACAAAATTCCAAATACATGAGCGAGGGGTTATATTGGAAAAGAAAAGTGCGGGGCTAAATAAGCTATCACTTCGTGGATGTGTTGTGGCCTTCCCCTGTGCCGTTGCGCTGATGTGCCTGCCTGCCGGTGCTGCGGCCACATGCGAGCCATGCTTCGCGGCAGCACGCGGTGCGCTTATCAGCGGGAGCTATGCTGCCTCTCTGGCCTCTGGTACGTACGTACCAACGCGATCATCTGACCGTTAATTTGAAGATGCGCGCGCATGCATGCTAGAAATTAAAATTTTAGGTGTTGCTGCAGAGACTGGCTAATACAGTCCAACAAAATTAAATTATAGTACTGTGAGATGATGGAGCAAGTACAACCACAGCTACAAGGGGTTAATAATACGAGCAGCCTGACATGCGTAGAGCTAACACTGCTTCTTTCAGTTATGCAGTAATTGTCACTGAATAGCTCGAGCACCTGAATTTATTTCCTATAAGCTAGTGATGATTTGAAGCGATTAGCAATTTATCGTGCAGTGTTGGTCAGCAATCTCGTGAATAACCTGTACTAATTGCTTCACAGCGCAGAGTATATGCAGCGTCGCCATGTCACCAGAAATAGATTAAGCTTTTTGCCGAAAAAAACATAAAATTTACTGAAGCCGTCGTGTAAGCACGGTATGTGTCCGTGTCGAAATCGAGTGTGCGAAGTCAAGGGGGGACACGAACCGTGGCTGTTGTTTTCTCTTCTTTCCCTGCCGCGTTTTGGTTAGGTCAGGTCGTTGGGCTCCACCGGACTGAAGCTGGCTGTGCTGTCCAGCGAGTGGATTACCAAACAGCTATGTTAAGGCAACTAAGGCAAGAACAAGCCAGGAACAATAATACAAGTATGTGAGACCACAGAGTACAGTTAGTCGATCTAGTTGGATTAACAATTCGTATGATCAATACATATCAGTGTAAGTTACAGTTTTGATGCATTGGTTGAGCTTTGTAGGTTTGTAATGTTAGACCAATGCCTTTGTGGCTTTAACATGCTGCACTTGGCTCTCGTTAAAAAAGGAAAGAAAAAGTTCCATGTAACACAATAAAATTTGCTTGAAAGTCCAAATCCGACATCCTAAACTATGAATCTAGATATTTGATCCCCAACTTTGCAATCTAGTTCAAAGAATATCCTAATCCAGTTTCGCATAGTTGTCTGTGATGAGTGAGCGGTTTTATTATATAGAATAACATACTGGATAAGTTTAGGTCAATGATGAATGAGGGCTCAAAGGAACTTCTTTTTCAAATCGAAATAGAGATGGAGCGAGCTATAGGGGCTGACAACCATTGAAGCATGATTGGGAGTTCAGCGAGGGAGAAGCCCATGTAGACACCCCACCCGTCATTGGCTTAACTTGCCTAGCGTGTTATCCAAAAAAACCACACAAACAATACCACTAATGTGCATTACAGTTTACATTGGGCAGTAGGTAACCAGTACCAACCCTATGATAAATATATCATAGGCACAGACGGGAATGTTAGTTCTTGTCCAGTGTCAGTGTCAAAGGATTGTAATCACAATAGACCAACTATGTGGGCAAAACAACCTTACCTGAAGTCAACTACCGGGTTCTTCTGAATGTTCAGCTCCTAATCAACATGTAACTAAAAGACAAGGAAAGAAGATGCTCAACAAAGGAGATGTTACAGTTTATGCATCTTTTTCAAGCAACCTCATCCATATTTGTTTTGCTCCAAAGAAATCTTTTATTTTTGGACACAATCCATGAAAACCGTTCTTAACACAGATTTAGTCAACCATTCTCTTTGTTCTATCAGCTTCTTTATTTTTGCATTTGTTTTTTCCTGTCTTGCATGTAACCAAACTCCACTCATTGATCACCTGTTATCTTTCCTTGCACTCATAACTTGCATGATTTGGAGGGCTAGCTGTTGAGGTTAACAATAACTATATAATGCAATGGGATGAAATAAAAGGCATAGATTCTTTGTCACTGCCGGCCTTCATTTTGATCGTCAGCTAGTTTCTTACTGAACTCTGTAGACTTGTGTTCTGCAGGCAAACACAAATACACAATCCATTCTAGCAGTTGCACCATGGTCAGAAACCCAAATCTGCAAGAAAACAAGCGGTTGAGGTGAACTCAATTGATTGCTACAGTTCTTTATCACCATAGTATATAAAAATTAAATTGGTGACATAAGACTCATGGGGAGGTAGTCACTGGCTCACTGTTGCTAAAGATTTCTTTTGATAGGTAGCCCATCAAACAAGGAAACTTCACCAGGCAGGCAGTCCGCAATCAGATAGAAATATCACAAGCCAGTAGCTAGCATTGGTTAATAGGCCATTAGGCCATACATACACCTATGATTTGTGTGGTTATCTGAAGTCCTCAGCTTGTTGCCGACAACAAATGATGCAAGTTTAGGACAGCACACAGGCATAGCCATGCAAAAAGGAGGAGCAGAGAAGAAAAACAACTGCATTGGCCTGTTTAGTGGTTGGTCATGCCGTCCTGTTTCTAGCCAGGTCCTAGCTATTTTTCTTGTAGTTGTGGGTTTAGTTGGCTCCATGCATTAGCCTTTTCATTAACTAATCAAGTTGCAGTTTAGACTAAACTGCAAGGGAAGCACCTTTCTACCTAAGATGAAGTAAACCTTTTCCCATAAAATTCCGGCATTAGCTTGAACAACCCACATTAATATCTTCTGCAACCAACCACTATATAAACATGGGCAAACTCGTATATGACTGAAGTGGACTAGCAACTTCAAATTGACTGGTAATAGAAATCCCAGTCAATATTTGCATGGATAGTATTAAGGCCTCCTCATAATTCTCATTTTTAAAAAAGAAAAATCTTTTTTGGTCAGATAGTTCTCGCCTTTTTGGAGAATACATACTACAGGTAAGTTCCTTGTAGAGCTGTTTTTGAACTAATATGCCATGGGCCATTCTAGTGAAGTCTTCGTCTTAAGTTCCTAACTAACCAATCTATTTTCGAAAAGAACAAGAAAGCAGAACAACGAAACTGCTGCATCGATTTGTTCCTTGTTGTTGCGAATCGAAATGTATCTTTCGACTGTTAGATTGAAGTAACTGTATTGTTCATTTGTATTAAAAATGCTATGGGGGAGCCAGGGAGAAAGGGAAAACTATGAGTTGATCAAAGTAACAAGCCAAACTATGGGCCTGTTTGTTTCAGCTTTGGATTCTCTAAAAGCTGATTCTAGATTGTGGTTGTAGAGAAGCTGATTCTCCAAAAGCTGGAATCCAGAAACACATATAAAGCGGATTGTGGATTCTAGTGTATATGGGTGAATTGGATTGTGAGAATCAGATTCTAAAATCAGACTGTTTGTTTCTGATTCTGCTTTTAGGGCCAGAATCTAGAATCAAAAGTCATAAAAACATTCACCAGACATACCTCGGTTCATAAACTGTGTCGAGACAATTTCTTGCTTTAATTGCAAGATTTAAGTACTTGCTTGTACGTACGTAGTAAGAGGGTCATCTAGCTACTAATCACTCAACTAACTTATACTTTGGAGTTAAGTACTCTAGTTCACATGTTCTCCTTATAAAACAACCAAATGATTGTATCATTCTTCTTCTTTTCGTCTCCAGTGCTTCAAATCCAAAATATCAACAACATTACTAATCAAACTAAATAAACTAGAAGAAGATCCATGCATACATAACTGTAAGCATGACAGCATGCATAAATGCAAGCCTTCGATCCTTTTGTCGCCTTCGGCTACTGAACTGAACAGAAGCAGCAGATCATCATGGAGTACACACCTGCAGCCTTTTATAATGAACACGGGATCTTCAAATCTTCCACAAGTTGCAAACAATGCACTGCTATAGTTAGAGCACTGTACTTGATGTAACCACTATACTACTATCTACTAAGGATGAAATGATGATGCACTGCTTTGTTCGGTCACAAATTCGTGTAGTACAGTTAAACTTTTGAAACTTGGACTATTAATATTTTAAAAAATATTTAAATTGGATACATAAAAATAATATGTGTATATTTGTTTTGACAGGGACTTTCATAACATTATAATTTTATTAAGTATACAAATATATTAAAATAAAAATTAGTGATCAAAATTTTGTTTTAGAGACCGTATAAATATTCAAAACGAAATGTATTTGTGACGGAATGCAGTACTTATATACCATTAGACTTGCTCAATAAGGTCAAAGATTCGGAAGCCCAGTATAACCGGAACACGTACGTATACATGGCAGGAACCAATATAAGTTTAAATGTTTAATGGACAACAGTTCATGTAAGAAGTACCTGGAAACATGTTGGATAATTAATTAACTAGTTCATGACAGATTTATTAATTTGCAGCAACACGCCAGTGTTTTTTAAGCCTATGAGTCATGAGGTCTACGTAGCTGCCGTATGTACTTGTCTCTACACTAGGTCGCAGCAGGACGCAATCTAACTTGTAAGTTCTTGACAAGTGCCGCATAATCTTCAATCAACATTTGTCTATAAGAGTCACAAGAGTTGAATTTTTTTGTGAGTGCTGGATTTCTGAAAATTGTCGAGTAACTGCCGTATTTATGCATCTAATTAATCTTAACTCATACTGTCATACAATGGCCTCTGAACTGTTGTGTACGTCTAGGAACATGCAATGTAAGATGGTCATTACTATAGAAAATCTTATCACAAACAGTTCAAAATCGTCATCTCAAACGGTTTTATGAACTATCATTAATAAAGTGTCAGTAATATAAGATACATCTCAGACGGTTATAGAACCGTTTGGAAAAATGGACATTATAGATGGTTTTAAAGTGATACCGTTTGTGATGTCTATATCATCTTAGAAGGTTCTTATTCAGAACGTGTGTACTTTAGAACCGTTTGTGATGTCTTTGTTATCTCAAACGGTTCTTATTTAGAATCGTCCGTGATATTATTTTTTTTACTATTTACACTTTTCTATTTACTAGCTAGCTTCAGAAAATACTAGCCACACCCTCTGAAACAAAAAAGATTATAGAATTTATATCGTAAGCATATTATGACATACATTTCAGAAATCAACTCAGATTACATATTACACACCACAAACAGCACATCCATTAATTTCAGAAATCAACTCAGATATATTAACCAATTAAATCCATAACTATAATTCACAAATTAATTCACAGCACAAGGTTCACAAATTAACCTAAGTGGTAACTAACAAATTCACAACTCATCAGGTTAGGCTGAGTGGCACTTGTCTTCTGGATTTATAACATCACGTAGCAAAAAGACACGGAGTTGTCCTCATAATCCTAGCAGAGCAGCCTGTTCTAACGTAGATTCAGCGTATTTCTAAGCCAATCGATAGGAAGATTAAAGTCTTACATGTGTATAAATTGATAAGTAAAAATAATTATTGCAATATATACAAACCTCCAGGTCATTGGTGGTCTTTTTACCCATGAGGAGTTGCATGTTATGGCAATGTAGAATCCACATTGATTAGTGCCCTTTGGCTACTGGTGGCACTGCCAAAATAGAATTGGTCAGTTTTAGAGGTATTATTATGGAGTGTGAAGGATTATTGCATACTAGTGGATACCAGAAGCTTATAAACATGCTTCAGTTGTGATGAATCCTTGTGTGGCCCTCCATGAGCTCTGTAGACATTCAATGACGTCTCGAGTAATTTTGCGACAGGCATCAAGTCATAGGTGCCGCCCTTTCTGAAATCAAGGTAAATTATACAGTTCTGTCTTGGTATAATTACAAGTAGAACCTAATGAAACCTGTATAGGTATGTCGCCATGGTCATTCAACCTAACTTCGAGTAACGTGTAAAGTATAAATCAACAAGTATAGCAACTAGTGAAGCACCTATCCCGGGTTGTGGGGTAAAAGTATGAAATTTGTTTCACGTTGAGCCTGCAATGCATTTTCCACATACTCCTAGACGACGTGTAAATTTTCGTTCGCAGTTTACTTGGACAACATGTGTGGGCCAAGGAAACCCACCGGTTCTTTCTCTCTTTTTTCTTCAATTATCATATATCTATATATACAAAAGCAAGGATCATATATATGATATTTATCAGTATGACATGAATGTAGACCGTGATTGCACATCCTTACAATGTCCAACATCTGATGAGTGAAGTATTAAGGGCGTCGAGGTTGTAGAGATCGAACAAGTCATTGAAACCGACCATGAAGAAACCCCCGATGACTAGTGCAAGAAATGCTTCTCCTTGAAGCTGATCAAGATACTCGATACTCGTTATAGCACCGGTTTGTTGGCTTGTTCTATGCACCAATTTTGCAATCTAATGCATGCTATTGTATGCATCTACTAGCATTGTTCCGGTACGAACGGCTATCATAACTTGAATTTTTGGGCCAAAGGGGCCAACGGAAAGTCAAGAGCCTTTGTGGTTCGCTTTGATTTGCCCTTGTCACCGCCTCGCTGTCTATCATAGGTCGTCTTCACGAGAGATGATTGGGCCAGAAATGAAGTACTTGCCTACGCTGTACAGGGCACGGTAGCCAATTTGGTGGCTTGCTTCAATTCAACATGTGGCTCCGATAGTACTGGTAGCTCTGGTGCATCAAGTGAGTCATGTTGTGTGTGTAGCTCCAGTGCTGCAGGACTGTCATCAAAGGAGATGTCCTTATTAGGCCACTAGATGAATATGCCAATGGCATCCCTTAGTGTCAAGATCTCGTCATTTAGGGTATCTCCAGTATGACAGCTGTCAGCGTACTCTGCGCTGGGGTACCCTCTCCGCCGCACAAAAGCAGTCAACACGGTGGTCAACATGACAGACCCACGTGGCACCCGGCGGCAGTGGGCGAGTACGCCTACGCCGCCCGGCGGCAGCCCACGTGGCACCAGCGGCAGTGGCGAAGCACGCCCGCGGCGATCCACGTGGCGCCCGGCGGCGCAAAGTGGGCGAAGCACGCCGCCGCCCGGCGATCGGTCCACGTGGCGCCCGGCGGCAGTGGCGAAACACGCCGCCGCCCGGCGGTCGGTCCACGTGGCGCCCGGCGAGCGAGTGGGCGAAACACGCCGCTTTCGCCCGTGGTCGGTCCACGTGGCGCCCGGCGGCAGTGGCGAAAGCACGCCGCTCGCCGGCGGTCGATCACGTGGCACCGGCGGCAGTGGCGATACGCCGCCGCTGGCGAGCGATCCACGTGGCGCCGGCGGCGGTGGGCGAAGCACGCCGCCGCCCGTGGTCGGTCCACGTGGCACCCGGCAGCGGTGGGCACGCTCGCCGCCCGGCGGTCGGTCCACGTGGCACCCGCGGCAGTGGCGAAGCACGCCGCCGCCCGCCGCAAGGCAAAAAGGTGGTGCGAGGTGGCTTCACCTCGAAGGCTCCTTCCCCTGTCGTACCGTTCTGGGCGGCAGGACAGCGGTGTCAGACCTTTCAACTGCAAGGATTTCTGCTACAAGCCCATTCCTCTGACGCTTCTCACCAACTCGTCAAAAGGGTCACATCCGGCGGACAGCGGCCATGCGTCGGCATTTAATGAGGCCGAGGAATGGGACAGACGGGAAGGGGTAATAAATGTATGAAGATAAGCATGATGACCCTCCTTTTTACCTACTCCAATTAGCCTGGCCTATATAAGGGCCTCCGGTTGCATGGGAAAGGGGGTCGGGCATTCGAGTAGTGTTGCCTTTGAGCAAGCGAGAGCTCCGCAGCATAGTCTAAGAGAGAGTTTGTAACCTGAGAGCTTTGTACTAGCTTTGCACGCTCTATAAACCAATCAAGCAGGAAGTAAGGCTATTACCCAAGGCAAAAGGGGGCCTGAACCTAGGTAAAATATTTGTGTCATCCCTAGTGCATAGACGCCGGAATCCCTCGTGTGGGGGTCTCTAGGGTTTTCACCCTCTAGGTTTAGCCAGCCGTGAAGACGCCCTCCTTCCGAACCAAACCCGGTCTCAGACTCGGCTGTGCAGCGGAATCGCCCTGCAGGCGCGCTGTAGGGGGCTAGTGGTTGGTTTCCCCGGCTAACTCCCCGGTGGACTTCGGCGTCCATGATTTAGAAGCAAGCCCGAGCATCTGAAGATGGCGGATTCCCAGCATCAGAATATCGCGGGGGCAAGCGACGACCAAGGCGCCTCCCGGTCATCGCGCCGGTTGAGGGACCGTCTCACCCCGCCCCTGCAAGGCGGCATCGCTCCCTTGAAGGGGGAGCAGGCAGGCGGCGTCGCAGGCTGGCCTTGGAGGCGGCCACTCCTGCCTAGAACTTGCACGCGGCCCGTGCTCTTTTGGACCACCCTCCGGTGGAGTTCGCGGGAGACTCCCCGGCCACTCCGTGGCTGCGGAGCATCGCCGGCCTCGTGGACGCGGCCCAGCTTAAGGTAGGGCCTCCCGGCCAGTCAGGTACCGGTCGTACCTTGACGCCTAAAGCGCATGCAGGGCGCTCTCAGGCCTCCAGCCGCCCTAACGAGAAAGGCCCTGGCCAGGTGGGTCGGGGTCAAGGAAAGAGCGCTAGCGAAGACGGTCCGGTTCCTCGAGGAACGTGGGGACCTCCGCTCTCATCTTGATGAGAGCAGCCCGGCAATGGTGATGACCTTCGATGCCGCGCCGCGCCACCGGACCAAGAACGCCGCCACGATAAGCGGGCGCGCCGACGATGAGAGTCCCCGTGGCTCTCATTCTCGCCAAGGAGGAGGTTCACTCCTCCGACTCTCAAGGAGCCGCCTCGCGCTCCCATGAACGATCTCCGGACCGAGCTCCCGATGAGTCGCTCGGCTCCCTCGGCGTCGGTGCGGGCCTTCTCGGCCGGCTGCGGCGTGGCGTGCGGGAGACGAGTTTCACCCGTGGCCATAGAAAAATATGACGGCACCACCAACCCGGAGGAGTTCCTCCAAATCTACACGACGATGGTGCGGGCAGCTGGCGGATCTGAAAAGGTCATGGCCAACTACCTCCCAACAAAGATTGCAGGCTCGCCGCTCTCGTCGCTAAATCTCCCCCGAGGATCGGTGCACTCGTGGGGTAAGTTGTGCGACATCTTCGTCGCCAACTTTCAGGGCTCCTTTGCGTAGCCCAGCGTGGAGGATGACCTCCACGCTCTGGAGCAAGAGAAGGGGGAGTCGCTTCGCGACTTCATCCAGCGGTTCTGCACTGCCGCAACACAATCCCCCGCATCTCCGAGCAATCGGGTCGCCATCGCCGGGGAGGGGCGACGCGACCAAGAAGATGAAGGAGAAGATGGCCACCGTACCATCGGCTCCACCTCCGAAGCTCTTCTCCCTCGCACATAAGTGTGTGCGGGCCATGAGGCGAGGGCCGGCGCCGCTCCAAGGGTGGCAAAGGCAGGACGAGGCCGGACCTCGAAGGGTTCCGTCGTCTGCAGTAAGAAGGCGCGAAGCGAGGCGAGAGAAGGCGCAGTCCCGCCGCCGAGCGATGACGAAGAAGATCCCGCGCCTCGGAAGCGCAACCGCCGCGATCGGCGTGATGATCGCCGCGAGCGGCGTGACGACCGTCGTGACCGGCGCAACGATCGTCGCGATCGGCGCGATGACCGCCACAGTCGTGGGAACGACCGCCGCGACCAAAAGGAGGGCGAGCCCTACTGCCCGATTCATAAGACCAATACCCATGACCTAGACAATTGTCGGGTCGTGGACAAGATGGTGGAGAAGCGGCTCAAGGAACGCCGCCCCGACGATGATCAAGATGAAGATCCCCCGCTGGCCTTCCAACAGGGCGATCACGTGGTGGCCTATATCCATGGTGGTTCGTCCACCTTCCCCTCCAACGCCGCCATAAACGGTGAAGAGGGAAGTGTGTGCCACCACATCAAGCTCGGGGGCCGGTCGGATGCTGAAGTGGTCTGAGCAAACGCTCACCTTTAGTCAGGCTGACCATCCCGAGGGCGCCAACGGCCTGGGGCATCTCCCGGTCGTAGTGTCGCCCACCGTTCGAACGGCGGCTCACCCGTCTTTGGTGGACGGAGGAGTTCTATCAACCTCTGTCCTCCTCGGTGTTCTGGCGCCAGATCATGGCGCAGATCTGCGCCACCGCCCTTCTTCGGTAGCCCAGAGGCTGGTTTGATGCCCCCGGTCGTCGCCTCCCGTCACCTTCGTGGAGAGGGATAACTATCGCACCGAAGTTGGTGGATTTCGAGGTCGCCGACTTGACCTCCCTATAATGCCATACTCGCCAACCGGCGTTGGCCCGATTCATGGCGCCACCCACTATCGTACATGGTGGTGAAGATCCCGGCCCGCCGCCCCATCGTGATCGGTGGATAAGGCCGAGGCCTTGCGCTATTCAAGGTCGCAGAGACTGGCGGTGCCACCTGCGTCGGGCGCCCAGACGCCACTTCCTCGGGAGCCCCTCAGGCCCGGACCCGCGCCTCACCTGGCTCCGCCGGTGAGGTTAAGGTGGTCGCCCTGAGTGAGGGCGAACCCCGAAAGACCGTCAACATTGGCGCCAACCTCAACGCCAAATAGGAAGACGCGCTCGTCACCTTCCTCCGGTCTAATTCCGACGTGTTCGCCTGGCAACCGTCCGACATGACTGGGGTCCCCAGGGAGGTGATCGAGCATCGATTGGCGATGCTCCCGAGGCGTCGATCCGCAGAAGGTCTCGAGGCAGCGCCCGAGCGCCGAGATGCCATTCAAGAGGAGGTAGAGAAGCATTGAGCGCAGGATTGTCCGGAGGTCTCTCATCTGAGTGGCTCGCCAACCTCGTGTTTCGTCAAGAAGTCCAACGGAAATGGCGATGTGTGTCGACTTCACCGACCTCAACAAGGCTCGCCTGAAGGACCCTTACTTCGCCGCTGGTCGATCTCATTGTTGACTCCACGGTAGGGTGCGAATCGCTCAGGCTTCCTAGATGCGCACTCGGGTACCACCAGATCGACATGGCGCTTGAAGATGAAGAGAAGACGCTTTGGTAACTCCTACGGTGTCTCTTGTTATGTAAGAATGGCTTTTGGTTTAAAAATCTGGTTCCACTTACCAACGTGCCATGCACATTACCTTCCGCCCCAGATAGGGCGTAAATCTTGAGGTTTACGTTGATGATTTAGTTGTGAAGATCAAAAGAGTAAAGAACTCGATCCAAGACACGGAGGAAACCTTTGCTAACCTCCTAAGAATTGCTCAAGCTCAACCCCGAGAAATGCGTGTTGGTGTGCCCTCCGGCAAGCTATTGGGCTTCTGGTGTCGGTAGGGCATTAAAGCCAACCACGACAAGATATCGACCATCGAGCACATGAAGTCGCAGCACGACTCAAGCGTGTTCGATTACTGGCGGCCGCTGGCCTCCTGGGCGATTCATTGCCCGGTGGGAGAAAAAAGCTTGCCTCTGTTTAAGCTCTCAAGAAGACGAACCGCTTGAGTGGATCAAGAAGCCTGTAGGCGTTTGAAGAGTTGAAGCAAGATACCTCTCCTCTCCCGGTCTTTGGTTTCCCCACGGTGGGTGAGCTGTTGCTCAGACATAGCGGCCACCCCGAGGTGGTGAGCGCAGTCTTGATGCGGAGAGAGAAGGTGTCCAGAGGCGGTGTACTACATCGCAAAGTGCTGCCTGAAGCGAGACCCGACACCCGCAGCTCGAAGATGTCAGACGTAGTCTGGTGGCATCCAGGAAACTGCGCCATTATTTCCAAGGACAGGAAATTACCGTGGTCACGGCCTACCCTCTGCGAGAGATCCTCCACAATCGAGAAGCCGAGGGCGGATTGCAAAATGGGCGGTGGAACGGGGAATTCAACCTCAAACCAGTACCGCGACCGCCATCAAAAGTCAGAAGCTGGCGGAGTTCGTCGCCGAATGGACTCCCGCCACTCCGGAAGCTGAAGAAGCTCCCGCGCCCTCTCCTTGGACCTTGTTCTTTGATGGTTCCTTCAGTTGAGGCGTGGGGGCCGGAGTTGTCTGGTCTCCCGACCGCGACATCCTCCAAAGATGTGGTCGCCCTCGAGTTCAAAGCCACAAACAACGTAGCCGAATATGAGGGTCTGCTGGCAGGGTTGCGCATCGCTTCGGCGTTGGGCATTCGGCGTCTCCAAGTCAAGGGAGACTCCCTGCTGGTCATCAATCAAGCGCGGAAGGAGTTCGGTGTTCGACCCCACCATGGCGGCATACTGGCGAGGTCCGGAAAATGGAGCGTCATTTCAAGGTTTGGGATATATCCACGCCCCCGCGCGACAATCACCTTTTGGACGGTACGTCGCAGCTTGCGTCCTCAAGGACTCCTGTTCCGGTCGGAGTCTTCGAAGAAAGGCTATTGCGACCGTCCATCGCGGCCCCCGATTTAGGTGGGGACGATGGTGTCGCTGTCGCAGCCCCCAGTTCGGGAGGGGACGACAAAGAAGGCCGCTTGACCTCCGGCCGGCGGGGGCGGTGCCGCTGTCATGGCCCCGGTTACGGGGAAAGGTGGCGTGCCGCCTCGGCCCCTCGAGCCCGGAGGCAAGACGACGGCAGCCGAGGCGCCAGGAAAAGCTTGGCCCAGCGGAGTACCCAGGCGAGCACCGAGTGGTCGCCGCGCTTGGCCAGGAAGATCGGTGGATGGATCCTATCCTAGCCTTCCTGCGTGACCAAGTGATCCCCGACGATGATGCCTCAGCTGAGAAGATTGCACGTAAGGCCAAGTGCTATACCCTGGTAGGTGGGGACCTATATCGCCAGGGCAGAAACGGAGTTCTACTGAAGTGCATCACTCGGGAAGAGGGGAGCAACCTGCTCTCTGATATCCATGGAGGCGTGTGCGGGAGCCATATGTCCGGCCGAACGCTGGTCGGTAAAGCGTTTCGCCAGGGATTTTATTGGCCTACTGCCCTCCAGGATGCTTGCGAGCTGGTGAGGACATGCGAAGCTTGTCAGTTCTTCGCCAGGCAAATCCACCGACCAGCCCAGGCTCTGCAAACCATCCCGCTCTCCGCCGTTTTATGTGCGGGTCGATATCTGAGCCCGTTCGCGGGCCACAGGGGGCTTCACCCACCTCTTCGTCGCCATCGATAAGTTTACGAAGTGGGTTGAGGCCGAGGTCGCGTGCCATCACGGCCGCCGCAAATCAAGTTTATGCGGGATCTTCGCGCTTTAGAGTCGCTAATCGCATCATCACCGATAACGGGACCCAATTCACCGGTCGACTTTCACGGAATTTCGCGATGAAATGGGCACCAAGGTATGTTTTGCCGGTGGCCCATCCCATGAGCAACGGCAAGCGAACGCGCCAACGCTACCGTCTGTCAAGGGCCTCAAGACAAGAGCATTCGATCGGCTTCACAAAAGGGGCGCGCGGTGGACGGAAGAGCTCCCGGCCATGTTGTGGTCGCTCCGTACCACACCCAGCCGGGCCACGGGTGAAACGCCTTTCTTCCTGGTGTACGGGGCAGAGGCCGTTCTCCCCTCCGAGCTGTCGCTCGGTTCCCCGCGCGTCTCTGTGTTCAACGAAGAAGACCAAGAGGATCTCCGGCGAGAAGATGTCAACCTTTTGGAGGAGGTGCGGGATCGCGCCGCCCGCTACCAGCAAAGTCTCAGGCGGTACCACGCCACCCGGGTCTCTGAGAGAACATGGCGATGGCGACACAGTCCGCAGAATTCAGACGATGCTGGTTGCATAAACTGTCTCCCCGATGGGAAGGCCCCTTTAAGGTGGTCTCAGTATCTCGGCCCGGGGCGGTCCGGTTGGCCACTGAGGACGGCGAAGAACTGACGAATTCCTATAACATAAAGTTGTTGCGGAAATTCTATCCTTGAAGAAGTTGTAAGTGCCCCGCTGCTCGCCCCGATCGGCCATGAGGTAAGGTTCTCCCTTGGCTGGTTGGTGGCTTCTGGCGGTTAGTAAAGCTGTTGCCTAGAAGGCTTTCAATTTACCATTGTTGTCCCTTTCTGTGCCCTTGGTGGCAAATTTTTTGCATGAATGTTGCTGGTCCCGTATGTTTGCTAAATCCTTGGTGATCTACTGGGTCACCTGGTGTCCGTGTCCGACAAAGACAGGCGGATCGGGATGGGCGATCACGGTGCTCAAACGCTGCTCAGACGCCTCGGGTTGGCTCTCTGAAGCACCATTTGGTTGTCACCGCGAGCATCGTTAGTCTAGTACCCCTCCTGGAAGCCCGCAGCTTTGACGCACAGCACCATGGTTCGATCTCCAAAAAATCGCAAGGACTTAGAAATCAAAAAGGGATCGGGGCTCACTACCTGTGGGGACCTATATCGTTCGGTTTTATTTTGCATGTGCCTACTCATTCTGTTAGTAGCTGTGCACCAAGGCATGGAGTCACCGGCTTATTGCATGAAGTCTCCAAGCCTCTTGGCGGTCGCCCAGAAGCACGGGGGCTGGTCGCCCCAAGCTTCTTCGTGGTCGCCCCCAAGCCTCTTCGTGGTCGCCCAGAAGCACGGGGGCTGGTCGCCCCAAGCTTTTTCGTGGTCGCCCCGAGTCTCCCCGTGGCCGCCCAGACGCTTGGGGGCTGGTCGCCCAATAACATAAAAAGCAAGATAAGTGCTTCATATCGTATTTTTGACCATTTCCTTATGTGCATGCGCTAAGATGGGTCAAGTTACGCGTGATTGTCGCAAGTACCAAAAATTAACGGCCCCTCATGATACAAAGAAATGTGCTAAAGCGTTAACGTTCGGCGCGGCCAAGCGACCGGAGTGCAGGTTAGACGTGGTACTCAACCACGGCTCGTATGCCTCGGGTTGGCTCTCTGAAGCACCGCAGGTTGTCACCGTCGAGTGCTGCTGGTCTAAAAACACTTTCGGAAACTTGTTGCCTCGCCACGCTATGCTGCGACACGTTTTCAGGCGATCGTCGGGGTCCGAGTTCCAGAAGAGTTTGAACCAAGTGGCAATCCCGCGCAAAAACCAAACGCTAGGGTCAAGCTACGTCTAGCGTTTCCTGTCGGACTTAAGGTCGTTTTTGCCTAAGTCCCGTATGACTTGTGTGATCCTTACTGGTGTTTGCAGCAAACATGTGTAATCGCTGGCGGAACTCAGGGATGCTGCCCTAACCTAAGCGTTCCTCAGGCATTCCAGCTAAGTTAAAAGGGCTGGCCGCCTAACGGTTTAATCTAGCAAACTTGATCACGCAAAACGAATGAACATGCAAAATAGCATTGAACCCAGAATATCGATCCGCTAAGTACCACTTAAGTGTTTGTACATGCAGGAGGATCAAACAAAAGAAAGAAAAGCAAAAAGAACCAAGAGGCTGCCCGGCCCTTCACTCCTCGTCGCCAACGTCGATGTCGTCGCCTTCCACGGCCAGCGGGGTGGAGACATCCATGGCCGGTTGCTCAACTTGCAGCATCCCGGCCACGTGCTCGGCAGCCGCGCGCACCCTCGCCTCCACCTGCGCCGCGTCTCCCTCAATGCCGGCCGTCACCGCTGCTATGGGATCAAGGGCGGCGTCGCAGCTGGCCCAGCATGCCAGCGTATAGGTCGCGGTCATGATCGCGACCTCTCGACCTTCTCTGGTGGAGCGAGCGGCTAGGGTTTCAGGCAATCCCCGGAGCGCCTCTGCGGCCTGGTTGGTCGCGTGGGCGAATTGCAGCGCGGAGTCCTCCAGCGGCAAGTTCAGGGCCACCCCCAAGGGCTCCAGGCACCTCTTCGTGCGCTGGAATGCCTTCTTGAGCATGGCGGACAGGTTGCGCTGCAAGCGGAAGGACTCCACCTCCGAGGTTTTCAGCGCCGCCGCCGCCCTCTGCGCACGATCCTCGGCCCTTTCGGCCCGCGTTTGCATGGCGGCGGCGTCGGTTCTCTCCTGCGCCAATGCCGCCTCCGCCGTGTCCGCCCTCACCCGCTCCCGCTGCAGCTCGCCTCTCACCGACACCAACTGCTGGGCGATATCGGCCCCGTGCCTGGCGGCGGCAGCAAGGGTGGTGCCCAGCGAGGAATGCAAATCCCTGAGCCCAGTGAAGAGCTCGACGTGGCGTTCGGTGGGGGCAATGGCGGGGCGAGGGGCGAGGCTCCCGGGGGCGCTGGCGCTGGGATCATCCGTTCCGTCCCTCTCTGTGGCAGCGGCCGGGGGCACTTGGGTGGAGGTGCTCGGCGCTTCGGTGGGCGCCGGGGGCGTTCCCGCCCTTGGCGCGTCTTGAGGGGCCGCCTTTGGCGGTACCCTCAAGCTGAGACCGGCCATCGGGAGTGTGAGGCCACCTTGTCGGGTGGTGGCCTGGGCTCCCATGGCCGAAGAAGTTGGCGCCGTGGCTGTAGAGGCCGGCGTCGGAGGAGAAGACGTCGGGGCGGGCGCCACGGGAGGCGGCACCACCGGCGATGAAGTCGAGATTGGGGCGGCTTGTAGCCGCCCTGAAGAACCGCCTGGCAGGCTCGTGGCGGAGTCGGCCGCGTCACGCGGGCCCTCTTGAGATCCGGACCCGTGGTGTCCGGGGCGAGTGATCGTCGCCAGCGGCCCGTCATTGGCGGGGCCGTGTCCTCGATCACCGGCGGGTCAGCGGCAAGCACCACGGCGGGCCCGTGGAGTCCATCGGCGGAGCGATCTCACGACTCTTAAGCGCCGCGTGCTCGGATCGGCGGCGAGGCCGGGCCGCCGGAAAAGGTGCGGTTGGAACCGGCTGCATAAGCACGGCGAGCCACCGGCCCTGGAGCTGCTCGTCCAAGTTTCCCGCGCCTGGCAATGGACAAAAAGTAGCTGCTGGTTGGTAGGAGACCACAAAAAGAAGCATGTGCACGAGAAAAAGCTAAAGAAGAACGAAGACTCACGTCCCGCCACGTCGCGCGGTCGTCGTCGCCGCCTGTGTCTTGCCATGCGAAGCGATCGCGGCGGCGAAGAGGGTGATTCTCCGCCACGAAGTCCGGCTACAACCCCAGATAGTCCGGCTTCCGCATCGGAGGATGCAGTCGCCATTGCGCGCGAACTCGCTGTCTCCTCGTGGCGAGTTCGATCCTCTGAGGCCTCCGCTGCCCAGCAGCACGCCCAAAGCGCCAACGCCGCTATCATCCTGATGTCTGACCATTATTGCGCCATGACTTCGCTTGGACCTAGGTTGGAAAGAGATGTAGCGGAGGCCATCCTGTCCCTTGCAGTGAAGTAGCAGACTCCCACTACCTCATTATCGCTGGAGGCGCGAGAGGAAGAAATGACGGAAAAGTGGAAGATTCGGCATCACCCCCATGAACATTTCACGAGGTATGCGAAGATGGAAAGAAAGACAATGGAGTTGGGGGTGAGGTGAAGGTGGTGGATCCGTAGAAGTGAAGGACTGAAGGAAGAAATCGAAAAGGGCGGGGCCAAGCCGCCATCATAGCCCAAGTATGGATGAGGATTTCGTCGGAAGGCACCATGGCGTGGCGGTCCCGCCCGAAGCGGAAGGTGCCCTCTGGCGCTAGGATGGCCATCCTACCCACCGCATGGGTGTCCGCGGTGGAGCGAGGATGGAGGGTGCCATGGAGATGGAGAAAGGCTAAGGTTTTTCGAGCAAGAAGGTTGAAGAAGCGAAAGTTAGGTGCGCAAGGAAGAAGAAGGCGTAAACCGTTTGATCTGAGCGAACCTATCTATATATGCGCCCAAGACCGACGGTTCGCGAAGAGACAAGATCGTCGTCGCCTCGGGTCCCGAAAAATCTGCAGACATCTGGGGAACCGAGGCGGTCGTATCCTCATGAGTGGTGGCCCCACCCAGAGCCCGCTAAGCATTTAATGAAGGTTCTAAAGTAAGCTTTGATGCAGCGCTCGAGGCGGGCCCGGCTCTTCACAACAGATTACTACTGGGTACCCTCTCGCCCGACAAAAGCGATCAACACGGCGGTCAACATGACAGACCCACGTGGCACCCAGCGGCGGTGGGCGAGTCCACGTGGCACCATGAAAGCGGTGGGCGAAAGACGCCGCTTCGCCGGTGGGCGGTCCACGTGGCGCCGGCGGCGAGTGGCGAAGACGCCGCCGCCGGCGGTCGGTCCACGTGGCGCCCGGCGGCAGTGGCGGCACGCCACGCTCGCCGCCGGCGGTCGGTCCACGTGGCGCCCGACGGCGGTGGGCGAAGCACGCCCGCCACTGGCGGTCGGTCCACGTGGCACCGGCAGCGGTGGCGAAGCACGCCCTGCTCGCGGGCGGTCGATCCGTGGCACCGGCGGCGGTGGCGAGTACGCCCTACTACCGGCGGCGATCCCGTGGCGCCGGCGGCGGTGGCGAAGCACGCCGCCGCCGGCGATCGGTCCACGTGGCACCGGCGGCGGTGGCCGAGCACACCGCTTTCGCCCGGCGGTCGGTCCACGTGGCGCCCGGCGGCGTGGGCGAAAGACGCCGCCGCCCGTGTCGGTCCACGTGGCGCCCGGCGGCGGTGGGGCGAGCACGCCGCCGCTTCGCCCGCCGCAAGGCAAAAAGGTGGTGCGAGGTGGCTTCACCTCGAAGGCTCCTTCCCTGTCAGACTGCTTCGGGCGGCGGGGCAATGTGTCGAACTCGTCATCAGCTGCAAGGATTTCTGCTACATGCCCATTCCTCTGACGCCTCTCACCAACCCATCAAAAAGGGGTCACATCCCGGGCGGACCAGGCGAAGCCATGCGTCGGCATTTAATGAGGCTGGAGGAACGGGACAGCACGGGAAGGGGTAATAAATGTATGAAGATAAGCATGATGACCCTCCTTTTTACCTACTCTAGTTAGCCTAGCCTATATAAGGGCCTCCGGTTGCATGGGAAAGGTGGTCGGGCATTCGAGTAGTGTTGCCTTTGAGCAAGCGAGAGCTCCGCAGCATAGTCTAAGAGAGAGTTTGTAACCTGAGAGCTTTGTACTAGCTTTGCACGCTCTATAAACCAATCAAGCAGGAAGTAAGGCTATTACCCAAGGCAAAAGGGGGCCTGAACCTAGGTAAAATCTTTGTGTCATCCCTAGTTCATAGACGCCGGAATCCCTCGCGTGGGGGTCTCTAGGGTTTTCACCCTCTAGGTTTAGCCAGCCGTGAAGACGCCTCCTTCCGAACCAAACCCGGCTCAGAGACTTGAACTGTCGAAGCGGAATCTGCCGACAAATGACTTTGTAAATTTTATGTACACCGTTGACATTCACCTTCACATAACTCGGCGCTACTGTGTGACCATACACAAGACAATTACTGGATGGATACGCACGCCCCCAAGTAGTCTGCAGGGGAATGGAGGCATTGGCAAGCCTCACTTAGAGATTACAAGGCGTGGCCATCTATATAAGGGTACACAATTAGCTAAGATGGCCAACATGTCTATCTATGGAGCATTCCAGACATATATATTACTTGGATGTCATCAACATGATATTTGGCGTCCTCCACGTCTATCTCAAGGGCGGACGCGCAACTACTCAGATGGTTAGTTGGGCCAAATTGCGTCTGTGCTTCTAAGGCTAGTGCGGTCCATACATGCCTCTCCACAACCACTCTTTGCTCCATCCTTTCCTCAAGGCTTCTTAGTTGCATCATCGAATTCTGGTCTTAGCCTTTTCTCAACCATTCCCTCAATGATTGCTACTAGATGTTCTTTGTGCTAAGTTTTGGTTCTCTTCCTACTCTGGTACATATCGGAGTCTTGTGGGAATCTTGTTTTCTAAAGAATGAATACACCTTTGCCTCACATGTGACTTAGGTGCTCCTAGTTTTCCAAAGCCATGGAGAGTATATCTTTCTCCCTGACTATCTCGAGAGAGCTCTGGGAAGATTCTGTACTCAATGTGATCTGCATCCAAGATCCCAATATGTTATTTCACTTATGAAGTTATATATGGACTAATTATAAACTGTGTAGTTCGATATCTTACCAAGCGTTGGGACACTTCCTTATCTGTAGGGTTTGCAAAGGACACACCGCACGAAGATGTGGGTCGTGACCTCGCTCTTATCCAGTTTCAGGCCCGTGGGTCTAAGATCAAAGCAAATGGTAGGGATGCCTCTTTATAGATTGCCTCATTGTCCTTCCTCCTCTATTATGTGATCTTACCTGCGTACCCAGTGGTGCCGAATCTATGCGGGTGGGTGTTTTTTGCCTAGACGGTCTTGTGTGCTTCACTTTGATACATGAATTCTTCTGTCGTCTTTATCTCAACAAATTGTTCCCAGATATCTTCAGTGATGAACCCGTACTTCTGGAATGGAGTTATTTCTTTATTCATTTAATTACTAATAAGGGTGCTCTTAAAGTTCTTTTACGCCTTTCTCACCACTAGCAATGCATACCGTTGCAGTGCGTGCATGGCGTCTTTTGGGAGCTTCAATGATGCGAAAATTTCTGTCACCAGGCTATCGTACTTCTCATATGTTAGTGACTTCTAGTATGAATAGGTGATGGGATCCTTTCCCATTCAACTATCCTGCACAATATCTGGAATTTTGTCGCTGCCTTCAGAGATGAGGTAGGGGACCCATCCTACAGATGGATTATCGTGATGGTATATCAGCTCTTGAGTCTTTTACTTAGCCCTCTTGAACCGAGTCTCAATTGTCCTATGTTTGGATCATCATATCCATTTAACGACGGAGAATGAGGAGACGTCATCTTCTTTTTAATTAGATTGTGTTAGGTCTTCAAAGATCAGGCAAGTTGGTAAATTAATAATTCACAGACGATCGTAGAAGAGGAAATAAAGTAAATTTAAGATGACAGATATTTTGTTCACTACATAGATTATAGTTTAAAAAGGGTTTCTTTATTTTTTTAGAACAAGGAAAGAAATTAGATCGCTCCGCTCTCTTTCGCCACCTTAAACCCTATTTCTATTTGTTGTACTTAGATATGTACACACATACTATACCTAGAAATTGCTCCTTATAAATTCTTAAATAATTTCTAGGTATATGTACTTCTCAATTCAGCTACAAGATCAATATGAAGTAGAAGTAACTTTGATGCTAAGCAATGTATATACATTTTAAAGGATTGCTAAGCAATATACCTAGACAAACTTGTCCAAATCTGGGCTTGAGCACACGCAACCAGACCAGGCGTAATTGCTTTTCTTTCAATGATCCTGATACCCTGGAGCCTCCCCTCATGTCGAGATCGAGGTACACCTATTGGTTTGACCTGAGCCATGTAATCGACGCTGAATTTGATGACCTCTTCAGTTGCATAACCTTGGACAATGCTATCCTCCAACCGAGATCAATTCTGTACAATAGGATTTGAGAATTCCCATATACCTCTTGAATGGGTACATGCTAAGTAGGAACACGGACCCGTACATCTTTATCTCTCTCATAAGATGAACAATGATATCAAAAAATGATGGAGGAAAATACATCTCAATATTACATTGAGTCATCACCACCTCGGTTTGCAGAGTATCTAGTCCTTCGGGATAGATGACCTTCTGAGCAATTGTATTAAAGAAATAACATAGCTTTGTGATTGTCTCCTGGATATTAATTGGTAAAATACTTCTAATTATGACAGGGAGCATCTATGTCATAAGAACATGGCAATCATGAGACTTCATACCAGTTAAGTTCAAATCTTGCATCGAAATAAATCTCTTCATGTTAGAGGAGTAACCAGATGGAGCTTTCACACTATGCATAGTTTAGTACTCGCAACCTTGGACAGAGTGTAACAAGCAGATTCACAGTACGTTCGGCCTTTATTGGTCTCTTTCGATACTAACTTAGGTCTAATATCTATATCGATTATGTCAAGCCGTGCGTTGATACCATCCTTTTTTCCCTTAATGGTTAGTAAGAGACCAATCAAACTACTATAGATATTCTTCTCTACATGCATAATGTCCATGCAGTGTCGAACTTTTAAGTGCTCTCAATAAGGTAGGTTCTAAAATATTAATCTCTTCTTCCACATACTCTTCTCAAGAGTCCTCGACTTACGTCTCTTTCTAAATGCAACATCTAAGTTCTTAACTATATCATGAACATCTATCCTTCTTAAAGGCCTTGGAGCTGAACCGTCTTCGTTCATTCCGTCAAATTGTTTCTTCATCTTGCGGTATGGCTGATTCTTCCTAAGGAACCTACGGTGACACATGTATATGGTTTTGCACTAATGATTCAGTCACACTCTCTCGGTATCATCTTAGCAGTGAGTACAGGCTTTAACTCCTTTTGTACTATAGCTCGATAAGTTAGTAAGGGTAGGATAATCATTTATGGTGCAAAACAATAGATAGTGCAAAGTAAAGTTCTCTCGTTTGTGTGCATCCTATACTTGTACCCCAGGAACCCATAGTGTTTTCAGATCTTCTATCAATGGTACTAGGTACACATCAATATCGTTCCTAAGTTGTTTCGGGTATTGGATAAGTATAGATAATAAAATATACTTTTACTTTATAGATAACTAAAGAGGAAGGTTTTAGATACAGAGATTTATGGGCCAAGTGCTATGATGTCTACTCATGTTACCGAAAAGATTCATTCCGTCTGTACTCAATCCAAACCTTATATGTATTCCTCAAATCCTCACCAAATTCTTGAAACCTCCTATCAATGTTTCTTCATTGGGTGGAATTAGCAGGGTGTCTTAGTATTCCATCGTTCTTACGCTCCTCTGAGTGCTAACGCAGCAGTTTTGCCTACTAATAATGCTTTAAATAAAGAATTACAGGCAGATACTATGCCACCTTAGCAGGATATCCTTTCTACACCTTGATACACTCATCATCAACATCTGATTGATTTTTATGCTTATACCAAGTTACGTTGCACACCGGACATACATGAAAGTTTGCATACTCTTTGCGATAGATGATACAGTCATTCGAACATGCGTGTATTTTTTTCTACTTCCATTCTCAAGGGACAAGAACCTTCTTGGCTTTGTAAGTGGTTGTCAGCAACCCGTTTCCCTCTAGAAGCATGTTCACTAATAGACAAAACAACATCATGAAACTTTTGTTGGATCAACCATTACTTGCCTTCAATTTTAACAGTTCAAGCATAGATGACAACCTTGTTTATTTGGCCCTGCAGCCCGGGAACAAGGGTTTCTCTGAGTCGTCCATCAAGCTCCAGAATTTTTCATACTCTCGCTCACTACGGTTCCCTTCTGCATCGCGCTGTATCTGATCCAGATTGTCATCATGAAACCTATCATCGTGGAAAGCTCAATCGTTATCATCTGGTATATTGTTGAATTTGTCGATGATGTTAATACTACTTGCTTTTCTGTATAATCCAGACTTCATCGTGACTGGTCTAACATGTATGCCCCATTTTTAAAACTCTTTAGAATCAAGTGTATTTCGATCTACGCTAAGTTTCAAAACATCCTTAGATTCTTGTAGGCAATACATGGATAAGACATAAATTGCACCTCCTTGTTAAACATATCCTTCTCTGTGGCTCTTCTAAAAACAAAGACGCCATTAATATACTCGGCACTCGCACGGCTCTTAACGTACATATAGCTTCGGTCCATCTACGCTACGTATATAACAATAAGTGTTAAATAATGAATTAAGTACACTAGAAGTACACATGCATATATTTTTAAATTGGAGCACAAATTAACTAGCTAAATCTTAACCTAAATAATAAACCATGGTAGATGTAAAAAAACAAACAGATCTACAATCTACATATAAGCTACATTTAAATTTACCAACCTAGCTTCTTAGATCACAAAAAACTAATAGATCTATATTTAAGCTACATTTAAACTTAGCATCATCGATTCTTTCTTTACCTAACTAGCTAGATTTTGAGTATAATGTAATTAGAACTAATTACTACTTTAGATCATAAAGAACAAATGGATTTACACTAAGCTAGATCTAAACTATCTTCAATTCCCTCTTTATCAAGCTAGATCTTGAATATAATGCAATTAGAACCAATTACTAACCATAGATTACCTAGAACAAAAGGATCTACAATCACACTTTCAAATCCACTGTATTCTTTCATCAGATTGCCTTTCAGCCGCAACTACGTCAAAAATAGTTTAGGAAACTCTACAAACACTAAGTAGGTCGGAGTTTTCTGTACTTATTTCTAGAAAATTCTCATCACAAATGGTTTTAAACTGTCAGTAATGTGAACACAGTCATCATTGACGGTTTTTTTTGTAAAAACTTTCAGTGCTGTGAATGGTAGGCATCACTAATGGTTTTGGCTAAAACGTCAGTGATCTCAATGGTAGTCATCACTTATGATTTTTTTTCGGCAGTGGGGTGTAATATAAGTCTTTTTTTTGTAGTAGTGGGTGTTGGGACGATGGAGATGCGGAGGTCTGAGTTTCACATGTGCGTTCATCATGTCTCTGTGGTCTGCATGTTTGCGCATGCATGTGCATTGATAGATTTGTTGAGCATTTGGACATTTGCAGTTTTGGCCTTTGTGTATGTGTGTTTTGGTGGGTTGGGGGGGTTGGTTTAATGTGCGTTCCCGTATAGTCAGGGCATGCATGCGTATACAGGGGGCTGAGACAGCTGACAAATGCGCCAGACAAACAGCTCGAAGTAAAAATGCATGTGTGCGCCTAGAGCGTGTACGTTGGAAGCTCGAGCACGGCTCTAGTAATTTAGTTTTTATATCAATACTTAATTTACGTGTCAAATGGTAAAACGTCATTTAGTTTAGATCGGAGAGAGTACATGTTCCGAACCATATCCTTCGACGATGCAAGAGATTACATTACATCAGCATTGCGTGTGGAGAGTGTTGGGGGGGGGGCGTTGTGTGCAAAGAACAGTTCAATGCGGAAATGCAAGTAAAAGTTCAGGCTTTTAGGGGAGGAGGGTGGGACAGGTGATCTGAAGAAACTATCTTATGTTTGCGTGCATGGGTCGATTTGTCCCCACAACACCAAACTGTCACGTAGGCATGCATGGAAATAGTCCATAATGACGCACGTAATTAGCAACTTCGCAAAGCGGGGGAGAGAAATCTTTTAGATTTGATGGGAGCGGAGCTGCTGCTGCTGACCTTCGATCAGTCCTCTCCCTCTCTCATTAGTTTTTCTGAAGATGAAGACGCTTGACGAATGCCGTTCAGTTTCCTTCGCCTTGACTCCAGGTATCCCCTGCAGGCAGAGGCCAAGCTGCTACATGACAACCTGCATGAACTCAGCCAATCATGGTATACAAAAAGGACTTGTCATCTTGTGTTGCACCACCTAACCAACCATGCACGCACGCAAACTGTATTTGCATCTAATTTCTAAAATGTATCATGTATGCATGTGTATGCTATGCTGTAGATATATAGCAGTGTGTATTGCTGTATTGCATATGACTGTAGGATGAATATATACTGCAGAGAATTGCTTAGCTGCTTACTCTAAAAAATATGAGAGGTGCTTCTACGTTTTTCTTTTTTACAGTTGTATAAATATTAAAATATGAATGAAGGGTAAATTGTGATTACTTATCTTTTCGTTTACTTCAAAATTTATGTAACTTATATTAGAAGGGAAATCATTAAAGCACTGCTAAAAAAATATACAATTCCTAAAAGCATTTGTGGTTACAAATAGGTTGGTGCACAACGACCTCAACTTCTCTTTCTTTTTTGCCTGAGAATCTGTGAAATTCCTGTCCAGGACTAGGCATCTTGCTTGTACATACATGTGTACACCAAAAACGTATATGCAGATTCAAAGAGCATGCTTGTGGCGTATTGACTATGGACGCAAGTATACTGCTGAGAACTGATAGTCTACTACTGCTACTAGCTAGCAACTCTCTGAATTTTGGAGCTAGTCAGCTAGACAGTTCCTCAATTTCTTTCAGTGGGACATGACCCATGCTACACTGGCTGAAAATTCCATTCCCTTTGCGTGCGCAGACTAACAAAGTCCTCTTCTCCACTAGAAAGCGCTGCACGATGGCAATAGGAAAAGCAGAGCAATCCTGCATATAACGAGACAAAAACCACAAGTAGGGGACAAATGTCACAAACACAAAGCAGTATATAAGCAAGCAGCCCTTGTCCCTCCGGTGGCCACAACTTCAATCTACTTGAAGAAGCCCATCGGTAGCCAGTTATATATCAGTGGCAATTCAGTTCAGTTCAGGCCAGTTCATCAGTTAGCATGGGAAGATCTCCTTGCTGCGACGACAGTGGCCTCAAGAAGGGCCCATGGACCCCAGAGGAGGACGAGAAGCTGCTGCAGTACATCCAGAAGAACGGCCATGGCAGCTGGAGGACCCTCCCAAGTCTTGCTGGTACAGTTAACCATTCTCCATCTGCAGAGATCTTAAGGCTGTCGAAACACAACTCTGCATCTGCATTCAGACGAATTTATCGCGCATTTCATCAGACCCACTCGCACGTGTCGTGGGTATGACGAAATTTGCAAACTCAAAGATTCCAACAGCATGCATTTGGTCATTGCTTCTTAAGGTACTATCTTCCAGGTGCATGGTCCTGATTCTCTACACTAATTAGCTGCAGGACGAACCTTGAAATATGCCACATGTCCAGACCGCAAAAGACACAGAGAGAGAGAGAGAGAGAGAGAGAGAGAGTCCTTGCTACTTAAACTGTTTCGACATCTTTGCCCACTTTTAGCAAATCTTTGAACACCTGCTGGTGCATGGAGATTGCAGGGCTGAAAAGATGCGGCAAGAGCTGCCGGCTGAGGTGGACCAACTACCTGAGGCCGGACATCAAGAGGGGCAAGTTCTCCCAGGAGGAGGAGCAGACCATCCTCCACCTCCACTCCATCCTCGGCAACAAGTGCGTCGTACAAAATTACAAATCCATCGATCGATCGATCGATGCAGCGCTCTCTCCATTTGATCGACGAGATCGATCGCCTCGATCTCTCATGAACTGAACAGGCATGAGCACGGGTTGAATTTCAGGTGGTCGGCGATCGCGACGCACCTGCCGGGCCGGACGGACAACGAGATCAAGAACTTCTGGAACACGCACCTCAAGAAGCGGCTCATACAGATGGGCTTCGACCCAATGACGCACCGCCCAAGGACCGACTTCTTCGCCGCGCTGCCGCAGCTCATCGCGCTCGCCTGCATCCGGGACCAGCTCGCGGCCGATCCGTCTGCGGCAGTGCAGCTTCAGGACGCCGGCGCCGGCTCCGGCGCTGACGTGGCCATCCAGGCCGCCAAGCTCCAGTACCTGCAGTGCCTCCTCCAGTCGGCGGCCTCCACCATCGCCTCTGCCGACGCCTCCAGCGCGGTCGTCTCCGCGCCTGACGCCGAAGCAGCTCTTGACGGCGTCGTCTGCTCGTCGCAGGGAACCCCTGGTGTTCCAGTGTCGACGGCCGGTGATCACCAGATGGCGTGCACGTTTTCCGAGGCGCCTGTGAGCGTGAGCGACGAAGCTAACCAAGGTCTCCTCATCAGCTGCGGTGCTCACGACGAGTTCGCGTGCCACGGTGGCTCGCTGCCTTCCCTCACCGATCTCTCCGACGCCGCGAACGCTGCAAGCGGGTGCAGCGCTACGGCGTCGTCCAGCTTAGGCGGTGGCACGAGCAGCCCCCTCTCTTGGCCGGAGTTCTTCCCCGACGACCCCTTCATCACTGATTTCCTATGATGCCATAATATATCATGCTATGTGCGTGTATACGCTGATCTATCCCTGAATTTTGTAAAACTTTCGTACACATACATACGTACGTGCATGTCCTACATATAAAAGAAGGAGCAAGTTAGTATGTTACTCATTAGTTGTAGTGGAAATTAGATCAGCAGTATATTTCTCAGATGCATTATGGACTATCCTTTACTATGTTACTCATTAGTTGTTATCGTTGACCTTCGTTTTCTGCTGTTGTCGCCGCTAGTCCAGTCCTGTCGATGTCGCGGTCTCTGTTTTCCTGTTGGTGCCCCCCAGATTATGACCATGCTGCAGCTAGCACTCTCCCGCTTGATTTGTGACGACACTGTGGCCTCGTACTAACACATCGAACACTCTATTCTGCGAGGCTCAGAAGCAGTTCCGAATTTTATACAAAATCACCAAAAAATACACATATATTCAAAATTTAAAAAAAGCTAATTACAATACTACCACCATATGATTTCTAATACTACCAGCAGAAGTATAACTAAATCCTAACTAATTTGATCCGTTAAATCAAATAGAATGAACAACTAATATTCAATATTGTGTATCATCTCTTACGGTGCATTATATTGGTGGTATAAAATGGTAGTAGAAATCAGATCTAACTATTGATCGATTTAAGTCATTCCTATTACCCTGTTATCGGAGAACGTATAAATAAATACTAGCTAATCTGATCTATTAGATCAAAAAGAATGAACGGTCAATATTGAATTTAACGTACAAAAACCAAAGAGGGACTAGGTATCAAGGATCTGAATGCGTTGCTAGAGCCTTTAGACTTCGGTGGCTTTGATTCAGATGGAAAAACAATGAAAGAGTCTGGACGGGACTTGACTTACCCTGTGATGAAACGGATGTAACTCTCTTCAATGCTTCAACGGTTGTCACGGTAGAAAATGGTAAATTAGCTGACTTTTGGAGATCAAGCTGGGTGCAAGGAAAAGCCCCAAAAAACATTGCACCGAGCCTTTTCCAAATGGCAAGAAGAAAGAACATCTCTGTCCAACAGGCCTTGGCAAACAACTACTGGATCCGCTTTTGTACACTGGTGAACTCACAAAATGAGATACAGGAGTTTGTAGATCTCCATAAAGCAATACGACGAATCAATAGAGATGAAGAGAGGGATGATCAAATAATCTGGCGCTGGACATGTGATGGGCAATACTCAACAAGGAGTGCCTACCTAACGCAATTCGATACTATTTACTGTAAGATGAAGATTTCACCAATATGGAAGGCGAAAGCTAAACCTAAATGTCGACTTTTTGCATGGACATTGCTTCATAACAAAATTTTAACATCTGATAACATGCTCAAAAGGGGTTGGCCATGTAATGCGATCTGCAGCTTTTGCAACGCGTCACCGGAAACAACGAATCATCTCTGTAAAGACTGCTATTTCGCTAGACAAGTATGGGATCTTCTCCTGCGATGGGGAAAACTGGGTCGGTGGCAGACCCTGAGTCATAGTGGCTCAGTATATAAGTGGTGGCGAAGGTTAAGAACCCAATATGATGTAGAGAAACGGCGCGAATTGGATGGTCTACTTATTTACTTCTGGTGGAATCTTTGGCTCGAGAGAAATCAACGCATATTTGAAGGGATGGCTAGAACACCTGAACAAGTGGCTACATCGATCAAGGATGCGGTGCTAAATCATGGTTTTGCTTGGTCCACGAATTAGCTTCCTAGTGGCGTTTTTGTTGGGAATTAATCTTGTTGGGGAAATTCATATTAGTCTGCACGTTTATTTTTGTGTGAGTTTATACTAAGAAAATATTTGAGTTGCGTGTATGCTAGGAGCTAGTGTATGTTTTGGTGTTCAAGCACGTCGTCTAACTCGTTGAGGTGTGGCCGAGTTACCTGGACTTGTGAAGTTGTGGCAAGTCGATCGTTGTCTTGGATTCGTGAGATGCTGACGAAGTCTAGAAGGCGTCGTGGCGGCGTGGCTTGAGAACATCGGATCTAGCTACCAGCTATTTTGGCATGCTTGAGGACAAATTAGTGGAGGTGATTAGTGGTTTCTATAATTAGCATAGAGTGATTAGTGGTGCATGCATGCGCCTCACGTAACATGGTTCCTATAATTAGCATGGAGTGATTTGTGGCTGCATGCATGGGCCTTCGTAACGTGGAGTGGCTGCATGTATTTGTTTACTATTTAATCCTTTGTAATCCTTTGATTCAAGACAAGAAGAACAGAGAGAAAAGGCACTAGTTGTGCTGTGCCAATAGACTCTGTACATGTGCATTCTTCTTCTGTGTTTTTTCACGTGAGGGAGTGTTGGTAGTGTCCATTACTCGCGTGAGTTTTATTCCTAACAATTGGTATCAGAGCCGTGTTCGAAGCATGTGGCCATAACGACACCGGCGAACGCCACCACGTCCGAGAGCTCGTGTTGAGGATCTGATGGCTTCTAGATTACCGTCGTCGGACGAGAGAAAACTCCGTCGATCTTGATGCCGATGCTCACCGAAACCAACTATGGACCTTGGGCGGTGAAGATGAAAATCTTCATGCGCGCACAAGGAGTTTGGGCTGCGGTGGAGAGCACGGAGGTGGTCGATGAGCGCAAGGATCAGATGGCTCTCGCAGCTATCATGCAGGGTCTGCCCGAGGCCATGATGATGGTCTTGGCGGAGAAGAAGACATCCAAGGAGGTATGGGACACGCTGCAACAAATGCACATCGGCTCCGACCGTGTGAAGGAAGCTCGTGTACAGACCTTGATGAGAGCATTCGAGGACATGTACATGAAGGAGACGGAGTCGATCAACAACTTTGCCATGAAGCTAACCACCACCGTCAATGAGATACGAAGCCTCGGAGAAAAGATGGAGGAGCACACTGTTGTGAAGAAGCTTCTTCGTGCTGTCCCCGACAAATTTATTCCTTTTGTCTCTACCATTGAACAGCTCGTCGACATCAAGAAGATGAAGATGGAGGAAGTGGTCGGTCATCTCAAGGCGTATGAAGAGCGCAATAGGGTCGACGGCAAGTTGAAGAAGGTGACAACCTCCTACTCACGCAGGCCGAGTGGGAAGCAAGATCCATGAAGAAACATAATGGTAGACGCCCTTTGACAAGGGAAGGGTGCGTTGTTTCAATTGTCAAGAACTTGGGCACTTTGCTAAAGAGTGTCGCAAGCCGAAGAAGGAGGAGGCACTTCTTGCATGTGCGGATGAGGAACCGGCGTTACTTTGAAGCTTAACGAGAAGGTGCACAAATAAAGAAGCAACAAGATTAAGGAGGTGATTGTTGGGAATTAATCTTGTTGGGGAAATTCATATTAGTCTGCACATTTATTTTTGTGTGAGTTTATACTAAGAAAATATTTGAGTTGCGTGTATGCTAGGAGCTAGTGTATGTTTTGGTGTTCAAGCACGTCGTCTAACTCGTTGAGGTGTGGCCGAGTTACCTGGACTTGTGAAGTTGTGGCCAAGTCGATCGTTGTCTTGGATTCGTGAGATCATCGAGTCTAGAAGACGCCTGTAGCGGCGTGGCTTGAGAACACCGGATCTAGCTACCACTATTTTGGCATGCTTGAGGACAAATTAGTGGAGGTGATTAGTGGTTTCTATAATTAGCATAGAGTGATTAGTGGCTGCATGCATGCGCCTCACGAACATGGTTCCTATAATTAGCATGGAGTGATTTGTGCTGCTGCATGCATGTATTTGTTTACTATTTAATCCTTTGCCTTTGATTCAAGACAAGAAGCAGAGAGAGGCACTAGTTGTGCTGTGCAATAGAGTACATGTGCTGCGTGAGGGAGTGTTGGTAGTGTCCATTACTCGCGTGAGTTTTATTCCTAACAGTTTTCTCCTGGTGGCTTTGTGTGTGCCCTTGTGGTGTGAGTGGTGTTTAGTTCGGAGGATACCGGTGTGAGTGGTAGCTTGTTGTGAGGTTTTTTCGGGCCCGATTTTTTTCTAATAAAAATTGGGCTGACCCTCTTTTTCCTTCTTAATAAATCTTGCGGCAACTCTCTCGCTACTCTTTCAAAAAAAAAAATTAGTGTACATAAAAGAGGTCAAAATTGTCGTTCTTTTGAAGAACTGACCAGCATTGCAAACACCAATGTGGTAGTTTTATCACTAGATCAAATTAAGGCAGGAGTGGAGTTGCTCATAAGAATAATATGATTCTTGTTGTACTGATGATAGCCCAGTATCTGGATATATCTGAATGCACATGTTAATTTCCTTCCATGGGTCGTCCATTAATTTTGCACCATTGTGTTTCTACTTACCAGCAGACTTCCTTTCCGCTGAATTTTGAGAGCATGAATATGACGTTGGCGAGAGAGAAAGTACAGATCTCGCTCTAGATCTCTTGGTCTTGGGCCTTTATTGTTGGCGACCAAACCTCCTACTAGTGAGACTATCAGGTTTCAGAAGATTGCGCCATAAAAACTTTCGAAAAAGATTATGTAAATATACATATAAGGTGACAATCCTTCTCCATTTTTCTCGGTGAGCAGGTATGAGTTGATTCACTCACTAACGCTCAAAAGAATCGACCTTCAACCAAGGACAGTTCACAATCTCTGTCCCCTCAAAAAAAAATCATATGAGAGAGAGAGAGAGAGAGAGAGGTTAACATGGTTGCAAGTGGCATATATTGTATCCTCATAAACATCTGAAGTGAAGAGGCTCAGTGTGAAGCTAGCTGAGTAGCTGCGTAATGCAAGGTGGAGTTGGTTGCGGCTGCTAAGGAAATTTAAAGCTCACGTTGCGTTGAAAAGAGATTCATACTTGAGTCTGAGTACCTAACCCCTGCACTGCACCACCATATCTTGAGCCAAGTTAAATTCACCACTTGTCATAGCAATCCTAAGTGAAAACGAAGTTGCACAAGACGTGACTAATTCTCTTGCGAAAAACCTCCCGTCAATTGATCTGTGGTACGTGTGTGTGTATATATAAGCAACAGTTGGAATTTGTGCAATTAAGAGTAGATGATCCGGAAAATCCTAACCGTTCATCCAGTTTGATCGGAGGGCTCGTATCCAGAGTTGGGTCCTTACTCCAACGTTGCTCCAACGCAGTTAACATAATTAAACACCGTTATCTATTCTATACTCTATACTACTATAAAAAGGAGGAGTCATGTTCTTTTCTAGATCCATCCAATTTTCTGTACACCAATCTTTCCTAGCCCTTGGATTGTCTTCGTCTAATAGCTCATATTCTTTTGGTATCCTGCTATCCACATTCGATTGAAACCATTGATCTATGCGATCCAATGGCCCATATTTTTTTCATCTCCTGCCGGCAATTAATACCATAATCTATACCTCTTTATAATTCACCAGTTGGATTTTTTTTACATCCACACAGTCTTTTGTCTCCACAGAGAGTATTTTTTCTCTATCCACCCTAATATGTGCACCCAAAAACTCCCTTCCTCAAAATGAAGCGCTAAGATGTTTTATGACACCACTTCATCAAATCTAATGGTCCAAATCATTTGGTTAATCCATCCTCTAATTTAATCAATCAAATCACGCGCCGCACAAATCATGCTTCCCCTCCCCCGTGCCGCACAATTCACGCGGAAAACCCTAGCTTTTCCCCTCCCCCGCGCCACACAACTAACGCGGAAGCCCCCATCCCGCGCCGCCCGTCGCCGCCTCGTCGGTCGGCGCCATCGCCCGTCGCCCAAGACGCCTCGCCAAGCCCCGCCGAGCCAAGTCTCCGCGACCAGCGCCAAGCCCGCCCGCGCATTTTATCCATGAGCTCGCTGTCTCGCGACAGTAGCCAAACCCCGCCAAGCATTTTATCCACGAGAGCTCGCCGTCTGCTACTCCCGAGATTTCCACAGTGGCGGCGCCATGGGAGGTCTCATTGCTAGGGCTCTCGAGGTGAGGTTTCTGGTGGCTTGCTTGCTTGGTCGATTCGAGCTGCAGAGTACACCCGATGCCTCGCCCCCGCCTTCTTTGCCGCCGCCGACACCGCCTCCGCCCCTCCTGCCCCCGCCCCCTCCCTCCCTCCTCGGCATGAGTTGTGTTCGTGTGTCTATGGACATGAGCTGATGAGTTTTATTTTCGCAACATGGTAGGAAAGAACTGAATCTGAGTTGAAAAAGGAGGCGAGTTTTTGGTGACATTGTTATTGTGCCATTCATGGACAGCTATGATATGGTTGTTCAAGATCATTGTGATATGTGAATATGGGGTATGTCTAAGAGCCAGTACCTATATTCAAAATTTGCTACTCTGAAGTCAGCTTTGTATTGACTTCTTCTCACCAATGAACTTTCTCTCGGTCCGTGTTGTTTCAGAGGTAAAACTACATTTCTGAAATTGTGAAAAGGCATCATCTCACTTTGGTGAGTTTGGGGAAGAAATATGAGCGTAAGTATCGCATGATTGCTATCTTTTTCGTGCCATTGCCATTCAAAAATGTTAATATTGATTTGTGAATGATGTGGAGGACCATTCTTAGAGACAGATGCATGTGAGGCCAAGATAAGTAAAACAAACACATTTTGCTGGTTTTCATCTGCACCGAGGAGACCAGCGCTCCGATCAACGATGCGACCTGGGTTAGGCGTATCGAGTCCCGGCTCAGGCACGTCCTCCGCCATGACGCGCGTGGCGTGAGGATGGTCCTGGTCGACGCTGCAGCAGTCGACAATCTTTAGGTGGATGTGTCAGGCGAATTTCCTTCTTGTTTCACTTTTTTTACTTTAGTTTTGCCCCTTTTCAAAATTATGCTACCTATTTTTGTTTAATTTGATTGTGATTCTTATGTTGGCTCCAAGCTACCCTGAGCTCAGTTCTTGGAAGTTTCTAGGACTTGAGAGGTTAGATGGAACTCCGCAGCTACCCTTCTCCAGCCTCCAACAAGTACTACTACTACTTCCACCAGTTGTGAGGTTTCTAGGTATTACTTTGTAAACAAAGTACTGTATTGCGAATTGATATGGAGGATCTCATAGCTCGGCTATATCAGGGAGTGGTTATCAAAGAATATCTCACCACAAAGGTGTCACTTTCTTTTTCTGATATAGACTTTTTATGCTTTATTGTGCATCGTATAAGCTGTGTTTTGTCGTTTTTGTGTGTTAAATGGATATTTGTGTGCTTCATAACTATTCTGTATTTTAGACAATTTGCTTGCTACTTATGATTTCGATGCAGTCAAAGATTTGGAGGTTGAGTTGGAAGCTACCAAGCAGAAAGGCAGAGAGACATTACAACAAGCTATCTTGGCTGAAAGAGAGAGGATTACCCAGATGCAATGGGGTATGAATGAGCTTCGCAGGAAATACTCAGAGATGAAGTCAAACCTGAAGATTGAACAAGTCAATTTTTTCTCTCTGTTTCTGTGGCTTAGTTTACTTACTCAATTTTGGTTCGTAACTAGGAGAAAGTGGCTTGTTGAGGTTGTTAGACCAAAGGAGACTTTGGAAGAATGCAAGATATCCTGAACATTTACTTTTTGACTTCAAAATGCTCCTGGTTTTGCGATTATTTCATGCAACAGGTCATCCCATTTGGGGAACACTACCATGAAACATTATGATTTTTATCTTGATCAACAAAAACAGGAAATATTTGTTATTCTCAATGTGATTCCTTTTGTCGAGCTAGGATGGATATAGATTTCTCTCTCTATATATAACCGACCATGGAAATTTGAACTTATTGCATTATACTATACTTCAGAAGCTTAGAAAAGGGGGTGTGAGTCCATTTATGCATGTTAACAACTTCAAACCAATCAACCCCTTATCGATTCATTTTATGTTTTCTTAAATTCAAGCATATATTCACTAAAAACAATAGATGAAATTTCATTTTATCAACATTTTCTCCCTCTAATATTTTATTGTACTCTTTGTTCCAGAGGATTATTAATAGAGAGAAGCAGCAGTCAGCACATGTAAAGTTATCCCGTGAAAAGATTCTTCATGAATGCAGACTGTTCCATGAGTGTCTACAAGAATTTAGTGCTAAATTTAGTGCAGAACAAGACAACTTAACTATTGATCCATCATCTTTGCCTGATGCGTAATCTTCAGGCAACATCAGATAAGAGAATACACCTACTTGTTGTTGAGGTGAGTTTTTTTAATCTTCTGGTAGGTTATTGTCATTTATTCCGGTGTGCTGCTTGGCCATACTCCAGCTCTAGATTTTCACAGAGAAGCCAAAGTCATATAGTGGTGCTCCCAACTCTAATTGAGAAGTCGGGGCAATGGAGAAGTAAATGCTGTTATTTTTATAGAAATTAAAAAAAATTGTCCTATGAATAAAGGATAAGTTGGACAAAATATGAATCACATATTGAGTAGCGAGAACAGAACATAGTTCTGCAACCAGGTTTTGGACTCTGTGATGCTAGCTAGCTCTACATTTGGAACCACAGCTACCTGCCACTAGCTTCTTCATAGATGCTAGGCAGATTCAAAGCTTGACAAAATAATGGCTTAAATTGCTTTATATTCTTTTTGGGTTCCGTTAGAGTTTGGAGTTTGATAAACATTGTTTGGCCTTCTAGCATTGATTTGTGTTCCTTGATGGCTGTAGGATGTTGATTTTGCAAGGAACAAGGTGTAGAGTTTTGTTCACTCAGGAGAACAATATTCGTGCAAATTGATATTGTTGTAAAATGAGTCAAACATTTAGTGTTTTTTCACAAAAAAAGTTGCCCATTTTATAATACATCTGATTTTAATTGCTTTGGATCACATGCTATCGTTATTAGTTATTGACATTCATTATAACTTACCCAATATGTGCTGTGCTGAAGTATAATTTAGTCCAAATGTCTAACAGTTGAAGTTGGACTACTCCTCAAGCTCCCATTCCCTGCTTTGCCTTGCAGGTTTCTCTTTAGGATATCTACTATAGTTTGTAGTGGTTTCTGGCGCTCTTGACGAAATGGTGAAGCTGACAATGATAGCACGTGTCACCGATGGCCTTCCTTTGGCGAAGGGTTGGATGATGGGCAGGACGGAAGGATCTTGACTTCTACAAGCGACAAGCTAAACTTCTTTTCAAGAACTTGTCAAAGGGAACCATGAAGCCTCACGGATGTCAATTGAGACTGGGCCATACTTTTTGCAGTATCCTTATGTTAATTGCTATCTATTTTCTGTTATGAAAACGTGCTTATTCATGAATTTTGCTTTGTCATGTCGGACTGTATGATATATATCCCCATACATAAATATATGTAGACATTCTTATATATTGCTATTAGATTTTACTTGTATGACTGGATTCTGCAAAACTAAGGTTCAAAATCTTCCTCTTGAACCGCAAGAACCATATTATGTTCCCACTGTTCAAAATACTATATTCAAGTTATCAAGTATTTCATTTCATTCAATATGGGCTGTGTCGTGTGAATAATTTGAATCTACGGTGCATGTTTGATTTTTTACCCTCTTATCAAGTCTAATCCTTTAAACTACTTTCCTTTTACAATAGGATTTCAGAATTAATAATTCAAAGGATATGGCGACACCCTACACACCTAAGAACATCCTCATTACAGAGCTTTGGGATTGTCGGATGGTCGTGTATTGTACTCCCTCCATTCCGGTATATAGGGCGTCTTTTCTTTTTAAGTTTGTTTCGATTTGTAGGAACATTATCTTTTGTATGAAGTTTTTCTCTTATGCCCCTAATAAATGCGCTTGGTAATCAGCTCTTTGGCTATTGTGCTAAAACGCTTCATATTCCATGCATACATAAGGCATGCATGCATGCGTAGTATCACCTCTCACCAAGGAATGCATGCGGTAGTGCATGGCGCTAAGGTCATGCAATCATTAATGAAGCGCATGCTTGCCTCCGGTTAATGATGCAATAACTTAGTTAGGGTAAGTTTGGAAAGATAATTAGGGGTAAGTTTGGAAAGATAATGAGGGAGTAGGTTTGTAGGGCACGCTCGATGTGCCGATTGAGTCGACATGCCGATTGGAGTCCATTACAAATTCTACTTCCTATCGGATTCTGACATGCCGATTGGAGTCCAGGAAGGCACTTATTTACGGATTCTGACATTACCATCAATTTGCACTGTGAATACTATTATTTATTTATTTATTATACTTTGTCTTACCGTAGCACAATTAATATTTTCTGATGATGGTTCATAATAATGTATGTATAGGATGGGAAGCTGTTGAGGGCGAAGTTTCTCGTGGACCTACTGAACTACAATGAGAATGAATCGAAAAACAACATTCTGAAGTTATACGGGAAATCCTTAATCGTCTCAGGGATTAGACTATTTTTAATGATAAACAATTGCGATGTTACTTTATGCACTTGTTTATGTAATCAACGATATAATAACTCTCTGTATCTTTCTTTTGTGCTTCTATCATAATCACATCTTACTACACTTGATATCGCCGTAGCGTTAGCACGGGCATTATGCTAGTTACCAATTAATTACATACTAATCCCACAAATAATCCTGTCAGCATTAAGGTCACCGATTCCTTTGACCCCTCTGTTTTTATTATGTGGCTCACATTAGTTTTAATATGGGCGTTGCTGGAGTCCGGACGTATGAAGCAAACATTCTCATCGAACGGTCCCCTTTTAGACGATGCAATATTTGAGAATACTATACATAACAAATGTGATCAATACTTGCAATAAAATATTATCAACATATAAGGTGAATAGGCATAACCTCGACGGAGAATTTTGAAAAAAAGATATCTTGGCCTCACCAAAACATATCAACTATGTATATTATTTGGATATACATAGTAGCACTTCTATCCTACGTCACAGGTATCAAACAAAGAAATATGCGACGTTATATATGATCAACATGCTAGGTCTTTGTATGCAACAATTAAGAACAATGTTTGCAACAAATGGACAGATTGGCACAAACATCATAAAAAGATCATTACCGTAACTAAGACAATCATATCAAAGTGGCTCAACAAATTGACACCCTTATGCAACAAGAAATAATTAGGACGCAACAATCATTTAATAATTATGTGACAAACAATTTTGAGAAGACATAGCCGTTGCAACAAATCAAAATGCTTATTGGAACACCAGACCTTGTTGCCAGCGTGTCTAGATATGGCAGAGCAAGGTTGCCCAAGCACCACTACCTCGTCATCCCTTGACTGCTTGTCCTCCACCCACTGCCTATGACACCACTTCATCGGCCTCAACCCCGCCAGATCCGGTGACCTCTGCTTGCAGTAGAAACAATTAAAATGAGCACCAGCTACTTCTTGGAAGGGGAGGCCTCCAGCGTGCTTTGGCTGCATCAGATGGCCATCCGCGAGCGCTAGTGGGGGCAACCACAAACCGGGCAGTTGACGGTGGAGTTGGTATGCCTAGGTGGAAAACTAAGCGAAAGCAAGGGAGCTCAACCAATCAATAGCACTCAAAGTTGCTACACTAGTGAAGGCATAACACCAATTGTTGACCAGCGTACGGCTACTTGGTTGGAGCTTGTTGCGCTGAGAGAGAAAGAGAGTGAGTACATAGGGAATAGAAGAGATAGATGCAGAATTAGATGCCGGAGGAGATGGGGATATTGGGAAGGTTTGTTGGCTTACCATATCTTTTGGTTTTATTCAAATGGGTTGTTAGTTTAAGTCATTTACAACTCAGACTCTTTAGCTATATAAGCCACCCCTATACCTGTAATCCTTGGAACTGATAGTAGATTATTTCCCATGGTTTTTCTTCGCAAGCGTTTTTCCACATTAAATTTTATGTCTCCTGTTTTTGCTGTGCTAACCCTAACAAGTGATATAAGAGCCCTAATAAGTGGTACCCACACGACAACATCGCATGGAGTTCAATCTACGTTGCACTGGCTGCCAACGTCCACCTCTGCTCATTGCCATTGGCTTCTCTACACCCGTCCACGATCTCTGCCGGACCAGCACTGTTCGGCTCTACCTCCAACCCATCCACTGGCCCGCATCTCGACGGCGCCTTCGTGGCTACCTGCCTTCATGGCCACCACGCCTCAGCTAGCCCCGCCTTCTATTCCCATCATCCACGTTGGCGCCGCTTCAACCAACGATGTGCCCTCCACGCCGGCCACAGCCACCGCACGGTCATCCACACTGCCACCGTGGTGGTGGCCTGTCACTTTGCTGACCTTTGTGCGACTTCCTCCAAACCGTCAGCCGTAGCGCCCGAGCGCTGCTCTCCAGGCCGCGTTGCTCCAGCTGCATCCTTTCAGGCCCACGCTGTCCTCTAGCTAACCCGTCTCCTCTGATGCCCGACCTCCCATCGCTCGGCCTTTGCACACTTCTTGCTCCCACCCGTGAGCTTACACAACAAATTGAGAAAGTCATGCATGCGCTCGGTGATTACTTGGGTGTGAAAGTTCTCTCGGATTTGAAATAGATCCCACAAGGGATTTTAATCTTCTTTTTGGGGTCATAACTCTCGCTTCCAGCTTTTCATTATGGCTTTTGGCTTCAGCTCTAGCTTCTTGGCTTCAGCTTCTACTTCTAATTTCCATCAGATTTTGCTATGTGCATCCGAAGCTTATCAGGATTTTTTTTAGAATCTACTATATATTTTTGATCTACAATTTTTCTCCACCATGCCATCTACTAAATTTAATATTGAGAATTTCAATGGCAAGATCAATTTATCTATATAGTAGGTCCAAATGAGAGCCACATGGGAGTGATGAAAGAGTTGCTATTTACCCCGGCGATTGCTCTAGTGCCAAAAAGTAGGATTTCATCACAGTTTCAGGCTTTCATGCCTATTATTGGTAGCATTAATGCGAGATTTATCATTGGCAGATTCTTAGTAATTTATTTGACATTTCATCGTCGATTTCTTTGACGTTTGCTATCAACTTTGGAGAAAAAAAAAAAAATTAGTTGAGGAGATAATTGAATTTTGGTGTTTCATCACTGTTATTTTGGTGTTTTATTCACTGTTTGAATACGTTGACTATTATGGAGGTTTTGGCAACATTCATTTGGAATTTGATGATACCTTGATGGTAACATTATACTCTTCGAAATTTTACTAGTGAAGGTTGTAGGATCAAGGATAAACGACTAGAGGGGGGATGAATAGGACGTTTCTAAATTTTTTTGGTTCTAATTGCAATTAATAAAATCTCTAAGCAAGAATTGCAATTTTGATAATTAACAACTAAGTTCTCAAGTGATCACTATGCTCTCTCGCAATTCAAAAACAAGCTAAAATGATTATAAGCATAAGTAATCTACTCAAATTGCTAGAGTTGTAAAGTTAAGCACAAGAATGAGAAACGCAAACTACAATGGAATGAGAGACACAAATTTTATCCTGTGGTCTCGGAGACTTGCTGGTCTCCCCTAATCCATGTAGAGATGACTTGAACAACTTCAAGCCAGCTCCACCCGCTTGAGCCTTCCTCGATCACTAAGGTAGTTTTTTCCCGCTCCGGGTAGGTGAACTCTAGCCTTCACAACTTGCTGGGGCTTCTCACAACCTCTGTTGAGAAGCTCACCATGCACGAATACCTCCAAGCCGTCTAGAAGTTGGCAATCTCTAAGAGTAATAAGCCTTAACGTTTGCTTAAGGTCGAATTAAGTGTCTAGAGACTCAACACTAAATGCACCACTCAATTTTGCTTCTAACTCTCTCAAAATATGAATTGAATGAACACAAGAGTATTGGAGATTAGTTAGAGCTCAAATATTATCAATGAGGACCAAGAAGAGCTTAATAATGCAGGTGGGGGTATTTATAACCCCCACTAAACAATTATGGCTGTTGGCCAAAATTACTCTAAAAAGCCGATCATATCGCCCTAGGGCCAGTATGATCGCTCCTCGATATTAGCGATCGATCTGATGTATTTAATGCCTTTGTCAAGTGACCGTTGGTCATATGGCTTCATATGATGGGTCACTTCTTGGGTCATACCGAACTTCAAAAAATCTTCATCAGTCAAAAACTATGCTTTCTTAAAAATGGGACCGAAGTGCCCCCGGTCATACCACCGACCGGGGTGACCCCGGTGTGACCGGCCACCTCGGAGAGGAAACACTCCTTTCTGTAAAAAACGCACCGGAGTGCTTCCGATCATACAATGACAGGTATGACCGAGGTCACTCTGGTCATACCGCCCTCACAACCTTCATGACATTTTTCACGCAATTTTTTGTTTCTTTTTGGATGCAAGAGTATGCAAAGTCTTAAGTTATATATATTGAGCCTCTAAACGCTTTTTGACATCGATCAAACGGCAATGACCTCTCTTAATAGTACGGCGCCTATTCTAGTAACCCGATCTTTTTCCTCCAAACTCCAAGATCGGCAAAAGACTATAAAAGGTCCTTAGATTTTATACCTTAGGCATCTTGTCTTCGGCATTCGCTTTTCTTTTTCACCATTTTCATGCTTCTATGTTCATCGAATTTCGGACCAACCTATTCTCAAAATGCTCAAATTGAAAATTTTAATCCTTTAATCACAATTGTCATAAATTACCAAAATTAAATTGAATTAGGGATCTAGATGCTTTCAATCTCCCATTTTTTGGTAATTGATGACAATCCTCATGTAAGAATTAATGATTTTGAATTTTGAGTATGCAACTAGGAAAACAAGTTGTATGCTCAAATGCTTTGTTTTAACAATATTTTATCTTTAGAGATGAAGAGTGTGTTAGGCACAAAATATCGTTAAAATAATAATATTTAATTGAAAACTCCCCCTAAATATGTGCATATGGATGAAGAGTTGTCAATTTGCATATTTGAGATTTTTTACGGAGTTTCTCTTTAAGTATTTATCCAAGGATAACAATATATAAGCAATTAATACATAAAGCACAAAAATGAATATGAGATAATAAACATGAGTAATCATGAGTAACCATAAGCAAAGATAATCATCCAAATAAAAGTGCCATACATCCAACATCCGAAAATGACCAAAAGGAAGAATGATAAGAAAGGTTCATTAGCTTACAATAACAAATATATAGATAAAGGTACTAAAGCTAATCCTTCAAAGCGACTAAGACTTCAGTTCTTCATCCTTCAATCTTCTCCCCCTTTGGCATCAACGACCAAAAAGGGAACTTTAGAGCACACTCAAGATGAAGGAGGTGGCAGAGGAGGTGGAGTACGATGAGCCCCATAGCGATGTAAAGAGACAGGAGCCTATTGAGAGTGGTACTCCTCAAAGGAAGTCCGAAGCTCGGTGATAGTAGTGTCAATATAATCCAAGCACCCATGAACCTCCTCAACAACTTGGCGAGTCTGAGATTGATACTCGTCGACACGAGCAAAATTTCTCATCATCTCGGTCTTGAGACTTGCAAAACTGCTCATCATAACACTATGCAGTATATCAAAGTTCTCATGAGGCAGACTAGAATAGAGCTGTGGTGTAGGATGAGGCTACTGCTCCTCCTCCCCAAGATCCTGTGGCTAAGGCTGCTATGAAGATTGACCCCTCTGAACCTGAGGACCTACCTCTCATGGCTTATATGATTTGCGAGCACTGCCACAACCGCCACGGTATCCCGTCACCCTTTTGATAATTATTATGATATAAGAGGCGAAGTAGATCCTTTTACTTCGATCACTAGTAGAGGAGTGCATCTTACGAAGAATAAAATCCACCACATCAAACCTTTGCCTCTTCATGATTTCACTCAAAATATTCCAGACATAGCCTCTAATCTCATCGAAGTTGCTACTTTTGGGATGAACGGTAACTCGCACAATCCTGTTTATGAGGCTAGATGTAGGAAAGAGGTGTGTCATTTTACTTGGCCTCCTGACACGAGTAGCTGGATGACAAAAGCTGTACTATTCTGAGAGAGGAAAAGTTGGGTCACTATGAATCTTGGGTTGTCCATTGTGATAAATGCCCCAAGCCTACTCAATCTCCACCTTGGAAGCTGTGTACATTGCCGCGCCCGTCATCCAGGTGATCTCATCAAGAGCATCTGAAACATGAAGTGTGGCATAAAACCGACGAATGATGTCATCCTTGTAGTCACACCTCATGCTCACATATTCTGCCAAACCAGCTCCATGGAATATCTCGAGCGCTCCAACAAATAATGGAATTTTTCTAATATGTTCCCAACTCACCCACTTATGGTCTGCAAATTCTTTGTTAAGATAAATCTCATGATAAACCTTTTGTTGGAAGATAGTTCTGAATTTATCCAAGGTAGCACTGCGAGGGAGCATATACTGATTTGCTTGATGAAGTGAGAAATATTTCTCCCTCTTTATCTTTCTCAGATCCATAGTGGGCTGGAAATCATCAAAGTTCTCTTCCTCTTCAGACTCTTCACTCCCACTGTCATTTCCTTCCTTAAACTCCATATCCATTTCATCATCTTCCTCACTTGATTCTAAAACTGTTCTTTTTCCTTTTCCTCCTCGAGAACTCTCACCAAGTTCTTCTCGGATTTTCATCTGAATCTCCTTGTTCCTTGTTGCTCGAGTCTGAGAGTCTTCACTGTCACTCTGATGAGTTAAAGCAACACCCCTCCCACGAACTGACTTGCGAACAACACCACCACTGCGAGGAGGGGGCATGTTCTTGGTTCGAGGCATGATACTGGAAGAACAATACATACAATAGGTGAAAACAAGGATTAGATGCCCTAAAGTTGAATTATAATATAAATGTGACAAATGTATTGTCGGTGTTCCGTAAACCGGCAAGTAAATTTGTAGGTCTAGGGGCCGCGCAATCCCGCTCCCTGAATGGTCAGACCAAAGGGGGTCCAAGATATATACTGGTTCGGGCTGAAAAATCCCTACTCTAGTTCGTGAGGTGGCAGTATATTGCTCCTGATGCGGGGGGTTTCACCGTATTACAAGCGAGGGACGAGGTCCGGCCTCGAGCACCTCGGGTCGTGGAAGTAGGCTAAGGCGATTGCGAGTGCAGGGGGCTAGGGGTTGTAAGAGCGTCCGAGCTCCTAGGCGTTGCTATCGATTGATCCGTCCCGCTCCAGAGGGTCTTGCTTCCTCTTATATAGCCTGGGGAAGCAGGTTACATGGGAGTCTGGAAAAAAGGAGGATGGAGTGCCCTATGTCTAGGGGTCTAGTCTTCTGCCTTGGCGTCTGGTCCTCGGATTTGACGCCTATCGGGTGGCTGCATGCCCCGCACTGGGTCGGTGGACATGCAGAGTGGCGGAGCACTACTCCACTTCGCCGGGAAATGGCGTACCTGCCCTCTGCGCACTAGTCGTAGGCTGACGTCGAGGTGCCTGGCTCCGGGAGTCGCCTCGGGAGGGTGCGCGTCCCTCCACTGTTTATGACCGGGCGATGAATTCGGCGCTTGTCTTTGGCCACCTGCCACCTCGGGTAGGGGCCTCCCGCCTTAGGGCGGTCATGCTGAGGTGTTGTAACAACGGAGTAGGTAACCAGGACCGAGACCGGTTTTCGATGATCCGATGTATGTTCTTCGATGGAGATGACCTGAGTCTGTCCGGAGCTCGCGAGCGGTCCGACTCGGGTCGGACCGTCTTTCGGTCGTCCTAGTCGTGGCTTGGAGGGCGCCCGACCTGCGGCACGGGTCGGGCTGTCTTTTGGGGTTGGCTTGATCGGGAGTCGGGCACCCTTGAGCGGGGCTTCTAGTCGAATTTTGGGCTTCGAGGCGGCCATTCGTTTTGCCTGGGCCGCTGGGGGTACCCATGTCCCGGGTATCCATCATGTATGCAACTTTGGGTTTTTTTGGTCAACATGCCCGGTCATACCGCCCTAGGGTTGATCATATTGGGTATGGTCGCTAGTCATATTGGCCGCATGGCGCAAGAACCCTAAAGGATTGGAATTTTTGGTTTTTGAGTAGATTGAATCATGAAATGGCATATATAGATATCACAATTCAATAATCTACTCAGTTTAACTAAAGATTTCAATTTGCTTGACTCTGCCTTCGCTTTGAAGGCGATATTATTCTTCTTCGAAGAGCTTTACTCCAAAAACTCTTACTTGTCCTTCTTGTAAAGCTCATTGGTGATGAGATTTCCAAGAAGTCCCATTGGCGTCATCCTTGGTAACTCTGATGAGTTGAGAAACAATGTCACTAAAGTCTAATATTTTTTTGGAAGAGCTCTAAGCATCTTGCGAACAATATCAAGATCGGTTAGCGATGCTCCAAGGCCCTTGAACTCATTTACTATATTATTGAGCCGTGAGTACATATCATTGATGTTCTTATGGGATAACATAATAAAGCTCTCATATTTGATTCCGAAGTATATGCAAATTGACTTCTTTGACCAAGGATGTCCCCTCATAAATTTTCGAGAGGGTTGTCCAAATCTCATAAGTAGTTTCAAGATTGCTCACTTAATTAAACTCATCCGTGTTTAAAGCACCAAAAAGAGCATTCATAGCTTGAGCATTGAGATGAGTGTTTCGCTCTTCTTGTTCCATTGTAAGTGTATGATTAACTCCCGAAGTGAAACCCTCTACTACAATTCTCTATATACTTGGGCTCATGGCCTTAAGATAAATGATCGTACGAATTTTTTTATATGCATAATTTATGCCATCGAAAAATAGTGTCTTGCCTATTGACACCCCATTGCTAGCCATCCTTACTCTCTAGGCAGTAAAGCCCTAAGAGAGAGTCCAAGCTCTGATACCACTTGTATGATCAAGAATAACCGACTGGAGGGGGTGAACAGGAGGTTTCTATTTTTTTGGTTCTAATTGCAATTAATAAAATCACTAAGCAAGAATTGCAATTTTGATAATTAACAACTAAGTTCTCAAGTGATCATCATGCTCTCTTGCAATTCAAGAACAAGATAAAATAATTCTAAGCACAAGTAATCTACTCAAATTGCTAGAGTTGCAAAGTTAAGCACAAGAATGAGAAATGCAAACCACAATGGAATGAGAGACACAAATTTTATCCCATGGTCTCAGAGACTTGCCGGTCTCCCCTAATCCACATCGAGGTGACTTGAACAACTTCAAGCCGGCTCCACCCGCTTGAACCTTTCTTAATCACTAAGATAGTTCTTCCCTACTCCGGATAGGCGAACTTCGGCCTTCACAACTTGCCGAGGCTTCTCACAACCTCCATTGAGAAGCTCACCGCGCACGAACGCCTCCAAACCGTCTAGGAGTTGGCAACCTCCAAAAATAATAAGTCTTGGTTTCTGCTTGAGGTCAAATTGAGTGTCTAGAGGCTCAACACTAAATGCACCACTCAATTTTGCTTCTAAGTCTCTCAAAATATAAATTGAATGCACACAAGAGTATTGGAGACTAGCTAGAGCCCAAATATCATCAATGAGGACCAAAAAGAGCTCAAGAATGCAGGTGGGGGGTATTTATAACCCCCACTAAACAATTATGGCTGTTGGCCAAAATTGCCCCGGGAGGCTGGTCATACTGCCCTAGGGCCGTTATGATTGCCCTTCAATGGTCAACGGTCGATACAGTACATTTAGAGGCTCAATACAGTGCATTTAATGCACCGGAGTGCTGCTGGTCATACCAATAATTAATGATCGGTGTGACCGAGGTCACTCCAGTCATACCACCCTCACAACTTTCACGACTGATTTTTCATGCAATTTTTTTGTTTCTTTTTGGACCCAAGAGTATGCATGCAAAGTCTCATGTTATATATATTGAGCCTCTAAATGCTTTTCGACATTTATCAAATGGCAATGACCCCTCTTAATAGTATGGTACCTATTCTAGCAATCCGATCTTTTTTCTCCAAACTCCGAGATTGGCAAAAGACTATGAAAGATCCTTAAATTTTATACCTTAGCAATCTTGTCTTCGGCGCTCTCTTTTCTTTTTCACCATTTTCATGCTTCCATGTTCATCGAATTTCAGACCAACCTATTTTCAAAATGCTCAAATTGAAAATATTTATCCTTCAATCACAATTATCATAAATTACCAAAATCAAATCGAATTAGGGGTCTAGATGCTTTCAAAGGTTTTGCTCCAATATCGGTTTTACATGAAAATTTAAAATGTAAGGAGTTTGTTTCTGCGTAGATAATACAATACTGCTTTGTTGTCTTTACTCGATATGAGGAGGTTACTGCAATTTATACTCCATTGATGGCACAAGAATTTCTTTCTTTGTATCGATATTTTTTGAGCAGTTTTAACCATGTTATGGATTTTCGGTAGGCAATTTGCCGAATTTTATGTTCTAGATGGAGCATGTTAAAAGCTTATGTTATGTGTTTTTCGCTATCTACACTGCACCACAAGTGATATTTTGGCTTATGTTATTTGATGATCGAGCGTTTGTTACAGGAGGTCAGTTGCACAGGCTTAGATTTTACTGAGGTTATGAACTCTTGAAGACCCAGATTTCTTCGTCTGCTTTATTGATAGCCGTGCATTTGGATTGACTGTTCCAGTCTTTCTCACAACCTACTGGTGGTTTATTCAATCTTACTTTATTAGAAATATTTGGATGAGACTATTCCGGTCTTTGTTTTTTACACTACAAGTGTTTGGATTGATTGTTCCAGTTTTCTTTATTCAATAGTCCTGTGACTTTTAACGCATTTATATTAATAGTGTTTAATTACCCTTCGGAGTTTTTTGGAGACAATATCATTATAGATTTTGAATTATGAGGGGTTTTGTTGGATATAATTCAATATATCAACTTACCGTATCTTTAGCTATATAAGACATTCCTTGTACTTGTATTCCTTAGAACTGATAGTTGATTATTTCCCATTATTTTTACTCGTAAGGGTTTTTTCATGTTAAATCTTGTATCTTCTGTTTTTGTCGTACTAATCCTAACCGGAGGTAAGATTATCTGAGAACGTGTGGATAAGACTGATGAGAGAAGGGCTGCGTCCGATAGTGTGGTTTGATCCGGATGTATGGATCTTATCATTCCCCAAGATCCTAATTTCGCTCAATTCCTTTAATTTCCGTATTAATTGTTCCAATCACACCATTAATCGTGTTATCCCTGCTACGGAGCAAACCAGTGCGCACACTCCAAATTTCTAGTCGAGCACGCCTTTGCCAACATCAACGCGGTCCCCATGCCGCCTCCATCGTCGCCGCCACCATCCCAGTGCTGCCCAATGACAATGCCTCCTCCACCGTCCTCCCTCTGGCTCCGCGCACCTCGCCGTGGATCCGTACGTCCCTCCTGAGCCCTCGCCGTCGTTTCGGGCCATCGCACCGCTGTCCTCGCCGACTGTCTTCGTCACCGCGGCAGCTCTCCTCTGTAGCTTGCGTCGCCTACCACTCCCGTGGCGAGGTGAGCACCACAGCGATCAACAACTAGCAATGATGAGTGCCCAACAGCACCGGCGAACTGGGGATTTCCTCATCCACCCCTCCGGTCGATTTTGCGACGGAAGCAGGATCGGGCGAGATCAGGCGGCAGCATCCACTCAAGGCTCTGCATTGCCAGTCACTGCATCGGCGAACTGTATAGCAGGGCGGTACCCCCCTCAAAACTTTTGAAAGTGCTACAAAATTACCTCTATAATGGATCAAATTTATTTGAATTGGTTTCAATTTTAGTGGTTTGGAATTTTTAGGACCTTAGAAATATTTGTATTGTACTTTTAGTAAATTGCAAATATACGAGTTGAATTTATGATCTTACGAAATCATTATATAATAGAGTTGTATATGTAAAGTGTACACATATAAGAAAAATTTTCTAGCTCTGCAGTCAGCTCCTACTTCGAATCGTCGATGTCGCTTAGCGAAGGCACATTGGATTCAGCTTCACTTCTGAAGAAATTTTGGTTTGATTCATGCTGCGATTTGGGGACATTAATTCTCTGTTTCTTGTCGGACAATACAATCTGCGATCCGAATCGGGAGGCTGTAAACGGACAACACCAAGTGGGCCGTATTCTTCTCGGGCGCGAATGAATGAATGCCTTACGACTCGGACGCCTCGAAAAGGCCCAATAATGCTCAGGCCCAAAAGTGAATTCGGCCCATATGAAGCCCACTAGGAGCCTCTCCTCGTCGCGTCTTCCTCCCTCGAAAAACCATAACCACCGCCTCTGATGTCCAACTAGGTCGCTGTCCGTTGCTGGATCTTAAATGGGCTACCTAACTGGCCAGTTTAATGATTATCTGGGCTTAGTATTGAATTTATTAGCCCATGTGCACCCTTCTCTGGGCTCACCGCTGTGCATTAAAAGAAGTGGAAAAAAAATGGTCTCGTGTCGATAAGCTTTTCCTCGCTGAATCCACCCGCTCCCATCGCTATCGCTCTCCCCCCGCCCCCCGCGCCGGCGGCTGCACTGCTCCCCGTCGCCCTAAACCCTAGGCGTCGCTGGCGGCGGAGCGATGTCGCACTTCGGGAGGTCGGGCCCGCCGGACATCCGCGACACCTTCTCGCTCCTCGTCCTCAACATCAGCTTCCGTGAGGGAACCGTAACCCTAGCCGAATCTCTAGCTGGGCTCGCGGCTCGGTCCTCTATAATCGCTTCCTCGTCCTTTCCCTTTGTTGCGCAGGCACCACGGCGGATGACCTCTTCCCGCTCTTCGACCGCTACGGCAAGGTCGTCGACGTCTTCATCCCGAGGGATCGGAGGTGAGGAGCCCCGTGACCGTGAGGTTTTTTTTTTTTGGTGTTCTCTTCCTCCATTGCTCGATGAATGTTTCGTCAATATCTGTTATGGTGGTTCTCAAGGACTGGGGACTCGAGGGGTTTCGCGTTCGTGCGGTACAAGTACGCTGATGAGGCGCAGAAGGCCATAGATCGGCTTGATGGTGTGCTGCCCGTTTGTTTTTTCCCCTTAATCTGTGGGCGGCTTTTGGGTTGCCTCTGATAATTTGTTCTGATTGTTTTGCGCAGGGCGTAATGTGGATGGGAGGAACATCATGGTGCAGTTTGCCAAGTATGGCCCCAATGCGGAGGCAATGTGAGTGGGGTTCATTCGCTCTCATGTTGGGTTGATATCTTGTTACTTGTGGTATACGTGTCGGTAGGTGTTTATTGAAAATTTTGGTTATTTGCCACTTCAAAGATTGACTCTTTGATTATGATGCCACTTGAGCCAATGACATATGGGATCATCTGAGTCAATGAAATGTGGGTCCAGTGGCAAATTCAAATTTGCGAAGCCACATGTTTGAAGTGGCAAAATACTAAATCTCTCGTGTTTATTTTGTGAACAGAGTTATCATGTTGCTTGTCTCATTTGTTTGGTTTGTGTAAGTCGGTTTCGGTGTGAATGTAGCAAGGAGTAGTATTCAATGATTCCAACAGCAAAAAAAATGTTGGAATGTAAATCTGAATGTTGAGAATTTGTTTGCACTTTAGTTTAAAATACTAAATTACTAAATTGATGTGGTTCCAACAAAAAAAATTCATGGGAACTCTGCCCTTTTGTGTAAATTGAGTCATCATAATTTAATTCAGTTTTGCTTATGTTTTGTTTTGGGTTTCAACTCTAGCCTACCCTAACTTGCTTGAGACTAAAAGGCTTTGTTGTTGTAGTCATAAAGGAAGGATCATAGAGGTGATTGAGAAACCACGAGACAGGTCAAGAAGCCGTAGCCCGAGGCCAAGGTGAAGAGCTTAGTTCCTTTATATTACTTTTCGAGTTAACAAGCATGGTTCAAAATGTACCCTTTTTCATGTTTTTTCTTGTTGTCCCAACCAGTGGTGTAGCTCTCTCTCCTGGACATGTTCCAGCTGTTCCATTCTGGATATTCACCATCTTTCTCAAAGAATACTTGTCTGCATAAGCGCCTCTACTTTATTAGCAAAGAGTAGCTTCTTTCTGCAGTGTAGGCTAAGCGGTCATACAGTTGCTGAAAATTTTAGTAGTCTAGGCAATTTATAGTGCATTTATTGTTTTAATTAGGCACAGAGATGACCACAGAGACAGAGATCATAAGAGGCGAAGTCGCAGCAGGAGCAGAGAAAGGCATGGGCGTGATAGGGAGAGAGACCATCGTCGTCATAGCACAAGCAGAAGCCGAAGCAGAAGTCGAAGTTCAAGCCCTGACTACAAGAATCATCGCAGGGCAAGGGATGATGATAAGCACAGGAGCAAGTACAGGAGCAGAAGCAGGAGTCGAAGCCGTTCATACCATAGGTGCTTGACCTCCTTTCCGTAGTTCCTTTTGTATTTTTTTAATGTTTCAAACTCCTAATTTGTTCTCTTTTGTAGTGCTTCACCTGCTCGGCGTAGTGCTAGCCCGGACAAGATGCCAATACCACGCAGGAGCCCCTCTGACAATGGAAGTCCTGTAAAGCAGATCAATGGAAAGGGTTCACCTCCTTCACGCAGTGTTTCACCATCACCAAAGCGTGCAGGCTCTCGTAGCCCAGGCAGTGATGGGAAGGTAAGGTTGAAGTTCTACTGCTGGTTATATTGTGTTGACCCTCTGCATATGTTTACCCATCTAACTTATGAAAACCAAAATCTGTTGTCAGGAGTAATGCATGTTGATCCAATGATGCCTAAGAACAATATTTTATGGTACTGCAAGAGGTTGGCTGAGCGTGATGAAGAAGCACTGAACTGCTATTCAAGGTTGCTAGTTGAGCTTTCTGGTTTCTAGATGGTGTTTTCCGGTACTGTCGGAATTATGCTGTTGGTTTGTATTTTGACCCCTTGTGCTCTATCTCGATACTGTTATATTAACTTGTGTTAAAACATTGGTGCATTTTCTAGTTATCCGTTTGTGTGATGGGTTGCAGTTTACTGGTATAATGATATTGCACGGGACCGCCCATGGTGGATGATGTAGCTGTTAGTCTTTGTTGTTGGTGTTGATGTTCGCAACGGTGCAGCTGATGATTGTGGCAGAGTGGTGATGGTTGCTGATGCTGATTATAGGCAGGTGTTGCGATACTAATGCTGTTGACCGCTGACCGTGATGATAATCTTGATGCAGCTTCTCACATTATTTTTATTCAAAAGATTCCTAACGAAATCATGAAATTCCGTACAGATCTCATGATTGGTAAGAATTTTCTTGCACAATGACACCCTTGCATATTTTCGCCATATTTATTGTATTACTCTTTTATTTTCCTCTTTGGCAAAGGTTTGCCAGCAGTTCTGCTTTGGCCATGCTGTTGAGTGACGAGATGTTAAGGCATTATTCGTGGTGATGTACTGCTAGTTTTCTCTTCAGATGAATGGGGATGCCATTTATCAGTGGCATAAAGGAGTCTTGATCTATCGCTGCTTACGGTAGTGTCCCATGGTTGATGTTAGTTTTACTCTGCCTAGGTGTCAATTTGTCTTCGTTTTGACTTTAGTTATCTGACGGGTTATCTGACGCCCAACAAGTTTTATTAATTCTGATGAAGATGAATAGAACTATAAACTTAGGATTTATAATATTTTGTTTTTACGTTCCCAGTCATAGAATTAGCTATTTCCAAGTTCTACCCAGAATTCCAGTGGCAGTTGGTGGCAAGGTTCCAAAAACCAGCGAGGATTTGGAAATCTCAGTCGAGATCTTGGATTGCAGACGGGGACGGGATCCAAATTTGAAAAAAAAAATGCAACAATAATATCAGAAATCTTGGTGATATTTCGCTAAATCTCAGGTAATTTGACTTTTTTTTTACTGGATTTGGCCTAGTAACCCTTAAGAAACTCATCTTCCATGAAAATTCATTGAAAAACTGAATTTTTGAGATGTTTTAAAATTTTGGTAGAAACGCTGTTAGAATTTTATAAAATTGTAGAAGCTTTATCATGCTCTAAAAAATTTATAGTATTATCTTTAAAAGTGTAGGATCATATAGAAAATTTTTCAAAATAATTGAACTTTATTTGTTATATTTAAAAAAAATCAAAAATAGAATAAACATAATTGAGACAGTAATCTTGTCAGAATTTTATAAATTTGCTCGAGTGTGATCATGATTCAAAATTTTTAGCAAAGCTTAAGCATTGCCTAAGAACCTTTCTATAAAATTTTCAAAAAATTGATTTTTTTTTTGTTTGATCAATCAAATATATGGATGCATTGAACTTTATTTGTTTTCTTTCAAAAATAAAAAACACAAGGAACACAAATGGTCATAAATAGTTGTCATTTTAGATATCGATACGGTTTTTAAAATACAGTTTTGACCACTAATTTCTTTTACAATATATTTATAAAATCTAATAAAATTATAACACTATGAAAACACTTTTCGAGACAAATTTATCTATATGATTTTTATATATCCAATATGAATATTTAAAAAGATATTAACAGTTAAAGTTTCAAAAACTCGACTGCACTTAGACCTGAGGGAGTACTTTGCAACAAATTCTCGCTCTCAGTAAGTGCGTTCACAACCTTCTGTAAATTTTTTTTTTTGCACTAAAACCATTCTTGAAAAATGATTTACTACCCTCATAAGCCATAGTGAAAAATATCATGTCAAAACGTGCAGAGGTACAGGTGTTAGGGAACCAAACAGAATCCACTGTAACAAATAAAAGGATGCAACAACGTTACAACACACAGGCTGCAAGCATTCCAATTGAAACTACAGCAACAAAATCTAGTGACGCCCGCAACAAAAACCCAGCAAAAACTGCTACGAAAAAAATCGCGCCCGAGAAAATGCACATGGAGCCTACTGGGTATAGCAAAAGCATAGCGGCATTGCTTTGTTGGCCGTCGCCAATGCAGGAGACAGCCAATCTCGAAGCGTCTTCCTATCAATGCCCCGTATCTGACGAATTTTTGGGTAGAAACCTAGGCCATGACCGAAGTTACCGGCGAGCAGGCAGCCGCCTAGGAGCATCATTGCTGACAAAAACCCCATCGACAATCGCACCGCACGACACAAAATTTTCAATAGAACCCTAGATTTTGCTACAAAAATACGGCTCGGCTTTTGAAACCCTAGATGCGAAAACCCATAGTTTTGAGCAATTATACAGCAACAACAAAGATGTGGACGGGGGAACTCACCTGAATCACAGTAGCACCCCTTCACTCGCCGCTGGAGACGGACCCCCACTTAACTCGCCTCCGCTTCGCTTCTCCGCTTGCAAGAGGTGTTTTGCTAACGATTTAGAGGTCTCGTGGAGTTTCGTCGTGGCAGACCAATTGCTATTTGAGTGGATGACTCGAGCGTGCAAGTCAAGGATCGTCATTGCAAGTCAAGTCAGCGTGCGTGTAGTGGAGCAGCATGTTCGGGAGTTTGTCAGCGGGCTTTACCGTGTCCAGCATAATCATAAGTAGGTGCATGATGGGATGCAGCCTGGTGAATCACCTTAAACTAAGGCTTGCTGCTGCTTAATTGTGAACTAGATTTTGCACTGGAGATGCAGTGGTTGATGTCGAAGGTCACCTCATCATTAGTCATGTATCATCCGTAACCAAATGCCTACCGCACGCGTACATCAAGCTGTATCGGTGGCTAAGGATCTGTTTAGCAGGGCTTTAACTATCCGTGGTTCTGATAGAGTTAGATATGCTTAGCTCCATCAGATCCGTAGAGTTAAGGCCTTACTTGTTTAGGCTTAAGTTTTTTAGTTCATAGCTTAAAACCAGTTTTTTTGACTTAAACAGTTTAAAAGCTAACGACTTTTGAACGTGATAGAGGTGGGTAATTTTACCTAACTTTATTGTTATTAGTCTAAAATCAACCATAAATAAGCCAAAAAAGTCTCTCTCCAATGGTTTTTGGTTATATGAAAGCTTATGGCTTTTAAAAAGTTCAAATAAAAAGCTATTCGTTTGTTTAGGCTATAGCTTTTTGGCTTTTGAGCCGGTGAAAGAGTCCAAACAAACAAGATCTAAGAGTGTTTAGATGGCTCATCTTGTTTACATTTTAAACCAAAAATATAAACTTAATTCACTTTATTTTAGCCTACAAGTTTCAAATCTAAGTAAAGTTGGAATCTAGAGCAATAAGAAATAGACCCTAACAGACCCTAAGTCTAGTAACGTTTTGAATCATGTGCAGAAGAAACAAGGTTGCGTAGAAAACATCCTCACAAAACAACGCGGTCGGCAGTATGCAACTATACATGCAATTTTCACTTATCGCAATAAATACAAGTTACGAAGATTCTCGCAACTGAGAATGAACTAAGCAATCATTAACACGTCCCCCAGGAAGACAAGAACCACGATAAGCATTCTGCATCCCGCGTGCCCCGTCGTGTCAATTTTGTCAGTAGTTCTACTTGAACTGAGGAACAACAAGCGATGCAGAGAGAAGACCAGGAGGTAAAAGATGTATAGGAAAAGCCAGGCAGAAGGCTGAACCCAATCAATTGCCTCTATTTGTCTATTTGATTGTAGAATGCAACGTAGTAGAGTAGTCCAGTACCATACAAGAGAGAGAGAGAGAGTTACCGACTCTCAGCAGCTGAACTCCCCTAGCCCATGTTTTATCTGTTTGATTTGTTGGACCTGTGATTGAATGGATGTCCAAGAGAGATTACATCACATGCAGTCTCAGAGGATTAGGTATTATTGGAGCCAGCAGCGGCGCCACACCGATGTGTATCTCCTGTGACCCGTATTACTAATTTAGAATCAAACCGTCATGAAGAAATGAGCATGTCAACGATACCTGAACAATTCAGTTAGGTACTCCATTTTGATGGATAGCTTTTCCCTGCCTCATCAGTAGTATCTGGTAGGGCATCAGAAATGGTCTTGAGTGGCATTTGCCTGGACTGGTAATGGTCCATAGGCTTCTGCCTTGAACTCAACCTCACCCTCAAAAGCAATGAGTTGGCCATCACGCCGACCGAACTAAAACCCATTAGAGCTCCAGCTATCGATGGGGTCAGTATCGTACCCGTAACTGGCAGCAATGCTCCAGCAGCTATGGGCAGTCCAACCTGCAAGGTGCTTAATTATATGAGGCCGTGAAAGCACAGGTCAGAACAGGTAGTATACTTCTAATCCAAAGTTGATAATATATGAAGATTAACTTTCTTAAAATTCAGGTCCAACAACATGATTAGTTGATGCCACATTTGAGATATAACACACATACAATTCTTACATATTACATAACACATTGTTTAACTTTTCCATGCCATTTCTAAAATTTCAAATAATGCAAACTAGCAAAATAAACAGCACTTTTTTAATCTAGTTTGTTTCAAGGAAACGAAAAGACAAGAGAGAAAGGGAACCGTACAATGTTATACAGAAAAGCCCACCAAAGATTTTGCTTCACTGTCCTCATGGTCTCTTTACTCAACTCTAAAGCATCAACAAGCTGCATCAACAGGAGAACCATCACAGCAGTGTTTTTTTTAGGAAAAAGAAAGATGACACTGAAGAGGGAAAGGAAATTGAATGGCTTTGACATCAATATCACCTATCTAAAATAGTCAACACACCATGGCGATATGTTATGCTTTGTTTGCTCCAGCAAATTCCAAACTGTAGTGAATGAAATTACCTGAGATAACCTATTACCCATAAGCACAACTGAAGATACATCACTAGCTGCACCAACACCTCCACCCATTGCAATTCCAACATCAGCTGAAGCTAGTGCTGCAGCATCATTAATGCCATCACCAACCATGGCGACTAGCTTGTGCTCTTTCTGAAGTTCAGATATGAACTTCTTTTTCTCATGTGGCTTAACTTCAGCAATCACCTGACACACATTTGGTTATGTACAAAAATAAGCAAATCATACTGACAAGGCAAAAAAGAATAAACAAATCATGCTAACAAAAGAAATCCTAATGGAACCAATATAAAAGAACCATCTTAATCGGGTTGCCTTTTGTGGTTGAATTTTTGTCAATCAGATAGATCTGTATATTCACATATCAGCGAGCCTGCTGCCACCTATTTTCATATTTTAGATATTGGGTTTGATCTACACTGTTATCTCCAAATGGTGTTTTCCTTTTAATAAAATAAAAAGGGGAACCAGACATGTTTGTTTCGGTGAAAACAGGAATCATTTTCAAGTGCATGGAGATATGAAATGGAGAATAACATATGGGGTAAATAAACATATTCAAGCCCTTCAGTTTGCTGCAAGATATCCATAAATATTAAAAGCAAAGATATATGGAATAGTTCCTAATTCCTACAAAGGTACATGTGTTAACTAGATGACAAATGAATTATATTTTGGGTAATTCAATATAATAGAAAGTAAAATTTCTGCAGCATTAGGATTCTAAAATTATTGGAAAAGCATCATTTCAGTGCACCTCCTAAGATGTACAGAAATTGCATAATTGGAGCCAGATAGCAGCAGAAGAGACAGCTAGACACCCTTAACATGTTCATTCTAGTACTGATGCATATATTACAGAACACTTGCTGCTTTGCTACAGCAAACTGGATAAAGTAAAAATTCACATGAGCAGAATTGCCACATCAACAAAGAAAAAATCAATTGATATAACCTTGTCTTCCTGTATACCAACAATTGAGGCCACATCCATAGCAGCACTTTTCTTGTCCCCAGATAACATATACACACCGATTCCTTGCTTAGATAGGGTCTCAATAACCTGATGAGAATCTTCTCTGAGCTTATCCTCAAAACAAATAAGACCAGCTAGAGTACCATCCACTGCTACATATGCAACAGATTGGCCAACATTTTCTGCTTCTGAAAATGGGTTGTGAACAGTACCATGCCTGAAACATTGTAGTTTTTACTAGTGAACAGAATTCCATGTTGCAACATACAATTGTACATAACAAAGAGCTAGTGGAATGGAGCAGAAAATTGTTGTAATGCTCCAAATCAATTTGTATTGCTAGAACTGAGGAAAACTGATACGGCATTAGCTAAAACCAAATACAAGTATGCATGCTATTCATCTGATTGTGATTGTGCACATGCATATTTAATGGAAGAAAGGGATGCATGCAGCCATGCAAAGAAATCAGGCAGGAAGCATGCCGTCATGCAAGGAAAAGTACAACAGGAGGAAGATTTGCGTGCACAAGAAAATAGAAAGGTTCACAGGTTATTTTCCAGGTTGTATATGCACGCAATCTGCATGCATGCAGGAGTCCAAGTATGCAGGGTGTGCCGCGCAAAGGAGTCCATGCATGCAGGGTGTGCCGCGCAAAGGAGTATTTAAAATCTCCTATGTTTACTCTACATTATCAACAGCAGGAGTCCAAGTATTGCATATTTCCTTTCACGTGCCAAAGAGGATTTCTGCCAAACAAACTTACAAATTCCAAACCGAAAGGAGATAGATTACAGGGAACATAATATCTGTGGATATGAAAATAAGTTGCACCCTACACGTCCAAGGAGGGCCAGACCCAAGTGCATCTGATCCATTAATACAACCATGAGCCACGCCCAGATCAAGAGATTATTTAGTTTGTTTATTTTCATTTTCTTTTAACGTGTGCGTGAGTCTTGGTCTACATGTGTAAGTTTGAGGCCTTAAGCCGTGAGTCCTTGTAGCCTGTATAAAGGCATGTCGTGCGTCCTTGTAAACCAGAGTTTTATGATGAATTAAATCACCATGTGAGAGCTTTGGCTGTGTGCCATTGGGGTCTTATCGAGTTTGCAAGTTCTTGTTAAAAACTTGGAATCATGTGCATCAGATTAGGGCTTGTTCTTGAGAGCGAGATCAAGTACTTAGGTACTTGGGTTCGATCTCTTTTTCTGCAAATCTTTCTAACCCTGATTGGGTTGTGGGATAGCCATCTTCATACTTTCTGCAATTCCACCACGAAAGATTGGGCTGTCTATGGACTAAAATCTCATCTCAAGGTTTGATCCGCATATAAGATAGTTGTGACTTGTAACAGATCACATAGTGGAAAGAGGAGACAATTTTAAAAACTTTTTTATGTGAAAGGACAGGGCTTATTTAGCATGATTGCAGAATAAATTATTTATTTGTACCTCCTAATCCAGTCTAATGTCCCAACAGAAACCTTTTTCTCAGCGATGGTAGCCACAGCACCAGAACCTGGTTCTTCCATGAAGGATCCATCTTTTGCCTGTGATGGCACACATGGGCAAAGATCATACATGTTAAGAGCAGTTCAAATTTGCAACTGTAATGGAGAATAAATAGTGTGGTGAAATAGAAATATCAAGTAGATGACCTCATTTCATCTTAATACCATTAAGAAACAGAAAACAATATGTCAAGTTAGCTGGCAAAGGGTGTGAAATGTTTGTTTTCACTTCAACTCTGGTGCAAGAGTGGGAAACAACCTATTATTGACTTAATGAGATTTCAGTTCAGCAGACATGATTTCAATTCAAGTAGAAAAACAGTTATCCTGAAACAGCCTTGTATTTGCTTGTGCAGCACCCAGTTAGTTCATACTGTGGTTATTTTAGCTCATATTAATAGTGCATTTCTGCTGTAACTACCTTCATATCGAGGCAATTGGCGGCCCGGGCAGCTTCCATGATGGCTTTTCCAAGCGGGTGGTTTGTGTTCGATTCTACTCCGGCAGCAAAACTAAGAATGTCACATTCTGTCCATTCAGTGTTCCAGAAATTCCTGATGAGGCAAATGCAGTTTATCAACAGGAAGGTCTCAGAAATGAACTTCAATGCCAAAGCTGAGGGTGCATTACTGCATTTTATGCATAAGTTTCATCTAACAACTTAAGGTTTACATGGAACACATTATCCACAATAATACACTACCAAATGCAGAGTAGCCTATCCTATTCGCCGGTATATTTTGCACAGAATTTCAATCAAATGGGAAGTAAAAAGTAGTTAAATAAGAATATGAACCTAGTTTAATGCAACATATTATATTCAAGAACAACTTTCCCAAGTGATTAAATACGATATACAAAGTCAGAGAAGTACATAAGAACCACTTAACTTTGTATTTACATTTCCCTGGCTGTGAGAAGCTATTACTTTAGTCACTACGGGCTTCCCAATTGTTAAAGTTCCAGTCTTGTCAAACACAATGGCATCAACTTCTGAGAACTTCTCTAAAACATCCCCACCACGTAAAAGAAGTCCTCTCGTTGCACCTAATGAAGTCCCAACCTGGAAACATGATATCTGGATAAATATTGATGGATTGTTTATTCAGGCAAAAAAGGGTCATATCATTTGTTCCTACTTCCTTACCAGCACAGCAGTGGGTGTAGCAAGTCCAAGAGCACATGGGCAAGCAATTACCTGAACATGAAGACCAATATTAGTAGCTGACTAGCTATTGAAGAAATTGGGCTCGTTATGTATAAATTAGACTTCAAATAATGAGCAAAGTGGGAATTATTTTTTTCCTTCAGTGAAAAATATGTGTACATTGCAGGCAAGGAGGGATCAAATTAGCATAAATGAAAAATCATAATTTAACATTCAAAGTTGCTAGTCAGTTTGTACAGATACATGTGGACCTTCTGGAAGCTACACCTATGCAACTAAACTCTTCATGACGCCCATGAAACTAAAAGCATGAATGCATGATTCATTCAATTATACTCTTATAGTCTTGTTTGTCCTCTATAAGAAACTTATTTTGAAATTTAAATCCTAATACAAATCAAATACAATAATATCCCTGCATTTCATGCAAAACCACCTTTTCTTCATGTAAAGCCTATTTAGATTCAAGCACAATAGCTGCATTTGGAATCAGAACATTTTTTTCTCAATACAACCTCATTTTCAAATGAGAATGTGCACTTCTTCACATACTAGCTTTAGCAAAATCTTTAGCCTTCTTTCAAAGTAAATAGGCAGGATAAGGGCATTAAACATATGGTCCTCATATCATACCAGAACACTGCAAGAAAGTTGCAAAGCCATAGACATTGCACTTCCATGCTGGATAGCAGCAGGTACAAGTTGTGAACCAAAAATACTCCAGAACATATAAGTAGCAGCAGAAAGGGCCATAACTCCATATGTAAAGTTCCCTGCAACCTGTAGTGATTGAAAATTGACATATTGAATCATACAGTAAAATTATGACTAATTAAGGTTATGGTATGGTACAGGAAAGCTCTATAAGATTGTCAGTTTGTCACTAAACCTGAACACAGGAATACACCACCAACATCATCCATGACACACCAGCATTACCGAGGATACAGTACAGGAGAGTAAAACAAATTCCATAAGCTACAAAGAGGTAGTACTGATAGTCTAATAGATAATGGAACCAATATTTCCATTGATCAGAAACTTGACACAGTGGATATTGCACTGAACATCTGAACCAAGTTACGTTTTGAACACAAGTAAGAATAACAGGCTGGTGTTGAGTAAACTGATACACTTAAAAATTAAAATTACTAAGAATAGGCTATTTGGGATATTACCTAATGGAAATAAATATTATAGAAAGTGGTCAATGGGGGCATCTTCCATAATTATTTAGTCCACAAAAAGGGTCCATGTGTGGAACTCATGGACTAATGTTGAGCTTGTTATCTACATGCAACAATATTAGCGATCATATGAATGTGAGAGTAACTGAGATGAACGGCATGATAAAAAGCATAATTGAGAACTACATCAGATACTAACACTAAACTACTAGTTTTAGTAGAGCTGGTCTCAGTTTCCACATGCAAAGATGTATATACCTTGTCAGCCAATCGTTGAACAGGGGCCTCCCTTGTTTGTGCTTCTTCCACTAAGTGAAGTATGTCAGACATGACAGTCTCACCACCAAGTCTACTAACTTCAACTGTGAGTTTACCATTTAAGTTAATGCTCCCCGCTGACACTTCTGCCTAACAAAGGAAACAAGGAATCATCATTAGTCATTATGTAGCACACAGCATAGATACTAATGCCGAGCTTTTACTCGAATTCAGTGAGCAAAATGACACCAGTCTCCACATTAAGAAAGTATTAGGTGGTTAGAGAAACATACCCCTGATATCTTTGTTATAGGCATAGGTTCACCTGTCAAACTTGACTCATCAACTGTACTCCTTCCAGCTTTAACAACACCATCTGCTGGAATGCGATCCTAGACGGTGTATGTGTTAGCAAATATTGTACTAAAAATAGAACAACATGGGAGCACCCATAATCAATTTCATCATACAACTATTTTCTATATGTATGTTTATTATTGCTATAGGTATACACTTGTGTTTACTGTTTAGCACACAAGCAAATAACAAGTAATCATGTATAACCAAAAAACATAAGCAGCAATGAAACTATCACCCATGAAAAACTGTATGTAGATGGAACTAATACTTAATTAATGTGTGTGTGAATACTATTTACTCACCCCAGGCAGCACTACAATATAGTCCCCAACAGCAAGGGTATCACATGGGACCTCAGTGAATGGTGATTGCTCAGCATCATTATCCACCATTAGGCGTGCTTTTGATGGAAGAATATTGAGCAATCCAGTCATATCACTGGTAGCTTTTAGCTTTGCCCTCTGCTCAAGATTCTTCCCTAGAAGAACAAAAGCTATTAGCATAACTGGTTCCTCAAAAAATGTCTTCCATCCCTGCAAGAGAATCATATGGCATTAGAAAAAACAACTATGACATCCTAAGGCCATATATCATGATACAAACTAGCAATACATAAAATAGAGCAGTTGTAGCATGAAATGGAACCTAAATTAAAACTTTGTGCAACAATATCCACAAAGAAGAGACAGGGATACTGTTGCAATAAGATCAAATTCCCAACACTTCTGCTTTGATCTATTTGGGTGTCATGCATGCAAGTATGCAGCAACAAATGCCTTTTAGAAAGAGCAGGAGTTACCAGCTTTGGAATGAAGGCTGCAATTGAGCTGACAGCAAAGGATGACAGAGCACCTAGACCAACCAATGTATTCATGTTCGGAGACCCCTTGAATAGACTCTTTAATCCGTCAAGGATTAGTCTTCGACCAGGACCAATAAATGTAAATATCGAGAGAGATAAATGAAACCCAGTGGAATGAAACAGGTTCATGAATGGTGCATTAACTCCAAAGAGGTGAGAAATGTGTCCCAGTAAGCAAACAGCACATAACGCCCAAGATACAGCAAGTTCTCGACCTAGAAGAGAAATTCAGTGCATCAATGTTGATTATAAAACAGCCTCTTTCTTATTATAAAAATATCTTGAACTTGGAGAAAGCTCATAAGATTGACGGTTACTTGTTTACCACTTTTTTTAAGATGTTGAAGTTTTTCATCCATCTTTCTTTCAAAAACTGTCTGTGAACTCACTTTGGAAGAATCTGCAGGTACAACAGACATTTGAATCAGACTGAACATACTGGTGCTAAGTTTTGGAGCAGACTTTAGATTCAAACTGGAGGGGAAAGCATATGAAGAGAAATTTGATCCTTCAATTGTACTAAATTGCATGGTACAATGTGAACAACAAGAAATTGGCATTTATGTATCTTAAGAAAAGGTCGCCTAGCTATATCTGATAGGCAACAGGGCTTCTAGAACACCATTCATAAATCTGATGTCAAGAAGATAATTCAAATCAAATGATTAAGCCAATGTGCCCAAGTCAAGTTTTTTAATGCAGTGACCTATCCATCAGCAGATTTTGAACATTAGGGACAACTATCAATGCTCTAAGTTGTAACCTATTATTCAAAATTTCAAATTGTCCTGGTTACCCCCAACTGAACTGTATTAGTTTAGCCTTGGGACACTACGTGATCAATATAACTGTTTTTACCTCGAAGGTTGGATTTGTACCCACATGTCGTCAACTGGTTGGCAAGCTTCTCGGCCAACTGCAGCTTCCAATCCTGCACATCCCTATCTATGGGCATTGCCCACACGACTGCCATCTCAGTGGCAAGGTTAACAGTTGCTGACTGCACCTGGGGCTGAAAACCCAAGCACATACAGACTTACAAACACAACTAACGAGCTAATAAACACCACACCAAAAGATCTATTCGAGCACCACTGATTTAACTATCTCACCTCACTCTCCAAAATGCGTTTAACGCTTGCTGCACATCCACCACATGACATCCCCTGCAACCATCCAATCAAACGGCTAATATTAATATAGCTACGGATTGATTACACGGTAGTCACTAGTATTTTAGAACAAATCTTATTCCAAACTTCCAACGGCAGCGTAAGAAGTTTTTGGGTTACTTTAGCACAGATATTCGCATAGAATTAGAATTACGGTGCCAAAGCTGGCATCCTATCTATCATTAATAATCCTCTACTGTGAAACCAAAGTGAAAATTGCAATCAGTAGTATATAATTGCAAAATTTTACTCCATCGTCAAATTAACATGTTACTAGTCTACTTTTCTTTCAGATAGCAATGACCATACCCCAACATCAAGGACTATGACATCGGCCTCCTGCCCTGCCGCTTCCTCCGCCACCGCCGTCCCCTGGGAAGCTCGCGGACTCTTCCACCCGTGGCCGTCGCCGCCGCCGCCGCCGCCCCCTCCATCGCCGCTCCCCCACCGCCCCCGCCGAGGGGAGGACCGGTCGACGCGAGCGACGAAGCCGAGACGCTCGCGAACCAGCGGCGAGGCTCCGCTCGCGGGGCCGGGCCGCGGAGCGCGAGGCGCGCGAGCGAGAGGACAAGGAGGTCGCCGGGGACGGCGAGGCGCCGGGCCGCGGAGGCGGCAACGGGAGAGCGGCGGAGCGGGGCCGGTGGGACGTGGCCACCGGCGCAGCGGCGGAGGAAGTGGTGGGAGGAGGCGGGAAAGGGCTTGGAGCGGGACGAGATGGCCTTGGAGAGGGCGAGCAGGGGCGTGGTGGGGTCCATCCTCTAGAATCTTCTAGACGGGTCTAGCGGCGGCGGCGGCATGGGGCGGCCCGAGCATTTGCTTGTGCAGTTGTGCCGCCGCGGGAGGTGTCGGTCGAGCGTGCGGGAGGTGGGTGAGATGTGGAAGGCAGCAGTTTCGAAGGGTATAGCTGCTGTGCAATGGATTGGGTTGTGGCTTTCGGGTGGTGCGTCATGCGTGCAGGTGCACGTGCAACGCGAGGTAGTGATCACGCGGTTCACGCCTCCAGTATTTCTTTTTATACTATATAAAAATAGTTTTCTTTTAAATAAAATTTCAAATCTAACTGCCTCCTTACTGCTACGAAAGATGCTTTCTGTTCTCCTCTACCATAAAAATACCTTCTGCACTCCTTCTCTATAGGATCTAGGCTCTCGCGTGCACCGCCTCTGCTCCTACACGTCGGCCGTAGTCATTTCATGCCTTTAGAGCACGCTAACGTTATTCCTCCGCGGCACCCGGGCTCCCACGCTTTCTAGGATAGAGGCTAGATTTGTAAATTCTTTAAGAAAAAATTATTTTTGCAAAAAATAAAAAGAAAGAATGCTAGAAAAACAATCAATTCCAACACGAGTGCAACAGTGGCACGTAAGGTCGGCCTGTTCGGTGCAAGCCGTGGATTGCCTTGCAAATGGAACTTTGTGTAGAAAAAAAAGAGAGAGGTTTCTATGTTTTTTCTTTTTTACCGTTGCAAAATATTAAAGTACGAATGAATAGTAGATAGTAATTACTTATCTCTTTACTTGTTTTAAGATTTGTGCAATTTATATTAAGAGGACAAGCATCGAAGCACTGATGAAAAAATGATGAAATACGTGCAGAATGAAAATATTGTGAAGTGGTAATTTGGGAGTGAAATGCGTGCCCTGATCTTCGACTGCGACCGCGTCGTACTGGAGTCGGAGCACCTGCACCAGCAGGCCTACAAAGACGCCTTCGCGCACTTCGGGGTGAGCTGCCCGCCCGACGCCACCACGCCGCTGTACTGGGACGAGGCCTTCGATGACGATCTCCGGAACCGCATCGGCGGCGGGAACCCAAGATGCGATGGTTCGTGCGCAAGTTTGATGCTTCCTTCGCATGTGGCAATCTAGCTTGTGCGAGCTTGTGATGTTCAGTTCTTGTGCCTATGCTAGTTTGATGTTTCAACGAAGCAAATGCACTTGTAATTTAGCCTGCGCCCATGTGTTGGTTGGATGTCAAAATCACATATGCCGCTTTCACAAGATTCATTCTTGTTTAGCTGCATTGCACTAATGCTTACGGTAACTTTCCTAAAATGGAGGGCTTGGTTTGCGTGTGTTAGAATGCAGTTGCTCATTAGAATGTTTGTGCAGATGTTGATGTGGACAAATTTGTAGACGTGGGAATAAGTTGATGTTGCATGTCAGCAGATGAAGGGCATTCTTGCGTACACATGCTGTTTAAGTACCTGATCTGTGTGTGAATATTGCTTCTGAACTGTATGGGATTTGATAGGTACTTTGGGCAAAATGGGTGGCCTTCTTCAATGATCTTTGAGACACCACCTGCAAGCGACTCCGATGGGGAGAAGTTGGTTGATATTATTCAGGTATGCTTTTTTATGTCCTTGATAGTAAATCAAACACAGTAGTTCTTTATTAGCCTTTTCCTGATAGAAGTGCAAATGTTTTGTGCCATGTCTAATATAAGATTTACTTGAAAGGTGATGTACTTTTCCGCATCTATTTTCTCAATCCATCTTTCCATTGTTGTGTCCAGTAGTTCAGCACACCACTTATGAAAAATCTATAATTTCGTAACAGTAGTAGACCCGCAGTTAATACTTGCTTAGCTTAGAACTCCATTAATTTACAGCAGTAAATGCTTATTTTGCAGGACTGGAAGACAGAAAGATACAAAGAAATAGTCAAATCCGGAACTATAAGTGCGGTGAATTTCTTGAACATATTACCATACTCATAGTTCAATATAAATTAAAGTAATAACTAATAAATCATCTGTTCATCATCTCACACTAATTGGCTCTGTATTGCTAGGTGGAACCTAGACCTGGTGTTTTGCGGCTGATGGATGAAGTAAAGGGTGCGGTAATACAACTTATTGCAAGATCTTTCTGTTGTGCTTTCCTCGCACTGTGAATGCTTAGCTACATTATTTACTTCAACGAATTCTTATTGAATGTTCCTATTAGATTTCATGTTTATGGGAGCTAGCTTTCATTCTTTGAGGTGATTTTGATATAATGGTGTAGGGTATCAAGCTTGCTGTTTGCTCTGCGGCAACTAAAAGTTCAGTGATACTGTGCCTTGAAAACCTTATTGGACTTGTAATTTACATTTGACTTATGTTCTGTTGCACATATTTCGAACACAAAGTTTTATTTTCTCAGTTGATGTTATATTTCTCTCTTTTTTATGGTTTTTATAGGAGCGATTCAATAGCCTTGATTGCTTCCTTGCTGGTATATTTCTGGTTGTTTTTGCATCCTTTTTCCCTTGTTCACCTTGATTATTTCAAGTTAACTGATAATAATCACCAAAACAGCAAAACAAGAAGCAGTGTGTCAGATTATCTTGATAAATTTTTTCAATCATTAAAATTTAAGTCATCCTAATTTTTTCTTATTTTAAGATACTATTGCATTAGTTGAAATAAAATATTACAATGGTTAGTGGCAAGATCTAGAAAATAAGAAATATAGTGTTACAAAAAAAAAGAACAACGCAACATCTTGAAATTAAATGATAAAAAATACAGTGATACTTATTTTAGGATGTCTTCAGTTTAGAAAGTCCTGTAAAGCATTGAGATATGCCTTAGCCTACATTTTTCCTAAGTCAGTCCGATTCAAATGCACTTGCAATGATTTGGTCTGGCAATTGGTATGCTCTGGAAGCTATATATGATATCTGTTACGTGCACGATCCGCACACGCAACGGGGATGAGATAGGGCCCTTATCGTGGGCGAAACGAGCTGTTGTCAAAGCTAAGCGCCTTGGTCATGAGCCACCGCCGATTATCGATGGCGCTGCTGATCTGCTAGAGACTTGGTTTACTCATTGCTTGAATGCCTCTCATTGATATGCCTCCTCTCTTTATATAGAGGTAAGGCCCTAACAAAAGGTAACTAACGATAGCAATCCCTAGACAATAGCAGTTATCAATCTCAATCCCTGAATTCTAGGAGATAATGACCTAACCTGATAACAAAGGAAGCAACTAATTTGGAACCAGCTGATTCTAGCCGGCTGCTGCTAATCTTTTCCCTTATGTGCCATGTACGGCCCAGGGTCCATGACGCCCATGATAATGCCAGGGTCGACCCATAACAATATCCCATCATTCCATGGAATTCAAAATTCTTAATTGATTCATGTTGCAGGTGATCATGTTAAACTAAAAAAGCCTGATCCATCAATATATATTACAGCAGCAAAGGTATTGAGCACAATAGTAGCAGATCTTGTCTATTTTTTTACTTATGATTTTTCCAAAATTAGCCATGTGAAGGACTTTATTGTTCTATCCAGAAATTAGGTATGGAAAACAATAACTGCCTTGTAGTGGAGGACAGTGTCATTGGACTACAGGTAGGACTTTGAAGTTTTTATTTAACTAACCCAAGTTATCCTTTTGAATACAAGAGATGCTTCTGTTTTGATAGGCAGCAAAAAGAGCAGGGATGTCATGTATAATAACATATACACCACACCTTCAACTGCTAACCAAGTAAGATTGAGCTTAGCTACAAATTCTTGTTCAGTATGACAGTACTTTTCCATGGGATTTCAATGGTGCCATTGCAACATATCCTGACATTAGTAATGTGAGGTAGGTACTGATTTGGCTGTTTATTTTTTTTATCAGATAAACTTTTTTCATTTTTGAAACCAAGGGCAGGAGCTCCGTTGTCAGATAAAACTACAACTGTCAATTCTTTACAGGCTTGAGGACCTCAAGCTATTGTTCCAAGAATCTCTCGTTACTGGATAAAGTGTCTCGCTTTCCTGAAGAAATATATTGACTATTTTGTTTTTATGCATGATACACCATGGTAACCATGTTTCTCTATTTCTCTATCTGCTATCCATTCTCTTCGGTTTACACTATCAGCACTTTATGCTATATTTATTTAGCTTTCAATAAAGCTGGGATTATGGACTTATTTTACAATTAGATATGTATGCAAAAATTAAATATCTCATTTACGCTATAGTAGATTTGCGCAAACTTGTCAATAATGCTGGCCTAAGGGAGGAAAAGGAGAAAATGGGGAGTCTGGTATATAAATTTGGTAAGATGAAATTTTGTGCGAAAAAGGATGGTAAGAAGTTCCTGTGATAAAAAAAAAACATCTTGCAAGAAGACTACTGTCCAAGTTATAGGTCTTGAATGCCTTTTCCCTGTTTACTGACCATTCATCTTCTTCCAGTCTCCTGGTGTGTTCAAGATCAACTAAGTAAAATGTTTGAGAACGAAGATCACCGGTGAGGATACTCTTGATACATTCTTCAAGAATCTCAGTATGGTTATAAACAAAGGCGGATTCAACATATGTTTCAGCTGCAGCGGTTGGTGGAACATCTGGTGAACCCAAGCAGTCATCTTGTTGAATGGTTGGTGTTAGATACAGAAACAAATATACTTTGATGCTCTACAGATTCTATGACATTTAAAACCTTGGTCAGGTTGTTTGTTACAGTGCATAGAATGTTTCAAGCAACCAACAAGCGGTCAACTAGGCGGTTGTCACAAAGTAAAATACAACTGTTTGAACGGACATTGTCGTAATTTTTTTTTTGTAAAAAAAAAAAAGTCAATTCTACTTCATTATAAGTCCATCTGTGCTTCCCCGCCCTTTGTTGCTTATGCACTGTCAGCCTTCGGAGTTCACACGGGAATTCCACATAGTGGAAGAACTCTCGCTCTCGGTGGTCATGTCCAAAGCGAAAGGAATTTGATAGGGTGGTTACATACGGCCTGTGGAACCAGCCTTTCAATTCTACTTCATTATATCCTTATTCCTGTTCTTTTTCTGTTTACAATCTGTGCTTCCCCGCCCTGCCTGGTAGTTGTTGAGAAACTTTGAGTTGGGCTTTGGGCTGCAAAATTCCCATGCTTGGGCTTTGTTGGCCGGCCCAGGGCTGCATGATATCAGAGAGAGGCAGGTGAGATGAGTAGGGGAGGCGGCGCTGGAATGGCATGCGGGAGATTTTTCGGCGATCAATTCGGTAGGCCAGTAAGAATTGGTTGCAAGACTTCCTGTGGCCGTAGGCTCTCTCTCTCTCTTTATCTAGTGGCTGGAACTTCTCTCAAAGGTACAGAGAAATCTCTCCGAAGGCAACTCCTGTGATTCTGGTTTTGTGGCTCTTGATCAATCTTGCTGGAGACAATTTGGTTCCTTGAGGCTTGATCTTGTGGGTAAAAGATCAATCTGATCCAGAGCTCTTGCGCTGTGTTCTTGTGGATTGAACCTGCGCCTGTGGCTCTAGGGTTGGTGCCTTTGTTCTCTGCGGATTGTGGAGTAAACCAGAGAGCTGGTTGGGGTTTTGTTCTTGCGCAGCTGCTGTTTGAGGCTCGATTCCGTTCTTGGTGTGTCACAAGTTCGGAAGGGCTTTGTATCTCCGAATCCAGGCCGACTTCACCGTGGCACTAGCGGCGGCAATTGGTTTTCTGGGACAGCGATTTATATCGTGCCTAGCCCGTCCTTCTGAACAGCTTCGAGTGCTGTTCTGTTGTAAGTTTTCTCAGATACTACACTTGATTCTGACTGGCTGGAGGGAGAGGTATTGCTCAATGATGATGATGGGATATGTGATGAATTTGATAATTAATTTTGTGAACCAGGCCTTGAACCATTAGACTTGCATGTTAGAAAGTTTTGATTTATTCACTGTTATGTTTAAGTCTGATCAGTATTAATTTCCACCGTTATTCTCTGTCAGTATTTCCTTACTGGTTGTTTACATTGTTCTGTTCAATTGGTAAGACTGCTAGTTACTGAATTAGATACAACTTGTTGATTCAGTTATCTAGCTGCTGATCTGGATATGTCTTGTTGGTTCGGTTAGTAGAAGTAACTGGTTGCTTATTGGAACATTGCTTGTTAGTTCAGTTGATAGGACAACTATTTGCTGATCTGAACGTTTCAACAGGTTCGGTTGGTAAGTCATCTAGTTGTCAGTCTGAATATAACCTTTCTTGAATCAATTATCAGATAGCTCTTCTGACCAACCTGAACATAATCTAGCTTTTGAGAATTATAACAGTGAACAATTCTTTATTGTGCAAGTTAAGGTGGTAAGGGTTTGAGGCCTTATTCGCTTAATTAATTATTTAGCCCATTTGTGATTGAGGTGAAGATTCTAATCTTCATTTAAACCCAATAATCTGAGAGCAATCACACTTAATTACCTCTATAGTGCCATAGTAGACATGATTCATTTTATAGATGACACAGTGATGCCTTTCTGTATTCTGTCACTATATGTGTCATTTCGGATAATCATGAATTATGTTGTTTTGCTCATATTGTTATATGGAATAATTAATAAAAGCTTGCTCTTATTCTCGCATCTTTTCCAACAATCCAGAAAACCAATCGATATATCAATGGCTTCAATGTCCTCAGACGCAATTAAGCCTGAGATTTTTGATGGGGCTGGCTTCAAACGCTGGCAGGCTAGGGCAAAACTCTAGCTAATTGAGTTCGGACTATTCAGGTAATTAGCGAAGAGATAACACCCCTTCCAGGGGCAGATGTGACCGACGAGGCCGAGATAGATCGCATGACTGCGAAAAGGGCCAGTTGGGAGAAAGCTAACACCTCGGCATTAGCCCGCATCTTAGCCATCCTATCAAATCGGCTTTTTGACGTATATGTGAACTTCACGGAGGCACGCAAGATTTGGATAGAGCTTAATGAGAAATACGCCGAGAGCGACAACGGAAATGAGTCCTTCATTCTTGCTAAATACAGATTACCAAATGGTTGAAAGCGAGATCCATTATGGAGCAAATCCATGAAGCTATGACTCTCGTCTGCGACTTAGGTCGATGCGAGTGTGTTCTACCGAAGGATTTCGGTGAATGTGATCTAGCTAAATGCCTTCTTCATGGCGTGACTTCCGTCCTACCCGTCGACATCTGAAGAAGCGGCTAATGGTTGGTGAACTAGCGGCCGCTATCAATGTCGAGGAGAAGTCCAAAAATAGCTATGGAGAGATAAAGGCTTCCGCTCAGACTAATCTCGTTGAGCACAAGACCCAAAACAAGAATATGAAGAAAATCAAGAAGCCATGTCCTATGAACAATATCAAGACTAAAGACATGAAAAAGAAGAAGACGGAGATTATGCTAGCCGCTTTATGCGCATGCAGCCATAAAGCCAATCGGTGCCGCATAGCAAAGAAGAGAAAGGGCCAACGCTGAACAACAAAAAGCGGCTAAGGCTCAAGTGCATGTGGCTATTGCAGAGACCGGAGATCCCGGTGCAGGCACTTCCACTAGTGGGTACGTACCTTTGGCCTTTATGGTAGATTCATCTATTGATTGGTGGATCGTCTGAGTGCTACAAGACACATATGCTTGATCGGACTTGTTTCTCCTCTTTACTGAGTGCCGGGTGGAACCGTTCTAATGGGGAGCGGTGCGGCGGTTGCGATCGTGGGATAGGACAAGTAAGTCTGGAGTTGACTTGAGCAAGGCGTTTGTTCTTAGGGCGTCTTGTATATACACGCTAAGAGCCGCTCAGCGCTCACGAATGCGAGCTACCATTATGTATATCTGAAGTAAGTTGGTCGACGTTGGCTCGGCTTGAAGTTGTGAAAATCGAAAAAGGCACTCGCGACCACGAAACCACCGAAATCGTGGCTACTTAGGGTTTTAGTTCACGATGTGCTGAATATGGCCCAAAAAATCAGGGAAAAATCAAGAGCAACCTACGCAATGCGGGCTACCACTTACATATGGGCGAGATAGCCAGACGTTCCCCGGCAGGAAGTTGCGAAAATCGAAAAAGGCACTCACGGCCATGAAACCACGTAAATCGTGGCCACTTAGGGGTTCGTAGTCTCACAGGATAAGCCGGATACGACCCAAAAATCTAAAAAAATCAAGGCGACTCCACGCAACGCGAGCTACCACTTACGTATGGGCGAGATAGCTAGACGTTGCCCTGGCAGAAGTTGCGAAAATCGAAAAAAGGCACTCATGCCACGAAACCACGAAATCGCGCACGAAACATCTAATTTTTGATCGCCAAGATGCTTGTTTCAGATGGCGTGTCATACAAACGGCGCTCACACTGGAATTTTCAAATTTGACGATGGAATTATCAAAATCTAAAAAAATTCCTCGGTCACCCGATACTGGGGAGATAGGGCCCATCATATTTGTATTTAATATTTTTTCAAAATCTTTTTCGTATAATAAATGAGAAAATTAACTTTCTTTGTGAAAATGTTAGGAGGCACGGCAAAAGGTAAATATCACTAATGGGGCGATCGCCCGTAATATATTTACCATCGGGCAAGGTGCCCTCGACATTTTCACAAAGAAGTTAATCTCGCTTATTATACAAAAAACAATTTGAAACACATATTAAATACAATATAAGGGCCCTATCCTCGCTTCTCGAGACGATCATATACCAGGCGATATTTACCCTTTATAACCTTCGCTCTTGCTCAAGGCCTCACAAAGCCCGAGAGAAGAAGAAAGAAAAAAGAAGGGAAGGAGAGGAGGAAAAGATAAGTAGAGGTTCCATCGAAAATGCCGAGGCGTGCAAGTGGAAGGGAAAGGGAAGGCGAGGAAGAGGTAGGCGCTTGCCAGTAATGGCGCAACATCGCGCATTAGGACCTCTTCGTACTGCACGGGTTGTACCACCGATAATGCTGTGCGAGATCCTTGCGTGCTCGTCTCGCTCTTGGGATATTCCAACTTGGAATAGGAGGTATTGATGTCGCAGAACTCACTAATTCGACCACGAGAAGAGATCAAGAATCGCCAATTGGTAACAATCATACGTGTTTCAGAATATTTGTACGTGAAACTTTGCTAATTTGTTTTTCATGCAGTCGCCTCCGCCGCTGTGTGAATTTGAGAAGTGGTTTGATATGGAGATCGATCCAGAGGACCAAAGGCTCCTTGATCAAAGCGCCCGAGACGAGGAGTTCAGACGGCAGACTTCAGCGCAGCTGTGGACGCAAGACGCGAGGAGGCACGTCGGAAGAAAGCGGAGGAGAAGGAGGCCGAGAGAGAGAGAAAACGAGAGAGGACACGTTGTGCTAGAGAAGCCCCACTAGAGGCATGGGCGAAAGGGAAGTGGCCTCGATCCACTCAGTAGACGAGAAGTTGTAACCATTATTTTCCTTGTTCGTGATGTGCATCCTAGCTTTATGTCGTAATGAAGAATATGGTCTACTATATTTTCCGCAGTAACTTATGATCTGAGAAATCGTGGCCTAGCACTTATCTATGTAATCGCATAAGGCGTGAATGAAGTGGTAAAGGATAGAGTGGTAAAAGTAAACGCATGATGAAATTGGTAGAAGTGAGGAGCGATAAAGATTCTTCCTTGCTTATGCGATTATAGAGTTAATAGCCGAGAGATCTGCTCCTTTATCCATTAACCAAAACCAAGAAAGTTGTGGCGATCTGACCATTCTTACCCCTTCCTTCATTCTCCATTCTCGGTAAAGCCAAGAGGATGGCAACTGACCAAAATCGGATGCACATCTTAGTTTAATGTCGAACTAAGAGTTTTATGTTGTTGTAACGAAAGTGCCCACTAAACTCACGAACGCTGGCTACCACTTATCTATTGTCGAGCTAATCTGGCGTTTTGCATTTGTTGCGAAAAATCAAAATAAGTCGCATTTATTATGGCTAAAAAAGATAACTTAAAAAATACAAGCACTTAGTTCGGAGAAGTTAGACAACATGGTGGTGAAGATAAATAAATTACAAAAGTACAACAGCACAATAACTCACCACGACGACGCCCTCGATTCCGCTTTGGGTACGTGGAGTGGCGACGGCGACGGACGCTCCTAGCCCGCCCCCGCGCATGGATAGTGTAGTCTGCTGCTGACTCGTGTTCTGCTGGGTGGCGGGGCGAGGCACTCGGTGGGCAATCTTGGTCAAGTGAAGCAGCACATCCTCCTCAATGTCGTCGTGGCAGAGTGGCAAAAGCACCAGTGGGGTCTCTGCTGCGGCGTGAGGCGAAGCAGCCCGCGTCACCCCGTGCCCTTCTTGGTTGTCGAGGCAAGGCCCTCGTCACCCACGTACCCTTGCGTCCGTGCGGGAGGACACGAGGGCTCGTAGTGGTGACATCGAGTTCTTGAACGCGGTGTTGGCGAGGTGTGACCGCAGCTCCATTAGGCGGGAGAGTCTTGGTAGCGAGGGCGTCTTGCGTTGCGCGCGTCTCGGCCCGGAGTGAGTAGGTGGCACATCCGCGTCATCGCACCGCGAATCCGAGTAAAAGTTCCCGCTTCGAGCAGGGGTGGCGCGATGTCCGCATCGAGGCCGCCAACACGGACTCGCCTCGTGTGCACAGCCACGCAAGATGTGCTTGCAAGTAATATCGGCTTGATATGAGGTAATTTACATAAAAAACATCGTGTAGGGTGGCGGGGTGACCCTTACCGCATAGTTCTCCCTCGGGACATCTGCGAAGATGCGTCTTCGACACCGATCTGGGCTGTGACATACGGTCTTGGTGTGTACCCAACCCTAAAATTTGAGTCCAGCGGTGCGAACCACTCCATGTAATCGTCATACGTGCCAAGGTAAATGCAGTCGGTCTCGATGGTTGTCGCCTCCGCGTCGTCCCCTGCAACACCCACGGTATCATGTGATGAGCGAGCGGAGTGCCGGTCGAACCCGCCGGTTCATCACAGCAAAAGCGGCAATTTACATACAACATGCATTCGCGGGAATGGTAAGTATTGTGCTCGGGACACCTACGTAATGCGTCCGTGAGGCGGCGTGAGTAGTGGGCGGGAAAGTCTAGAAGAGGCGACTGCGGCCTTTCGGTCGGCGAGTACTCCTCGGCCTGAGTCAAGAGGAGGACCTTACGGGTGAGCGAGCCGATGGTCACGCCCGGCAAAGCTCGGACGGCCGTGAGGTGCTCGAACTGGACCTCCTCTGCGTTGTCGGTGTCCACCGCGTTCTCGTCCTGCGACTGTCAAACTCCCGAACGAACTCGGTATGACCTCGACTGCGGTGGGCGTACACCGCTTGGAAAAAAAATACTGTCGCTGAACCCGGTAGAGGCCCATAGTGGGCGGTCGATCTGGTGGTGATGGTATAGGTCTGTGAGTCTGGCGCCGGTCAACAACGGGCCTCTGGATGGAGAAGTGCTCCCGGGACCACGATTGCGATAGTAGAAGCGCAACTTTGTCAGCGTCGTGTCTGGTGATACGGGAGACGACCTCGCAAAGACCCTTATCGTACCGCGAGCAGCCAGAGCCCCGACTCTTGCACCATCATTTACAACGACAAAGTTAGACATGTCTGTCATAAGAGATTTTAACGAGATATGTTACCTCCTCCGCGGGTGTCGGCGATCAAGCTGGCGAACTTCGATCGGTCGGGTCCACCGTGTCCCGTGCGAGGGCGGGAGCAGTACCAACCGACAGGAACAGCATGCGCCACCAAGTGGCGTGCGAGTCCTCGTCGGCGTCCGGGTGGAAGCTCGGCTGCGGCATTCGGTACAATATTGTCGGCGTGCTCGGTGCGTGTCCGTTAAGTTGCAATGAGCGAGGTACTAACAAGTGACTGGAGCGACGCCTATACGGACTTCGTGCCACTCATCCGTCTTGTGGGGACGCGTGCGGAAGGCTACGGGTGTCACTTGCCTGGCAAAGCGTGCCTCAAGCCTCACGCCACACGAGCGTCAGCAGCCTGCCACGACCCAGCGAGAGCCCTAGGAGGTAAGAACCGTCTGCGGCGTAGAACCATCTCTCGCAGGCGGTGGAACGTGTGTGTCTCCGGTCTCCTTGATCCTGGCCTGATCGCGAGGACTGTCGTCGAGAACCGTGAGCGTCGGGCCATCCGTGGTCGTCTGCTCCATCATCTGCGAGAATGGAAGTAAGCGGCCGCTCTTAACACCGCGTAGTGTGTAGCGTCGTTAAAATTCCATTAACGGTAAGTAAAAGATAGGAAAAGTTGGCAACTTCTTGTGGAACCCAGCGTGGAGTCGATCTGAAGAAACTCCTTGACGCGAGACGCGGTGTCCCGACTCTCGGCCCTCAGCTGCGGACAACCTAGACCGGTGGGTCTTATCCCGTCTTTGGTCTAGCGACTTAGGAGCAGCGTCGGACACACCAACTTCGCACCATAAATGCGCTTTGTGCTGCGTGGTTACAAAGCAAATTCATGGTTAGAAAGCAAATAAAACAAAGCTGGACAATAAGTAAGTGTAGGAGGCAAATAAAACAAACTGGGATAATAAGTAAATGCTATACGTTACAACTACCAAAAATTAAATGAAAAGTAATGAAATGTTGCATATTCAAATATATGTTCGATCGGCACATACAACCAAAAATTACATGTGGGGACAACAAATAAGCGGTACATAGAATCAAAAATTACATTGCGGGGACAACAAATAAGCGGTACATAGAATCAAAAATTACATTGCGGGGACAACAAATAAGCGGTACATAGAATCAAAAATTACATAGCGGGGACAACAAATAAGCGGTACATAGAATTACATTATCCACAATTACGGCGTGTTTGGACTCGTCCATATCGTTAACTATCGCGTGTCCTTCGGCGCTTGAGCCTTCTACTTCAACATTGGATGTCGGTACCCGCCGATGCCTTGGAGGGGGCTGCGTGAGCGATCCATCGACTCGGTACCCGTACACCTCGTTATGCCACGTGTTGAGAACACTTTGCTTGTAGTAGTAGTGGGAGATGTGCGGACGGCATATGGTGTGTCTCTTTGCTGCGACAATCACGTCGCGAAACACGACAAGTCAGCGGCGTGGCCTGGCGAGGAGCACTTCGCGATCGGCGCTCGGAGTATGCATAGATGGGAAGTCCTCTCCGGTGGGCACCTCTTGACCCGGTCACGCGATGCACGTGGTACCTCCGTTCACAAACAAGCTCCCAAGCAAAGGGCATGAGAAATTTGATAGTACAATGACTTCGTTGGCTTTTGTGTAAACGGTTTACAAGTGTGTGTACTATCGATTCAAAGGAGTGAAGGCGTCATTCTATGTTTATACGTAGATGACATACTATTGTTTGGAACCAATATGGATGTAATTAATCAAACAAAATCGTTCCTCTCCCAGAACTTTGATATGAAAGATCCGGGTGAAGGCGATGTGATTTTAAACATTGCTTATAAAGGGTGAGAATGGGATTACACGCCTCAATCCCATTATGTGGACAAAGTGCTTAATCGCTTTGGCTTTGTAAATTGCAAGCCGGTTGCCACACCCTATGATCCAAACACTAAGCTGAAAAAGAACTTGGGTCAAGGTAAAGACCAACTAAGTTTAATGTCAAGAGGAGTAGCAGCAGCCAAAATCGGATGCACATCTTAGTTTAATGTCGTAACGAAGAGTTTTATGTTGTTAAAATCGGACGAGTGCCCACGAAACCTACGCAACGCGGGCTACCACTTATCTATTGTCGAGCTAATCGGGCGTTGCTCCGGCACGAAGTTGCGAAAATCAGAAAAATAAGCTGTACGACATGGCTAAAAAAAGATAACTTAAAAAAATACAAGCACTTAGTTCAGATAGTTAGACAACATGGTGGTGAAGATAAATAAATTACAAAAGTACAGCTGTACAATAACTCAGTCACGACGACGCCTCCTGATCTGCTCGGTGGGGTACGTGAGTGGCGACGGCGGACGGACGACCCTCCTAGCCCGGCCCTGCGGCACAGGGGTAGTGTAGTCTGTCGGTGACTCGGGTGTCTGCTGGGGTGGTGGGGCGAGGCACTCGGTGGGATGTGCATCGTCCAAGTGAAAAGCAGCACATCCTCCTCAATGTCGTGCGAGCGAGTAGCCAAAAAGCACCGTAGGGTCTCGCCGCGCGCGGAGATTTAAGATCGCCGCGCCACCCCACCGTGGTCATCGCGGCCAGGCGAGAGACGAAGACTGGCCCTCGTCACCCCACCGTAGCCACTGCGTCCGTGCGGGAGGACACGAGGGCTCGTAGTGGCTGACATCGGGCTGTGCGGGCCGACTGGCTGGCGAGGTGTGGGCACGGCTCCATTAGGCGGGGGAGGTGCTGGCTGACGAGGACGTGCTGCGCTGCGCACCACGTCTCGCCCCGGCAGGTGAGTAGGTGGCACATCCGCGTCATCGCACCGCAGATCCGAGTAAAAGTTCCCGCTGCTGAACGGGGGTGAGCGCGATGTCCGCATCGAGGCCCGCCAACACGGACTCCGCCTCCGTGTGCACCTGCCCTGCAAGATGTGCTTGCAAGTAATATCAGCTTGATATGAGGTAATTTACATAAAAAAACATACGTGTAGGGTGACGGGGGTGACCCTTACCGCATAGTTCTCCCTCTGGGACATCTGCGAAGGGTACATCTTCGACACCGATGCCGGAGCTGTGACATATGGTGCTGGTGTGTACCCAACCCTAAGCCGAGTCCGCGGTGCGAACCACTCCATGTAATCGTCATACGTGCCAAGGTCGTACAGTTGGGTCTCGATGACCGTGTCCGCCTCCGCGTCGTCCCACTGCAACACCCACGGTATCATGTGATGAGCGAACGGAGTGCCCAGTGCAGACCCCGCCCGGTTCATCCTGCAACGCAAAAACGGCAATTTACATACAACATGCATTCCGCGGGAATGGTAAGTATTGTGCTCAGGACACCTACTGTGCGTGCCACGTGAGACAGCGTGAGTAGTGGGCAGGGGGAAAGTCTAGAAGAGGCCGAACTGCCGCAGCACTCGGTGCGGCGAGTACTCCTCGATGCACAGGTCAAAGAGGAGGACCTTACGGGTGAGCGAGCCGATGGTCACGCCAAAGAAAGCTCGGACGGCCCGTGAGGTGCTCGAACTCGACCTCCTCTCATGCAGACGGTGTCCACCGTGACGTTCTCGCCCTGCAACTGTCAAACTCCCGAACGAACTCGGTATGACCTCGACCTGCGGTGGGCGACACCCGCCGAAAAAAAAAATGTTATTAAAGTGTCCTGAACCCAGTAGAGGCCCATAGTGGGCCAGTCGATCTGGTGGTGATGGTATAGGTCCTGTGAGTACGGCGACCGGTCAACAACGGGCCTACCGATGGAGAAGTGCTCCCAGGACCACAGTTGCAGTAGTAGAACGCAACCTGTCAACGTCGTGTCTGGTGATACCCGGGAGACAGCCTCGCAAAGACCCTTATACGTACACGCGAGCACGACAGAGCCCCACGACTACTGCACCATCTGTTTACAACGACAAAGTTAGACATGTCCTGTCATAAGAGATTTTAACGAGATATGTTACCTCCTCCGCCGGGGTGTCGGCGATCAATCGGGCGAACTTGATCAAAAGTCGGTCCACCGTGTCCCGCGGCGAGGACGGAACAGTACCAACCGAACAGAATAGCAGTACGCCACCAAGTGGCGTGCAGTCCTCCTCGTCGGCGTCCGGTGGAGAAGCTCACCGCAAAGATTCGGTACAATATTGTCGGCAGCTCGGGCGATCCGCGGTTGCAATGAACGAGGTACTAACCGTGAACTGGAGCAGCCACGCCTTCTGGACTTCGTGCCACTCATCCGTCTTGTGGGGCACGTACGGGGGGGCTACGGGGTGTCACTGCACCTGGGCAAAACGTGCCTCCAACTGCTCACGCCACACGAGGGGGGCGTCACGCGGCGCAACTGCACGACCCACGCAGGGGAGCCCTAGGAGGTAAGACACGTCCTGCAGCGTAGGAGCCATCTCTCCGCAGGGCAGGTGGAACATGTGTGTCTCCGGTCTCCGCCGGTCCACGAGCGCGGTCAGCAGGGACCTGTCGTACGAGAACCGTGAGACGTGCGGGCCATCCGTAGTCGTCTGCTCCATCATCCTGCAGAATGGAAGTAAGCCGGCCGCTCTTAACCTGCACGTAGTGTGTAGCGTCGTTAAAATTCCATTAACAGGTAAGTAAAAGAGTAGGAAAAGTTGGCAACTTACTGTGGAACCCAGCGTGGGTCGATCTGAAGAAACTCCTTCGGCACGCGAGACCGCAGTGTCCCCAGCTCTCGGCCCTCAACTGCGGACAACCTAGACCGGTGGGTCTTATCCACGTGCTGGTCTAGCAGCTTGGGGCAAGCGTCAGCAGCACACCCAACTCGCACCATCGTCGCCTGTGCCTGCGTGGTTACAAAGCAAATTCATGGTTAGAAAGCAAATAAAACAAACTGGACAATAAGTAAGTGTAGGAGGCAAATAAAACAAACCGGATAATAAGTAAATGGTATATATATGTTACAACTACCAAAAATTAAATGAAAAGTAATGAAATGTTGCATATTCAAATATATGTTCGATCGCGCACATACAACCAAAAATTACATGTCGGGGACAACAAATAACTGGTACATAGAATCAAAAATTACATTGACGGGGACAACAAATAACTGGTACATAGAATCAAAAATTACATTGATGGGGACAACAAATAACTGGTACATAGAATCAAAAATTACATGACGAAGACAACAAATAACTGGTACATAGAATTACATTATCCAAAATTACGACGTGTTTCAGACTCGTCCATATCGTTGCTAATACGCCGTGTCCTTCGACGCCCGACCTTCTACTTCAACATTCGGATGTCCGGTACCCATCGATGCCTTGGAGGGGGGGCTGCCGTGAACGATCCATCGACTCGGTACCCGTACACCTCGTTATGCCACGTGTTGAGAACACTTTGCTTGTAGTAGTAGTGGGAGATGTACGGACGACATGACTGGTGTGTCTCGCCTGCTGCGACAATCACGTGCGAGCACGACAAGTGCAGCAGGCGTGGCTTCTGGCAGGAGCACTCGCAGTCAGCAGCTCGGAGTATGCATAGATGGGAAGTCCTCTCCCGGTGGGCACCTCTTCGACCCCGGTCACCGCAGTGCACGTGGTACCTCCGTTCCACGCCACTATCCGGTGTCAAGCGATGTGTCTGTGCCTTCCGTGTCTTGTTGGCCATGTACGTAGAGACAACCGTTGAGTAGGACAGGCGATTGTCCGACATACATGCAGCGGAGGCCTTGTACTACTCAACAAAATATCTTTGGGTGCCTAGTAACACACCCTCAACAATGCCCACCAACGGAAGGCATCTCGCGCCTTTCATTACCCAGTTGTAAATCTCCGCCAGGTTGGTTGTCATTATTCCATAATGGGAACCACCCTCGTCATGCAGAAGGGACCATTTCTCCAACAGCTTGTGTCGTATCTAGTTCGTGAAACTCTTTATGCTTGTCCCCGGCCTACGCCGAATGTTTGGTGCATCGGTCGGGAGCGCACATAAGGCTGTGGGGTCATCTCCTTGCTCGTGGTAGACCATAGGGTTCCTTGATGAACTAGCGCCATCCCTTGGATTTAGTGATTACTTCTTAGTTAGTTCATCCAACGTCCTCCACAACGCGTCGAACTTCCTTCGCTGGTTCTGTTTGCACAGCCGCTTGAACATGTTCATAAGCTCCTTGTTCCTGAACTGACGGAAAAAATTGGCACCCATGTGCCTCATGCACCACCTGCTCTTCAGGTCTAGCCACTTTGCTGCTCTCACGATGTCGGACCCTTGTTGCATATTCACGATCGCCCTCAACAACCCTGCATGTCGGTCATGGATGACACATACATCAGGGCGGTCCTGGACAACTGCCATCTTGACTCTTTCAAGAAACCAGTACCAGCTCTCCGTGTTTTCCCCCTCCACGAAGGCCAATGCGACCGGTAGAACCTGGTTGTTGGTGTCCACCGCGATTGCAGTTAGAATCTGGCCCTTGTATTTCCCTGTGAGGAATGTGCCGTCCATGCAAATGACCGGACGATAGTGTCGGAAGGCATTTATACATGCGCCGAGGGCGAAGAAGGCCCGCTGCAAGACCCACTTACCCGCGCACGCACCATCCGCGGGAAATTCCGCAAGGTCGATGACCGTACCGGGTTCCTACTTGATATTGCCCTGAGCAAGTGTGGAATATTCTCGTAAGAAGCCTCGTATGTCCCGAACCATATTTGCAAAGCTGTTCTTTTTGCTCTCCATGCCTTTTCGTAGCTAATCTTGTACTGAAACCTCTCCTCCACGACTCTGATAATGGATCGAGGCTGAAAAGTGCGGATTGTCCACGATCGACCATAAACACATTGCCACCCAAGTGGACGACAGATTGCGGTGTTCCTGCCCGCTTCCTCCGATTAGCGATTATACTCCGTCACTATGGAACATTTCCAGTAGTCCCTCCACTTCCCCTTTATGCATGCACCCGCCATGGGTACGAATCAACTACGCACTTCACATCGTAGTCTTTTTTTTGGACTTCACTACTCGAATTGCCGCCGAAGAGACATTGACGAAGATTTCACCGCATCCATCATAGCCTCCTTGTCTTTATATATGGCCCCTGCGCAACCTCGTTCTCATGATACTCCCATGCATCTCTGTTCCTTTATTCATTGTTAGGTCTTGAAATTATAATTAGTCCACGACCGGGACATGCACCTCAGAGTATTGTCCTCCTCATCCGGCGTTCGCCATCGTGGATTTCTCATCCGCACGGTCCTCCTCCTCCAAGTCAACTATGTGCTCCACCTCCTCCCTCGCTCGGCCACCCCCACGCCTCACGATCGCCTCCTCGCCTCGATCACGTCGCCACCGCCAACCTCGTGTCCCCGTCTCCGGGTCCTCGCCACCTTCATCATCGCATTTTTGCATATCTGTCCTCCTCCTCCGTAATATCTACCCCGATATCACGAACCTCCGACACCGATGGAGGTACCTGGTACCACTCTACTAAAGCAACATGAGCGGCTAGCCCGCTCTCAAAGATACCCAACATAGCTCCTCCATGACGATGTCGCGTTAATAGGAACCAACTCTCCATAAAAAGTCTTTGCGACGGCTTATTATCGCTCTAACCCGCAAATAGAACACTGGGTATCCAAACTGAACATCCGAAACATCCACTCCAACAAACCTCTGTATGTCCTATCTCTCGGCCTAGATATGCCCTGTATGACTATTGAAAATGCCGACAAATCGACTCCATCCGACCCTTGTGCTATCTCCCTATCTCTATAAAATATTTGAAAATACAATTTCTCCAACATGCTGCCTACAACGTCGAACCGAAAAAATCATTATTTCTCCATCTAACCGCATCATGCATTACTATATAAATGTTACATTATATTGTCAAAATTTTTTATTCTACTGATTTCTAACGGTGCCTGACATTTCCAAATTTTTTTACTCTACTAATTTCTAGCGTAGTACGGTGCCTGACGATATGTTGTTAGCCTACCATGTTTTTAAATATACTCTAAAATACAATGTTGCGAATGGTGATCATACTAAGAAACAACTATAAATAAGTAATGAGAGCAACTTTAAATATACTCAGTATAGCATGTTTCATTAGTTTCACGGGTAAGTTTCATTGCTAGGTTTCGGGTAAGTTTCATGATGTTTCACGGGTAAGTTTCAAGTTTTCGAGGATAAGTTTCAACCAAAGTTTCATGTTTCACGGGTAAGTTTCATCCTAATCCAACGGTATACCGTTGGTTAGTTTTTCTCATAAGTAATTCGACTACCCATTTTTTCATTACGGAATTACTACTATATATTATTCATTTCTCCTAATATTAAAAACTGTATATATACATGATATATCGTAATTCCTTTAATTTCTACGTCGCAATTTTTGAAACATCGCCTGCGTAACATATGGCTAACCTACCATGTTAAATTAATAATATTAAATTTCTACCACATTACATTTCTAAATATTGTCTAATATTTCTATTACATGGAATCTCAATATTTCTAAATACTACACAATCCTAATATTTCTAAACACTAAATACTATATTAATCTCTAAATATTACCTAAAAAACCACCACATAAAATAAAAACTAAATACTACACAATTCTATAATTTCTAAATACTAGACAATCCTAAATACTACATTAAATTTCTAAATATTACATATAAAATTTCTAAATACTACATTGATTCTCAACATTTCTAAATACTACAATCCTAATATTTCTAAATACTACATTAAATCTCTAAACATTGCCTAATATTTCTACTACCCAATCCTACTACATTAAATTTCTAAATTACTACATTTCTAAATATTACACAATACTAAAATTTCAAAAAATATTACATATAAAATTTTTAGACTTACCTTCACAAAAACGACGAATACTTTTTTTCCTCTTTTTTCTTCCCCTCTTTTTTTTCTCTCTTTTTTTTCCTCTCCTTCCTCTCCTCTTCTCCTCATTGTGGCTTGGTACGCTCTTGCTCTCGCTTCGGCGAAATGGGAACAATGAGAGTGCTCAAGGCGTTTTAAAAGGCAGCCTTTCGTGCCTTTCGTCCCTCTCATGGGCGATCGCCCCAGGCATGGACGATATTTCGTCGAAACCCGAGCCGACCGTTTGGTCTCGAAGCTTGGCGGCCGTTCGTACGCTTAGAGATCGCTCAAAGATGGGCGATCGCCTGCATTGGGGTGAAGGGAGGGTATTTCCGTAATTTTTTTCTTCGGCCGATTAGTTTTGAAAAAATAATTTAAAATAAATATTAAATAAAAAAATTTCCTCATGGAGTCATGGTGATGGGCTGAAGGCTGTAGCGCTAGGGACGGCCTCACTCGCCACAGCCACATCTGCAACTGCCACGTTCTACACTGGTTACAATCGTAATTCACTGCCTAGCTAAGTTCTGCTCCTCCCGCTGATTGTAAATACTTTTCATTTTGTATATAGTTATAGTTAAAATTTTGAAATATTGACTATCAATATCTTTTTAAATATTTAAATTAGAAGCATAAAAATTATATGTATAAATTTGTCTTGAAAAGTACTTTGATAATATTGTAAATTTTTTGGTTCTATTAATATATTATAATAGAAATTAGTGGTCAAAATTATGTTTAATAGACCTTATTGATATCCAAAACGACAACTATTTGTGATCGGAGGGAGTACTTGCATCATGCATGCTTCATAACAACACAGACTTAATGAAATTAACCTTAATGACCTTAACCAATAAGTGCTTTGTACTATAACAATGGATGGTCAAAATGAGACACTCATCTTCCTACTTAGGCCTTGTTTGGTAGAGTTTCAGATCCTAATTTCACTTTAAATCTGAAACTTGTAAGCTAAAATAAAGTGAATTAAGTTTATATTTTTAGCCTAAAATGTAAATAAGATGACCCACCTAAACACTTTTAATATATCTACGGTTCCATCTCTACGGATCTAGTGTAGCTAGAAATACCTAGCTCTCACAGATCCATAGATCTGGTAAAACTGAAACTGTACTAAACACAGCCTTAATTGCAGTCTTTTCTTTTCTTTTCCTTTCTTTTTTTTTTTGCATAGAAGCATTTCAACGGAAAAAATGGAATTATGCCTCTATATATTCCGATCTTTGCTTTCTCTCGAGCAGCATCTGCGTGCTGCGGGCCGGTATGCAGACATGGGGAACATGATCGCGGCGGCGACAGACTCTTCCTGGAACAATGGCGCCGTGTGCGGGCGGTGGTACCTGGTGAAGTGAACCGGCGCGGCGTACGGCGGGGCAGGCAACCCCTGCACCGGCAACGCCGTCACAGTCAAGATCGTCGACAACTGCGCGAGCAGCGACGGGTGCCGGAGCAACATCTCGCCAAGATCGCCAACCTCGGCGCCGGCCGGCGAGGTCAAGTCACTTACAACCCAACGTACGAATTCGCTTTAAATTTGTGCTTATTTTTCGGGAGAGCATTTAGATATTTTCCTTATGTATTCTAGCTTTTGACGTATACACGTGTGCTATGAACGTAACGCGCGTACGTGTTATTTCTCAGGGGGTTGACGTTGAACACACTACTACTGAAGCTGGCCTTCACAACCCGGTCTATCACTGGCGGTTAGGTGTGCACCGCTTGCGCTTCTACGTGCCTAAGCGGTTAAGTGGGCAATGGACGGGAGGGTCTCTAAAGCGGTTTTGAGACGAACCCTTCTCGAGTCCCATCTCTAGAAGCGGTTAGTGTCTAGAACCGCTTCTAGAGATCTAAGCGATTCGAGACACGAACCGCTTCTATAGGTGAGGATCCAAAAGCGGTTCGTGGTTAGAACCGCCAGAGACCTCCTTCCGCCCAGCAGCATTTAAACCCCATCTTCCTCCCGAGCAGACTTGGCGGACAAGCGAGTGGTGGGCGAGAGCGATTCATGGGGAGGTGCTGCCAAAATTTTCAATTGAGGCAATTAGCTCGAATTAATTGTTCCTAAGGTGAGTAACATGTTCTTGACATCCTTCTCACCTATATATTGATGTTTTTGTGCATTGGATGTTGAGAAATCATGTTTTGTTCTTGTGGGAATTGTTAGTGTACATGTTTCTATTGTTGGCTTATTTTTTGTTCTTAAGGTGATATATTGTTTGGTGTATGGAATGAAATGCAATAAATGTGAAACGATGAAAAATTAGAAAGGTGGGGACAAGGTAAATAATAATTTTTATTTAGTAAAATTAAAATGCGGAATGATAGAAAAGGTTTGCATGAACATGTAACAATTAGTTAGTTTTATTTTAGAAAAATGCGGCAGGATTAGAAATAATTAGTTGGCTTTAGTTGAAAGAATGCGAGAATGATTAAAAATACAAAACTATTAGACATAGTTAGCTTTAATTAAATATAGTGATAGATGTTGTTATTATTTTATTGGTGTAGATGAACCGCAATGGATGTACAATGCGGACCGTCGGTCAAGAGAGTTCAGAGATGGCATGAAGGAGTTTCTCGGCGCGTCCGTTGCATTTTTGCCTCCAGGAAGCTTCATACGTTGTCCGTCGTAGATTGCAAGAATGAGAAGGAGCACTCGAACGATGGATGGTTATGAGCCATGTGATCACGAGAGGTTTCATTGCAAACTATACATCTTTGGACCCACCATGGAGAAACAGAGGCGATTCGACGGGAAGACGATGAAAAAGACGAAGAAGAGGAAGATAGAGCTAACAAGATGCTGGGACACCACTCAATACGGGTCCGTGGAAGATCTGATCGGCGAGTTTGGCGATGATGAGTTAGATCGGATGCTCCGTGATGGAGAGGAGAGTTCATAGAGGAAAGACAATACAAGAAGTTTGAGCATGGTAGAGGACCATAGAAGCGCTTTGTACCCAAAGCGTGGACGGGGCCACAAAAAGTCTGCGTACTACACTAGAACTCATGCAATGGAAGGCCACAAGCGATTGTGTCGGACAAGGCATTCAATGGTTTGTTATCACTCGTAAAGAAGTTACTTCGGAAGGTAACACTCTACTGCATCACGTATGAAGCGAAGCGAGTCCTCCGCCCTTTAGGATTGCAAGTACGAAAGATACACGCATGTCCTAACGATTGTATCCTATATCGCAATGAGTATGCCGATTTGAAGGTTTGTCCAAGTGTGCGAAGAATCCGGTATAAGGTACTGTTTGTGTGATCGAGTGAATTAGATGGGAATCGTGAAGAAGAGAACTCGACCAAAGTATTGTGGTATTTTCTGTGATCCCGGTTGAAGCGTCTGTTTGCTAACGAAGGTAATACCAAGATGATGCGTTGGCATGTAGAAGAGCGTAAGGAAGATGGGATGTTTAGACACCTGCAGATGGCTCGCGATGGAGGAAAGTAGATCGGCTTACGAACTTTGCAAATGAGGTCGAAATATAAGGTTTGGGTTGAGCATCGATGGGATGAATCCTTTCGGTCGGTTGAGCAAAGATCCATAGCACTGCCCGTGACGCTTTGCATCTATAACATTCCTCCATGGTACATGTGCATGAAGCGGAAGTACATCATGATGCCATTGTTGATCGAAGGCTCAAGCAACCCGGAAATGACATCGATGTGTACACAAGCCATTGGTTGAAGACCTTGTGAAGTTGTGGGAGGATGGTGTACGGGTTTGGGATGAGTACAAAGAGAGTATTTCAACTGCGTGCATTGTTGTTTGTAACAATCAACGATTAGCTTTGCTCTCAGTAACTGTCCGCCAAACTGTCAAAGGGTTTAAAGCTCGCACCAGTGCATAGATGAAACGGATTGCATGTACCGAAAAACTCTCGGAAGTGTGTGTACATGGGCCACCGCAGTTTCTTCATGGCGGTCATGGTTTGTAAACGAACCGCTTGTGGAGTTCCCCGTGGCGGCTCCATCGCCCTCCGAATACCTTCCCAACCGCTTCGGTGCCACAAAGACAAGCGGTTGAACAATCGCTTGTGATACCCGACGGGTATCACACTTGATTTTGCTTAGAAGCGATTATAAACCGCTTCTAAAGGGTTACTGAACCGCTACTAGTAGCCGGTTCTGTAGTAGTGACACAAGCATATATACGGAATTACCGATGACTATGTATGTGAGCCTGTTTTTATCTGTCGTCTCATTCCAAAGATCGAGGAGAAGAGAAGGCTACTGTAGCACATAACATTCCTCTGATGCCTGAAGAATGTCGGAACCGATCCATCGTAGTACTATGAATAATGTTTTTGGCATGGAATGTACTAATAAATATAAGGAATGCTAATCTAAAAGTGCCGTCACTAAATCTTTGGTGAAGATATCGTCTTGTTGTGACGTGTGAAATCACATCTTTTCTCCAATCACTTTCCTTTCTCTTAAAAGTCTCTCTTGTCACAACACTGGTAGCATCCCTTTCATCCCCCTTCCTCTTCCCCTTAAAATCAAAAGATATATTTTTTTAAGTTGTCCTGAGTTTTGAATATGAATTATTTTTTAAACCATTTTTGAAAGAGTCAAGAGTTTTCAAACCGAAAGATTTTTTAATTGAAACTATTTGAACCCAAAAAAATTAGTCGAAAGTTTTAAAGTTCTCTAAGTAAAAACTTTTCAAATCAAAAGTTTTCAATTGATAGTTTTTGATTGAAACGCTTTCGAATCAATTTTTTTTATTAAAGGAGAAGAAGGTCTTGAAAAAGGGAAGAGAAGGAAGAGCGAATGAAGGGGCACCATATGACAACAACTAGATGTGTTCTCACCGATTTGATGAATTCGTGAGGGTAACCTTACCTATGAATATATTTGATGAATTCGTGAGTATAACCTTACCTGTGAATATATGATTGTAATTGTTGAGATATAACCGGGCTTTTGGTTTTGGTGGGCGAATTCTAAAACTACCCTGAGGGGTTTTGGATATAAATATAGCACTCCATTATACAAGAGAATGAATCTACAATCAATAAATAGAGAAAAGAGTTAATATCCTCTATATCATGTGTTCATCTATTGTAATTGTTCTCAGGTATTCTCAATTGGTATTGAGATTGATCTACGACGATTAGTTTATTATTTAATATGTTATCAACATGAAGTTCTTCAAGGACGAACATTATATCGTCAATCTACATGCTATTACATTAATCTTGTAGATTAATTCTTGTTCTCTAGACCCTAGATCATCATCTACTTGTTAATTAGGGTTCTATATGTGAGTATTAGTCATAGTTTAAACCATACGCGCTCTCTGTCACGTGCTCTGCTGGTTGAACCAACCCATGCCAGCTTCGTTGCGCGATGTCACTCCCCGCCATGCACCGCCTACATCGTGCACGTTGCATGCCGCCGCACTGCACCTCACACCGCCTGCGCCGAACGAAGTGCCGCCGCCTGCGCTCACATTGCACCCGCCATCGCGGCCTCTGTGCATGCCGCCTGCCGCCATGTCGTAACGGGCACTACTACAGATCAGGCCTTCTATACCGGCCCATCAGTCCCGGTTGGATTTGAACCCGCATTGATGAGAGCTTGATCGGTTCATTGACTACAGATCGTCGTGGGCTTTTAGTACGGTCAGAATACGAACCGATCGATGTTCGGTATATTAGTACCGGTTCGGTTAAGTAACACGAATCGATCTTGATCATCAACATCGATCTCGGTTATATTTAACCGATCGATGAGGAAACCGAACCCCGATCGATGCCTCGTTTGAGAAAGTTCAAAAGGAATGCATATTCTATATATATCAAGACGCTGATGGTGGGTGGGTTGGTTAGAAGGGTGAATTTGAGTCACGAGGTTTCGAGTTCGAGTCTTGGCCGCCATATTTTTTAGAACCGTAGGAGGGGCTTTAGTCCGGTTGAGCGAACACAATGTTGTTTCCCGGTAGTGGGGCAACACAATGCGCACCGAGCACGCCTAGCTCCCGCCACCACAGCCCACATTTTCAACCCAAGAAAGAAAAAAAAGGGAATGTCACTTTCACTTTAACCCCCTGATTTTCAATTAATTATGAAATATGATGCGACTGTGGTAAATTTTACAAAAAGGACGTTAAAGTTTCGCATAATTACAAAAATTTGTCAGGATAATTTTACATTGTGGACCCTAAAGTTTCCTACAATCCTAAAAAATAGTTAATAAATTCTAAAAATTTAAATTAAATCGTAGAAACTAAATTTATATGTATATTTGTAAATTGTTGAACCTTAGACCTAGCATATATTGGAAGTTTCATATCATTGGTTTACTTTCCTATCATAATTCCATATTTATAAATATGTTGAATTTATTTTTTTAGTTATTTTGATAATTCTGAAAAACTACTCAATAATTAGCAAAAAAAAATGAAAAATGTTAGGAAAATTTTAGGAAATTTACATAATTATTTAATAAATAGATATAGACCAGTCTTTATAGATTCAAGTGTGAGCATGAAATATATCGATTCTATTAGCAGTAAAATTTATTTTTGTACAAATATAATACAAGATATGTCTAACATCGCAAAGAGGAAACTTGCCGAGCTTGCCTTGAATGGCAACAATCACCTAACCTATGCAATGGATGCTAAGTTTAACTTGATAACTCAATCTCTTGGAGCTGTTATCATCTAACCTAAAAGCTGACGCCCCTGCTCTTCCTACTTGGCGGCTCTACACTTCCTAAGACACTATCTCTATATGGACTTGAATGCCAAATATTTGATGGAAGAAGGCCTGTTGGCAATATAGAATTCCCTGAATGAATGCTATAACCAGCAAAGATCTGCCCTGTTGCCAGATGCATAGCGTGAATGGACTCTTCTACGCTTCCAGGACTATAAAACTGTGGTAGCATACTACTCTGGCATACATAAGCTTGTTTTCAAACTGCGTTTCTATAACCAGAAAGTTATAGATATAGAAATGATAGACAAGATATTATGTACCTTTCATCCCAACATGAGGATACTATAGCAACAGCACCATCATGCCAAATACCAAAAGTATTCTGAGCATACCTGCACTTTGCTAGAAGTAGAGAAGAATAATGAACCCCTATTGAAGAATCATCATATTTTTCCCAATGGGAACACGGGCAATGCCCAAAGCGCATGTCAATGCTTAGTAGGCTAGCAATAGCCATGGCTGTGGAAAAGATCAAAGGCATTAAGGGGAAAATAGAATTGCATAATACAGAAGGGAAGAGGCAAGTGCTAGTAGAGAGGTAAAGGTGAAGGGCTAGGGGGTAAATGGAAAAATGATAGAATTCGTGTTGTTTGGAAGGGAGCTAGATTTGTAAAAGAAGTTTGTTGAGGGCTAGAAAAAGTGATGATTTCTAAAATGTTCAGGTGCAACCACTTTTGGTGTGCATTTCTATGTTGAACAAGCTTGCTACGCATGGCGGTGACCAAAACTTTTTCTATTCCCATGCACATGGTGGTTGGTCTACGAGGTCGGTCAGAAATAGACCTGGGCGTCAGGCCATGCTTTTCTAGGCTGGCTCAAGCACGACATGGCACGAACGCTTTCGAGGCAGAGCCATCACAACACGAACCACTGATTATGTTTGTCAGCGTACTCTGCGCTGGGGTACCCTCTCCGCCGCACAAAAGCAGTCAACATGGCAGTCAACGTGGCGGCCCCACGTGGCATCCGGCGAGCAGGTGGGCGAGCACGCCCGGCGCCAAGTCCACGTGGCGCCCGGCGAGCAGTGGGCGAAGCACGCCCGCTTCGCCCGGCGGTCGATCACGTGGCGCCCGGCAGCAGTGGCGAAGACGCCGCCGCCGGCGGTCTATCCACGTGGCATCCGGCGAGTAGGGGCGAAGCACGCCCGCTTCGCCCGGCGATCGATCCACGTGGCGCCCGGCGGCGGTGGCGAAGCACACCCGCCGCCGGCGGCTACCCACGTGGCGCCCGGCGGCGGCAGTGGGCGCCGCACGGCGTCCGATCACGTGGCGTCCGGCGGCGGTGGCGTGGACACCTCGCCGCCCCACCGCAAGACAAAAAGGTGGTGCGAGGTGGTTTCGCCAAGTCTCCTTCCCTATCGTCATTGCTCGCGGCGGCAGCTGCGGTGTCGATCTATCAAGCTGCGAGATTTACGCTACAAGCCCATTCCTCGACGCCTCACCAACCCGTCAAAAGGGTCACATCCGGGCGGACCGTGCAAAGCCATCGTCGGCATTTAATGAGGTTGGAGGAGCGGACAAAGACGGAAGGGGTAATAAATGTATGAAGATCAGCATGATGACCCTCCTTGGTACCTACTCCGGCTGGCCTGGCCTATATAAGGACCCTCTGGTGCATAGGGAAGGGGGGTCGGAGAGGGAGCGATCAAGAAATCTGTAGTAGAGCCTAAGGAAGAACTTGTAACACAAAAGCTCTGTACTGCACTAGTTCAGAAACACTCTATAAACAATCTAGCAGGAAGTAAGGCTATTACCCAAGGCGAAGGGGGCCTGAACCTGGGTAAAATCTCTATGTCATCCCTAGTTCATAGGCGCCGGAATCCTTCGCGTGGGGGTCTCTAGGGTTTTCACCCTCTAGGGTTAGCCAGCCGCGAAGACGCTCTCCTTCCGAACCAAATCCGGTCTGTAGACTCCGGGCCTGTCAGGCGGAATACGCCGACAATGTTGAACCTAGAGAGTCAACCCATGTAGCGACACCGCATGCCACGTTCAGCTGGGTTGGCATGACCCAAAGATGCCTCGTTGCATCCTAATTCCTAACCCAACAATCTTCTCAATCCCCTCACTCGCAACATAGCCCACTTCAATCTCCTCAGCCCAACCACCATTCCTCACCTCCCCTTTCATTCCCCGTGCTAGATCTGCCATCCCCCACCTCATTCCCCTCTTCCATTGTCGTCCTACACCTTGTTCTGCAAAAATTAATGTTCTCGAGTATAGACTCAGACTTCTCATAAAATCTATATAATTTGTTGTAGATTTATAAAAGATAGACAAACGATCTTTGCATAGCAATTTATTGTAGAAACACAGGCATTGAGGGCGTTCTATGCATTAGCAAGGTACTACCCTCTATATTTTACATTCTTCCTTTGTCTTTTGTCTATTTATGGATGAAATTGGATTGCATTAGACGGTTAAATGCATGTTTGGTACGCGGTTGTCATATTAGCTTCTTCAACGAGCGCGCACACTCTTTTTGTCGACGCGAGTGTTTTAGGTGGCCAAGTTGAAGCCCCAAAAAGGCTGATTTATTTGAAGAATCAGTGAGCTGAAGGAGAAAAGGGAAAGGGCACTCTGATCCTCTCCTCGACACATACAGGTGGTGTGCTGTGCGCTTGTGCTAGTAGGGCAGAGGAGCAGATTGTACAAACCGGAACATGGAGGAGCGACAGTTCCTCATCCCTCGTAGCCTATTGGAACTCTGGAAGACTTTGGAGTCGGTACTATAGTTTGCCACGATCTGGGTAGCAAACTTTCTTTTCTTCCATTGACATGTTTGTGAGACGATAGAACAGCAAAATCCCAAACAGCTGCCTCCTGTAGTGGCTAACTTGCATACGCCAAGTCTTGAACCTTACATTCCAGCTCCCAGCATTTTCTTCAAGATCCAACTTTCTAAAAAAATACACCTTCATTAGTCTCTTACAATAGATCCTCACACCTTAAAGAGAACATGGAGTCTACCGAATACACACAAATATCCCTAGGTAGCCCACTCAACTTTGGGGGCAGGACAGTGCAGGTAACTTTCAACCCTCAACAGATACGGGAACAAAAACCACAAACCGAGATTCTTCATGTTCACCGCTAGATGAAAAACAGCCACGGCACCTCAAGGTTGCCACGAACCACTGTTGGGCGTATTACGCCGAGCAGATATCTTACCCCTACAGGATGGGCAAATGAAGCCAAAAGAAGCAGCCTGCTGTGCATCGATGGTGCCAAAATGGTGGAACTGGCTGTTGCACCATACACATACGCATGTGAGCATGCCTCCGGTGACCATCCTTGATAATGACAGATCCCATCCTAACTGGACAGGAGGGTCACTTCCAACCTGTGGCGCGTAGCCCAACACTAGAGTTGGCTCGGGTGCGCTTACAAAATTTTGCCTGGCCATGCTCCCGAACTGAGAGGATTCAGATTCAGCAGGAGGCACAGAATTAGGTCTGGCCAAGCTCCCAAACTGGGAGGATCCCATTTTAACAAAATTAGGTCTAGCCAAGCTCCCGAACTGAGAGGATCCAGTAGGCAAAGAATTAGGTCTGGCCATGCTCCCAAACTGTGAGGAACCGGTGGGCAAAGAATTATTACTGGCCATGCTCCCAAGCTGAGGGGATCCAGCTGCAGATGATTTAAGCTCTTCATAACCAGGAAATATGTGCTGCTTCTGGCCACCAAATCCAAGTTGCAAATCACACTGTTTTTTAAAAGAATCAAATTATCACATGGGCATTCAGCATGAAAGATCATAATTGTTCATGGGGGGGAACATTGATAACAATAATGAAACAAAACAACTAAAGATCTACACTAAAACATAACCATAACAAGCCATTGTTATGGGAACCAGATCACCAATCAACTTGGCAAGCTCAAACTTGATAGTTTTGCCTATTGGACAAGTGGGCCGTCTCACTAGTCAAACAACACATCTAGAATTATTAAAACTTTAAATATGTATTATATGTACTCCCTCTGTTGAGAGATATAACACGTATTTTGACTTTGCATAAGGATTAAGATGACCGTAAAATTAAGAAAGGTACGAGAGAAAATGACTTAGATATATCTCATAATTGTCTTGGAAATATGAGAGAATATTTTATGTGGGGTGGTAGTTAATAAATACATATGGTTAAGAGAGAATAAATAAGGGTATAATAAGAAGCATCTCATTGAATCTACATGCAAGCCTCATATTTCTCAATAAGATCATTCAAATTATAGGCTTTATATTTCTCAACGGAGGGTGTATGTTAGTATGGAATAGCGATTGTGTATGTTCTCTGCAAACAGAACACATTTTTTGTAGACATACAACATAAATGTACACATAATAATATACTTCCTCCAGTCGTGAAAGCTTGTCGTTTTAGACAAAATTTATACTACCAAGGTGAGATTAATAAGCTATTTTGTCACAATACTATCCATAATAAACCATCTTCATTGGAACCATACCTAGGTGAGATTAATGCAAACAACTCTTTTAATCCCACCTAAAGATATAAATGCTGCATTTAGCGCCAAATGATTCACCTAAACGCATGGCATGGCCAACAATCAAGCTTTGAGAATAGCAAGCGAGTTAAATGCAATTGATGAGCATGCATGCAGCTGACTTAGGGCATGTTTGTTTTTGCTTTTGATTCTGGATTTTGGCCCCAAAAGCAGAATAAAAAACAAATAGCCCGATCCTAAGAATCGATTCTTACAATCCAACACACCCATATACACTAGAATTCACAATCCACTTCATATGTGCATTTGGATTCCAGCTTTTGGAGAATCAGCTTCTCTACAACCGCAATCTAGAATCAGTTTTTAGAGAATCCAAAGCAAAAACAAACATATTCTTAATTAGGCGCATAACTGACCAAATGACAATGAAATCCCCCCCCCCCCAAAAAAATGACTTGCTTTTGTGTAATCTAGCAAAATGCCCCAAACAACAAGCTTTTTCATGATTGGAGGGAGTATTGTTTCTAAAACTCGTTAGAAGATCAAAGAGGTAATCCCTCTGTTTCGCTATATTTGTCCACAACTCACCATGCACACAAACGAAGGAAACACTATATCTAAGAATAGTTAATGAAAAATGACCATAAATACCCCTATTAAATGACACAACACAACTACCTAATCTCTTTCAAAGCATTTGAGTAAGGGTATTGAATGGAAAATTTGCAATAACTACATTCTAGATTCTCTTAATGGACAAATATATTAAAACAAATACTCCCGATACCATGGACAAATATAGCAAAATGGAGGGAATACTATATTCATATCATTAACATGCAATGCTTTGTGTAGCAGTGATTATGCTTCTGTATAATAGAACAGTAATTGCTTTAAAATTTTCCATTTTATTTGGAAAATCAGATATCATAGACGTTTTACTTGAACAGTGCAGTTTTGCTCCCATGCAAAGGTTGTGGATTTGATTCCTCTAGCACAGTAGTTAATAATCTAATTATTTTTGCAGATACAATGCCATTTAGTTAATAACCAACCAAGCTGGTTCAGCTCCAAATTATCTGGTTCAACAGGGTTTAATCCTGTGTAGCACGCATCTCTTATCTAACTTCTTGCAATGAACTGAATTAGGCCTTACTTTTGGCTTTTCCAGCCAACTCAGCAGCAACAGGTCAGACCAATTATTATAGCAATTGCAAGAAGGTTTGCAACAGATTAATATTTACCTTTTTTTTTGGTTTTGCAAATAGACAACTGAACTCGTTTTACATTCACCAATTACAAGGTCATTCACATAAATGGATTTCTGGATGGTTAAGCAAACAGCAACATTTATTTCTTCCTTTAACCATTCATAAGCAGTCACATGCCACAACAGGAACAAGTCAACTACTAATAAAAAATACATTTACATAATCTAATTCTATTGCTTGATTTGTGTTGAATGAAACGACCTAAGGAAAATACTAATTTAAGTGGGTGTTATATCGAGTGCCCCCCACACACACAAACCCTCAACCCCAAAAAAAAACAGAGTATCGGTAAACAGTAGCCTACACAATCCCACAAAATTTACCTGATCTTGGGTTGTGCTGCTAACTGGAACATCACCAACAGCACGAACAAGAGAGGACATGCTAACAAAATTGGCATGCATAGGCATAAGACCATTGACATTCTGATTGGTACTATCTGCAGCAAGAGGGTCGCAACCAGAAGAACAGTCATTGTAACGATTTTGCATATCGTTACTAGACTTTCCCACCACCTCAAGCACAGAACCATGTGGTTCATTGTTGCTGATGGGTCTATTAACAAAAGAACCCTCGATGCGGTTGGTATCACTTCTATTAACAAGAGAACCCTTCATGCAGTTGACATCATTTCCCTTGCTGAAGTTACTCGCTGTCAGAGTGTTTGATTCAGATAGTGAACAGCGGCTCGAAATATTGGGTTTTATGTGACTGAAGTTATTATTCAATTGGGTAAGACTCCTTTCAGTGATATCACCAGTAAAGACATCATTATTATAAGCTCCAACACGAAATCCAGCTTCATTACTTGTTCTGTTCTGCGTACTACCCATTCTTTCCTTGGTAGTGTATGCATGCTCTTTGTCAGTGTTTTTAGAATGCATCGAATGGGAAGCAAAACAATCCACATTTGTTGCAACAGGAGTGACAGGTCTCATGCTCTGATAAACCATGGTATTGTTCTTGTTGCCACCAATATCAGCTTTACAAGCACCATTATCATTACCATAACTAGCACTGAAGCATCTGGCAGCATTATAGGATCTGGTAGCTACATCAAAGGAACTAGATACTTTATTGTTTGATCCAGAACAGGAAGATGCAGTAGATGCACCATCATTATTATTAAAATTGCCACTAAAGCATTTTCCAGTAATGGATGATCGATTAGCTTCATCAAGGGCAGTTGGTGTTTCATTGTTTGCACTAGCAATAGGGAATGATATGGTGTCTAGGTGTGAATTAAGGTTGACATCTCTTGCTTTCACAGTGTTATTGACCTCACCATGCTTTGAAGCAGCCATGCCACGATCAATAATCAGATACTCATTATGGTTGTCAGTTCCAAAGGCAGTAGGCCTGAAAACACGGTGACTTCCAGCCTGATCATTAAAACCAGTTACTTCAGAAAAGCCATTAATCCTGTCATTCAGTTGATCATTGGACTGAGAAGCTATGTTTTGAACTGTTATATCAGCACAATCCATTATATTATTTGTATATTTGCATGCCCTTGGAGCATCTGTAATGGGAGGAATCTCTTCACGTCTGTGCCAAACTCCATTAGGCCTATTGAAATTATCCGAACAATGTGTACTAAAATGTGCTACAACTTTCGAGCTATTGCCTCCATGTTTATTCGAAAAATTGTGATGCTGAGAACCTGGTTCACCAACGGAAATCTTGCCGTTCTGTTCGGGTGATCCAGTCAACTCCTGAAGGCTAAATGAAAAATCTGTGAAGGAATCGCTAACTACCTGTCCTGATGAGGTCTTATCTAAGAATGCTTCAGGTGTCAGCCCTTGATACCTTGCATGGGCTCCAACATGGCCAAAGTACCGTGATTGCTCTTCAAAGGTCTTATGGCATACTGGGCATTCGAATTTCCCATCTTTGCCTACTAATGGCTCGCCAAATTTGCCAGTCTTGCGCTTCTTAGCACTCATTTTGTGAAATGATGACACTTGATGTTGCGCATAGCCACTCTGATCATGAAAAGTTAAGTTGCATTTCTGGCATTCATAAGCATTAGCTGCATCTATATTCCTTTCATCCTTATCCTTTGAATCACCAGAATGGTTGGAAAAGGTAACAGAAGTAACTGGCAATACATTTTGGTTGTCCACACTTGAATCAATTTGACGTTGGAAACCTACAGCCTGTCACATACTCCATAAATTAAACTAGGCAAACTCAAGTACACAAAATAAAGTGACATACGCTTTACACTTACATCATCATCACCATTGTCATGCTGTCTTGTGTTGTCATACTGAATAGTAACTGTTTTGGCCTCCGGATACCCAAGAAGTAACATAAGATATGCCGAAACTTCCTTGCAAGTAGCAAATTGATTTCCTTTGGGGCTGGAAAGAATTATTTGCACATTTAGCTTGGGTAGAGAAACATATAAGAAAGAAGGCATGCAAAACACAATTGGCCCGGCTAGACTGAAATGAAGCAAACATTCCAAAATACATCCACTGAGCAGCACATACATGGCAGACAAAGCAAAGCATATTTCTATACGTGTTTACTACATCAAGTAGACTTTCCAAGCAACAAACATCAGCAATGTGAAAAGCCAATAGTACGGACTGTTGGACATTGTTTTGTAGCAGCAGAAAGATCTTACAATAGAAAATTAATTCTAGGCAATTTCCTGAATCAAAAGCTTGATTATGAGAAATAATATTTAGTATTATTGTAGCAAAAAGGTTCATCAAAAATACAGAATGATAGATCTTAGTACATACAGTGGAATATATTGGGAACATTTAAGATGATTGGAATGCTCAATTGTTATGTACTTCAAGCAGACATAGGGGTTCAGTATAGCAAATAAAAATTTACTATTTTGTTTTTTCCACTAAGCTGTGTCACTGGTTATTTTTCCGCCATTGGCTGTTTCACTAACAGGTGGGTCTGGACCCGCATGCCAGTGAGAGGAACCAGTGGCAGAAACAAATTATCCCTAAAAACTAAAAAGTATTATGTTAAAGCCCTTACAATATCATATAGACATATACAGCAGAACATTTCTCCCTTTATGCTTTAGCTATCCATATAATAACAACCAATGATCCGAACAAGCAACAAACCAGACATGGTTAGATAGTGTTGCTGCAATGTGCGTACTGTGCATGCCATAAACATTACACACCAAAGGAGTGTGCAAAGCAAAGGAGCAGATTATTCATAGGCATAAACCGCTATTGCTTGTATCTTAAAACAGCAGCGCTATATACTGCTCCTATACCATGACAAAGGGCCAGACTATCATTGCACTACAGGAAACTCAGCATTATGATTAAACTAGCACCTCAGTTCAGTGTTCCTTTGGGCTTATTTATTTATTGTGGTTGTGCAATAAAAATATTAAAATAAAATGTATTCCTATTCAGAAAGCATGCATTCCTTAGAATTAGTAAATGTAAATGACGTCCAACAGGCTAAAATGAACAAGAGCCTATCATTCAAACAAAAGCATCAACCCCTGATTAACTCAAAAGTAGCACCAATTGAAAGCACTGCCAGAGCTGAAATGTATTCACAAACCAAATCCACTGTGCATTCTTGCATAAATCAGCGTACGTTGTCACATCTCTACACAACATAGGAAGCGTCCGAATTGTTACCTAATTACAAGTTATGATTCCGTTCCATTTATTGATACCACCCGCTAAGATATCATCATTTGTAGGGAAAGGATGACAAGGCAAAGTGGCAAACCTCACATAACTGACGCAATGCACCCAGGCAACGCGCTCCTTACGCTTGAGCCCAAGTTGCAGCTTCCACCCACTGGGGAGGTGATCCCCAAAGAACGCCGCGTCCACAAACTTCCTCCGCCGCCTCTGGCTCACCCACTGCCCCGCCAGGCCATTGATGAAACCCATCAGCTCCGACTCCGACATCAGCCCGGTCGTCCGCCTCCTTAGCTCCCCGTCGTACGGGTCCACCATCCCCGCGAGCCTCACCAGATCAACGGAAACCCCCTTGGAGTTCGTAGTCTCCCTGTCGGGATCGGGAGACGGTGACCGCGGGGGCGAAGGGGAGGGCGCGGGTAGGGCTAGGGTTTCGGGCGGGGGTGGGAGGGAGGGATCGTCGCGGGTGAAGAGGCGGCGGAGGTGGTAGGTGATGATGTTGCTCTCGGGGTCGTTTCGTGCGGACGTTGGGGCGGAGGAAGAGGCGGAGGGGGAGGCGGCGGCGGCGAGGCGGAGACGGGAGAAGGTCTGCTTGCGGGAGCCGGCGCTCTCGTTGAAGATGGCGCGGTCGATCTTGAGAGGCGGGAGGGGGTCGGCGTCGGGGCAGCTCCGCGGGGCGACGGCGTGGGCGGAGGCGTCGGCGAGGGCGTCCAAGTCGGACTGCGAGAGCACGCGTAGGTCCACCACGGGCACCAGCTCCGTCGCCATTGGATGCTTTCCGGCGCGGCGCAGCTCGGCGGCGGTAGGTTGGGTGAGGGGTGGGGGGTGGGGAGGAGGATGCGATGGATGGGACGGGGGGCGGGCCGGAGGCCGCGGCTGCGGCGGAGGGCTCCGATCAGAGCGTGTCGCTCGCCGAGGTGACGGGCGGTGGATCGGGTAGTCGACACTTGACAGTTGACACTCACAGAGTATAGAAGTCCAAGCAAATTTGTCGTGTTTCCGGCACGAAACCAGGCGTCCGTTGGATCTGAGCGGAGGAGCCGCGGCACCGTCCGATGAGGAGAGAGGAGGGCCACACGAAATGGTGCCGTATGGGCTTGTCTTGGGCTGTGAATGATTGGATCAGGGTTGTAGCGGGGCCGCCAGTTCATGGGCTGCGACCAAACCATATTGGGCCTTCAAGTCCATTCAGCTAACCATTGCGAATGCAGGACGAAGCCAGTCTCTGACGACGTTGGGACTTGGGTTTACTCTATAGCCAACTGTGACGTGAGCAAGCCTTTTTCTGACTGACCAAGGCTGTCACATGTCCAAGGTACTTATCTTTGAGTAAGACTAGTTTAATGCTCGTGCATTGCTACGAAAAATAAAATTGATAACAAAACATAAAGATCAAGTAATAAAAGAAAATTGTGCTACAAGATCAAACATCTATTTCTCCCTTCTCCTCCGGCTTGAATTAAAACCTAATATATTGTACAGGCTACAGCAAATGTATCACAAGTTCTGCAAAAGCGGTAGTAGTACAAATAGCCAGCCCCGTATGAAAATTCTAATAATACAATCTTTTAAGTGAATGACAAAGGTGTAATTGGTTTTATTGGAACTCAAATTCCGTAAGGAAATACCGCCACGAACAATGGTGAACCCGACTGCGCGTATGTTCCGGCGGTGGTCTTCACCAAATGCGAAGAAGCAGCTTAGGCCTTGGCCTTCCTGGGCACTACCAGGCGCTCCCGGAAATCATCTTCCATGAGCACCAAGCCCTCACGCAGAACTACGTTGGGCTCCCACCCCAGGACTTCCTTAGCCTTTGAAATTTCTGGCTTCCTCTGGTGAGTGTCATCAGGAGTGTTCTCAGTCATTGTTACTGTCACGTCTGGGTTGATCAACTGGATCTCTGAAAAACAGTCATATTAGTTTATTGTCTCAAAATAATAATACATATATTACAATCAATTGAAGGGACAGCAAAATTCCTCTATCGGTTTCCTTTATGATATATTCCCTCCACTCATATGATTGCTATCCTTACAGTTCCTGTTGTATGCAAAATATATTTATGCAATACTAACACCAACATGCCTGGATCTCACAAAGTGTATTTTCTTGTCAAATTAGATTATAGACTTGTCTACTGGAGGAAAAACACCATCAATGGACAGTATATCTATATTGGAAAAATACATAAACTCAAGCATGTCAGTGTGTATAGAATCCACAATTGATGTACACGTGAGCAATAGCATGCTTCAGCATAGAGACATGGAACATTCGTTCCATTATACAGAAACATTCTGATAATATTAAGTCTTAACGATTCGATACAGAACAGCAGGACGTTCGCATTTGAAAAGACTGTTAACGCATAAGATACATCCCTAAAATGTAGTAAGAGAAACAGATATGCAAAGAGACCAACCTGGTTAATCAGAGCAACCGAGCGAGACAAGCTCAATATCATTGCCATCAAGGATTAGCCCATCCTTGACCTTCTCAGAACGCAAAATCGTCACACCCTCAAGCATATCAACTTTCCTCACCTATTCAGGGAAAGGAAGAATATCGGTAAATTTTATACATGATTTCCAAACTACATATAGGAGTGCCGTAACAGGTAAAAACAGCCATAATAACAATGATACTGCTAGTGATCCCTATTCATTGATTTTCATGCACGATACATAACACTGACAGCTAAAGTTAGCAATATGAACAAAAAATGAATTAGTAAAGTTTCAAGGAAAGACCAATACCGTTCCAGACCTGGTTATCGTCAAGATTGTGCCACATGCCACTGGAAGTCCGAACAAAGCAATAATAATGACCAGATTGAGTGTTCCAACCAGCATGAACCAAAACACCATAAAGGCTGTATCTATAATCTGTGCCCTACACAGATAACCATAACAAGTAAGAATGATAAAGCCAATTAAAAAAATCAAGGTAAAGTAATAACTTTCAGAAGTAATTACTCACTTTAGAATCACTAATGAATGGTTTCAAGTCTAGAACCGGTTGAAAATCCACTTTTTGTCTATCTTTTCACGAGGGTTGAAAGGGCTAAAGCGCTTCAGATGAATTGTCAAAACACTTGGAGCCTTATCAATTGTTAACTTTTTCTTTGCTACAACTTTCTGCTTGCAGCGCTCGCACTGATATTGTTTTACACCCCCATCTAGTAGCTCTTCCTCGGTGAAATTTTGAAGTGCTCTCACCAAAGTAGTGGCCTTGCCAATATCAAGACTGAGATCCAAGAAAGGATCAAATTTGTTGGAACAATGTGAGCACCGTGTACATTTCACCTGGAGCATATATATGTCGCAAAGCAGTGATGACAACAGAAATGGAGTTTCCTAAGAATTGGCCAGTCCCAATGTAACTGAACAATGCATGTGTACCTGACTGCGTAGGTGGCCACCAAATATTCTGTGAACTAAGCTCTTCTCATAAGCACTTGGAGACTCGCTTGGTACTCCAGAAGGTAAACAACATTTATGCATGGATTCAAGCAAGTTAACCATTAACTCATGTGCATCTTCCTGCCTTGAATTGCGGAAATTGCAAGAAATGCCTATTTGCAGTCAAAGATTTACATTCTGATGACTGGATAAAAATAGATGGGAGAATTTTCCAAAAGTTAAAACGAGAACAGGTACTCAATTAAGTTAGAGCACATGAAAGGATACAGCGCAAGTTCTTGACAAATTGTGATGGTGTCACTATTTTTCCGGTTGACTGTAGAGCAGTCTTAACATGGTTCTGAAGAGCACAAAAGCACAAAATCCAGCAGTACGACCTTAAAAGGGGGAAAAAGGAATTAACAACAGCTACAAGACAAATGCTTAGTAGGAGGGAAAAGGGGGGCGGGGTGGGGATAACGGTTGCTCTGTACTTAATTAACACAATAGACCATACAAAACAGGTAAATAACATGATGCTCAAATAATATTTGTAGTTAGGGTGTGAAATCATTGTTAGTACAGGAAAAAAAATCCAATGGCCCAATGGCAGGGGATTTATGACCAGTAAATGTTGTAGTGCCAGTGGAATTTTCCACTGTACAGCAAAAGATGTGGTTGGGTACTAATAAATGGACTGGAGTGCCATCTTCAGTTACTGACAGAAAGCAACCCTTGGTGACAAATTTCTTGCAGTGCAGTTTTATCACCAGAATTTGGAGTCCAGTGCGTTGCAACCCTAATCATTGATTTTTTTTCATTAATGTAAGAAGGGGATGCAGAACTTGGAAGCACTCAATAGGAATACCATACCAATTCAAGGAGCAGCCTGTTGGAAAGGCAATACCAGCTTGCAGCCCATTCTCTTTGATAAGTTTCCGAACCATGTTTTTCAAGGTTTCGCAAAGTTCAATCATTAACATTCCAGGCTTCAAAATGCTCCTCATATATTTCCGCACCTAGCAAACCAGAATATACATTTTAGAGGTGTAAGCAACAGATAAGATTAAAATGAAGCTGTAAACAAATCAAGGAAGAGGCTAGTGTAAACCTATCTATGAACTTCTGCTGCTCGGCATGTAGCAAAATAAATACAGAAAGAAGAAGGAAGCTCACCACTGGAGAGAACTTAGCCACAACGAAGAATGCACATGAATGAAGAAATGGGTACCGGTGCAGACCTAAAATTCACAAGATTAGTAATAGCACAGGAAGAGAAACAATTCTCCCAACCAAAGCAAAGAAAGATACCTATTCCCACAATGTCAATTACCATCTACTCATGCAAATCTCGCACATTAATCATGATAGTTCAAAACTATAGTTCTGTTTTTAATCATGATGATTCAAGAAACATTCATCACAGAAAATCAAAAGAAAATCAAAGGAAATGGGAATCTAAACAAAACCAAGGAATGACAATAACTTAGCATATCAAACTCACAAAAAAGCAGACATGACCTTCCAGAAACAGAAGTAATAGTAGAAACTACCATTACATAAATTACTACAAGTAATAGACCAGTAGCCCAACAACAGTTCAGATACAGTTCAACGTAATATGACATCAAACCCTTTATAGCTGATGCCTGATATGATCAATGTATATGAATTAGACATTATTGTGTGCAGCCAACATTTCAGCATATATCTTCAGCTAAAATAATTGTTTATGTGGAGCCTGATACCAAATTTCACCAGAAATTGTGAACACAACTAATCAGAGGCAGCTAAAATGAGTGGTATGCAGTCCACGCAGCCAAACCAATTAATCATATTGAACTCTAGGATCCAGCGGCAAAAGTTACTCATTTGAGTTGTTGATGGCATGGTTTTGAACACAACTTTCAACATCCACACACACACACACACACACACAATCAATAATGCGATGCAAATGGTAGATTATAAATCGTAACACGAAGACGCTTTGCATCATCAATTTCAACTCTTTGCAGCAAGAAGGTACTAACAGTAAATGAGCACAAACATATTACAGGGCAACAAAAAATATGTGGAACAGTAAATGAGCACAAACATATTTCAATTCTTTATTTTGTTACTCTTCATACCTCATGTCAAGTCCCGACTTGGTTTTCAGGCTCACTGGTATCTGGCCTGAGAGATTGTTGTTGTTCAGGTATCTACCATGTCCAGAGCAAATGCACGAGGCAAAGAAAGTGAGGCATTTTATTGTCTGATAAACACCGCAAAAAGAGAAATTGAGTACTTACAGCTCCTTCAGGTTGTTGAGTCTTCCCAGTGATGGTTTGATCACTCTACTGAACTGATTGCCATCAAGATGCCTTTTCAAATATAAGGAAGTTAACATGAAGGAGAACAATCCTAGAAATAATGGTTCAAGAACAAGTCAGGCATGCATTGAGCTTACAATGCAGTTAAGATGTGCATGTTGCTTAAGTCAGGTATGGGGCCTGAGAGTTTGTTTCCACTGAGATAGCTGTAGACAAAATTCAGGGGCAAAATTAGACAGAATACCTAGCCCTTTCGTTCATTTGGTTCACATGGTTTAATTTATGCCAATCTCACATGGTTTTCATCCCAGTCAAATTTCCAATGCTGTCGGGGAGCGATCCTGAAAGACCATGATTTTTTAGATCCCTATAGTACAGAAAAGGGGTCATATTATCACAGCAATAGCCAACATTTTGGTAAATTGTAATGCCATTCGTTCAGCCATACAAGAATCCTGCTTTCTTGTCCTCCTCGGACTTGTCCCCAAAAAGATCCAAGTCGTCATCATCAGCAGCATCCTGCAAGGGGATCAAGAGCAATTATACAACAATGCTAAGCAGGGAGGTAACACCATATATCTATTTTGAGTCCAGAGAAGATCCACGATGGCTAGTATAAATTTTACTACTACTTTTTTCAGTAGTTAAAATTTAACAGCTTTACACTAAAAGAAGATAATGAATGGTAAACACCCATCAATATAACACATCCAGCTTGGTACGGCACACAAAGTAAAAGAACAGCGATTTCATTCCAATATAATGAAAGGTTAACATCGCAGCTGACGGGGTACGCTACTGCCCCTAGAAGGTTACTCCAAATCAACCAACAATGCTGAAATTGCTTAATCTACCTACATACTAATTGACAGAACGAACATGACAGGGGTATGAGCAAACCTTCGCAGCCTCAGCGGCAGGAGCAGCCGATGCCGCACCTGCTCCGGGCAGATTCACTCCAGCAGCCTTGCCCAGGAACCTGCAATCAGTGACAAATTATGCAACCATCCATACAAATCTTCTCACCTATAATACTATCATGCCAAGCTCGCGACTAAACATACTGGACGAACAGCAGCACTAAAACTGGTACCTCGAAGCGACGGCCACGGCGACGGTGTCGTACCAGCGGGCAGCATTCGGGAACTCGGCTCACAAAGAAGATAATGAATGGTAAACACCCATCAATATAACACCAGTAAAGGAAAAATCCATGATTAGCGAGCACTAAAACCAGTAAAGGAGAGATGGATTAAGAGAGGAGTGAGGGGAAAACACTTAGCTCGTGGATGGAGGTAGTCGTAGCAGTAGCAGCGGCCGGGTAGGAGGCGGTGGGGTTGGTGTAGGTGCCTGTAGGTCGTCGTCGTCGGGGACAGCCACTACAACACCAGAGCCAAGGAAAGCCACCCTCGGTGCTGCGGCACCGAGGCCGACCGAGTGGTGGCGGCCTAGAGAAAAAGGGAGAAGAGGGTGAGTGGGAGAAGAAGAAAAGGAAAAGGAAAAGGAAAGAGAGGGGGGTGGATTCTGGCGTTAGATCTGGCGAAGGGGCATCGACAAGGGTGGCGAATCTGAGGGCGTCGGCGCCGGAGAAGGAGAGGGGACGAGCGCATGAGTGTTGAGGAAGGGGGGATTGGGAGGCAGGAGGCGGCCACCGCCGGAGGGCAGGGAGGGGAAGGAGACGGATCTCGCCACGCTCGGTAACCTCTGCGTCGAGGAGCCGAGGAGTGGGGGCGGCGCGAGTGGATTAGGGCTCGGTCGGAGGGGGACGCGGGGGCAGATCGGTGGCGGCGCGGGCGGAAAGGAGACGCGGGGGACGCTAGGGCTGGCGGAAAGGAGACGCGGGCGGAGTCGTCCGCGCGTGGGGTTGGGGGTGGGCTGCGGTGTGCGTGGGGTAGTTTGGGGATTAAAAATTGTAGAACGGATCACCACCAACTTAAAATTAGAAGTAGTAGAGATCATTTTCAAAGCAACCATGTAAGTAGTTTATATAGAATGTTAAGCAGGATAAAACGTTAAGGAGGAGAGAGGATAAAGTTGTTTCTTGTGCAAGATACTCCCTCTGTTCAAGTTTATTAGGCCTATTTTTTAATGGTTTTGTTTATAAATATAAGGTATATTTTATATTTCAATACAAAATTAGTGTGATGTTCCCTTAATATTCATAGTAAATATGTATTTTACTTTATATTCTTTGTATGCATACGTTGAATATAATATTTAGTGATAATAATTAAGAATAGTCTAGTCATTTTAAATATCTTCTTGGTCTATGTGCTAATAATAAATACACCTTATAGATTTAGATAAAGAGAACACAAACCGATTGGGAAAACCAAAGAAGGCAAAGATAATGACCGGTAGGAAGAGAGAGGAGTTGAGGTAGGAGTGAAAAAATTAATTGGACGAGGTATCTCCTAGATACTATACATTAGGAATATTGTATTATATATTGAGATGTAACCCATAGAAACTATGTATAGAGTACATGCTAAACATGTGCTCCGATCCTCAGAAACAGTGTGCTTCACCAAGGTTTCAAATTTCATTTCTGGATCACATCTCGAGGATAATCAAAATTCAAAATTTTAGCGAGATTTCAAAATTGCAATAATTTAAACTAACATAGTAATTTTGTAAAACTAGGTTCAACATGATCAAAGCACAACTTGCATTAGAAAATTTTTGTTTCTGCTTTGGACTTTACTCTTGGTTCAACAATTCTTCCTCGGACGCACCAAGCACTTTAACGTCTACACATATTGAGAGAAAACATCAAAACAAAGGGCAAACAAACTCTAAAAATCAAATCAAATTCACCATTAAATATATCTTAATTTTACAAATTTTAAAATTTAAATCACCTCAATCAAAGCTCGTATGAGGAAGAATAGGTTCTCAAAAGATTTCAAAAATAAAAAAATTAGAAAAATAATAAATTTAAAATTTTTGAATTATTTTTGTATTGAAAAACCCAATTTATTACATCAGCTCAGAACCAACCAATCATGAGCTGACTCGGTCCGCCGAATAGATCAGGTCTACTGTGAACCCGATCTACTATTTCATGAACCGAGTGACATAAAAGCTGACGTCAAGCTAGCACACGTAGCACGACACTGGTGCGAAACGCAACACAATATGGGCGGTGACACCTGGCGCAGACATCCGACCGTCCATGCCAAATCGGACGACTCGGACTGCGCGGGCAGACACCTGCATAGCAGCTACGCAGCACAAAATCCTACCATGCTCTCCTGATCTTATCACTATGATTCAACAAAAAGCGGCAATGGTGCAGCGGCGGAATCTCATCGGCACGGGAGAAGATGACGTACGGTGTGGCAGATTGACGACTTTTGGGCGAGTCCGTCCCACAGATCCAGTGCAAATTGACGCGAGCAACATGAAGATGTCCTCAACGACGATGGAGCTCAAGCGACAATCGTTTTCTTCAACGACGACGTTTCGGGTGAAACCACTTGGATAGAAAGATGCGTGGGGACTAGATGAAGCTCAGACGGGGTCTCAATCATCCTTAAATAGCCTTCGCTTCTGTGTAGAAGCCAAATATTTGAGCCGATGTGGCAGAGCAATCCTATTCCAAGACGACGCCATCTTCGCGAGGAAGACAAAATCCGTGATGTACACGTGTCAAACATCCAGCAGTTCTCACGGTGCACGACACGACATAATCTGATCCATCCACATGATGCAATCAATGGTTTCCATTAGGGTTCCTCTCTAGACCAGTTGATCGCAAACGTTCGTTCAATCCAACGACCACGAGCACCTAGCGCTACATGGACTGATCCTAACCATTCGATCAGAATCCAACGGTTACTTAATCACGGGATTAGGGTTGTGGCATCGGACTAGGCCGAGCTGGCACAGAACTGGGCTGAGCCCGCTCAGGTTTTCGGCTTAGCAATGTTGATATCTTTTTAAATCCTTTTTCAATTTAAAATAATCTTTAGAAAATAGATTAAGCTAAATAAAATAGTAAAAACATCATAAAAATTCCTAAAAATATTTTGAGATGTTTGGAACTCAAACAAATATTTTTACAAAATATTATTTAAAATTTTCATAGGATTAAATAATATCTATAGTCAACATAATCCAAAATATAAAATAAATTTCAAATAAACTCCAGAAATTTTAAAAATTTAGAAAATCCATAAAATGCATTAATAATATTAAAAATATTATTTTAAACCAAAAACTAGAATGTTACATTGATTGAATATTGGGAAGAGGTACAAAAGTTTGAGTTTGGGGACTAATTAATTTCGTTACCCAGTTCATTGTGCATCTCTTAAACATATCTATTAGCATTTGGCAAATACTTAGTATTTTACATTCAAATAGATGGAAAATGTAGATAAATACTTGCATGATTTTTTCATATTTTTTCAACTTTTTCTAGCCTTGGGAAATCATTTCACAAGAGGTTGAAAATCACCGAAATTTCGGTTTCGAATTTATCAAATTTCAAATTTGCTTTTCAAATTTTATCTGAATTTCGACCAAAATTATGAAATCTTGCCTCCATGATGTGATAAAAATGAAATTTAAAATCTTGGATGGACTCATATGTTGTATCCAAATGATGGACTCGTATGTTGTATCCAAATTAAATTACTCCTAAGTAATGCAACCCATAATTGCCAACTGTTTGAACACAACGTCATGCTTTTCCAGAAGTCCAAAGTAGTGCAGCGTAGTACTGTCCACATAGGAGACGAACTAGCAACATTTTCTTTTCTTTTCTTTCACACGCGCTTTTGAGAGAAAGGAATTAGCATTGGTTGGTTGATTACGAATGGGAAGGTATGTATGTCTGGATTCTGAGAAAAATAACCAGACAGGTGTGCCATTTACAAGGCGACAACGTATAAGTACTCCGTTTAGAAATATAATGTCTATTTTGATTTTCCTTAAGAATTAATGTTATAGTGAAATTAAGAAAGACATGAGATAAAAAAAACTTACATACCCCACTTAATTGTCTTGAAAGATGGGAGATAATACTTTGTGCGGGTGGTAATTAATAAATGCTTATGGCTGAGAAAGAATAAATAGGGGTATAATAGAAAAATATTTATTAAATTTACATACAAATATTATATTTCTAAACAAGATCATTCAAACTATAGGTATTATAGTTCTAATTAGAGGGAGTATATTGTTAGAGATAACTCAAATATCCAAATAGGTTTGTTAGCGATATGCTTAATATACAAATAGGAGTCCACAACTAGCACTACTCAAAATCTTTTGACTATATAAGTGAGAAACCATGTGGTGGTCTATCCATATTTGTGATGAGTAATTAACTATGGTTGAGCCTGTCGTGCACAGGTTTGAGTTTGAAATAAGCTTGTTTTGTTTTTGAACAATTTGAGTAGAGTGGTCGTGCTCTTAAAATGGTCACTCCTAGAGTGGTTATGGCATTTATGACCAGTAGGGTGGTCATTTCCTAGAGTGGTTGTAATCACTAGTAGGGATGGCAATAGGTACCTGAAACCCGATACCCGATGAGTATTTACTCCATTAGGGTACAAATCTGGTCCAATAATCATACCCATGGGTACCTTAATGGGGGAAAACCTTCACCCGTCGGGTATGATGGGTACGGGTACGGGGGTATCCGTTCACTATAGGTATGATCCACCCGCTTCTCGCTTGATGAGGTGAGTGTTATCAAGTTCAACTTGTTCATCATGCATCCATCAAATTTCTTCATTTCTCCAACATGATACAAAAGTACATAATCATCAACCATTAATGAGAAACATATCATCAAGTTGACATGTTAAAAAAATTGAAAAACTTGAATTAGCTACACATTAATGCGGTGCAGGTTACCGTCGGGTCCCAGATTACACTTGCGACGGCTGAATGCACGGTAAATTTTGTACCCGTATGCGAGTATGGGTATTATAGCGGGTGAATTTTATTAACACGGGTACGGGTACGGGGTGGTGATACCCGCCGGGTATATACCCGTTGCCATCTCTAATCACTAGGGTGGTCGTTTCTAGAGTGGTCATGACCTCTGTGATTATTAAGGTGGGCATTCCTAGAGTGGCCATGACCTCTTGGGGGAGTGGTCATGACCTCTTGGAGAGTGGCTCTGACATCTATGGGAGAGTAGTTCTGATATCTATGGGAGTAGTCTTAAGTGGTCGTGACCTCTGATGTAGCGGTCTAGATCACTGTAGGAGTGGTCTTGACCTCTAAGGTCATAACCTCTAATGGAGTGGTCATGACCACTGTGGGAGTAGTCTTGACTTTTAAGGAAGTGGTTGTGACCTCTTGGGAAGTGGTTATGACCTCTAAGGACCTCTTGGGAAGTGGTTTTGACCACTGAGGGAGTGGTCATGACATATGTAAGAGTGATCTTGGTCTCTAAGAGAGTAGTTATGACCTTTGAAAGAGTGGTCATGATATTTGTAAGAGTGATTTAGAGTGGTCTTTTCCACTAAGGAAGTGGTCATGACCTCTAAGGGAGTAATCATAACCTTTGTAAGAGTAGTCTCAGCCAAGAGTGGCTTTAAGTGGTCACAACTCACAACCAATAGGGATTATGGACAAAAGTGGTTATTGCTTTATGATCTAAGGTGGGACCTTTTGATGTTTGACCAGATAATGGTTTTTTGTCTGATTATTACTGCATGTTATTTTGTGAACAACGCTTGTGATGTTTTTCTTGTCTATGTTATTTGCGGGATTTCAGAGCTAGGCCATGGTGGGGGCAGTGAAAACTGGGACTAGGCTAGGAGAGCTGAGATCCAGATGGTTAGAGTGACACCAAAGATGACTGAGGCCAGAGAGTTGCTGCAAGCCAAGAAGACAAGAAATAAAGCTGTCTTCTTCCGCGTACCACTGTCCATCGGCTTCCTCCCGCTCCTCTTCTCCATTCAAGTCGGGTGTTCCAAAGTCCTTCCGGGCATGGAAGACCCGACTTGCAATCACATTTGTTCAATCTTTAATTACCCTACCTAAAGTAATCTATCAAGTACATCTACAATTTTTACCAAAGTACCATGTTCTCCCACCGTGGCACAGCGGTGTGTGTGTGATAAGAGCATGTCGTCCGGCTACTCAAGCACCGTGGCACTACGGTGACCTGTAAAAGCCACTTCGTATGGCATGAAGCAAATCATACACTCTAGTGTGTGGGTTCGATGGAGAAGACCGTGGTTCTTGTCGCCTCGCCATCTTTGCTCTTGGTCTTGGTTGATTTATTAGTCGAGTTCCATCAACATTATCATAAGAAGGAGAAAAAGCGCTACAAATGTTTATATTTTAAGTCTATCTGATCGGACAAACTGTTGCCTCAATGCATATAGGAAGTGCAGATATTCAATTACAACATCTATAATGGCCGTGTCTCGTAAATATTGATGCAGAATACCTAAGTAGATGGAAATTTGAACAACAAACCATAAATAATGGAGGTTCTCACGAGGGTGTAGGAAAAACATCTAGTTCCAACAAGCAAGACATTGTTAAGTTGTTGCATTCAAGATGAGCAAATATGTATTAAGGATAATATCATGTGACAATACAATGAATCGTACAAACAAGAATAACCGCAAGTTTTTGACATATTTTCGAATTAATGAATACCATTTGACAATTGTACAACTCGAGAAGTTATCGGGTTGCGTGGAACACGCCTTTTTATGTATTACTTGGTGAGCGGGAAGAAACAAACTTTCCTCTAATGTTGCTCAAATGGGCCTCGATCCAACGCGATTTTAATGCATCTTGCTACTTTTTTTAGCGATGATGGTTTGCATGTTGTAGCAAACATAAAATCCACATAGGTTATTTCACGACCTTCTTTGGTGGCATCGCAAATAAAACCTACGGTTAGTTCTAGAGTCACTATTACGGGGTTTGATATAGAATTGTTGTGTATAGCGGATCCGGAAAGTTCAAATCATCTTTGTAGTTTAGTCCAATCTTTCACGTGTTTGAGCGCTCTACAAGATTGCAAAAGGTTAGCCTAAGCCATTCCAATAGCAATATAAACACGGAACAACTTACACGACCATGTACGTAGGAAACGTGATTACCTGGTGAGTAATTTTGCGATAGGTGTCAAGTCGTGGTTTTCGCCACGTCCGGAATCAAGGTAATTAACCCGGTTTGTGGCTGGTTCAATTACAATTAGAACCCAGTGAAACCTACACAGGTATATCACAATGGACAATGAACAAAATAGAGTTGTGTGCACAGTACAGACCAAAGTATAGCATGTGGTAGCACTTACCCTGGGTTATGGGGTATAAGTATGAATTCTTTATCTTTTTGTGCTAGCAATGCCTCTATCACGTATTTCTCGACCATGTTTATATCATCATCCATTGTTTGCTTTGAGACTATATGTGGGTCGAGAAACCGATCGATAGTTTCTGTAGTGTCGCTTCAAGTTGCATGTATCTATATATACAAAGGCGAATTATATATATATTGGAGTACATTTATCACTATTAGGCGAATGTAGGTGTGATAGCACACACTTACAAGGTCCGACATCTTATGAGTGCGGCGTCGAGGGCGTCGAGGTTGTAGAGATGGAACAAGTCCAGAAAATCGACCGTGAAGAAGCCCCCCGGTGAGTCGTTGAATAGATGTTCATACTTGAACTTAACGCTGATACTTGTTGTACGTTCACGCTCTGGCTTTCCAGCTTCTTGGGTGTACCACTTATGCAATTGTTGGTAAGGTATACTAAGTGAAGTTCGTTGCCTTTCGTTAATGCGGCTCTCCTAGCTTGTATTGTTTAGCCAACTCGGCAGATGGATAGTCAACTTGTTCTTGCCCTTCTTTCTTCTCGTTTGCCCTTGCCTTTCTTTGTTTTGTATGAACCCTTCACGGAGAGGAATGGGCGGGAAAGAGGTCAACATTATGTACATCAAGTGGAGTCTGTTTGTCTGATTCTTGATTTGGTAGCCAATCGATCGACGACGATACAATAAGCGAATCGGATCGTCGCGGTTGTTGCATGATGAAGGCGACGAGGAGATGTCATTGCTAGGCCATTGGATGAATGTGCCAATGGCATCCCCAAGTTTCACGATCTCGTCGTTTGGCGGCTTCGTAGATCGACAATTTTGAAACTATCAAATACCCGTCCACATTGACCTTGGTGAAACCGGCGCTATCATGGTACCGTGCACCATGGTCCCTTAGTGGATGGATATGCCATGCCCCAAGCGGCCGTCGGAGGAGCGGTGCCATTGTTAATTCTCACTTGGAGATTGCCTTTGCGTGGCCACCTTAATGTCACATCTGAGGATAAGTCCGCTATGTTCGTCTATGTCACTTGGAGGAGCGGATGCACAGCTGCTTACAGGCGATGGGGTGACTTCGGACATATACAGGGCTTGTACAAGATTTCTTTCTTGATTGGTGAGCCTTTCCTCGAGGATTCTTATCCTTTCATAAAATTCTTCTCTCGGTTCTCCCTCAACTCTTCTCTCAACTCTCCTCTCAACTTGTCCTCCAAATTCTTTATAAGATTTGACTCGCTCGGCTTTAGTTCTCTTCTTACTTGATATCGTGGAAGTCTTTCGGGAATCCAGTTTTCCATGGAACAAAAACCCTATGCCTCTTATGCGACTGTGGTGTTCCTTGTTTCCCAAGGCCATGGACAATGCATCTTTCTCCTGTCGGCAAAAAAGAGCCATCGGCGATTGTGTACTCAACGCTACCGCAAGATCGACAAGTTATTTCACTTATGAAGTCATGGACTAATTACGTAAAATTGGTAGTTCGATTTATATATTACGGCGTTGGCGAGACTTCCTCGTCATGGGGTTTCTGAAGAGGCAGTTGCGGAGGATGTGGCGAAGACCTCGCTCTTAGCGATCTTTGCACGTGGATCTGTGATTCTTTGGAAATGGCGAGATACCCTCCTCGTCCTCCTGTCCCATTGCGCTCTCTTCCCGCGTAGCGGCGGTCTGAAGTCGTGGGGGTGAGTGTTCCTTGCTGCAAGGCCTTGTTTGCTTCACTTTGGCCTTGCGAATTAAATCGTCGTCTTCATCTCAATAAAACGCCGCCACGTGTCGCATCAATGAACCCATACTTAGAGTATGGATCTATATTCTTCTTGGCGTAGTCTCTGGCGTATGCTTGAAGGTCTTCCATGCCTTTCTGCGCAGCGGTGCATCCGTCGCACTAGGGGGCGAATTCTTACGGAATGTTGAGCGATGAAAGAACTTCCGTCGACAAGGCATTGCGATCCTCAATAGTCACCAACCTCCGGGAAGATAGCGTGATCGGAACCCGTTCTGTGCTACTATCCCGCACATACTCAAAATGCATTATTTGCCTTTTTTGGCTTTCTAGGGCCCCATCCTTTGGATCGATCTACGTAATGGTATATCGGTCTGTTGGCCTTTTGTTTGGTCCTCTTGCGGTGGTCGATTCTTCTTTTGAGGGCACATCATGTCCTTCAGACGATGGATTAGAGGACGACATCTTCTTTATAAGTTAAAATAGTTTCAGGCGAACTAAAAGAGAAGAACAAATAAAATCAAATTAGAGTGAATAAGTTTGTGGATACCATGGCTTGTTATTAGCCTTTTAAAAGAACTAGCCTAAATGGCTTGTTATTAGCCTTTTAAAAGAACTAGCCTAAATGGCTTGTTATTATCCTTTTAGCAAAAGAAGCGAACTAGGAAGTTGCCGAACTTAATAAAAATTTCGGCAGCACCTCCCCTAAATCTAGGACATCCACACAGCATACAAGCAGAAATAAGTGCGAGTATAAGAGCAAGACTTTGTTTATTATTCCTCTTAAGCATATATATGAGAATACATAATTCACACACAAGAGGTATGACATAAACAAGATAACACAAAGGACTAGCTTATAAGCAACTTTGCTCTCAGATTTTCTAAATTGATGGGTTGCTCTTAATTAAGAACCCTCCAACATCAATTTCAATAATATATCACAGGGTATACAAATATGAGATTAGTGAATCTACGCAATTCAGCACTGGTTAAGAAAATTGATTCACTAGAACTCAACTATGGACTATGAAAAGCTCTTGAACAACAGGACAAGAGAACTAGGAGGTTCGAACTTAATAAAAATTTTGACACCTCCCTAAAACTAGGACATCCACACAAGACAAGCGAGAAATAAGTACAAGTATAAGATTTGAATCACGACGGGATAGCATATCACATGTGCAATGACAAACATGACCAAGTTGAATTCTAGACACAATGATCTAAGCAGTCTTTGAATCACGAAGGAACTCACTAACTAGCGAGATCAATATAGCCTCATTTAATTGAATCATCATCGGCGCGATAGTAGAACAAAATCGAGCCTCCGGATCGAGAAAGCGGCCTCTAGCTCGATGGCTAGTCCCTAGAAATACTCGATCGGTTCATCGATACTCATAGAGCGATACCAATCACCCTGACCAACATAAAGAAAGAAAGAAAGATCGAAGACACTTACACCGAACAACACCGATTGCTTTGTTGGAAGAGAGGCGAGAACGACGATGGGGAGCACGTCGGCTGGGAGGACGATGATGGGGGAGGTCACCGAGGGGGAGGACGCCGAGGGGGAGCACGTCGCTGCGAGGGGAGGACGACGATGGGGAGCACGTCGATCTTGGGGAGGACGCAGAAGGGAGGAGCCGGGGGAGGACGAGAGGGGAGGACGTCGGGGGGGGAGGCGCTTAGGGGAGGGGCCGGGAGGGGGAGGACGCCGGGAGGGGAGGACGCCTAGGGGAGAACGCCGGGAGGGGAGGACGCCGGGGGGGGAGGACGCTGGGGGGGAGGCCGCATGGGACACAAAACGTCTCAAAGAGTTAGGGTTTGCCATGTTGTGAATGAGCCTCAAGGGAGATATATAGAGAGAGCACATCACGAGCGGTTCTAAAATATAGCGATGCATGATGTATTATCACGAGCGGTTCTATAATAGAACAATGCAGTGATGTTGAATATCACAGACGGTTATATAATAGAACCGCTCAGTGATGTTGAATATCACTGAGCGGTTAGGTAACATAACCGTCAGTGACAAATAACATCCTGTTGTTATGTTAAAGAACCGTCTGTGATATGTACTGTTCAATCGACATTCACTTGTCGGTTCGATTCGATCGAGTCTTATCATGCCACTTTGTTGTATCTTACGGGAAAGTTGTCGTTAATGAATATAGGCATCTTGTGGTTGATGTGGAGATTCTAATCCTCAATTCAAACCCTAAAATCTGAGAGCAATCACATACAACTATTTCCATATTGCCAAAGTAGACATGATCGATTACGTTCTTGTTTGCCATAGTCTACATAATTTATTTCTTGTCATCAATTATGTGCGAATGGCCATCTTTGAATCATGTATGTGGAATCATATTGATATTAAGGAATAAATCGTGCTCTCATACTTGCATCTTTTCCATCAATCCGGATGCTTCACAAGCTACTTACAAAGATCATCACAATCCTATATACATAATTCGGATGCTTCACAAGCTACTTACAAAGATCATCACAATCATATGTACAAAGCATGATGGGTCGATCATCTTTACAATAGCATTAATGTAATATTATTACACATGAAAATTAGTAAGCATGATGACAATGCACCCTTCTCATAACTACGCCACCAAATGCTTATTCTTTTGTGTGAAAATTAGCCCTTCATGATGATCGACGTGTGTAGCTTGCTTCCTCATGTTGTTCTTACGGGACCAGGATGTCATTTCCGATAGGTGGCAACTCATCAAATTGATTGTACTCTTCCTCATCTACTACATTCTCAACTCCGACAATTCTCCTTTTTCCTGAAGAACTACGTGGCGCTTCTTGTTGGGCCGAATTGGTTACATAGAAGACTTGAACAACTTGGTTAGCGAGTCGAATGGTTCATCTTGGTATCAAACACGTTCGAGGTCCACGATGAGTGATGCCATTCTGTCAACCTTCACGTCTTTGGAGGTGGACCCATGACACCGAAATAGGGAATCTTGAAAAGTACGTAGTCGAGCTCCCATATCTCCTCTATGAACCCATAGTAGGAGCTCCTCGTCAACCAGCAGTATTATTGAATGCATCTATCACGGACACCGTTGTTACGGTTTGTGCTCTTCATATCACGATCTCGTGTAAAATGTGTACCCATTTAAGTCATATCCTTTCCATGTGACAAGCTGTAAAGTTGGTCCTTTTGCCAACCATGTCGTGTCATCGGCGAGCTCCAGTGATAGGTCGCTCCTTCAACCATTTGTTGAGCTGAAGGTTATTTGTCTCGTGATCCAAGACTCTGCCGTCTTTGGATTCTCTTGCCTTAGCCATTGCTTGTGCTCGGCGATATAGGCGGACACTACTGACCATGTGTTGCAAAACCGTGAAATGGGCTCGAGCATACGCAACCGAATCAGCGTGATTGCTTTCCTTCCGATGGTCCCGATACCTGCAACCTCCCCTCATGGCGAGATCGAGGCACACCTATTGGTTCGACTGGGCCATGTAATCGACGAGAACTCGGCGGCCTCTTCATTGCATAACCTTCGACAATGCTACCCTCCGGACGAGATCGATTCCGACGTAAGACTTGAGAATTCCCATGTACCTCTCGAGCGGGTACATGCTACGAGAACTTGGCCCACATATCTTTATCTCGTCACAAGGTGAACAATGAGATGGACCATGATATCGAAAAATGATGGAGGAAATACATCTCAAGATTACATAGAGTCATCACCACCTCGACTTGCGAGCATCTAGTCCCGGGATCGATGACCTTCGGCGATTGTGTTAAAGAAATAACACGACCTAGTGATTGTCTCTCGGACCTTGGCCAAGCAAAATACTTCTAATTGCGACGAGGAGCATCGTGTCATCAAGCACATGACAATCATGAGACTTCATGCGGTTAATTTCAAATCTTGCAACGAAACAAGTCTCTTCATGTTGGAGAATGCAGGACGGAACTTTCACACCATGCAAGCATCGCACGATTCAGTTCTTCGGCCTTTGACAGAGTATAACAAGCGTGTTCCAAGTGCGTCGGCCTTTATCGGTCTCTTCGATGCTAACTCGGGTCTTATGCCCATATCGACCAAGTCAAGCCGTGCGTTGATACCATCCTTTGTTTTACCCTTAATGTTGAGTAAGAGACCAATCAACATCACGGACATTCTTCTCTCGTGCATGACATCGATGCAAATGGCGAACTTCTAGGTGCTCCCAGTAAGGTAGGTTCCAGAATATTGATCTCTTCTTCCACATGCTCTTTTCACGAGTACTTGATTTACATCCCTTTCCATACGCAACATCCAAATCCTTAACAATGTCATGAACATCTCTCCGCTCAAACGCCTTGGAGCTGGACCATTTTCATTCCTTCGTCGAAAAGTTGCTTCATCTTGCGATATGGGTGATTCCTCAGAGGAACCTCTGATGGCGCATTTACACGTTTTGCGGGAGTGATTCACCATAAACTCTCGGTATCATCTAAGCAAATGAGTGCGTGCTTTGGTTCCTTTTGTACTCGGCCCGACAGTTAGCAAGGGGGGTAATCATTTATGGTGCGAGAACAACAAGCGATGCAAAGTAAAGTTCTCTCGTTTATACGCATCCCATCGTGTACCCGGTAACCCACGGTGTTTTAGATCTTCCACCAATGGAGCTAGGTACACATCAATATCGTTCCCAGTTGTTTTGGTCCTTGGATAAGCCTGCAGACAACATAATGTACTTCCGCTTCATACACAACCAAGGAGGAAGGTTGTAGAATCTGATTTATGGGCCAAGTGCTATCTTGCATTTGCTCATGTTATCGAGCAAGTGTTAGCCTAAGCGGCCTAAACGGCCGTTTAAGCGATAACGGTAGCCAACTATGTCGTTTAGTGTGTAAACGGTCCATTAAGCGGTTGACCGTTTAAACGGTCAAAAACAAAGTTAAGCGGCCTAAATGGTCTAAACAAAATGGAGGTAAACGCTATTAAATGAGCTAAGCTACTTTAACTCCTTTGTTTAAGCGAACACGACCAAATTCACTTGAGTTTTTTCATATATTATTATGTATATCTTATATTATTCATACATAAATATGTATACTTGATTTGTTACATGTATAAATACGTATATATATTTTTTACATGCATAAATATGTGTACTTGCTCTAATATTTTATTCTTCTATAAGCATAAATATGTTTATTTTAATGCTACAGTATAAAACCGTTTAACTCCGTGTAAACATCGTTTAAACGGTCTAAACGCTAAACAAAGGGCGACCGACTGTTTACCGTTTAGCGTTTAGGATAACACTGGTTATCGAAAGGATTCATTCCATCTGTACTCAATCCAAACCTTATATTTCTCGGATCCGCACCGAATTCTTGAAAGCTCCTGTCGATGTTTCTCCACTGGATGGAATCAGTAGGGTGCCTTAGCATTCCATCATTCTTACGCTCCTCAAAGTGCCAACGCAACAGTTTTGCCTCCTTTGGGTTCGCAAACAAACGCTTCAAACAGGGAATTACAGGCAGATACCATGCCACCTTAGCAGGAGGACCTTTTTTCACCTCAATGCTCTCGCCATCATCATCTGAATGACTCTTACGCTTGTCTTGGGATCGTTGCACACGGACATATATGCAAGTTTGTGTACTCTTTGCGATCAGATCTGATCGTTTGGACATGCATGTATTCTTTCTACTTCCATTCCCAAGGGACAAAGAATCGCTTGGCTTTGTAGGTGCTTGTCGACAACTCGTTTCCCTCTGGAAGCATGTCCGCCAATAGACGAATTATTGTTGTGAAACTCTTGTCGGACCAACCATTGCTTGCCTTCAATTTGAGTAGTTGAAGCACGGATGATAACCTTGTGTATTTCAACTTGCACCCTGCGAACAAAGGTTTCTCCGAGTCCTCCATTAAGCCCAGGAACTGTCCATATTCCCCGTCATCAAGGTTTCTTACGCATCGCGTTGCATCCGATCCAAATTGTCATTGTGCAACTTTGTCCTCATCGGAAGCATCAATCGATATGATCATCCGACATATCATTGATATCGTCGACGATATTAACACTACTTCTTCGCTTCTGTATATTATGCTCTTCGCCATGGTGGTCCAACATGTATAGCCCCTTTGAAACCCCTTGAATCAAGTGTGCTTCGATCTGTACCGAAGTTTGAAACATCTTGATTTTCGCAATCAATGCACCGGACATGACATGAATTGCACCCCTTATTAAACATATCCTCCTCTGCGACTCTTTTGAAAGTGGAGACGCCATTAAGGTACTCAAGACTCAGACGGTTCTCGGCGTACATCGACTTCGATCCATCTACGCTACATATGTAACACTTAGTGTTAAATATTAAGTGCACTGTGTGTAGTGCGTATGCACACATTCTTAAACTAATTATGCAATTACATACCTTAATTACATCACAAAGAAATAATTAACACAATTCAAATTAATCTTCAATATAATAATGAAATTAGAACCCATTACTAACCTTAGATCACCAAAAGACTTGAATTGATCTATAAGCTAGATCTAAACAATCTTTAAATTCTATCCTTAACAAGCTAACTAGCTACATCATGATCGAATATTATATTATGCAAATAGAACCATTACTAGCTAACCTTATTCATCAAACAACCAACACATGGTTCTACAAGATAGATCTAAAAAAATCATCAAATTCCTTCCTTATCAACATAGATGTTGAATATAATGCAATTAAAACACAATTACTAACCAAATATCACAAACAACATATGGATCCAGCTACAATTAAACTAGATCTAATCAAACAATCTTTAAATTAATTACGTCCTAACAAACCCAGATATTGAATTCGATGCACATGCAATTAGAGAACTCATTACTAACCTTAGATCACCAAAATCAAATGAATCTAATATCACCCTTGAAATCAATGGCTTTCTTTCAAAAAATCGCCTCACTTCCACAAGTAGCCACTTAGCATAGAAACCGAAACCCTATAAGCGAAGTGGATGGATCGAGCTCTGTTTTTACGGAGCGGTATTATCACGACGGTTTTATATTACGACGCGTCGTGATACAAAAAATATCGCAGACGGTTTCTAAATATAACCATCTGTAATGATTATGTAGATATTACGCAGACGGTTGTGTTATATAACCGTCAGTGAAATCCTGCACGGTTTTACTTGAAACCGTCTGTAATGAGTATGTAGCCATCACGCAGCGGTTATATTTAGAAACCGTCTCGTGATATTTTTGTATCCTGCAGGTACGTAATATAAAACCGCTCATGATATATGCACCGACGGTTTAAGTACATAACCGCTCAGTGATGTTCCATATTACGAGACGGTTTTTCAAAACCGCTCGTGATCGTAAGGCCCGATATAAGCCTCGCTGTAGTAGTGATTCATGGCCGTACCACATTATACTTATCTCGTCATGAAGATGCCAGGGCCAAAGGGTATCATTTCCATACGTGGTGATGTCAAGCAGTCTTTCGTCTGCGACAGAGAGAGTTGCGAGATGGCCGAAGCTCAAGAAGCGGCAGATGACAGAGAGAAGATCCGGCAGGCGGCCGCACACCAAGAAGATGAAGGAGAGGTGCCGGCTAAGAAGCAGACCAGGGCGAGCCTAAAACCTGATGAAAGGGTCAAAAAGGTAATCCTTGACCCATCCAACTCTGCCCAGACAGCTCTGATCGGGACAGGCCTCACCCCCAAATAGGAAGACGCGCTCGTCACCTTTCTTCGGGCCAACCGGGACATCTTCACGTGGAAACCATCCGATATGCCCGGTGTTCCCAGAGAGGTGATCGAGCACTCTTTGAACGTTGACGAGAAGGCCAAGCCCATCAAGCAACGGCTAAGAAGATTTGCTCAAGACAGAAAAGAAGCCATTAGGGAAGAGATCAAAAAGCCTTTAGCAGCAGGTTTCATAAAAGAAGTGTACCATCCCGACTGGCTGGCGAACCCAGTACTTGTTCGTAAAAAGAATAAAAGCTGGCGCATGTGCGTTGATTATACCGATCTCAACAAGGCTTGCCCGAAAGATCCTTTCGGGCTGCCTCGTATAGACCAAGTGGTGGATTCGACGGCGGGCTATGAACTCCTGAGTTTTCTGGATGCATACTCGGGATATCACCAGATCAGGCTAAAAGAACTAGATTGCATCAAGACTTCGTTCATCACTCCGTTTGGCGCATTCTGCTACATCACGATGCCATTCGGTTTGAAAAACGCCGGCGCAACTTATCAACGCGCGATACAGCGATGTTTTCACTCCCAGTTAGGCATAGCGTGGAAGCATACGTCGGCAGCGTCGTTGTCAAGACTCGTACGAAGGAAGACCTCATATCTGACTTGGCGGAAACCTTCGAAAGCCTAAGGGCTTACAAAATGAAGCTGAATCCAGAAAAATGCATTTTTGGAGTCCGTCAGAAAGTTACTCGGATTTATCGTGTCACGCAGTGGCATCGAGGCAAACCAGAGAAGATCAATGCAATTCTGAAAATGAAACCTCCAACCGATCGGAAGGGCGTCCGAAACTCACCGGATGCATGGTGGCACTCGGCAGATTCATCTCTCGCCTAGGATCTCGAGGAATGCCCTTTTTCAAACTTCTAAAGAAGTAGGGTAACTTTCAATGGACCTCTGAAGCACAACAAGCTTTCGAAGAACTGAAGACATTCTTATCATCCCCACCTATCCTGGTCCCTCCAATGCCCGAAGAGCCCCTTTTGCTCTACATTGCCGCAACGACTCATGTAGTCAGCGCCGCAATCGTTGCAGAGCGGAAGGAAGAGGGGCACCTTCAGAAAATCCAACGGCCAATCTATTTCATCAGCGAGGTGTTGGGAGAATCCAAGGTGCGCTACCCACAGGTACAAAAGCTATTGTACGTTGTGTTGCTCGCCTCACGCAAACTCAAGCATTACTTCCAAGAACATTCAAATGCGGTGGTCACCACTTTCCCGCTTGGGGACATACTCCACAATCGGGAGGCCACAGGAAGGATTGCAAAATGGGCAGTCGAGCTCAGGGCCTTTGAAATCTCTTTTAGGCCACGAACGGCAATAAAATCTCAAATACTTGCCGACTTCACCGCCGAATGTACAGAATTGCAAACTCCGGCGACTATTGAAGAATTTGAGTCTTGGACGATGTATTTCGACGGCTCCCTCATGCTCAGCGGCGCGCAGAGCGGCGTGGTCCTCATCTCTCCAACGGTGGCGCTGAAATCGTCCTTCAGATCCACTTCCGGCATCAAACAATGCCGCCGAGTACGAGCACTCATCCACGGGCCGCATTGCGATATCCTCGGTGTCCGGCTAACTATTCGGGCGACTCCATCTTTGGTAATCAATCAAGTTCAAAAGGAGTGGTCGTGCGTCGAAGACAATATGGCGACCTATTGCCGGGGAGGTGCGGAAGCTGGAAGGCAAGTTCGACGGTGGAGCTCATTCACGTGCTCGGCGTGACAATGAAGCGGCAGATTTAATTGGCAAGGCTAGGATCCACTCGAACAAGATGCCGGTGGTGTGTTTGTCGAAGAACTCCATAAGCCTTCAATAAGCCCAAAGCAGGAACAAGGCAAGTCGGAAGAAACACCCATCGAAGAGGAGGTCCTGGTCATCAACGCAGATTGGACAGTTCCTTTTCTCAATTACTTGTTGAAGGACAAACTTCTAGAAGACCGGGCAGAGGCAGAACGCATCTCACGGCGTAGCAAGAGTTACGTGATAGTATGCGAAGAATTGTTCCGAAAAAGTGCCTCCGGGGTTCTAAGGTGATGTATATCAGAGCAAGAAGGAAGAACACTACCCAGAGAAATCCACTCGGGAATCTGTGGGCATCACGCGGCGTCAAGCACTCTGGTGGGCAAGGCATATCGACAAGGCTTCTTCTGGCCGACTACTGTGACTGATGCAGAAGACATCGTCCGAACTTGTGAAGGGTGCCAATTTTTTGCCCGCCAAATACACGTGTCCGCCCAGAAGCTGCAGACAATTCCGATCACTTGGCCGTTCGCAGTCTGAGGGCTCGACATGGTTGGCCCATTGAAGAAAGCTTAGGGTGGTTTCACTCATCTCTTTGTTGCCGTTGATAAATTCACCAAGTGGATAGAAGCAAAACCAGTAGCTACAATCACAGCGGCCAAGGCCAAAGAGTTTTTTCAGGAGATCGTCGTAAGATTCGGCGTACTAAATAGGATTATCACGGACAATGGAACCCAATTCCGAGGAGAAGAATTCCAAGACTGGTGTGATGAGCTTGGCATCAAAGTTTGCTTCGCCTCCGTGGCTCATCCAAAAAGCAATGGTCAGGTAGAAAGGGCAAACGGCATGGTGCTGCAGGGCTTAAAGGCACGCATCTTTGACCGACTCAAACCGTATGCCACCCGATGGGTAAAAGAATTGCCTTCGGTACTCTGGGGGCTGAATCCGGTGGATACAAAAGTTGGCAATAATGGCCATACCAGTAAGCCCATTTTCCTTTAGCTCGGCAATCAGCCTCATAAGATCAATCACTTGGTCCATCCCGTCGTCCTTGGGGAGCGATGTCCAGTCAGGAGAGGGCTTGGGTGGCCTCCCAGAAAAAGCAGGCAATGGAGGCTCAGGATTGGCACAGTAGAACCACTCTTGGTGCCAGCCTTTATTCGAGATCCTAAAATGAATGTTAAAGTAAGGTTTTTTCATGCCATCCCTCAGCTGAAATCCGGCACCTCCGACCACTTTGGGGGAAATCTTATTAGGAAAAGGCTTAAGAAGGAAAAGGTGGTGAAAGAGATTAAAGTGGGGACGGATGCCAAGGAAGGATTCGCAAAGATTGACAAAGACAGCGATTTGAAGAATGGAATTGGGGTTGAGATGAGTCAGTTCAATCCCGTAGAATTCAAGAATGCCACGGATAAAGGGGGATGCCGGAAGACCCAACCCACGCATAAAGAAGGATTCGAAGACAACCACCTCCTCAAAGACGGGGTAGGGCGAGAATTCACTGCTGGCGGTAGGCGGCGAGCATCACCAATGGCAAAAAAACACCAATGCCTACCAAATCCTCCAGCCGCCCCTCCGTCGTTACCGAGGTAGCCCAATCCTTGGTCGATGCGAAGGGTGAATGGTTGCGGGAGAAGGGGACGACATCCTCGAACGAAGCAGCCTCGCGATCGCGTGAGTTTAGGGGTTAACCCTAGCGGCGGAGGTCGCGAGGGAAAAGATTGGAGGACCAAAGGGGCGAAAAAGAACAATGCAAAGACACTTCGTTCTACCCTATATTGATAAGGGAGCGGTGCCAACTTTCGCCTCGAGCGGGAAACCGCTTCACCCTTCCCATGCCCTGAAGCCGCCCTAGGGAGCACTTCAGGGTGGGCCGGTGAGCACGCATATCGTGCACAATCACTAAAGGCCCAACAAAATAGATTGGGAAAAGGTACGCCCCAAGATGGGCCAAAAGCCAAAAACCCGTGACACACGGGATCATGGGTACCACCCTAGGAAAAACATCCTCTTGTGGTATGCCTCATGCTAGGTCACAGGCTGATAACGTTCAAAGAACGAAGTCAGATACCATAAAGATGACTTAACAAAAAACAGACACCCACAGGGTACGAGGCTCGTATAACCCTAAAAAAAAGGTGACGACGGATACCAAATGGGCAGGATGAAATGCGCTCTGTAAAAAGCCGGGGTTATCGCTCATCGCGCCAATACCACTCACGGTGAGTCTGGATGTGCACTGAAACATACTAAGAAATGAGTCGGCCTAATAAAATGGGTCGGAGACAAATGAATAATCATACAAAAGAATTTCGTCGAGTTCTTCGTGACCTCCTCGCCAAGCAACAAGCACTCGGGAAGACTTGACTCTGAAAGGCACTCGATCGCAAAGCACTCGGGGACTCTTGTGGGGATATATACCGAGGGGCCCACAAAGCGGACTTGCGAGGCTCAACCAAAGAAACTAGGCAGCCCGACTCAGAGGATGAAGGCATCTTTGGCCGAGCGAGATCTGAAGAATCGAGCAAATCGACTAAGGAAACCGAGTCATATTAGGCAAAGGATGATTGTAATCCAAACTGATATAGAATCGGATAGATATGAGGGTGCAGATTCCATCTCGTATCCGAGTGGGATTCCCTATTGTAGTCGCCCTTCTCTGCTATATAAAGGGAGAGGCGGAGAACCATGAACACAGAACATCATCAGCAAATAAGCTAGCCAATCATAATCCCAGAGCACAGGACTAGGGTATTATCTCCACCGAGAGAGCCCGAACCTGTATACATCGTGTGTCTTGTGCTACCATCGAGCTTGGATCTAGCGCCTAGCCCCCTTTTCATTATTGTCAGTAACAAACCTCGACAGTTTGTGGTGTCCCCTATGATGCTGATATCACAATTCAGAAGCTGGAAGAAGCCCCCAAGAAGCTAATTGCGCACTTGGAGGACATCGCACTATCTGGCCTTTGCCGAGCGTTGGCGATCACCAAGTCTTTATATCCGCGAGTGGAGCTCGAAGCTGTCAAGGAGGGATTTGCCCGCACTGTTGATGACGACCGGGGCATCAGAAGACAAAGGATAAAATCAGGGCCCGGACACTCGGACAGAAGGATTACCGTTAGAAAGATTGGTCAAATTCAATTTCTCTGCCTCGAGGGACTGGATGCGACTTCGAAGCCCTTCCAGTTCCTCTCGATTCTCCACACGGGTGCGTGTGAGCTCGCCTCGAACTCAGTGCGAATCTGCTCGACCTCCTTAGCGTAATCCTTCCTCATTTTCATCATTGGAAATAATTTTTGAAGAAGGAAGTTCCGGTCTTTGGCGAAAGATGACAGGCGCTGGAGACGGTAAAACGATGTTAGGCTTCAGGGAAAAAAGAGGACTTTCAAAGAAAGTGCGGAGCAGACTACTCACCTTGCCAAGGCGCCAACACTCACGAGCAGCATCAAAGAACGACTTCCAATCCTGACCCTCGATCTCGCCATCCAATTGGACTATGTCACCCTCGTCATCAGTAAACGCAGCCCGCACCGAAGATTTCGGGCGAGAAGGCGGAGGAATTTCAACACACGATGGTGACTGGCGAGGGGAGGTGGAAGGATCTTCTGGCGGTGATGGAGCAGTAGCATCAACAGGGGACGCGGCGCGGGCAGTTGGCTCAAGAAGGAAAAGCGGTGAGAATCACTCGACTCAAGGCGGCACTTTCGTTGCCGTGGCCTCGAAATTTGTTGGGGGCACTGCCCGATTGGTTCCGAGTAGCACTGGGTGCAAGAGGCACAGCATCAATCGGTGCCTCGGCCTCTGCCACGTCGACACTACCCTCTGTAACATTCCGTTTTTCGACTTCTTAGAGTTTAAATTTTGAAATCTGAACCCGTGAAATTTTCTCAAAATTAATTTTAGCTTCAATTGAATTTTTAAAGTCAACAAGGATTTGATTTGATTAATCTAAATATCAAGTTAATTATTTATTATTTTATTTGGGTTCCATATGTTTTATTGGATTTTTTGTATTTTTGGGAATTTTTTCGGATTTATTTGCTATTTGTTTGAATTTATTGAAGTCATTTGGATTTTTCTGGCATTTCTTTAATTCGGAAATCTTTTAAATACCTTTTTCCCCACCGTGTGGGCCAACTCCACTGTTCATTCCTTCGGCCCGTCACTGTTCACCTCGGGCCGGACCACAGCCGCACCGCTCGGCCCACTTTGCCAAAACCCTAAACATCAAAGTTTTCCCCACCGTCCGATCTCCGATCCTACGGCCAATATTTGCGCTGCCACTCACAGCCCTAACTTAACCCTAAAACAGCTTCAACCTCCGCCGTACGATTCTGATCCCGCGGCCCACGACGAGCCACGTCGCCCTGAAACCGCCGCCGCCGTGCAGGCAAGACCTACCCGCCGTCCTCGACTTCCGCGCATTTACACGCGTCCCGAGGGTATAAAACTTAGCGCTGTGGCCATTCCGAGGTTCCCCTTCCTGCGCCGCATCTTTCCCCTCTACTCTCGCCGCCTGAGATGCCTTCTGGAGTCTGCTAATCCTCGTAGAAGTCTCGCCAGTGGCAAGAGCCTTCGCGTAGTCTCTTGCATCTTCTCGGTGAGTTTAGGTGACACGGTTGTACCTTTGAGTTCAACTCTTCACGATCTACCCGATTCACTAATCCATTCACTCGTTTCGTTGCTGATTCGCCGATTGCGACGTCGTCTTCCCCAGTGCCGGTGGTAGCGCCGCCACTCGCCGTCGCGCTTGCTCATTGCTCTCGGTAGTCGGATCATCCATATCTGGCGGATCTGCGCCCAAATCCTTCGGTAAATCATTTCATCAACCGATCAGTTTTCTCGCACCGCACCGTCACATGCCATGGCGTCGCCACTTGTGCGCCGCGTAAGCACCACATCACCTCCACGCAAGCCACATCTTTGCCATGTCACAAAACGCGCACATGTGTCGTTGGTTCGTACCATGTCAGCGCCGCTGTGGCTCCACATGTGCGCCACGTCTGCGTTAACTCAACCCTAGTAGCCTGTGTGGCCGCCCCGTGTCCGACACCTCAGCACCACATGCTCACTGTCGCGCCACATGTTGCCACGTCGATGCTGTAGATCTACATGTCATGCCACATCACTGCACAGCACCGCCATATCACCCGTAACCCGTGGACTCGGTTCACATAGACCTGTCTATGACCGGTGGACCCCGCATGTCAGCGACACGAAAAATTCCGTTTAATCGCTGGAAAATCCGAGAAAATCCGAAAATCTAACCAATAGCGTTGCGACACGCGTCAGTTTATTTAATTCCCGATTTTCTCCCTATTTAAACTTTGGAAGCTCCGTTCTCCTCCGTTCGAACTCCGATTCGAACGATTCAAATTTCTAAATTCATAAAAAATCAAGATCTATCTGTTGGTGTTATTTTTATGAATTTTTGAATTTTATTTATTTCTATGTATTTATGGTTTTGTTTCGATTTGCGTGTTTCGCGTGTAGACGACGTACCGGTTGAGCGAGAGGAGTATCCAGCAGAGGTTGCAGCAGCGGTAGAGGGTGAAGGCAAGTCTCCTTGACCATGTTGAACCCAAATTTATGAAATGCTATGTTGTTTTTAAATTATTGCATGCTATTTAATTTACGTATCGTACTTTAATGACATTTTAAATGCTTAGATAAATGCCACATTGTTATACCCACATTGATATTCATTATGATGACCATTGACACCCTAGGAAAATTAAGTCTGTTAATAATAATCATTTTTGGTATTATGGGAGCAGTGAAAATGCTTAGCCATGCTTAATCACGTCGGTACCTTACCATTATGGAAATGATGTCATTCTTGATTCAAAAATGAATTGTGAAATGTATGGCAATTGGTGTTGCGGTATTAATTTGAAATTAAAAGTGAAAAATAATTTAGGCAAGGCGGATTGGTTGAATGGCGGGTCGGGATGCACAAAATTTTGGAATGTGATTGTCGCCCTAGTCAATTAAGGACCGATCGTGTGGACACCATGGGCCATGCTATCTGATACAACCACATGTCTATATGGGTGCGACTGGCTAAGTAATTTGCATGTATCGTTATTTGACTTCGCCAGAGGGTCATGCGAGTTTGTCGGTGACACTTGCAAGGCGCAAAGGGGGTTGTGAAGCGAAACCTTAGCGGGTGAAGTCGGTAGCGGTATATGCATTGTAAAGGCCTTGTCATGATCTCCTTGCCGACACACCAAAGGAAGTGTGTTCTTGGCACAGCAAAAGCGGGTTGATCATGTCGTGTGGGTAAAGTGTACCACTCTGCAGAGTCTTAAAACTACTTGAGTAGCCGTGCTTACGGATAAGGGCAAGCGTGGGCGCTTTCACATAGTAGATTTTCGGTTTTTGGTTTTAAATGGAAAAATGATGATTTGGTTTAAAATGAAAATGTGGTTGGGAATCATGAGCTGCTAGAGCTCCGGGTTTTAGTTTGGTGGCTAGAGCCAACCGGTAGTTGGAACACGGAAAATTGTTATACTTCAAGATTAATTATTTATGCTATTTACATTTTGTTAAATCTTGCTTTATGAAATTATTACTTGTATTTAAATTTCAATTTAAGCTTTATGCAAATGAACCCTATATGCTTCCTTTGTTCAAGCCATGCATTTAGTTACTTGCATTAAGTTTAGAGACTTGTGAGTATGTTGCATACTCACCCCGCTTTTCATTCTTGGGTGCTTATTCCATAAAGCGGATGAGGAGGTCGAGCGAGCATTGCACCGTTCGACATACGTGGTGAAGACTATGATGAGGAGGGCGATTCGATCTTCTAGGAGCGCACCCGATCGGTTGCTGTGGGCTAACCGATTGGCTCTTTTTGTTCTATATTTTTCTTTGCTACTTTTACACTTGGTAGTAAGGCTTCATACTTGTAATAATGTGATGATGTTGTTACACTCTTTTGTATCTTGTTATGTACTTTATGATATATACGTGTTATCATCATTTGTATCTTTGTGTCGCTAAAGTTGTTCTGGACTAAGCGGTTGAAACACAGGAGGGTTCGGATTTGGTTAATCCGGGTCCCGACACCCTCGCCAACAGCCGCTGGAGGCTCCAGGGGCGACATCTCATGAAGAATTTCATCAACAGGATCCCTACGAGGAGAAACGATTAGGACATGATCCAGGGAGCAAAGAAAGACTAGCAAGGAGATCCAACCTATTGGATCTTGTTATCTTGCACTTCAAACCCCTCCGAGTGGCACACTTTTCACTGAAGGTGGGGCCGAGGGCTTAAACACCTCGGGTTCCACTGACTGGGTCGAAGAAGAGGAAGTCGGGGGAGGAGGTCGTGCGGCCTCGGGGTCTCGAATCTTGGACCTCGGTCGGGTACACCCTTATCCATCGCTTAAGCAGGCCTTGCGAACAATCGGAGCTTTTCCCTTCCTGGATGGATCATCACCGGGCGCGCTCGTCTTAGATTCGCTTCACGCTTGGGGCGGCAGAAGGAGCGTTGGCGGGGAAGTTTCGCTTATTACTCTTATGAACGGGAAACTCAGGTAACAGCGCATCGGAAAAGAAGGCCTCACGTCCCTGCCAATGTGAAAAGCACATCCGAATTAAGATTCAGATGAAGGTTAGGAGAATCAGTACCAGAAGGCATCAAAAGAGCCCTTCTAGGAGGCCTTTGGATTGACCGTAAAGGTCTTAGCTTTTTGGGAACAACGATCTTCTCGTTTGGGACAAAGAAGTCAGAGGCACGGCATAAAAACACCGCCGAAGTAATTTCTTCAGAAACCTCCGTGTGGGATCATCGGAGCCCTCATACTCATACCCTGGATGAACTCGGTCCTTGAAATTTGAATCCGGCGGATACAAAAGTTGGCAATAATGGCCATACCAGTAAGCCCATTTTCCTTCAACTCGGCAATCAGCCCCATAAGATCAATCACTTGGTCCATCCCGTCGTCCTTGGGGAGCGATGTCGGTCGAGAGAGGGCTTGGGTAGCCTCCTAGAAAAGCGAGGCAATGGAGGCTCGGGATTGGCACAGTAGAACCACTCTTGGTGCCAACCTTTATTCGAGGTCCTAAAATGAATGTTAAAGTAAGGTTTTTTCATGCCATCCCTCAGCTGAAATCCGGCACCTCCGACCACTTTGGGGGAATTCTTATTAGGAAAAGGCTTAAGAAGGAAAAGGTGGCGAAAGAGATTAAAGTGGGGACGGATGCCAAGGAAGGATTCACAAAGATTGACAAAGACAGCGATTTGAAGAATGGAATTGGGGTTGAGATGAGTCAGTTCAATCCCGTAGAATTCAAGAATGCCACGGAAAAAGGGGGATGCCGGAAGACCCAACCCACGCATAAAGAAGGATTCGAAGACAACCGCCTCCTCAGCACGGGGGGTAGGGCAGAATTCACCTGCGGCAGGGCGGGCGGCGAGCATCACCAATGGCGAAAAAACACCAATGCCTACCAAATCCTCCAGCCGCCCCTCCGTCGTTACCGATGTAGCCCAATACTTGGTCGAGGCAGATGGGTGAACGGTTGCGGGAGAAGGGGACGACATCCTCGAACGAAGCAGCCTCGCAATCGCGTGAGTTTAGGGGTTAACCCTAGCGCGAGGTCGCGAGGAAAAGATTGGAGGACCAAAGGGGTGAAAAGAACGAGGCAAAGACACTTCGTTCTACCCTATATTGATAAGGAGCGGTGCCAACTTTCGCCTCGGCGGAAGCGCTTCACCCTTCCCATGCCCCGAAGCGCCCTAGGAGCACTTGGGTGGGTCGTGAGCACGCATATCGTGCACAATCACTAAAGGCTCAACAAAATAGATTGGGAAAAGGTCGCCCCAAGATGGGCCAAAAGCCAAAACCCGTGACACACGGATCATGGGTACCACCCTAGGAAAAACATCCTCTTGTGGTATGCCTCATGCTAGGTCACAGTGATAGCGTTCGAGAACGAAGTCGATACCATAAAGATGACTTAACAAAAATAGACACCCACGAGTACGAGGCTCGTATAACCCTAAAAAAAGGTGACGACGGATACCAAATGGGCGGGATGAAATGCGCTCGTAAAAAGCCGGGGTTATCGCTCATCTGCGCCAATACCACTTACCGAGTACGGATGTGCACTGGAAACATACTAAGAAATGAGTCGGCCTAATAAACTGGGTCGGAGACAGCTCGGAATAATCATACAAAAGAATTTCGTCGAGTTCTTCGTGACCTCCTCGCCAAGCAACAAGCACTCGGCTATAAGCACTCGGGAAGACTTGACTGCAGAAAGGCACTCGATCGCGAAGCACTCGGGGGCTACTGTGGGGGATATATACCCCGGGGGCCCACAAGGCAGACTTGCGAGGCTCAACCAGGCGAAACTAGGCCAGGCCGACTACAGAGGATCAAGGCATCTTGGGCGAGCGAGATCTGAAGAATCGAGCAAATCGACTAAGGAAACCGAAGTCATATTAGGCAAAGGATGATTGTAATCCAAGCGATATAGAATCGGATAGATATGAGGGTGCAGATTCCATCTCGTATCCGAGTGGGATTCCCTATTGTAGTCGCCCTTCTCTGCTATATAAAGGGAGAGGCGGAGAACCATGAACACAGAACATCATCAGCAAATAAGCTAGCCAATCATGTGTCCACCGAGAGAGCCCGAACCTGTATACATCGTGTGTCTTGTGCTACCATCGAGCTTGGATCCAGCGTCTAGCCCCCTTTTCATTATTGTCGGTAACAAACATCGACACAATCCAACAACAGAAGATCATAATTTAGAGTTGTTTTGATAGATGAAACCCTAACTTGAACAACGATCAACAACGTTGTCAAAGAAACCAGCACTAGAGCAGTTGCCGGGGTAGTGATGCTGGCTGGTGCAGAGGAAGCACCAGATGGCGTAGAGGCTACACGGGTTAGCATCAAATCAAGTCTGTAAGTCAACGAATTTAATCGGAGGCTCGGATTGGCTCAAAATCAATGCAGAATAGCACCGAGTTAAAGATGAGATGACTAAGTTGGCGAATCAGCAAGGTAGCACCGAGCGATGCTGAGGTAGCATTGAGCGGCGGTTTCAACGAAAACTCTTCGAATGCTATATTCAACTTGAAATATGGCACTGATCCTCTGATACCACTTCTTGCAGAAATAGGGATGGATATGTAGACACAATACTCAATTTTTACTTGGAAAGCTTTTCTGGAGGAAAAAAAATCAGGAACATACAAGGCAGAGACATTACAAACACAGAATGAGATGACGTCTAAAACATGTGACTATAAATGTACATATATAGGACTATAAATGTACATATATAGGAGAGCAAGAATAGTTCGGGTCAGACAAGAAAGCCGAGTTGTTTTGGATTGTGCGGGCTAGCGCAACGTCTTGCGCCACGTCTAACAATGGTCCACTCTTTGTATCCGGCACAGACAAGACACGACACGACACAAATTCGAATCACATTGCAATTCATACATGCACATGGTACGCAAAATGTTGATTCTAAAGCACCAAAGAGAAACAAGTGAAAAAAGATAAGAAGAATCCTAACATAGCATAGCTACCTAGCTGGAGCCCGGCTACCGACGTCCGAATTTTCTCACGGAAAATCACTAGTATAAGTTTACCATTATACAGATTCTATTTGTGAATTCGGACGCGACAGCTAGCCGCGCTCAGAACTACAGCACCGCCTGTCGGACACGATGCGCGCACCGCGCATCCATCCACGCATCACACACCGTCCGCAGCCAACCATCCAAAAAAAACCGTCCACTTCGCGCGCCCACCGATGGATCGCCAGCCGAGCCCACACGCCAGCGCACGCGAGGCGTCATGGGTCGTACAGGCGGTCGCGGCACTGGCACTTCCACCCGAGCGGCTTGTAGTTGGAGAACGTCACGGGCGACACGTCCTCGCGCGCGGCCGCGGCATCATCGGAGGCATCTGTCGGGCGCGAGCGCACGCGCGCCGTAGGCCCGGACAGCGTGGGCACCTGCACCGCGACGCACGGGCTGCACTCGTAGCACTTGTTGTGGCAGCTCGGCGGGCTCGAGCCCAGCCGCACCTTCGCTTCCCCAGCCATCCCCCCGCCACCACCCTGCAACCCCACACAACCAAACTAGCCAGCGTAAGCGAGACCGCCCGTACGCTATAGCTTAACGGAGAGAAATGTGCCCTAAAAGACGGCAAGAGAGAGGCACTGCACGTACCGTGGGAGAGGCCAGAGGAGTCCTATAGGTGGAGGCGGCTCCAAGGAGGAGGAGGCTCAGGAAGGTGGCGGCGGCTGTGAGGAGGAGGAGCGCGGCTGCTGATCTCATGGCTAGTTGCTGCTAACAAGCGTGTCGTGTGCTCGCTCGCTCACGCACTCGGGGCCGTGTCATGTTGCTCTTTCGGCATGGGGATGGAGTCCGAAGAGGAGGCGGCCTACTTATAGCTGGGGGCTTGGAGCTTGGAAGCTGTGGTTTCATGAGTGAGGCGTGAGGCGTGCGTGTACGCATGGGTCATCACTCATCAGTGTGGTGAACTGGTGATGAGGTAAGAATGGTCAAAGAAGAAGCAGAGAAGGAGGGGGAGAAAATGGCATGAGGAGGCAGCACGAAGGATGGTATGGCTACGTACTTACGTAGGCACAATTTCCAGGACGTCTCCCCGGCCCATCTCTCTCCTTCCCTTCCTTCGCTCTAGATTTCTAGATCTCACTCAGTCTAGCAATGTGATGTGAGATCAGATCTCTCGTCTCTTTTCTCTCTGTATGAATCATTCCTGCTGCAACTGCAGCCAATGCGAGCTGAGATCAGGTATCTGACTCGTGCCAGGACGACAGCTAGAGCTACATGCAGTGTAGTGGTCGAGGCAACAGTACGGGCGAGGGAAAGGCTGCTACGGTTGCCCTCGCCGCTGTAACAGTAACAAGGCGAGCTGGTAGTTTCACAGGTTTTACCAGCTACGAATTACTGCCGCGCCAGCTATTGATTGCCACCTGGGGGCACGGGTCAGGATCTTGACCAGCCTCTGCTACCCGTGGAAGACTGACTAAGACCAACAAGAAAACTCAGATCCAAATTAACCCACATTGTACGCAACTACGCACCAGCCATTATCCGTGGATTAAATTCAAATCATCTAAAATGCCACCGTATTGATAGCCAAATGCGGCACTTAATTCAGGTGGTGCAACTGAACTGTCGATTGTCAAAATACCCCATAACTGGTTACCAGTAGGAGCATCTCTATTATGCATTTATTCTGTAAGCATCCATTTAGGGTCTATCTAGGAGAGTTATAATTTTCCTCAAAAGTTGCTTTGTAGTTTTTCAGGATGAAAAGCGGTTGTAGTTTTTTTTATAAGAGGTTGTTTGATAAATAGCTAATTTTCCTCAATAATAAACTGTAAAAGTAGATCTAACATAGCTTTTAACTTTTGATTTTTGCTAGTTATATATGACTTCTAGCTTATATCAAAGCCGCTTAAAAGTTAAGCCTACCGCTTAAAAGCTGTTTGGAATGCTTATTAGTTTTTAGAAGTTAAAGTTGACTTAAGCCTCCTCCAAAAAGGACCTTATACAGACAAAAGTTAGAACATATCCACGCTAAAACACACAACCAACATGCAAAAGCTTGCTCAACTGAAAGCAATGGTATTGGAAGGTTAAGTAGTAGTAAGAAAGAAAGGATCAATTCTCCTTTGGGTCACTGAATGTTTTTACTATGTTCGCACGGAAGAAAATGGGAGTCTAGGAAGAAGACGGGTCAAAGACCAAGAGGCGGATAGGCGTCCTCCGCCTGCGCCGTAGCCCGTAGTATATGAACATATGGGTGTTGTTGAACAAGGACGAATAAACATCGAGCTCCAAGTTATGCAGTCACTTCTGCGTCTTATTATAGGCAGACAACGAAGCAGCTGGTCACTTTTGTATTGTAGCAGTCTAGCAGAGTATATAAATTGCAGTAGGTTCGAGTTTTATGTCAAATCTACTCGTATTGTACGTTTAAAACAAGCTGATCATTCTACAAATTGTTGCAGAAGTTGAATTTTTAAGGGAAAGCAGAAGTGTTGAACTGCTTGCAAAGTGCAAAGCATGGGCTTGAACAAAAACAGTTTTCTAACATTCATAATAGTATTCTGGAATTATAAATAGGTCTAGTACTGCAAAGTATATAAGCCACATGCATGGTCCATGCATTTATAGTCCAAGTCAAACCATCGGTAGATCTAACAGAACACTCTTGGTAGAGCTAGACTTCATCACCACGTCTGATTCGGACGTCATAAACTGGATGTTCTCAATATATGGACACACACAAATAAGCTGTATTATCTCCGTGTGCTGCAAATAAGCATGAAAAAACTGACATTTTCCATGAGCGAGATTGGATACATTACATCTAACTTTTATGAGATTTACTCTAACATACTAACTTTTGGTGTCTTTGTTAAAAGGCACTAAACTTTAACAGCTATTTACCGTAGAACACACTGCTTGTTAATATAATATTCGATTGAGAGAGGGGAGATCATAGTTATCAATGTTGTACCGGTACCGGCTAGTATGTATCATTTTAGCTCCAAAGCTAGTACAAAGTAGTCTTTGTATCGTACCGGACTCGGTACCGGTCAATATCAGCCATACCAACATTAATATCGGTCAATATCAATCATACTGGTGGAATTGATAATATGATCTATTGAACTATATATTATATTTGATAGTACTACTATGTATTTGGAGTAATATTATAAGTGAAATTTAGTGTATATATAATTAAATATGTGCATGCTTATAAATACATATTATTATATTAAACCCAAAATGGTACGCCGGTATAGATCGATACCAAAATATACCATTTCAAGAGCCAAACCGGTATAGTCTTCGGTATGGTATTAACAAGTATGGGAGAGATAATATAGGTGAAAAGTCTTTTTTTTGTGACCCCTTGAAAATTTTTGGACTAGCAGGGGAGCTCACCAACAATGGTAGTAGCATGAGAGGAGCTCGAGGTCCGGTGAGAGACTAGGAGAAGATGAGGAGGAAGAAAAAGGGGTCAGGGATAAAACAAAATTTTCACTCACCTTCTCTCCTCTCTCAGCCGGATGTTAGTTTTTAATGAACAGAGTGTTCTAAGACCAAGAGCCATCAAAGTTTAGTGTATTTCAACAATGACACCAAAAACTATTATCTTAAAACAAACGCTACAAAAATTGAGTGTCTTGTAATATTTTTGCCTCTAACATTTCTCCCAACAGACTACATGAAACACAAGAAGCAATTATACAAGTAACATAGAATAAAAATGCTGAAAGTTTTCAATATTTTCAAGATTCAACACACTGCTCGTCTGAACATTAGCTCCAGAAGCCATATCAATCAAACACATACTCCAAGATGGTTAAATTACCAGGACAAATGCATGTTAGTGTCCAATTCAGCCCTCACAGACTGGCCCCAAAAATAGTAGGAGTGTAGAACCATTGTTCTTTTCTCTCCTTTACCTCCCCGCATGATCCAAGATAGAAGCTCAAAGGAATGGGCATTGAAGTGTGAGTGGTCCAGAAGTGGGGCAATCCCTCTAGTTATTAAGTTGGTGAAAGAGCCGACCAATGCATCAATGGCTTTTGGACAGAAACATATGCCACATCCCACATATCTGCAAGAGCGGAGAGCCAGCTGAATCCAACTTTCAAATACCACACCATTAGTCCAACACGTACAACTAAATTCATGGTGTCTGGGTAGCCTGTCCTGGCATGAAGCAAACACCACCGGTACAATTTTGTAGGTCTACTTACTACTTGGTGGTTGGTACATCATTGTGGTCGAAAGAGAATACATTGCCAAACTCATTTATTTTCATGGGTTATTAATTACAAATAGCACACAGAAGCAAACACCACTACTAGTACAATTTTGCAGACGTACATCGTACACCATTTTGGTTGAGAAGGAATATACCTTGCTAAACTCATTTATTTTCATCGGTTCTTACTTACAAAAACCACACAGCATACAGTTGCCTTGGGAGGATTTTACAGGTACTTGTCCAACGATGTAGATAGATTTCCTCTAATGATGTGTTGTGCCTAGGGTTTCATAAACCGGCAAAAACCGTTTGAAAACTACGGTTTTTGATTTTATCATTGCGGTTCGAGATTCCAAACTGGTTAGTAAACCGGTCTAATTAAAAAATAAAAAGTAATAAAAAAATTTGTAAAAATTTATGCGACGTAAACCACTCGAAATTGTTGAAAACCGCTCGAAAACCATTGAAAACCGCTCAAAAATCGTTGAAAACCAATCAAAAAACCGTTTTTAAGGAACATTCAATTGGTCGGATAGTTTTTGGTAAAAACCGAGTGGTTTTTCGTGAAAAACCACGGTTTTCATTGAAAACCGAATGGTTTTTTATTTTTTCCAAAATTTTTGATTTCTTAACCCTTTGGTTTCTGATGATTTTCGGGTGGTTTTTGAGATTTTCAAATTTTGAGTGGTTTTTTACAAAATGGTTTTTGAAACCCTGGCTGTGCCTGTGCTTCAGCAACTAGCCTTTTATAACCTCACTAGCTGGTATGATCTCCGTGATTAGTCCGACACCCGAACTGGCATACATGACCATGCCATCAATATGGAAAGGGATCATTCAATGCAATCCTAAGCAATTATACGTGGATCACTGGATCAAAAACGACGGTCTAGATCTTTGGGAACACTTAAGCAACACATCATTGGACGATCTAAACCGTTCGTTAGCTCGATCAGATGACGCTGAGGACTGGAAACTGCTTAAGTTACAAACCCCATTAGGACTGCATAGGAACCCTTTCTCATCGAAATCACATGTTGATGTCGCATTAGGAATAATACCAACAAACTGCTGTATATCCATGTTAGTGAAAACATAAGGACAATAGACCTTGTGAAGAACACTGTATTTCATTAATTCTGTATTGAATATACAAAATTACATGCTTCAGTAGGAGTTCATCTTCTTGTCTTCTACGTCTATGCTTGAGGAGTATTCGACTAGTGGTTGCATAGTTCGTCGATTCCCAACGTTTTTGCACGGTGTCCAGTTAACTACATCTATAGGACAAGCCTATAGAATACCTTTGGTTAAACTACATTGCAGTAGTCATCTTTGATTTTATGTTGCTCGTCCATATACATGTATGGTGTTGATATAGATGTAGATGGTGAGGATGCAATGTGATGCGGAGGGCTTTATTTTGCCAATGCACAGTCATAGTACACCATCATTGTGTCGATTCATGGACATGAGATGTCGATGATGAATTTCACCTTGTTGGTACCTAATTATGTGTATGTCTGCCTCCATCGGACACAAACATGCGTTGCTTTTGTCTTGTTGGTGCCTGGCAACAGATTATCTGATCCCATCTGTTTGGGATGCGTTGATGGATTAGTGACCTTGCCTTGTCAACACTAGACCATAATTTTGCCTAGCTTCGTTGGTCTTAGATGTGTGATAAAATGGCCATTTTCTCTTACTCACACATGGCCATGGTGTCAATGGGTGAAAAATATGTGTATTGAGTGACCTGGCCTTCTAACTAGTGATGTGTATGTGATGTAAAGGATGATCAATAATGATTGCTTTGAATGCTTTAAATAATCTTGCAACTACACGAGGGGTAATGTAATATAAATCCAATCACTACTACAAAAAAGCTTATATTGGACTCATTATCACTGACGGTTTTAAAATACTGTCTGTGATAGTTATCGTCACTAACAGTTTTAGCCAAAAACCGTTAGACGGTTTTTGGCTAAAACCGTTAGTGATATGAGCCCCATTAGAGATGATTTTAGTAAAGAACCGTCAATGATAACAACCATTCACATCACTGATGGTTTTTGGCTAAAACCGTCAATGATGTGAGAATCATCAGAGATGGTTTTAGTTAAGAACCGTTAGTGATGACTACCACTCACATCACTGACGGTTTTAATAAAAAAGCATCAGTGATGTGGATTCTCATCACTAACACTTTTAGCCAAAAATCGTTAGTGATGCAAATGTTTGTCATCACTGACAGTTCTTGGTTAAAATAGCCTATGATGAGAATTTCATAGAAATAAGTACAGAGAACCCCAATTCATTTAGTGTTTTTAGGGTTTTTGAACTATTTTTGAGGTGGCTGCAATTGAGAGACGATCTGCTGAAAGGAGACTGTGAATTTGGAAGAGTGATTGTAGATTCTTTTATTCTTGCTGATCTAAGATTAGTAATTGGTTCTAATTGCAATATATATTCAAAATCTAGCTGGAAAAGAGAGAATTGAAGATAGTTTAGATCTAGCCGAGGCAACCTACGAACGACATTGATGTGTACCAAGCACCATTGGTGGAAGATCTTAAAACACTGTGGGTTCCTGGGGTACAAGTATGGGATGCGTGCAAATAAGAGAACATCACTTTGTATTGCTTGTTATTTTGCACCATAAATGATTATCCTGCCTTGCTAACATATCAGACCAGAGTACAAAAGGAGCAAAAACCTGTACTCACTGATTAGATAATATCGAGGGTGTGTGACTGAATCATTAGCGTAAAACCATATACATGTGTCACCATAGGTTCCTTCAGAGGAATTATCCATACCGCAAGATGAAAAAATAATTCGATAGAAAGAATGAGAATTATTTAGCTCCAAGGCCTTTAAGCAGGAGAGTTATTTATGATATGGTTAAGGATTTGGATGTTACACTTGAAAAGGAATGTAAATAGAAGAGCACATGGAAGAATAGATCAATATTTTGTAACCTACTTTTATTGAAGCACCTATAAGTTCACTACTGCATCTACATCATGCACATAGAGAAGAATGTACATGATAGCCTGATTGATCTCTTACTGAACATCAAGGGCAAAATAGAGGATGGTATCAATGCATAGCTTGACTTGGTCGATATGGGCATTAGACATGAGTTAGCACCAAAAGAGACCGATAAAGGCCGAATGTACTGTGAACCTGCTTGTTACACTCTGTCCAAGGCCGAGAGAATTAAAGTGTGTCAATGCTTGCATGGTATGAAAGTTTTGTTCGGTTACTCCTCCAACATGAAAAGACTTGTTTCGATGCAAGATTTGAAATTAACTGGCATAAAGTTTCATGATTGCTATGTGCTGATGATGATGTCGCCTTAGGTGTCCCGATGTTTCGATGAGAGGGATAGCTTTCGATTTGATGGAGAAGACGTTGGCTATCCGACTACAACTGCACGGTACGGTTGCGCCTTAGTGATCGATACACCCACCCCGACGGTTGTTGATCTTGCCGGTGCACGATCAACCCTGTTCTGCACGCAATCGAAGAACAAGCAAGAACAAGATGAAAAGCAAATGAACTTTGCGAAATTAAAGATGAAGGTTCGATCTGATTACAAGACACAGTGGAGTTCTACAGACGAGGAAACGGGTGGTCTAGCCGACACACGCGATCCACGAGAAAGGTAGCACACTAACTTTGATCTAAACAAAACTCAAAACTCTAAGTGTGGCGGCGGCTGACTATTTGTACCCTAAGGGACGCACAAGTCGGCCAAAACATGGGCCAAACAAATACAACTCGAATTACAAGACCTGTAGCCCAAACTGACTCGGATAGAAAAAGTAACGTCCATTGTTTTGCAGTTTCCCATCGACTCAGAAGGAATCTGAAGGTGATTTTGTATCCGTTGGAAAGAGGACGAGCAGATCTTTCTATCTTGTACTCGTGGACCTCCAGAAGCGCTATGGATCAAAAGTTATGAACTTTTGAAATTGATGTTGTCTGCAAGTCCGAATCTGACTTGGACTTCTTTGATGCCTCCGACTTGGATTCAAGCCTCTTTGCGCTTGGTGGCTCTTTGTGAGACCCCATATCGACGATCTGAAATCTCCTGTGTATTACTGTACTAGTCCCAGATCAAAGCTAGTACACACAGTCGAAACAGTGGTAAATCAATGACCATATCAGGATTATATATTGAAGTAATAAATAACATCAAATAAAAACAATAACCTTATGGTCGAGGTTTACCAAAACCGCCTTAACAGGCTGAACAACTTGAATAACTACAGCGGAAGACGAAAACTCCAAGTGATGACCCAACCATATGCCCACAGGCAATCGAGTGGCTAGCGCGTCCTAGTCCAGGTGATCTCCTTCGACAGCTTCAACCTTCTGAGAGATGATTTGAGTGTAGCATGTGAGTACATAAAGTACTCCGTAAGTCTTGGTAAAAATGCATGATGAAGGCTATATCAAAGAAGGCTTATTATGGTTCTTTTGCATAAAGCCACATTTTCAATAAACTTTACTTATAATAAATTTTTGTAAAGCAGATTTATCAATTATTTGTATCTATTGAAATAATTATATCTCTAGTGAGGGTTCTAGCCACCAATCACTAGTATACAGACTCTATCCGCCATATTTCAAAAAGATCAGGGTTCAATCTACCCATTGGCTCTTTCTGCTAAAGGTTACAAAATAGGTTCAACTACCTGACTGGCTCTAGCCGCCAGAGGCACATCCGAGAGTTCTAACCACTCCCGAATCCCAAAGTTCATTTTTGAAAACAAAACCAAATGACTACCAATATGCAAAGCATTCTTTGCCCGCCCTTGACCGTAGGCACGGCTATTCGAATAGTTTTAACCCTCTGCAGAGGTTGTACACTTTACCCACAAGACATGATCGACTCTTGGTACCATGCAATTAACACACTTTCTTTGGTGTGTCGGCAGAGAGATCATGACAAGGCCTTTACAATGTATACATCTAACCCGACCCACCCGCTAAGGTTTCACCGCTATTAGGGTTCCATCTGCCGAGTATAGAAGCCCCCACTTGTGTCGTGTGGGAAAATACGACTTGCCTCCATCTGGCACCCACATTCCACCATCTGGTGAGTCTAAGTTAGGTTTCTACAAATTATTCACCGGTCGAGCCCATTTGACATGTAGTTGTCTTGTTGTGCTAAGAATGGACAATCATAAGAGTCGATCCTTAATTTGACTAGGATGCTTCCACAAACCAAGACCGATTGCTCTATGTCTGCACCCGCCCGACAAACCATTCCGCCCCAATCTAAACCATTTTCCTTTTTATTTTTATTTTACAAACAAACGGCAATACCTTTTGCCTATATTTTCCAACACAAGTTTGCAAGAGTTTATAAAGAATCCCCACCCATAGGTGTATCTTGACCGTTTGCAAGTATAAGCATTTCTCTTAGAACTACTCTATTCCACCAATAGTTATTTAATAAACTTCAATTCTCAGTGTTGATAAAAATTATTATAATCAATTATGTAATCTCTTAAAATCATGAAGTCACCAAGATCTCACATTATTATCATGGCACTTGCATAATCCAACCCAATATGATATTCTAACAAGTGAAGTCTATATCAAGAGTAATCATGACTCCAAAATCATATTAAGCTACCATTATCACTGTCGTGCCCCGAATTTGTAAATCCGGACACTCTGTGTATTCTGCACTAGTCCAGGATCGCGCTAGTGCACACAGGCTAAACAGGGTATAGTACCACAATCATACACAGCGGAATATTAATAAAGTACATCATTCATGTATATAAACAAGTTGCACGACCTTATGGTCCCTTACAATAGTTTGCCTCGCAGGGCATACAATAATCAGAGTAAATAGTTCAACAGCGGAAATTAAACGACTTGGCAATCCATCTTCGCCACAGGCGCCTTGACGGAGGCTTGCTCCCTAGTTCTCTAGCACTTCGACGAACTCCTCTTCTGGTAAATTTTGTCCGCAAGGGTGAGTACACACCGTACTCAACAAGTCATGCACATAATGCAGTTCTATTACTACATGCATGGCTTGTTACAAAGGAATGGCTCTACTGGTTATTTAGCTTTTGCATCAATATTTTAAACTACTATTTATTTAGATTGAAAGCATCAAGACCATATAACCATTATATATCTCAAGTTGTTTTCCACATAATTTTGGACACACAGTCCCTAATCAACTTTCATCATCAACACTGGCACACAGCCTTCCACCCCATTTTATTTTCAAAATTCTACCCTTGATTTGTAATCCCGGCGTTGTCGGTTTAAGTGGACTCGGCTATTCGAACAGTTTTGACACTCTGCAGAGGTTGTACACTTTACCCACAAGATACAGTCGCATACCACAAAGGCAATTGACCGTAAAAAAGCCTTTCAGAGACTTCTATCTCCACCTAAGAACCTCTCCGGGTTGCCTTCACTATCACTTCCCTCACTCAGAGCCAAAGTATAGGACCGACAAACACCATTGGACGGGTACCAAGCCGTAGCACAGGCACGCTCCCCCATATAGTTACCCCCGTGTAACTGCCACCCCGAGGTATCAAAGGAGAGATATCAGAATCCTACTAAACTAGGTCTTCCCATTCAGACATGTGGTTGTACGAGAGACTCAGGTCAAAGGCTTGCAAGGTAAAGTCTTTAACTGACCAAGGCAAGACTTCCTTCTCTCAGATTGGCACACAGCCCTCACAACACTCAGCCTCCCAATTGCCACACAGGCCCACCTGGCACAAAGTCTCGGTCCACTTGCCCCAGTCTAAATCAAATTTCATCCCAAGTTATTTAACGGTGCAACACATGCTCGTAATCATTCTTCATGTAGAACCACATAGGTCTCTACATTCCAGTATCAATACCAACATCATTTCACCTTTTATCAAAATGCATTCACCATTCTTTAGTCAATGTTGCTTTTGTAATCCAAACAAAATTGTTCACGTTTCAAGCATGGCTAAGCAACTATTCACGGTCCAGCCTCCTGTGTTGGCACATTATTATCAACCAACTAACATTACCAAACTTAGGGCATCAAATGGAATCATGGCATACAAATACTAGTGACAAGGTGGCAATAACAAATAGGTTTATTAACTAATTCACCCAAGATATTTAAATCCATTTTTAGTTGAATTAGCATGCATAGTTTGGAAACAAAATACATTTCAAAACTTAGGATCAAAATGGTCAAAGCACATCTTGCCTTCGAACAGCTGCTGGTCCTGATCCAAAGTTGGTTCTTGTGCTGGAAATTCCCCCTCGAAACTCTCCGACAAGTCAACGTCTACTCAAAATAATTATACACACAATAAATATATTTTATAGAGAGCAAAATCAACTCTAAAAATTCCACAAAATTCACCAATAGATAGATCTTGATTTTATAAATTTTTAGAAAATAGAATCACTCAAATCAGAGTTAAAACACAAAAGTTATAACCATTTGAAGTTTGAAAATAAATTAAAAAGAATAAACCGAATTTCTCTATTTATTTTTATACGGAAAATTCGGAATTATGACGTCAGCACCGAGTTATATTTTCCCCGAATTATTTTTCTAAAGAAAAATTGATTTATTGCGCAAGCATGACGTCAGCATCTACTGTGCATTCACTGACACGTGGACCCCAATGCTGACGTCATGGATGACGTCAGCACCCACGGTATCACGTCTGACATGTGGGTCCCACTGATGATGTCAGCTGCTGACGTCAGTATGACACGTGGCACGATCTGGCCGTGACACGTGGCGATGAACTATCAACCGAGAGCTTTATTTAATCTCAACCGTTCGATTTAAAATCGACGGCGGGATCTATCCCGACGCTTCGGCTCGGGTTATTCCGGTATTGACACGTGGCACAATCTCAACCATTGGATCAAGATCTAACAGCGGGCATTAAACCGACGACGTCAACAGTCAGTGGCGGCGCTAAAGCCTCGGTTCCCGTGTGACACGCGTCAGCACGAGACTGGCCCGGCGCGCGGTGCAATCCCTAACGTTCATTCAAAATCCAACGGTCCAGATTGAATCTAAATCACGCATCTCGCTCGGCTACGTGGCTACCCCGGTGCACTACACGTGGGTAAATCCAGGCCGTTCGCTGCTAGATCCAACGGCTAACATTAATACAACTAGGAGTACACGTGAGCGATCCCGCTATGGGCACGTGGCGCTATCCTAGCCATTCATCTTTAGATCTACGGCTAAGGTTAGAAGATGGCGCTTACAGTTTGAAGGGAGACGTGGCGCAATCGAAGACGTTGATCGAGGATCGAACGGTCGACGTTGCTCGGCTCGGCGGTGATGTCACGGCGAGAAGAGGTGGCCGGAGTTGAAGAAGACGACGTCGGCGATGGCGTTCCGGTGTTGCTCCGGCGACACGAGTTGGCTCCACGGGTGCGGCTCGATGCGAGGATTACTCCGGTGGTCACGACGACGACGGAGGATGACCGGCGGTGGCGCAAACTACGGCGGAATGTCTCGGGTCTACGGCGAGCAAATGCGGCTAAACGGCGGCGAGATGGACGGTGTGGTTGGGGCAAAAGAAGCGCACGGCGAAGAGCTTCCCGACGGGCTACTCCACGGGCTTTATAGCCTCGGGAGATGAGCTCAAACGATGGTTTAATGTGTTGGTTACTCGCCGGGGACGACGGCGGCGGCGGAAACGCACGGGCGACGTGGCGCTATCTCGGCCCATCCGCGCAACGAATCAATCGGCGAGCGCATTTAAACGCGGGCAAATCCCAGATCCGATCAAGATCGCGCGGTGGAGGCGGCGATGTTAGGGTTTCCGTACGAAGCGGTAGGACGCCTACGATAAGAAAGGCTTGGCCCATTACTGTTCATCTAGATTTTCAATTGATTTCCATATAAAAATAATTCTAAAAATTTATTTAAATTATTTGAGGCTTTAAAAATTCTAGAAAAATTCCAGAAAATACTTTACAACATTTTGGACTCAAATAAAATATTTTCATTTATATTTTATTAAAACTTTTCTATTATTGAATTAATTTTCAAAGAAAGGTTAATTCCAGAAATTACAAATAAATCCAAATAAATTCCAAAAATTCAAAATAAATTATAAATTCAAAATATCCAAATTTTAGGATGTTCAAACCTCCCCCCTTAACAGAATCTTGACCCCGAGATTCAGGGCTGACTAGAGAAGAGGTTGGGAAACTCCTTCTTCAAATCTTCCTCACGCTCCCAAGATGCTTCGCTTTCTGAGTGGTTGCTCCACTGGACTTTGCAGAAGCGGGTTGACTTGTTCCTTGTTTCACGATCCATAGTGTCCAAAATCTTTACTGGGTGTTCCTTGTAAGTTAAATCTTCTTGCAATTCTATCTCCTCCAATGGTGTCTGCACTGTCTGCACTCGGAGACACTTTTTCAATTGGGATATATGGAATACGTTGTGCACTCCTGCCAAAGATGGTGGCAACTCTAGCTGGTACGCAACTTCTCCTTTGCGGCTCAAAATCTTGAATGGACCCACGTATCTTGGGGCAAGTTTTTCTTTCGTTTGAAACCTTTTAACTCCTTTGAGTGGCGTGACCTTGAGATAAATATAGTCTTCTGGCTCAAAGCTCAAATCACGACATCGGTTGTCAGCGTAGCTCTTCTGCCTGGATTGTGCTGTCTTCAGTCTTTCTCTGATCAAAGCAAACTTTTCCTCGGCATCTGCAAGAATGTCTGGTCCAAAGACATGACGTTCTCCCGTCTCGTTCCAATTCAATGGTGTTTGACACGGTTGACCATACAAAGCTTAAAAAGGCGACATCTTCAAACTAGCCTGATAGCTATTGTTGTAACTGAACTCGGCATATGGCAAGCAGTTGTCCCACGATGTGGTGTATGACAATGCACAAGCTCTTAACATATCTTCAAGTATATGGCTAACCCTTTCGGTCTGACCATCTGTTTGCGGATGGTATGCCGTACTGAAATTCAGACAGGTGCCCATTGCTGTATGCAACTTATCCCAAGATCTTGAGGTAAATTGGGTACCTCTATCCGATACTATCTTCTTAGGTACTCCGTGCAAACAAACAATCCTCGCCTTGTACAATTCTGCTAACTTATCCCCTGAGTAGGTTGTCTTTACTGGTATGAAATATGCAACCTTTGTTAGTCGATCTACTATGACCCATATGGAGTCATATCCACCTTGAGTCCTTGGCAACCTGGTGACGAAATCCATCCCGATTTCCTCCCACTTCCACTCAGGTATTTTTAACGGTTGTAGCAATCCTGCTGGTCTCTGATGCATTGCTTTGACTCTTTGGTACACATCACACAGTGCAACATGCTTAGCTACCTCTTTCTTCATGTTCGGCCACCAAAATCTTTCCTTGAGATCTTGGTACATTTTTGCACTACCGGGGTGAATTGAATACTTGGAATCATGTGCTTCCTCCAATATCAACTGCTTCAACTCTGGTTTATAGGGTACACAGATTTTGTTCTTCATCCACAAGGTACCCTGCTCATCTACTCTGAAGTCCTTGGCTAAGTCTTCATCCATTTTGGATTTGATTCTATTTATCTTTTCATCATCCTGTTGACCTTCCCTGATCTGCTCTTCTAAGGTCGGCTTGACTTCCAACGTAGCTAAGAATCCTTCCGGTACAACTTCCAACATTAGGTTCTAAAGTTCTTTACATAAATCATACTGATCTTCTGCTATCATCAAATTCAAGCTATAGCTTTTCCGACTCAAAACATCTGCCACCACATTTGCTTTTCCTGGATGGTAGTGGATTCCGATGTTATAATCCTTGATTAACTCTAACCATCTTCTCTGCCTCATGTTAAGATCCGATTGAGTGAATATATACTTTAAACTTTTATGGTCAGTATATATTTCACATCGGTTTCTGATGAGATAGTGACGCCAAATTTTAAGAGCGTGCACTACAGTGGCTAACTCTAAATCATGAGTTGGGTAATTCTGCTCATGTGGCCTTAGCTGCCTTGACGTATAAGCCACTACTTTGCCGTTCTGCATCAGTACACATCCAAGTCCCTAACGCGAAGCATCACAGTAGATATCAAAATTGTCCTTAGTATTCGGCAACACCAGGACAGGTGCAGAAGTTAAACGCTTCTTCAGCTCTTGGAAACTCTTTTCGCACTCAGGAGTCCACATAAACTTTTTCTCCTTTTTCAACAATTGCGTAAGACGTCTCGCAATTGATGAAAAACCTTCAATAAACTGGCGGTAATATCCCGCCATTCCAAGGAAACTTCTGATCTGGGTAACCGTCTTTGGTTGCTCCCAATGTAACACTGCCTCTACTTTCTTCGGGTCAACAGCTACTCCTTCAGCAGTCATCATATGACCCAAGAATTTGACCTTCTTTTTCTAGAAATCGCATTTACTGAATTTCGCATACAACTGGTTTTCTCTTAGTTTTTCCAAGACCATCCTTAAATGTCCAGCATGCTCTTCCTCCAACTTGGAGTAAACCAGAATGTCATCAATGAACACGACGATGAACTTATCCAAATATTCCATGAACACTTTGTTCATCATATTCATGAAGTATGCTGGGGCATTGGTCAATCCGAAGGACATGACCGTGAATTCATAATACCCATACCTTGACGAGAAAACTGTCTTTGGTGTGTCCTCAGTCCGAATTTTTAATTGATGGTATCCAGACCGAAGGTCTATCTTAGAGAAGACTCCCGCTCCTCTTAACTGATTGAAAAGATCATCTATTCTAGGCAATGGATACTTATTCTTTATCGTCACATCATTAAGTGCACGATAATCTATACACATTCTGAAACTTCCTTCTTTCTTCTTAACAAACAACACCGGTGCTCCCCACGGTGATGAACTAGGTCTTATAAATCCTTTTTCTAACAATTCCTCAATTTGCTTCTTTATCTCTACCAATTCCTCGGTAGACATCCTATAGGGTCTCTTGGCTATTGGAGCTGATCCGGGTGCTAACTCAATTACAAACTCAATATCCCTATCTGGTGGCATTCCGGGTAAATCTTCAGGAAAAACATCCGAAAACTCGTTAACTACTGGAACATCTTCCATGTTAACGGCTTTCACACTGTTAACCATCAGTTGGCCATCCTGAACAGCCATTGCTTGAATCTCCACCTTCCTACCATCTGAGCTCTCAACTGTTATACTCTTCGGCCACCGTCTAACACTGCCTTGTGCTTGGATAACCAATCCATTCCCAAAATAACATCCAGGATCTGGGTATCCAGTATGATTAGGTTTGCTAGGAACTCTATTCCATTTATTAATAATTTTACCCCAGAACATCCTACTTTAGCTTGGAGTTTTGATCCAGGGGTTTGGACTATAAGTGTACTCTTAAGATTGACCATATCCAAATCATTTTCCATAACAAAAACCCATGAAATGAATGAATGTGAAGCTCCAGAATCAAATAGAATTGTAGCGGGTACTGAGTTAACTTGAAACTTACCCAGTACGACGTCCGTGGCGTTCTGAACTTCATCTACCATGATGTGGTTGACTCTTCCTCGCACAATTGATTAAGGTGCAGCTCCCGCTTGAATAGGTCCTCGGCTTCCCCCTTGAGTCGGAGTTCTAGCTGGTGTATTACCCAAGTTAAAGCGAACAGGGGTAACTCCTCCCTTCTTGGGACAAACATTGGCAAAATGCCCCATCTCATTGCAGTTGTAGCAGCGTCTTCCAACCATCGGTGAGTTTCCTCCTGCTTGGGGAATTGCTCTCGCTGGTGTCGAGGATTGACGATGAGAGTCCTTGTCGCGAGTAATGGTGTTCTCATGTTGCTCCTGGTGGAACACAGTGAACTGTTGGGGTACCACTGTTGGTCTTTGCTGCCCTGAACGATTCCCTTGCTGGGCCATATGGCGCTTGCGATTATTTTCCAGTTCTTTGCACTTGTCTTCGAGGATTAGAGCCTTGTTGACCAGCTCCTGGAAATCAGGAAATGTGTGGGTGATCAGTCCCACTTGAAGCCCAGAGTTCAGTCCCTTCATGAATCGGGACTGTCTAGCCTTATCCGTAGCTACGTCCTTCGGAGCATAGCGTGCAAGCTGTGTGAATTTGTTCAGATAGTCGGCCACTGACTGGCCTCCCTGCTTCAAGGACTGGAATTCTTCCTACTTGAGCTCCATCATACCCTCCGGTACATGGTATTGACGGAAGGCAATAGTAAACTCATCCTAGGTGATCTCCTGAGGATGCTCATGGGAAGCGCAATAATTCTCCCACCATTCTGCAGCAGTCCCTTCCAGTTGATGGGAAGCATACAGAACTCTCTCGTTGCCTACACACTGAGATATGTAAATCTTCCTTTCGATCGTGCGCAACCAGTCATCTGCTTCAATGGGATTGACGTTCCCAGAGAAGGTTGGAGGCCTAGTCCTCATAAAGTCCGACAATCTAGATTGATGCCCATGGTGCATCGCTTGGTTGTTGTTGTTAACTGCAGCCTGATTCTGCATTTGCTGCATCTGATGCATCATAGTCTGCATCAACTGAGTTTGAGTAGTCAAGAAAGCTCCTAAATTACCCATATCAACGGGTGGTAATGGTTGAGAATTAGGTGCTTCGTTATTGTTGCCTCTCTGCTGCGCGTTGCTTCCTCCGGCTCCACTGTTTCCACACGTATTCACCATCTGAAGAACAAAAGGATTTAGGGAAAGGAGAGAACAGAGTAGACAAGTATACAAGAGTCTTATGCGGGGAGAATATTTGACTCAAACAGAAGCACACAATTACTAACTTGGTATGGTTGCTTATCCAAGCCTAAAAGCTCTACAACGCATACTGCACACTCAGCAAACAAGGAAAACCAAATTAACCTAAACACACAATAATCTACCATCTAAAAGGGTAGCACTTCTATCTTAGACTGAGCAACTCTTCACACACGAGTCTCAACTGGCTACGAAAACAGTGGTTCTTCAAGCTTCTGGAACACTTCATCGATCCACTTTTCTTGCGTTCGACGATTCCTGTCTTCGCCATTTTCAGGATTGGCAGCGACACCCAGTGCTTTCTCCTTAAGTGTGAAACAACGATAATTATTTGGAACAACTCGGATAAGATCTTCATTTAAAACAACGGGGAAAGATAGAAATTTTCAGCGAAGAGAAAAGAATAGAAGGATAAGACAAGTCAAGAACTTATCATTATTTCAAGTTACATTTTTCTTTTAGAAAATAAATTTGAAGTTCCTAAAGAACGGCCAATCTATCTAGGGTCAAGTCCTACAGTCAGTATGCTCTGATACCACATCTGTCGTGCCCCGAATTTGCAAATCTGAACACTCTGTGTATTCTGCACTAGTCCAGGATCGCGCTAGTGCACACAGGCTAAACAGGGTATAGTACCACAATCATACACAGTGGAATATTAATAAAGTACATCATTCGTGTATATAAACAAGTTGCACGACCATATGGTCCCTTACAATAGTTTGCCTCGCAGGGCTTACAATAATCAGAGTAAATAGTTCAACAGCGGAAATTAAACGACTTGGTAATCCATCTTCGCCACAGGCGCCTTGACGGAGGCTTACTCCCTAGTTCTCTAGCACTTCAACGAACTCCTCTTCATACGCAGGCGTTGTCTCATCTTCTGGTAAATTTTGTCCGCAAGGGTGAGTACACACTGTACTCAACAAGTCATGCACGTAATGCAGTTCTATTACTACATGCATGGCTTGTTACAAAGGAATGGCTCTACTGGTTATTTAGCTTTTGCATCAATATTTTAAACTACTATTTATTTAGATTGAAAGCATCAAAACCATATAACCATTATATATCTCAAGTTGTTTTCCACATAATTTTGGACACACAGTCCCTAATCAACTTTCATCATCAACACTGGCACACAGCCTTCCACCCCATTTTATTTTCAAAATTCTACCCCTTGACTGTAATCCTCGAGCGTTGTCTAGTTTCGTGGACTCGGCTATTCGAACAGTTTTGACACTCTGCAGAGGTTGTACACTTTACCCACAAGATACAGTCGCATACCACAAAGGCAATTGACCGTAAAAAAGCCTTTCAGAGACTTCTATCTCCACCTAAGAACCTCTCCGGGTTGCCTTCACTATCACTTCCCTCACTCAGAGCCGAAGTATAGGACCGACAAACTCCGTTGGACGGGTACCAAGCCAAGCACAGGCACGCTCCCCCATACAGTTACCCCCGTGTAACTGCCACCCCGAGGTATCAAAGGAGAGAAATCAGAATCCTACTAAACTAGGTCTTCCCATTCAGACATATAGTTGAATTAGCATGCATAGTTTGGAACACAAAATACATTTCAAAACTTAGGATCAAAATGGTCAAAACACAACTTACCTTCGAACAGCTGCTGGTCTTGATCCAAAGTTGGTTCTTGTGCTGGAAATTCCCCCTCGAAACTCTCCGACAAGTCAACGTCTACTCAAAACAATTATACACACAATAAATATATTTTACAGAGAACAAAATCAACTCTAAAAATTCCACAAAATTCACCAATAAATAGATCTTGATTTTACAAATTTTTAGAAATTGGAATCACTCAAATCGGAGTTAAAACGCAAAAGTGATAACCATTTGAAGTTTGAAAATAAATTAAAAAGAATAAACCGAATTTCTCTATTTATTTTTATACGGAAAATTCAGAATTATGACGTCAGCACCGAGTTATATTTTCCCCGAATTATTTTTCTAAAGAAAAATCGATTTATTGTGCAAGCATGACGTCAGCATCTACTGTGCATTCACTGACACGTGGACCCCAATGCTGACGTCACGGAGGATGTCATGGATGACGTCAGCACCCACGGTATCACGTCTGACATGTGGGTCCCACTGATGATGTCAGCATGACATGTGGCACGATCTGGTCGTGACACATGGCGACGAACTATCAACCGAGAGCTTTATTTAATCTCAACTGTTCGGTTTAAGATCGATGGCTAGATCTATCCCGACGCTTCGGCTCGGGTTATTCCGGTGTTGACACGTGGCACAATCTCAACCATTGGATCAAGATCTAACAGCGGGCGTTAAACCGACGACGTCAACAGTCAGCGGCGGTGCTAACGCCTCGGTTCGTCGGCGACAGCGTCGGCCGACGAGATCGGCGGCGCGGTGCAATCCCTAACGTTCATTCAAAATCCAACGGTCCAGATTGAATCTAAATCACGCATCTCGCTCGGCCACGTGGCTATACCGCGACATGTGGGTAAATCCGGGCCATTATTTGCTAGATCCAGCGGCTAACATTAATGCAACTAGGAGCACACGTGGGCGATCCCGCTACGGGCACGTGGCGCTATCCTAGCCATTCATCTTTAGATCTACGGCTAAGGTTAGAAGATGGCGCTTACTATTTGAAGGGAGACGTGGCGCAATCGAAGATGTTGATCGAGGATCGAACGGTCGACGTTGCTCGGCTCGGCGGTGATGTCACGGCGAGAAGAGGTGGCCGGAGTTGGAGAGACGACACGAGTTGGCTCCACGGGTGCGGCTCGATGCAAGGATTACTCCGGTGGTCACAACGACGGCGGAGGATGACCGGCGGCGCAAACTACGGTGGAATGTCTCGGGTCTACGGCGAGCAAATGCGGCTAAATGGCGGCGAAGAGCTTCCCGACGGGCTACTCCACGGGCTTTATATCCTCGGGAGGCGAGCTCAAGCAGCGGTTTAATCGTCGGTTATCACGGAGACGGCGGCGATGGCGGAAGCGCCGCACGGGCGACGTGGTGCTATCTCGATGCCGCCCACGCAAAGAACGAATCAAGCGGTAAGGCGGCAAGCGGCGTGGGCAAATCACCGTCCGATCAAGATCGCCGCGGTGGAGGCGGCGACGTTAGGGTTTCCGGCCGAGCCGGCCGTGACGCGCAACAGTAATGGCCCATTACTGTTCATCCAGATTTTCAATTGATTTCTGAATAAAAATAATTCTAAAAATTTATTTAAATTATTTGAGGCTTTAAAAATATTAGAAAAATTCTAGAAAAATTCCAGAAAATACTTTACAACATTTTGGACTCAAATAAAATATTTTCATTTATATATTATTAAAATTTTTCTATTATTGAATTAATTTTCAAAGAAAGGTTAATTCCAAAAATTACAAATAAATCCAAATAAATTCCGAAAATTTTCAGAAATTCAAAATATCCAAATTTTGTGATGTTACAATCACTGAATATGAAATATCTTCCTAGAACTATAAATTACATTATTGATTTATCCATCATTCTTATATTGATCAATCTTATCATCTAGTTAATCCACGAAAAATACTTCACAATATCATTCTCTAAATCCATCAAGTATGATTTACAACATCATCTACATTAATTCACCGAGAATACTTCACATAATCATCTACTAAACCACCAAGAATGCTTGTTAAATTCACTGAGTATGATTCTCAACATTATCTATTTAATCCATAAGTATGATTCTCACTATTATCTATTAAGTGCACCGAGAATGCTTCATAATATTATTTACTAAACCACACAAATATTACTCTCAAAATCATCTACTTTAATCCATTGACAATGGTAGTTCCTATGATCATAACCAATTAATCTTAACCAACCACGCATATTCCATATTAACCAACCAATTCACATATGATTATCACCATCCTTATTTCAACCAGTATTTATTTTCTTAATCAGCTCCTCAATAATAACTTTCCACAAATATTAACAATCCAACTTCACAATATTTCAATCATCAACATTCCAAGATCACTATAATAATTATTAATCCCCATCAACACTAATATTCATGTACTCTCCAATAAAAATTGGGTTCTACCTCCAATTTCCATTCTAATCAAGGATTATTTAATCAAGAATAATTACTATGGTGGATTACTTGTTCTAAGGCGACAAAGGTTCATGCAATATCAAGGAGGTATAAACAACAGGTATAGCTAACAGTCTAACGTTAATATCTTTCTTTTATGTAAATAGCAATGCATGTTTCAAGAAGCAGTTACAAAAGCATTTACAAAACTAGGTACAAAATGCGTCAAGGAAGACTTGCCTTCGTCGATGAGGTGCGATGCGCTGTTCTGAAGGTCTTCTCCTTCGTCGACAACTACGACCGGTTCTTCGACTACGCGCAAAATGAGGCACAAAAAGAATAAAATAAATTAAACAGAAACTAAAAATTATAATAAAAATACTGGCAGATAGAGGATGAATTTAGTAATTGGAATCACTCGATTCGGAGTTCGGATGGAGGAGAACGGGTCAAAGGAAGTTTGACAAGTAATAAAATCACGAATGCGATGAATTGCCAGTAGCATCGCGATACTCTGATGCTGTTCTTGTTCTTTGTGTTCTACGAAGAAGAAATGGAGGGACACGGAGAGCAAAGACCTACGGCGGGAGGAGGCTCATGGCTGCATGGCATGTGGCGGAGATGGCGGCGGACTTGAGGGGGCGCGAGTGGCGGCGTGGCGCTTGAAGCGGCGGCGACGGCGCAGAGCGGCGCGGACGCGACGACGCGTGATGGCGGCCTTCGGCGAAGGTGGCGGCCGAGGGCGGCGGTGTGTGCTTCGGCGCGAAGACCATGCGCCGACGGTGGCGGTGGCGGCATGACGAGGGCGAGCGGCGGCGGACGATTCCGGCGACATAAAAAACGAACCGACGGCACGACGGTCAAAACACCCGAAAATGCGATATTTATCGAAACTAGGGTGAGCATGGGATATATAGCTAGCATCAAAGGGAGTCTATGGGTGCAAGGAATTGAATTGGTTCGTACCCAAACGGAAGAAATTGACGATTTAGCGGAGCGATTTAACCGACAAGCGGCTAATAAACTTGAAATTCGGGGGTCAAACTGCAATGAAAATCAAATTCGATTGAATGGTTGCATTCATGGAAGCAAGAGGCACAAAGTGACGTGGTTGGTTTACCTAGAAACTCACCGGAGCAAAAGATGGCTCGCCGGTGTCTTTGGAGTGCGCCGGGCGTCGGTTTTCGCGAGTTTTGGAGAAGGGGACGGCACAGGAGCAATGGGGCAAGGTGAGCACGGGATAGAGGACGCCGAGATGAAGATCTGAGAAGTGGAAGCTCGTCGTTTCATTCGGAAACAACCGAGTTATGGAGGTTTGAATGCATTTCGGTTTCTACTCATTTAATCCTATTCCGGCGAGTTAAAGGATGAATGGTCATGGGAAATGAGTTCTCCTTGTCTCCCTTCACAATGGATCCAGCCACGCATGATTTGGTGGAGGAAATGAGAAGTTATGAGTGACTAAAGAGGAGGCATTCATGGATGGCTTGAAACTGTGCGCTCTGAAATTTCAACGATCAGAGGAGGAAGATAAACAGTACTTGCCACGTGTCGCTTTCTCATTGGTTGGAAGAAATAGATCAGGGAAAAAAGCGCGAGGAATAAAATAGCCAAAATGATCTAAAAATCCTCAAAAACTTGCTAAGAATACTAGAGATTATTTGGAACCCAATAAAATTAGTTTCACTGAATTTGGATGAGTTTTTGAATTTAGACAATTCCGGAACGAATATACCGGATTTAACGAAAGACCGCGAGAGATAAAATAGCAAAGGGATTCCAAAAATCTTGAGAAAATTCCCAAAAATGTTTTGGAATATTTCAAACCTAATGCAATAGGTTTTGGGATTTTTGGAGCATTTTAGAATGAAGGTGAAATTTGAAGTAAGGACCGAAATTTTGAATTTTGAATTTGCAGACGGTAAAGGATTAAACTTTAATTTCAGAAGAATATGGATGCGAGGTTAATTAGAACACCGAGGAGAAATCAAATTTTGAAATTAATTAATTTAAATTAACTTTAGGTAAAAGACCGAAAATGGGGATGTTACACTCTTCTCCCGTGTTCCTAATAAAAATAACATGATCACAAGAATTAAATAGCATCCCATTCAACAAATCATTAGTAGGAACACTTAGGAACGACTTCACCTGATAATTTAATTTACATGCACGAGCTCGGGTGAGTGGTCCTTATACAACAAGTTCGTTCTGGGGAAGCATTGTTGTATGGGTGGTTGTATCCACTGTAGAGATGTCCTCATCAGATGACACAAATGCTCGCTGTCGCAATTAGAAATATTTTACCGATCAAGGTTCGGTAGACAATCATGAGGCTATATTATTTTTTTAACACAATTGCTCAGAAGGTCATTGATCCCTGTCGGTGTACTTTGCACCGGGGTACCCTCTCTGCCGCCGAAGTAATAGGCCAAGGAGTGGCCTAGCCCAGTTTGGCAAAAAGCCCACGAGGCCTCGGCGGCGCCACGTGGCACCGGCGAGCGGCAATTGGCTATCACGCCTTGCCACGGGCGAGAAGCCCATGCGCCTCGCTAGCAAACGATGGTCACATACCTTTCGGCGAAGCGGCCACGTGGCACCGGCAAGGCGATCGGTATCACGCCGCTCGCGCCAGTGAGAAGCCCACGCGACAACTGGCGGTCACGCCGCCACGGGCGAAGCCGCCCACGCACTGGAGGGCAAGCGGCGAAGCCCATGCGCCGGCGGCGAGCAACTGGCGGTCATACGCTTTCGCCGGGCGGCAAAGCCCACGTGGCACCCTAGCGGGCGGTGGGCGAGAAGCCCACGCGCCCCTAAGCGACCTAGCGGTCACGCCTTTCATTGGGCGAAGCGCCCACGTGGTACCCTAGCGGCGGCCGGGCGAAGCCCACGCCTCTGGCGGTCACATGCCGCCGAGCGGCGCCCACGGGCCTATGAAGCGACCTGATGAGTGTACGGGCGTTTGGGCCCCCCTTGTCAGGCCACGAAGGCAACCAAAGGAATGACGGGAAGGGTTCACCTCGAAGTTTCCCTCCCCTGGCATCTCGTGTCAGGGTCATTAATTGTAAATGATTCAGCTTTCGACACGACGACGGCTTATCCCTCTGACGCCTTTTACCAACCCATCGCAGGGCGCCTGTCCCCAAAGGATGGTGAGGCCTCTCACCGACATTAAATGAGGTTCGAAGGACAAGGCCACGGAGGTGCATGTAATAAATGAGTCGTGGGTCGACGTGGAAGCTGTAATGATGGATGTAATTAATGTGTTGTAGATAAGTATAGCGCCTCCTTCTCCCTGCGCCGTCGGCTCGCCTATATAAGGGCGATTGCATGGAGGAGGAGGCCAGGGGGGTCGACTGAAGCAGAGAACACACAAAAGCAGACATAGAAGAGAACCCTTGTAAACACCCCCACATTTCCTCAATAAAGAACATGCAGGACGTAGGGCTATTACCCAAGCTTGGAGACCCGAACCTGGGTAAATCGCTGTTTCCACCGGTTTGCTAATTCCTGGATCCATCGTTGAGAGACATCAGGGTTTCCAGCCATGAAGATGCCCTCTACCGAACCATATCTTCCGTCTAGGGAGTAGCCTACTCTGTTCATCGACGGGATCTTGTCAGGCGAAATACGCCAACAGGGGCACGCCAGGTAGGGGGCTAGTGGTTGGCTTATCCGGCCATCTCTCCGGCGGACTTCGGCCTTCCGTCTGAAAGGACCTCGCATCCGGTGATGGCGGGTTCACACTCGCAGTGGCAAGAGGTGGCGGAGGCTAGCAGCACCCAGCACATGTCCCGACACTCTCACCGGATGAGGGATCGCCTCACGTCGCCCCCGCTGGAGGGCGGTGGCGCCCCCACGGCGGCGGCCGAGCTTTCGGTTCGGCGTCGGCTGGCCATGGAGGCCGCCACTTTGGCTTAGAACCTGCATGCTGTCCGTCTCCTCCTGGACCACCCTCTGGTGGAACTCGCAGGAAACACCCCGGCCACCCCGTGGCTACGGGATATTGCAGGCCTCGTGGACGTGGCTCAACTCCACGTAGGGATGCCCGACCGGTCTGAGACCGTCGGTTCCCCTCGACCAAGGGTGCCCGTAGAGCGGACCCAAGCTTCCACTCGCCCTAGCGAGAAGCGCTCTGGCCAGGCGGGCCAGAGTAAAGGAAAGGGCGTGCAAGAAGAAGGTCCCAGCTCCGTGAGGAGCCGTGGGGACCTGAGGTCCCATCTGGAGCTCTGGCGCTGTGGAGTATATGGACCCCGGGTATCTGCATGGCGGGCCGTGAGGATCTCCCAAGAGGGGATGGGCCAAGCCGACTACATGAAGATTGGTATTGCTCAGGAGGTAGGCCGCCATGCGCAACAAGGAAACCCCGAAGATGGTAACCAACCCTGCTGCGGGAGAATACAATTGCAATCCTAACCGCTATCATGTATAGTGGATAAGGAAAGAGATACAATCTCCACCTTGTAACCAATTAGGACTCTCCTTTGTAACCACCCTCCTCCGCTATATAAAGGGGGGTGGGGGAGGAGGAGAGGACAACACACAAGATCATCAGCAAATAAGTTAGCCACTCATAATTCCAGAGCATAGGACTAGGGTATTATCTCCACCGCGAGAGCTCGAACCTATATAATCTCTCGTGTCTTGTGCTACCATCGAGTTTCCGATCCAGCGCTTAGCCCCCTTTTAATTATTGTCGGTAACAAACCTCGACAGGCGCCGATGGCGTGGAGGTGATCTGCGTGATCACCTGCAGCGTCACCGCGCTCGCAACGGACGGATGGCCCCTGGGGGTGAGAGTTCCTCCCGTAATTCCCACCTTCAGAGCGAGGAGGAGGTCCATTCCTCCGACTCTTTGGGGAGTCGCGGTCCACCCTCCCCGGCATGGTTTCCGGGCCGGGGCCAGGGTGGACGGCAGGATCCCCCCTACGGCGTCGGGTGCTAGGCGTTTTCCTGACGGCTGCGCAGCGTGGTGTGGCCCGAAAGGTTTCGCCCGGCCTCCATCGAGAAGTATGATGGCACCACCAACCCGGAGGAGTTTCTGCATATCTACACCACCGTGGTGCGTGCCACTGGCGGGTCTGGAAAGGCCATGACCAATTACTTCCCAACGGCCTTGACGGGGTTCGCCCGGTCCTGGCTATTGAACCTCCCACGAGGATTGGTGCACTCATGGGAGGAGTTGTGCGGCCTCTTCGTCGCCAACTTCCAAGGCTCCTTTGCACAGCCGAGCGTGGAGGACGATCTCCATGACCTCGAGCAGGAAAGAGGGGAGTCGTTGCGCGACTTCATCCGGTGATTTTGCCACTGCCGCAACACAATTCCCCAGATTTTGGAGCAGTCGATCGTCATCGCCTTTCGAAGAGGCGTTCGCGACCGCAAAATGCGGGAAAAGATGGCGACCCGCGACATCGCCACCACCTCTGAGCTCTTCTCCCTGGCGCACAAGTGTGCGCGGGCGGCAGAGGCTCGGGGGTCGACGTCTGGCGCCGTGCGAGGGTGTGGCGGCAATGAAGCCGGGACCTCGAGGGGCCCCGGCTCTGCAAGCAAGAAGCCGCGGAAGCTTGAGGTGGCCGAGACCAGGTGGGTCCTGGCCGCCGAGCGTGAACGCGAAGATGCCCGACCGCCGAAGCGCGACCGCCGTGACCGGCGGGATGATCGCCACGAATGGCGAGACAACCACCGAGGCCGACGTGGTGACCACCGCGGTCGGACGAACGACCGCCACGAGGAAAAGGAGGGCGAGCCCTCCTGCCCGATTCACCAGACCAACTCTCATGGCCTGGATGATTGCCGGGTTGTGAACAAGATGGTCGAGCGGCGGCTCAAGAGCGTCGCCCCCGCGACGACGACCAAGACGAAGACCCTACCCCGCTGGTCTTCCATCAGGCGGATCACGCTGTGGCAAACATTCACGGTGGTTTGTCCACCTACCCCTCCAACGCTTCCTACAAGCGGTTGAGGAGGGAGGTCTGTGCCACGGCGTCGAGTTCAGGGGCATGTCGGATGCTGAAGTGGTCGGAGGATCCGATCACCTTTCAGTCGAGCTGACCACCCTGAGAGCACCGCCGGCGCAGGTCACCTTCCGATTGTGGCTTCTCCTACAATCCGAAACGTGAGGTTCGACCGAGTGCTGATGGACGGAGGGAGCTCCATCAACCTCCTGTCCTTTGAAGCTTTAAGGCGCCCAAGTGCCAAACCAGAGTCAGTGCCCTACTCGCCTTTCTCTGGCGTAGTCCAGGGGCTAGCATGGTCCCCCTGGGGCAGGTGCACCTTCCCGTCACCTTCGGGGTGGAAAGCAACTTCTGTACGGAGCTGGTCAACTTCGAAGTTGCCGACTTCGACCTCCCGTACAATGCCATACTTGGCCGACCAGCTTTGGCCAAGTTTATGGCGGCAACCCACTATGGCTACATGATGGTGAAGATGCCAGGGCCTGGTGGCCCCATAACAATCCGGGTGGAAAGGTCAAAGGCTTTGCGCTGCCACAAGCACGCACTAGACCTGGCCGGTGCCACCTATGGGAAACCGGCTGATGCCGCCTTTCCGGGAACCCCTTAGGTGTAGACCCGCGCCTCGCCCGGCTGGGCCGGTGAGGTAAAGGTGGTCTCCCTGAGTGTGGGCAGCTCCGGGAAGTCCGTCTTCATTGGCGCCAGCCTCAGCGCCAAATAGGAAGACACGCTCGTCACCATCCTCCGGTCTAATTCCGCGTGTTCGCCTGGCAACAGTCCGATATGACTGGGTTCCCCAGGGAGGTGATCGAGCACCAACTGGCTATGCTCCCCGAGGTGCGCCCGGTTCGCCAAAAGATCCGGCACCAAGCACCAGAGCGCCAAGATGCCATTCGGGAGGAGGTAGAAAAGCTGCTGTACGCAGGGATCATCCGGGAAGTCTCTCATCCTGAGTGGCTTGCCAGCCCTGTGCTCGTCAAGAAGTCCAATGGGAGGTGGCGAATGTGCGTCGATTTCACCGACCTCAACAAGGCCTGCCCGAAGGACCCTTATCCCCTGCCGTGTGTCGATCTCATCGTCAACTCCACGGCAGGATGTGAGCTGTTGTGCTTTATGGATGCGTACTCTGGTACCATCAGATTAGCATGGCGGTGAAAGACGAAGATAAAACTGCTTTTGTAACACCCATGGGCGTCTATTGTTATGTTAGAATGGCTTCTGGGTTAAAGAATGCTGGTTCCACTTACCAACACGCCATGCATATCACTTCCCGTCCACAGATAGGGCGCAACCTCGAGGTGTACGTCGACGACCTGGTCGTGAAAGTGAAAAAGAGTGAAGACCTGATTGAAGACCTGGAGGAAACCTTTGCCAACCTCCGGAAGAATTGTTTGAAGCTCAACCCTGAGAAGTGCATGTTTGGCGTACCCTCCGGGAAGCTGTTAGGGTTCCTCGTGTCCAGCGAGGCATTGAGGTCAATCTCGACAAGATAGCGGCCATCGAACACATGAAGCCGCCCGTTCGACTCACGCAAGTGCAATGGCTGGCTGGTCGCCTGGCCTCCCTCGGGCGATTTATCGCCTGACTGGGAGAGAGAATCCTACCTCTTTTCAAGCTGTTAAAGAAGACAAATCACTACGAGTGGACTGAGGAGGCTCAACAAGCGTTTGAAGACCTGAAGCAATACCTCTCCTCCCCACCAATACTGGTCGCCCCTCAGCCTGGTGAACCATTGCTCTCAGACATCGCCGCTACTGGCAAAGGGTGATAGCAGATCTTGGTGGTGGAGAGGAGGGCATCCGAGCCGATCTACTACATCAGCAAGGTGCTACACGAGGCAGAGACCAGATATCCGCAAGCGCAGAAGATGATGTACGCCGTCCTGGTGGTGTCCAGGAAGCTACGGCACTACTTTCAAGGGCGAGAAATTACAGTGGTCACTGCCTATCCTCTACGAGAAATCCTCCATAATCGGGAAGCAGAAGGTCGTATTGCCATGTGGTCGGTGGAGCTTGGGAAATTCTGCCTCAAGTTTGTACCCCGCACCGTCATCAAGAGTCAAAAGCTGGTGGAGTTCGTTGCCGAGTGGACTCCCGCCGCTCTTGAAGCTGAAGAAGTACCCGCGCCTTCCCCCTGGACCTTATTTTTCGACGGTTCCTTCAGGCTCGAAGGCGCGGGGGCTGGAGTAGTCCTGGTCTCCCCGATCGGTGACATCCTCTAGTACGTGGTCGCTCTTGACTTCAAGGCCACCAACAACATTGCTGAATACGAGGGCCTGTTGGCAGGGTTGCGCGTCGCCTCAGCATTAGGCGTCCGGTGCCTCCAAGTTAAAGGCAACTTCCTGCTGGTTATCAACCAAGCGCGGAAGGAATTCCAATGCTCTGATCCTACCATGGCCGCCTACTTGGTGGAGGTTAGAAAAATGGAGCACAATTTTGAAGGACTGGGACATATCCATATCCCTCGACGCGACAACCATCTAGCGGACGAGCTTTCACAGCTCGCATCCTCAAGAGCCTCTGCTCCGGTCGGAGTCTTTGAAGAAAGACTCTCACGACCATCCGTCATTGCCCCCGCTACCGCCGTGGGAGGAATGATATGGCCGTCGTTGTTGCCGCTTCAGTGGGGAGTACGCAGATATGGCGTCGTTGCCCCGCTCCACGCGGGAGGACGGTCCCGCTGTCGTTGCCCCCACTCCACGCGGGGAGGACGACGGTGCCGCCGATGCGGCACTCGGGGAAAAACCTTGCCCAACTGAGTACCTAGGCGATCACCATGTGATCGCCACTCTTGGCCGGGAGGGTCAGTGTATGGACCCCATCCTAGCCTTCCTGCGAGACCGAGAGATCCCCGACGATGATGCCTCTGTTGAAAAGTTGGCACAAAAGGCCAAGTGCTACACTCTGGTGGACGGGGACCTATACCGCCGAAGCAGAAATGGAATTATCCTAAAGTGCATCACTCGGGAAGAGGGAAGCACCCTGCTCTCTGATATCCATGGAGGCATGTGCGAGAGCCATATGTCTGGCGGACGCTTGTCTGCAAAGCGTTTCGCCAAGGATTTTATTGACCTACTACCCTCCAGGATGCTTGCGAGCTAGTGAAGAGGTGCGAAGAGTGCCAATTCTTCGCCAGGCAAATCCACCGGCCGCCCAAGCTTTGCAAACCATCTCGCTCTCTTGGCGTTCGCGATGCTGGGCCGACATCTGGGCCCGTTCTGGGCCACGTGGGCTTCACCCACTGCTCGCCGCCATCGACAAATTCACCAAGTGGGTCGGGCGAGAAATGCGATGCCATCACGTCACGCCATCACGTTCATCCACGGGATCTTCACCCGCTTTGGAGTCGCCAATCGTATCATCACCGACAACGGCACTCAATTCACCAGCGTGGCTTTCTTGGAGTTCTGCGAGGATATGGGCACCAAGGTTTGCTTTGCTTCGGTGGCCCATCCCAAGAGCAATGGCCAAGCTAAGCATGTCAACGCGCTGGTATTGAGGTGCTTGAAGACCAAAGCATTCGATCGGCTCCATAAGCGAGGAGCACGGTGGACGAAAGAGCTCCCGGTTGTGCTGCGGTCGCTCCGAACCACACCCATCCGGGCGACTGGCGAGGCGCCCTTCTTCCTAGTCTACGGCGCCGAAGCTGTCCTCCAGTCCGAGCTGTCGTTCGGCTCGCCACGGGTCTCAGCGTTCAGCGAGGAAGGACAAGAAGACCATCGCGGTGACGACATCAATCTTCTGGAGGAGGTGCGCGACCAGGCAGCCCTGCGCGCCGCCCGATACCAGCAAAGCCTCAGACGATACCACGCCGCCCGGGTCTCCGAGAGAACACTGGCAGTTGGCAACCTAGTTTTGCGTAGAATCCAGACGCATGCCGGGCTCCACAAACTGTGTCCCCGATGGGAGGGCCCCTTTAAGGTGGTCTCAGTATCTCGGCCCGAGGTGGTCCGATTGGCTACTGAGGATGATCAAGAGCTGGCCAACTCCTTTAACGTGGAGTTGTTGCGAAAGTTTTACTCCTAAAAAGCTGTAAGTTCCCAGTGGTTCGCTTTGACTGGTTGCATGGGTGAGCTTCCCCCCGGCTGGTCGGCGGCTGCTGGTTGTTAGCAAAGTTGTTTATCTTAAGAGCTTTTGCTTTATTCCCTTTGCTTGTCCCCTGGCGGGAAAGCTTGCGCGGAAATGTCATGTGTCCTGATGATTAGGCCGCTCTTTGCTAATCCGTGGTGACACCCGGCCTTTGCGTCGTGCCCGGACGGGCGACCAGAAGCGCAAACCTGGCACGGTGACTCAAACACGGCCCGCACACCTCGGTTCGGCTCAACAAAGCACTGATGGTTGTCTCCGCGAGCACTGTATAAGCCCAATATCCCTCCTGGGAACCTGCTCCCAAGCCACGCAGCGCCGCGGGCTAATACCACATCACAAGAGCCTAAGTTTCCAAGAAAGGGACCATGACATACCCGCGCAGGACCTTACATCCCTTAATATATTTTTCTGCATGTTTTGTGCAATGCCTACTTGTGCTTTCAGTAGCCATGTGCAACCGCAGATGAAGTGCTGGAGCACCTGTAGCTCAAGTAGCCGAGGTAACTCCGTGGCAGCCGGGCGAGTAGGTGGGCGACCACACCCTGCCTGCCAGACGAGCGGCCCACGTGACCCCCTGGCAAATGGGCGAGTGATCATGTCCTGCTCGCCTAGCGATAAGCCCATGTGAGGGTTTGGCGGGCAGTCGGGCGACTAAGCCCTGCCCGCCGGGCGAGCAGGTGGGCGACCACGCCCTGCTCACCAAAGTGTTGGCCGCCATGACCAGTCAAGGAGCTGGTCGTCCGATGGCCTATGGCAAAGATAAGTTGTTCATTTTAACAGTACCAACCTATTTTTCATATTTGCACCCCGTGGGGTTGAATTATGCCTGGTGGTCACTGGCTCTCACAACCCGATGGCTTCTTGCTGATAAACAGAAATGCCCAGTGTTTGTGTCGCAAGAACGCGTGACTGGGAGTGCGAGTGTGGCACGGTGACTCAAACGCGCCCGTACACGGGTTAACTCCGCTGAAGTCCCGCTGGTGTCTCTCATGAAAGCACAAGAAGCCCGTACCGCCCCGTAAGCTCACCACCTTGTTGCGCAATGCTGCTGTCAGATTCCAAGAGATCACAGGAATATAAGTTCCAAAAGGACAGGAGTCAGTGACAACCTTACGCGGCAACTTAAGATTTTGCTTGCCCGCACTCTGCATGCTCTGCATGATTTCTGTTTGCGTTATTGCAATCACTCAAAGAATGCCTAAGTATCGACCTAACCTGAGTGCTTAGGTTCACATTACAACAAGGCTGGGGGCTGATCATCTGAAGATTGAGTTGAAGCAAGCATGCCCAGAATGCAATCAGATGAACATGTCCAGGTGAAATCAAAATATGCCAACTTCATTACAATTGCTAATATTATTCTGGCATACAAAAACAGGAACGAAAAAGAAAACAAAAAGAAGGCGGCCTGGGCCATCAGTCGCCATTGACGACTTCGATGCCCCCGTTGTCATCCTCGGCCTCCGGCTCCACTGCCGCCGCGCCTAAGTCCGGGGCTTCCGCCGTCATCATGCTGACGACACGCTCCGCGGCCTCCTGCATGCGCTCCTGCGCCTAGGCCTCGTCTCCCTCAATGTCGTCCGTGACGGTCATTGGGTTGAAGGTGGTGTCGCGGCTGGTGTAGCATGCGAGCATGAAGGTTGCAGTGGCCCTGGTGACTTGCTGCCCTTCCTGGACAGAGCGGGCGGCCATAGCGGCTGGCAGGCCGGAGAGCACATCAGCAACCCGGGTGGTGCAGTGGGCGTACTGCATCGCCGTGGGCTCCAGCGGCTCGCGAAGGTCCACCCCTAGCGGCGCCAAGACCCGCGCCATGCGCTGGTGTGATGACCGAAGCATGGTCGCGATGTTGTCTGGCCTTCGCCTCTGCTCCCATTGCTTCCCTCCGTCTTTGCCTCGGCCTCCTGCGCCCGGGCGAGTAAGGTTGCCCCGGTGGCCCTCTCTTGGGCCAGCTGTGCCTCTGCCCACTCCAGCTCCCCGCGCAGTGCCTCCACTTCCTGCGTCACGTGGACTTCGCGTTGGGTGGCTGTCGTGAGGAGGGTGGTCGCAGCTGCAAGCGCTTCTCCAAGCTCGGCGTGCAGCGTATGCATGTCGGTGGTGCGGGCGGCGGGAGCGATCAGAGCGGGAGGAGCAGGAGCGTTGGCCCCAGCGACGTCAGGTCTGGTGGCTTTGGAGCCGCCAGTGCGCTTTTTGCAGTGTGCCCGCCACGCCGGCTGCGGATGTCTAATCAAGGCGGGCGCTTTAGCGATCCGCCCTTAGAGGTGGTTGCCACCGCAAGTCCGCTCGAGCGGGCACCAGCGGCGGTTGGACTCAGTGCCATTGGAGTCGGCGCCAGTGGAATCGGTGCCGATGGAGACGGCGCTGCAGGAATTGGAGTCAGCGTCGGTGTAGCCGGCTCCAAAGGAGGGGCGGCAGGCGTCGCCGCCCTGGAGGAAGATGTCGCCGCTTCGGGCGCGCTCGGCGGAGTCGTGGAAGCGGTGGTAGCGGAAGTTGGGCTCCCGGTGCAGACCCTCTTGGGGTCCGCGCCAGGAGCGTCCGGAGCAATAGGCCGTTTGCCTGCGCTCCGGTCGGTGGCCCGGGGCTGGTCCCTGGTCGTCAAGGGGCCACGGGCTGGCACCACGGCGGACCAGTGGAGTCCATCGCCGGGAAAGACTGAACGATCCGGAGGCGCTCTGCGAACTTCAGATCACAGAGCGGCCGGGCGTCGACCGAAAACTCCAAGCCGCTAGGCACCTACGGGATCAGCACAGATAGCCACCTGGAGAGGCTAGGGCCATCCAGGTTTCCATCACCTGGCGCCAAAAGAAGACAAAAATGTTAACTGATGGTGATCACGAAGAAGAATATGCATTCAAAGGGAGGAATAAGAAGACTTACTGCCTGGGTACGTGCGCGTCACGTCGTCATCCCCTGTTTATCGCCATGCAGGGTGGGTGCAACGACGCAGGGGGCTGATCCTCCGGGCCACAAAGTCCGGACTACCAGCGCCCCAATCAGGCCGACGCCCCGCAATCGATTGATGCGGGCCGCCATTGCCTGGATCTCCGTCGTCTCCTCAACGGGCGAGCTCCGGCTCATGGTCTCCGCCACAAGGCAAGGAACTCCCAAAAGGTCGACCCCGGTTGCCGTCCGACATAAAGCCAATCGCCCACCGCTTCCAGGTTGGGCGTGGCCGAAGGGAATGTAGCGAGGGGCCGACCCATCACGAGGCGGAAGTGGCAGCTTCCTGCAACCCCACTGTCGGGGGTGGTGCGGCAAGTGAAGATGTAGCGAAAGAGGGGGAGATTGGGCATTACCCCCACGAACATTTCGCAGAGGTAATAAGCGAAGGTGGAGAGAAGGACAATGGAGTTGGGGGAGAGGTGAAGATGGTGGATCTCGTAGAAGTGGAGGACGGTGAGAAAGAATTCGGAGAATGGCGGCACCAAGCCCGCCATAAGCCCCCAGGTGAAGACAACAATCTCCCCTGGCTCACAGCTTGGCACGGCGGTCCCCTGGCGAGGATGAAGGGAACCCCTAGGTGACATCCCAGTGGCAAAGTCCACCTGGCGTTGGCCGGTGGTGGAAGGAAGAAGAGACTATGCCATCATAGCAGAAATGGAATTCTTCAAGCAAAGAAGGCGAAAGGGCAAAGAGCAAAGTGTGAAGGAAACTAGAAGGCGTGAACTGTTGCGTGGGGGCATGCATATATATAGACCCCCCATGAAGACGGTTCATGAACAGGCAGAAGGCACGGCGTTTCGGGTCCTAAGAAAAATCGGCGGAAGTGGAGAGAATCGAAGCGGTTGCGTGCGCAAAGGTGGTGGGCCCATCCAGGAGCGCACTAGCATTAAATAAGGTTTGAAAAGCAACTGGCGCACGCTCCAGGACGGCCCCGGGGGCTACTGTCAGTGTACTTTGCACCGGGGTACCCTCTCCGCTGCAGAAGTAATAGGCCAAAGGAGTGGCCTGGCCCAGTTTGGCGAAAAGCCCACGTGGCACCTCGGCGGGCAACTGGGCTATCATGCCCTGCCCGCCGGGCAAGAAGCCCACGCGCCTACCGGCGAAAGCAGCTGGCGGTCACGCCGCGGGCGAAGCGGCGGCTATCATGCCGTGGCACCACGGCCTGGTGCGGCAACTGGCGATCACGCTGCGCGCCGTGGCGGTGAGTGGCACCACGTGGCAATCGGCGATCACGGCCCGCTGGCGGAGAACGCCCTACTCTACCGGCGGCGACCCTACGTGGCACCTGGCGGCGGCAACCGGCGATCACGTCCGCTCACGGGCGAGAAGCCCATGCGGCCTCCTAGTGAGCAGCCTGGCGGTCACGCCCTGCTCGCCGGGCGAGCGGCCCACGTGGCCTATGAAGCGACCTGATGAGTGGGCGGGCGTCTGGACCCCCCTTGTCAGGCCACGAAGGCAACCAAAGGAATGAGGGGAAGGCTTCGCCTTGAAGTTTTCCTTCCCTGGAACCTCATGTCAAGGTCATTAATTGTAAAGGATTCAACTTTCGACACGACGACGGCTTATCCCTCTGACACCTCTTACCAACCCATCGCAGGGGCGTCCTGTCTCGGGCGGACCGGGCGAGGCCTCTCACCGACATTAAATGAGGTTCGAAGGACAAGGCCACGGAAGCGCATGTAATAAATGAGTCGTGGATCGACGTGGAAGCTGGAATGATGGATGTAATTAATGTGTTGTAGATAATTATAGCGCCTCCTTCTCCCCTGCCTGGGTCGGCTCGCCTATATAAGGGCGCTTCGGTGCATGGAGGAGGAGGACAGGGGGGTCGACTGAAGCAGAGAACACACAAAAGCAGACATAGAAGAGAACCCTTGTATACACCCCCACATTTCCTCAACAAAGAACATGCAGGACGTAGGGCTATTACCCAAGCTTGGAGACCCAAACCTGGGTAAATCACTGTGTCCACCGGTTTGCTAATTCCCGGATCCATCGTTGAGAGACATCAGGGTTTCCAACCATGAAGATGCCCTCTACCGAACCATATCTTCCGTCTAGGGATTAGCCTACTCTGTTCATCGACGGGATCTTGTCAGGCGAAATACGCCGACAATCCTGAAGGACTAAATGCTCTGCAGGGCGAGGTGGTCATGACTCTGTGTAATCTTGAGATGTATTTCCCTATATCATTTTTCAAAATCATGGTCCATCTTATTGTTCACCTTGTGAGGGAGATAAAGGTGGAAGGCCCGTGTTCCTACATAACATGTACCCATTCGAGAGGTACATGGGGATTCTCAAATCGTATATACGGAATCGATCTCAGCCAGAGGGTAGCATCGTCGAAGGTTATGTAACCAAAGAGGTCGTCGATTTCTGCGTCGATTACATGGCTCTGGTCAAACCTATAGGTGTGCCTCGATCTCGTCATGAGGAGAGGCTCGAGGGTATTGAAACCATCGGCATGAAAGCAATTACGCCTAATTTGTTTGCCTATTCTCAAGCCCATTTCACGGTTTAACAACATATGGCTACAGTGTCTCCATATATCAAAGAGCACAAGCACTGGTGTAAGATAGAGGATAGTTGCTAGAGGGGTTGAATAGATAGTTTAAAAAATTCATCCTAAAGATCACTCTGGCCAAAACCTAATTTATTTGTGGAAGCCTAAATCAAATGGTTTTGTCTAATCAAGGTCTAAATCGTCTCAAACAAGTGCACCAACAACCTAAGTCTATGATCAAGATTTACAATCCTAGGTTGACAAGTAACCAATTTAATTCTAGGAAAGTAAATTGCAAGAGTGTAAATGAGCAATAGAAAGCAAACCACAATTGACACGCAATCTTTTTACCGTTGTGTTCAAATAATTGTTGGTCTCCTGTAACCCATGTTGAGGTAAGCTCAAACGAATTGGACCGGCTCTACAAATTAATCCAAGCACATCAATTCCACTAGCGGTAGCTCTTTTCCCCTGTGGATAGGTGAACTCCAAACTCAACTCGTTGGGCCTTCTCATAAGTTTTTTTTGAGAAGGTCATCTAGCAACGCTGCCTCCATGCCATTTAGGTATCGACAAATACCAAGAGTAATAAGTCAAGTCTCTTGCTTGATTCTTATCAAGTGCAACACGTGCATAAATATGCTCAATCCTTCTCTAGATGCAACACATGAAACTAGAGAACTTTTCTCCTTGCTCAAAAGGTGCAACACATGCACAATTGAGAGAAGAGGCTTGCACTAACTCAAAAGAATGCAAAGAAATACTAAAAAGATTTTACATAAGAAACTCTAGCTCAAAAGTTTCTCAAATCACTCAAATATTGCTTTAGGAGCTCTTGAGGTTTTGCTCTCATGATACCTTAAATAGGTGCTAGAGCAGTAATAAAACCCTCTATATTCGGCCTCTTATAAAGCCCCTAAAAGAAACTAGCTATTTAGGGACAAAATAGGAAAAGTTGTGCAAAATCCGATGCTACCGCCCATCTAGGACTGGTAGCACCGATTCTAGACTCAATGGTTAGTTTTGTGCATTAAATACACTGAAACTAGCCATTGCTACAATACCCCCGGTGCTACCTCCCATCTAAAATAGGTAGCACCTACCATTTCAACCCAAAACACCTCTTTAAAAAATAACTACCATATTTTAGAGTGGTACTACCACTGGGGCGGTACTACTGCCCATGTAGAACCGGTAGTCCCGCTCGGACGGTACTAGCGCCTATATAGGGGCGGTATTATCACTGTTTCAACAACTAAAATGATTATAACTTTTTACTTTGAAATCCGATTTAGGTGATCTTTGAATCTATTGAAAGCTTATCAAGAGGGCCACAATTTTCACCCTTTTCATGATTTAAGAAAATATAGATATTTCCAATTATCACAAAAACTCTAATATAGCCACTCGAGTCTAAAACCTAATTTTCTTGAAATCCCTCATGTAGACTTGATGAAGACCGTGACTACAAGCTAACAAGAGTCAGCAAGATTAAATCTTGAACCATATGACTCATGATCAAAACAATTTGCAAATCTTAGTCACATACTTGAAAACCAAATTCATAAATATTTTGCACAACACATTTTGTAAAATAACATCAAACATGAGCATCTCCCATTTGCAAATCAAAGCAACATGCAAAGAACACATCAATGAAATTACAAGCATGAGCTATGTCTATTTGCAAAACACATTTCACAAATACCATTATGCAACAAAGAACAATCAAGGTCACATCTTTAAGCCATATGATGATCAACACATGATCTTTAGCCGTTTGCAAATCACATTTACAAACTTTACTCACATGCTCCAAAGATAGATGATCTTGATCTCAAATTACAAAACACATTTGCAAATAATTGCTCTATGCAAAAACCAAATCAAGAGAGTGTGAGCTAGCGCAAGTGGAATTGAGCCATTAATACATGATAAGACTGAAGCTATAAGACTCAACCCCTCTTAATAGTATAACAACCTATACTAGCAACTCGATCTCTCAAACAAACACCGAGACTGGCAAAAGACTAGAAACACATCTTTAGTTTTTACTTGATGACTATCATCATCTCTGCAAGTTCGAGTCTTCGTCTTATTCATCAACACATGATGGACTCTCTTATCTTCGAGATCCATCTTTGGTTCTCATCAACACATGATGACATCCTTTTTTCCGAATCTTGACTTACACCATCAACACATGATGTCATCCAAAATTTTGATTTTCGGACTTAACCCATTTCACAACTCATTGAAAATGTTAGTCCAACATGAATGGTTGTTCCAATCATCAATGCACTTCATTAACACATAATGGATGCCTCAAGATCCTTTGATCTAATCCCTTGATGATTGATCACAACCCAAATCAATTGATTGAAATAATTTAATTTGTCTTGAGTAAATTAATGCAACTAATACTTCATATACCCAGAAACTTTTCGTTTGTCCTTTAACCAATAAAGAACACCATCAACACATGATTGGTTCTTTGATGATTGAATGTCAACCAAACACAATTTAAATTAACTTAAAATTGTCATGAGTATATATTAACTACACAAGTTTCGTATACTCATTTTGATGTTTTCTAAGTAATTATCCAAATTATATTGAGTGGTGGAAAGTGATCAATACTATTTAGACCATCAAATGTAGAATAAACTCTATTAAATATGTGCACATATAAAATTGAACTTGAACCAATATGCACATATTTAATTTGAAATTGCTTTGGAGTTTGTCCTATATTATCATGAGTATATTATAACTACACAAGTTATATATATATAATCAAGAGTTTGTTTCAAAGTAATGATCCTTTATAAATGGAAAGATGTAAAGGGATCAACACTACTGAATCTTCAAGATTAAGCATAAACTCTCCCTAAATGTGTTCATTCATGTACATATGAAATTGAAAACAGTATGCACATCTTAAAATTGAGACTATGGTGAAGTTCATCATTTATCTTGAATCCAAAGAATGCATCTAGAAATAATGGAGTTATATTGTGACGAATACTCATACCAGGGATACCCCCAGCAGGCCGGAACACCAAATGGGCCATCTTAGGCCCAGCTCTGGCCGAAGGCCTCGTCCGGTCACGAAGGACCCTCGACCCCGATCAAGCCCACCAGGAGGCGCTCTGACCTGGCCTCGGGTCGGGCGCCCTGCAGGCTCCGACCTGGCCTCAGGTCGGGGCCCCAACGAGCTCCGACCCAGCAACCTCCGCCACAAGGTCAAAGATCGTCGCCGGTCGGCCTCAAGCTGGTCACCTGCCCCGCGAACACGACGGCCATGCTGGGGCAGGTGGCTCCTTCCCAAGGTGGCCAGGAGGCCGCCAAAGTCAAGCGCCAGTCCCTTCACCCCGTCATGCATAGTGGTGAGACGCGCTCCCTCCCAAGGCGACACCAGAGCACAGCGTAACGGCGTCAGCATCTGACAGGCGCACAGAGGGCAGGTGCACCCCTTCCTGACAGAACGCCGCTCGCTGTGTCTACCAACTCAGGCATGGGATGAACAGGAACCTGTCAGTCACCAGGACTGAAGACCAGGACTCCCTGACGTAGGACACCCCATCCTTTTTTCTCCAAACTCATGTGTAACCTGCCCCCTCCGCCTATATAAATGAAGGTAGGACCCTCAGGGAAGGGGACCCGAGCGTACACAAGCATACTAGAACCACACGAGCTCATACGAGCAGACCGAGACTTCGAACAGCTCAAGCTCACTTCGACCTCACCCACTCATACGAGGTGCTCAAGGCCTGCCCTTAGCCCTCGCTTGTAAACACCGCGCAGTCCTCTGCGCCCAAATCAATATAGAACCACCACGAACTGGAAGTAGGGACGTTCGGCCTGAACCAGTAAACATCTTGGGCTCCCTGAGTCTAACCATTCAAGGAGAGAGAACGAGCGGCCCCTTAACTTACAAATTTACTTGCTGGTATACGAAACACCGACATATTGAATGCATACCTTTGGTATTTCCATTTTTAATGAGATGAGACTAAACAAAAAAATGCTCAATAAAAGAGTTAGTCCCATATTCAATATGGTCATGAATATTACATCTAAGGAATACAACAAGATATGATAATATGAACTCGATTGCATTCCTTTGATATTTCTATCTTTTTCATCTAAAAGAGACTAATAAGAGTTAAGCTCAATAAAAGAGTTAGTCTCATAAAAAATTTGTCATTAATTAACAATTGAGACTAATCAAAATTATGTTTATCAAAGGAGTTAGTGAAGCATTTATGTCGGGACCCGAATTTGCAAATCCGGACCCTCTGTGTATTCAGCACTAGTCCAGGATCACGCTAGTGCACACAGTCTCAACATTGGTACATATCACAGTCATAACCAACGAAATAATAAGTACTTTGATTAAATACTCAAACTAGTTGATCGACCTTATGGTCAAGTTACAAAGATACGCCTCGCAGGGCGAAGACTTATTAAAATATTCAAATGCAGCGGAAATAAAATAAACTCGTGGCGCCAACCAATTTGCCACAGTAATCGATCGGGCTCGCTCCCTAGTTTGTCGGCTCCTCCGATACTCCTCCTCTGACGGTGGTTTGCTTCTTCTTCAACTTAAGTTGTGTTGTTGTGGGGTGAGTACTTTGAGCACTCAAAGAAGTCATGCATGTAATGCAATTCTAATATTCTACATGCATGGCTTAGTACAAAGGATAGGCTATGGTTCATGAGCGACAAAGATTCAAGGTAAACAAGAATAGATTGCAAAGCATAAAAACAGTAGTAGGAATAATAGCTTTCACAAACATTTCAATCAGTAAATCATTTTTCTATCCTAAGTCCAGTTCATCATTAACAACCCAAGCATTTTCCATAAACAAGTCATTTTCATGAAAATCTAACCCTTGACCGTAATCATGAGCGATGCTCATTACGTGAGCACGGCTATTCAATAGGTTGTACACTCTGCAGAGGTTATACACTTTACCCACAAGATACTGATCAAATACCACCATGGCAAATAACCGTAATGAAGCCTTTCCAAAGTTCCATCTAAACTCGTCTTGCCGCTAAGGTTTCAACACTGGAGGGACTGGTTACCACACCTGGGCCCCCTCTTGCGCCATGTGAGTTCTCATTCCGCTTCTCGGGCCTCACACCACCACGACAAGACAAAAGAATAGATTTCCCTACTTACTCACTAAGCCCGTCCCATTACGGAGCTTGTGGTCGTATGAGAGACTCAGTTCAAATGCTCGCAAGGTTAAGTCCTTAGTTGACCGAGGCAAGACTAACCAAGTGTAACTCAAATGTCCATGTCCAATAAAAACCAAATACGACCGCCCAGTTGCCACTCTTGGCCCACCAGAAACAATCTTGCCATTTGCCCAGTCTAAATCATTTTTCCACCCCGGTTCTTTACCATTGCACCACGTGCCATCATCAACTCAATAACACATGTCTCATTCACAAAGCGTGTTCCATATCTCATTAAGTCATTATTTACTTTGGTGTTCCAAAATCATGAATTGTCCTCGTGGCGGGCTAAGCACACTACTTGGTCTACTCAACCCATGTTGGCAAATTATTAATGTCCAACTATTAATTCATAACCTAGGGTGACAAAGGATTCATGGCCTACAATTATATATGACAAGGTGGCATCAAAGAACTAGGCATTTAACTAATCCCCAACTTATTCAAAGTCATTTCTATCAAATTAGCATGCAATAGTTTAAATCAAAATAATTTGCTCTAATAGGTTCAACATGATCAAACACAACTTGCCTTCAAAAAGTGCTGGTTCGGTTCTGAACTTGCTCTCGGTCGAACTTCTCCTCGAAACCTTCGGGCACTTCAACGCGTCTACAGCAGAACGCAAATAAATAGCAATAAATAAATAAAATAGAGAGCAACTCAAGCCTAAAATTCAAATAAAATTCATAAACAGAAAGAGCTTGATTTTACAAATTTATAGAAATTGGAATCACTCGAATCGGAGTTAAAACGCATAAAAGTTATAAGTGTTTGAAGTTTCAAAATATATTTAAAATCAATATTCCGAATTAAATAAATATTTTCTTTTTCGAAAATTAATTATTGCGTCATCCGTGACACGGTCGCCACCAGAGAGTGACACGCGGCCTTTGCCGACGCCACCGACGGCTCCGTCTTGCCGTCGGCAGATGACGTCATCATTGACTCAGCGACAGATGGGACCCACAGTGGACGCCAAGATGACGTCACCGGTCCGGTCTGCGGATGACATGCGGGTCCCGTCTTTGTCGGCGACATGCGCCTGAAGGCACTGAAGCGGCGACCGACGTGTGGGTCGCGTCGTCCGTGATACGCCGATGAGCGGCGGCGACGCACTACTACCGCCTCGGATTTGCATCTAACGGTCGAGGTTATAAGGTGAGGTTTCTTGCTTATGGGCGATGTGGCGAAGTCTGGGTTGTTGACGCGCGATCGGACGCATTGTGGAAGTTCGGCCCGGTGGAGACGGCGGCGGCGGCCGCTTCACCGGAGCTGGGAAGACGACGTCGCGCTGGCGTTTCGAAGCTCCTCCGGCGTGAAGAAGTGATGCTTCCAGCGGCACGACGAGGTGAGTTCGGGATGGCACGGCGACGGCGAGAGTGACCGGCGGCGCGAAACAGCGCAAGAAACTCTACGGTGACCGGGAACTTCGGCGAGCTCGTCGCGGCGGCGGCAGCGTCTCGGCGGCGTGGAATGTACGGACGAGTCGCGGCGCAAGGTGGGGATCACAACCGGTGGCGGTGCATTAAATAGCCCCTCGACGTCTCGTGAAAACGCGGAGACCGAGGCCCACACGCGCGGCGGTGGAATCCGGCGGTGAATAGGATTGGTCGACGTGGCAACGTGGGCCCTTGATGGAGATCTAACGGCTACGCGTTAGGGTTTCCGGAACGGGCCGCACAAGATTTCGACCAAGATTGTTCACGGGATTTTTAATCCTTTTCCGATTAAAAATATTTCCTAAAATAAAATAATTTATTTGGGGCATTAAAAATATCAGAAAAATTCTGGAAAAATTCCCAAAAATATTTTAGGACATTTGTGACTCAAATAAAATATTTCCAGCAAAATCTTATTTTAACTTTTCTATTATTTAATTAAGTTGATAAATGGTTTAATTCAAAATAAATCCAAATAATTCCAAATAAATCCAAATAAATTCCAGAAATTCAAAATACCACTAAAATGCAAGAAAAGCAAAAATTGGGATGTTACAATTTAGGCCCCCTAATTTCGTGTTTGGTTTTGGTAATTAATGGCAATCATATTTTAAGAACTAACAATTTTTCTTGACGTTATGAAAATTATGTTGGTCCTATCAAGAGGTGAAATTGTGAGCTTTTAGGAAATTGGAGAATCAAGCTAATGCCAAGGTATAAGATGTAAGGACCCCTTTCTAGTATTTTGCCGATCTAGGTGTTTGGAAAAAAGATCGGATTGCTAGTATAGGATCTGTACTATTAAGAGGGATTTTTGGCTAGTAGCTTGAAGTTTAATTTAGTGTCAATGGCTCCAATTTATGCTCATACTTTGATCATATGTATTTCTCAGAAAATCTCTTAAGATCCTCTGTAATCTTCAATAATGTCAGCATTACCAACCATCTAGGAGTGGTACCGCCGCAAGGGTGGCAGTACCGGCTCAAGGGGTCGGTAGTTATTTGACAGAGAGGGGCGTTTTGGGGTTTTCATGGGCCAGCACTACCAATCATCTGGGAGCAATAATGCCGCAGGTGTGATAGTACCTACCCCTGTGGTTGGTAATTGTTTTACAGAACAGTGTATTTTCCTAAGTTTTACTTGGTCGGCACTACCGCCTATTTGGGAGCGGTACTGCCGCAAGTGCGGCAGTACCCATCCCAAATGCACTCTAGTCTTTTACCAAAAGAGGGTGAAAATGCACATTTCCGAGAGCTTGTATCCAACACTACCAGTCCTACATGGGTGGTAGTGTTAGGGTACTTAGTAACGGCTAGACTCTCTCAGCATTCAATGTTACAGTCAACCGTTGTACCTAAATCTAGCACTACCGGCCCTACATGGGTGATAGTGCTGACTTTCCTGAATTTTTAGGAATTAGGTGATAACATCTAGAATTGTGGGTGGAGACTATAAATACACCCCCACCTGTAGCAAGGGCAAGGTCTTGGACATTCATTGTATATTTGTGAGCCGTTGCTAGTCTCTCATTAACTCTAGATCATTCAATTCATCTTTTGTGAGTAGTTGAGAGAAAATCAAGTATGTGCATTTAGTTGAGCCATTAGACACTTTTCAACCTCAAGCAAGCATTAAAGTCTATTCTCTTAGAGGTTGCCACCACCTAGATGGCTTGGAGGCGAAAGAACTGGTGACTTTCTCAAAGAAGATTGTAGGAAAGCCCAATGAGTTGTGAAGGCTGAAGTTTGCCTACCCGGAGCAGGAAGAGCTACCATAGTGATCGATGTAGGCTCATTTGCACAAAGGAGCCGGCTTGAGTTGGTCAAGCTACCTCAACGTGGATTAGGGGAGACCGGCAAGTCTCCAAGACCACAGGATAAAAATATTGTTCATCTCCTCTTGTGGTTTGATCACTTGTATTTAATTTGTGAAATTTACATTCCTAGATTGCTTAGCATATTGATCTTGTCTTAGGATTGTAATTTTTCTTAGACTTAGTTTGTCGGTACACATAGCGAAACCTAGACTATTTAGGCTTTAATTGTCAAAAATCGTAATTCTAGCTTAGCTTGTTTATTTATTACAATTAGAGCCAAAGATTTTTAAAACCTTCTATTCACCACCTCTAGTCAGTTATCCTTGATCCTACAAGTGGTATCAAGGCTTGGACACTCTTTTGGGGGGCTTTATGGCTAGAGAGTAAAGGATGGCTAGCGAGCTAAATTCTCATCACAATGCTCAAGCTGTGAATACTTTATTTGGAGCCTTGAATGCGCATGAGTTCAATCGAGTGAGCAACCTCAACATCGCTCATGAGATTTGGACTACCCTATCAGAAATTCATGAGGGAACATCCTTGGTTAAAGAGACCAAATTGCCTATGTTAGGATAAAATACGAGAGTTTCATTATGTTACCATATGAGAACATCAATGAGATGTACTCAAGACTCAATAACATAGTGAATGAGTTCAAAGGTCTTGGGGCATCTCTAACCGATCTTGATGTTGTTCATAATTTGCTTAAGGCTTTACCGAACAAATACGAGACATTGGTGAAGTTGTTCCTCAACTCACCCGAGTTGTCAAAGATATCGCCAACCGGACTTCTTAAAAATCTCATTACCAATGAGCTCTATAAGAAGGATAAGAAAGAGCTTTTGGAGCAAAACTTTTCAAAGAACAGTGTCTTCAAGACAAAGATAGAGTCAAGCGATGAGGTGCTTGAAGACTCCAAAGATGATACCGAGGAGGAGATGGCTCTCGTTAGGAGATTGAAGATATTTATGAAGTAGTGGTCAAACTCAAGCGCTCCTCATAAATTCAAGAAGGGACAATACTCTCGCAATGATCGCTATACCAACATTTGGTGCTATGAGTGTGATGAGAAGGGGCACATCGCCTCTCGTTGTCCCAAGAGGAAGAATGACAAGGCCAAGTCACCCAAGAAGAAGAAGGTCCATATTGGAGAGTGGGATTCTGAAGAGTATTTGGATTCAGACTAATCTGATAATGATACTCCTTCCAAGAAGAATGGCCTTGCCGATGTAACCATCAAGGAGGCTTTATCACCATTCATCACTCCTATTTGTCTCCTGGAAAAAGGAGATTATAAGGTAAAAGCTAATGATGATGATGAGCCATCTTATGATGGGCTAATAGATATGCTTGAAGACTTGAATGAGTACCTTGGTAAGGAGAAGTCCAAGTATAAGGCCTTGAGAAAGGAATATCTCTCTCAAGAACTCTTATGAGGAGCTAAAGGAAGCTCATGAGACTCTTCTTTTTAAAAATCATTCAAAGTCTCAAAATGATATAGGAATATCTTGTAATATTTTTGATGATATGCTTAGACTAGAATATGATTCATATTGTACATCTAAGTCTAGTGTATCTAGACTCATGTGATGATTTACTAGATATGCCTTCTAGCTCATGTTCTAGTTCAATTTTGATTCACGATAATTTAGTTGTTGAGAACAATGAGCTCAAGGAGCAAATGAGCAAGCTAAGTAAGACCTTGGATCGGTGTTTCAAGGGTAAGGCAACCCTTGACAAGATTTTAAGTGATCAACATTGTTCCTACAACAAGAAAGGACTTGGGTTCATTCCCAAGAAGAGTAAGAAGATGAGCAACAAAGCTCCAAGGTTTGTGAGGTCCAATAGAAAACTTTGCTATAAGTGTCATGATGTGGGACATATAGCAAACGATTGATCATTGGGCAAAGCTCATAAGAATAACATTTATGATTCATGTTATGTTCTTAGGAATAATAGCATTGGTAGAATTATTGCAATATTTGTTGACGCTCCTATACTCGGTCATAAAAAGAATACCATTTGGGTGCCCAAATTCTTGGTTACTGTCGAGGTTTGTTACCGACAATAATTAAAAGGGGGCTAAGCGCTGGATCGGAAACTCGATGGTAGCACAAGACATGAGAGATTATACAGGTTCAGGCTCTCGCGGTGGAGATAATACCCTAGTCATGTGCTCTGGAATTATGAGTAGCTAACTTATTTGCTGATGATCTTGTGTGTTGTCCTCTCCTCCTCCCCCACCCCCTTTATATAGCGGAGGAGGGTGGTTACAAAGGAGAGTCCTAATTGGTTACAAGGTGGAGATTGCATCTCTTTCCTTATCCATTATACATGATTGTGGTTAGGATTGCAATTGTATTCTCCCGCAGCAGGGTTGGTTTCCATCTTCGGGGTTTCCTTGTTGCGCATGGCGGCCTGCCTCCTGAGCAATACCTATCTTCATGTAGTCGGCTTGGCCCATCCCCTCTTGGGAGATCCTCACGGCCCGCCATGCAGATACCCGGGGTCCATATACTCCACAGTAGCCCCCGAGTGCTTTGCGATCGAGTTGCCGCCTTCCTGGTCACGGCCGGTGAGTCATGTTTCACGCCGAAGTGCTTCCAGTTCTTGATGTAGTTTCGATTGGTTTTCCTTTCGGTGAAAGTGCCCATTGTAGGTAAAGAGATCGCGAGGACTCAATAGAGCTCCACGCGTTGCATCCAAATTTAGCGACCTCAAATCATATATATGCGTAACTTAGACGATGTAAAACAATTCACTCGGATGTGATATCCGACTAGTTTATATATAACTTTTAGAGTTTTTACTCTTTTCCTTATTGATTTTAAATTCATCAAAGTGGTTTTAACTCTTTTTGTTTAAGCACTCTGCCCGACTAGTCTAGCCCCCGAGCGTCGGGAGTCGGCTCATGGCCCTTGTTCCCAGGCACGCATTTTGGGTGACTAAAGTTCGCCATTCATGGGGTCAGAGCTTCACAACTCGGAATTAACGCACTCAGATTCATTTGCAATCGTTAAGTAAAAGAAGGAAGACAACTTCAGAAAAAATGTGCGATCAAGACACTATTAGGTAGCCTCGACTTCATCGCTTAGTTGTGGATCAACTAAGTAGCAAGTCAAGAAAGTCAACAATTTTATTCATAATGACAAAATTAAGTAAAAAGCGACTTAGCTGCTTTATACTCCATGTGTTGCTGACGATCATACCGTCCTTGCTCGTGGCGCAAACATAGGCTTGCAGTCGAGCCGTAGATGGCGCTCAGGGCGCAGGCGTTGGCTCGTGGCCGTGCCGAAGGTGGAGCTCGGGGCGCAGGCGTAGGCTCGTGGCCGTGCCGAAGGTGGCGCTCGGGGCGCAAGCGTGGCTCGTGGCCGTGCCGAAGGTGACGCCGGGCGTAGGCGAGGCTGGCGGTGGCGCGCCGGGCGAGGCTCGTGGCCGTCTGAAGGTGGCGCTGTGGGCGCAGCGTGGCTTCGTGGCCGCCGAAGGTGGCGCTGTGGGCGCAGCGTAGGCTCGTGGCCGTGCGAAAGTGGCGCCGGCGCCGCGAGGATCGTGGCTATGCGAAGGTGGCGCTCGTGGCGCAGGCGTGGCTCGTGGCCGCGCCGAAGGTGGCGCCAGTAGCGCAGCGCTAGCGATCCGCTAATGCGAACATCCTTTACCATAGTCGGCGACCTCGGGACATCTTCTTGATCAAGTTGGCGCTGCTGACTTCTTTCAAAAGCCGCTATGACGACCGTGATCCGAGATGTTCCAGATCGAATTCTATCAGATCCGGATCGGAAGTCACCCCGCTTACTACTCGTGAGTAGATGGCCGCGGCGCTCGCCGACCCGAACGGAAGTACGGATGAAGTCTCTCCCAGATTGGATCTGGTCCGAGTCCGAGAAAGCAAGCTTGTCGAGGTTGTTGGCGATGAAGTCGAGGCTCCCGAAGCGGAAAGCATGGCCGAGAGCGAAGGTGATGACGATTCCATTGATAGAGGCCATCGAGCTTGCCGAGATTGATCTTGACGCTGCCCCTACCTGGCGCGCCAACTGTTGAGGTTTGTTACCGACAATAATTAAAAGGGGGCTAAGCGCTGGATCGGAAACTCGATGGTAGCACAAGACACGAGAGATTATACAGGTTCGGGCTCTCGCGGTGGAGATAATACCCTAGTCATGTGCTCTGGAATTATGAGTAGCTAACTTATTTGCTGATGATCTTGTGTGTTGTCCTCTCCTCCTTCCCCACCCCCCTTTATATAGCGGAGGAGGGTGGTTACAAAGGAGAGTCCTAATTGGTTACAAAGTGGAGATTGCATCTCTTTCCTTATCCACTATACATGATTGCGGTTAGGATTGCAATTGTATTCTCCCGCAGCAGGGTTGGTTTCCATCTTCGGGGTTTCCTTGTTGCGCATGGCGGCCTGCCTCCTGAGCAATACCTATCTTCATGTAGTCGGCTTGGCCCATCCCCTCTTGGGAGATCCTCACGGCCCGCCATGCAGATACCCGGGGTCCATATACTCCATAGTTACTAACCTCCAAGGACCCAAACAAATTTAGGTACATAAAAAGGTTTTATCTTCTTTTGTAGGTGAACTACAAAACCAGTGAACGACATTAGGTGTTGGATAGCGTGTGCACTCAACACATGATCGGAGACTAAAAGATATTCACCACATTTGAAGTTGAAAGTTGTCAATATGACAAGATCAGATATATTTGGTGAGAATAGCAAGGGAAAGGTAATTGTATTAGGTAAAATTGCTATCTCTAATGGCCTTTTTATTTCAAATATCTCATTAGTTGAAATATTAAATTTTAACTTGCTATCCGTGCTCAAATTTGTAATCTTGATCTTAATTGCATTTTTTCTAGAGATGGTGTTATAATTTTTAAAGAAAATGACAACTCTTTAGTACTTAAAAGTGTTAGATTTGAAAATATTTATTTAGCTGACTTCACCTTAAATGAGTCATGTCTTCAAACATGTTTAATTGTGAAAATCTTCTTATTATGGTTATAGCATAGAAGACTAGCTCATATTAGAATGAATCAACTCAAAAGCTTTTTAAACATGATCTAGTTGTGAGCTTGAAAGATATGAAGTTTGAGAAAAAAAATTGCGTAGTGTTTGCCAAGCTGGTAAGCAAGTGGCTAGTTTTATCCTTCCAAAAGTATCATGTCCACATCTAGGCCATTAGAGCTCTTACATATGGATTTATTTGGCCTAACAACTTATAAGAGTATCAGGGACAATTCTTATTGATTAGTCATTGTAGATAATTACTCAAGATATATTTGAGTCTTCTTCTTAAATGACAAACCCGAAGACTTCGATATTTTCAAAAGTTTTGCAAAAAGGGCTCAAAATAATTTTGATTTTAAAAAAAAAAGAAAATTCATAGTGATAATGGTTCTACGTTAAAAAATACAAGAATCGAAGATTATTATGATGAACTTGGAATAAAGCATGAGCTTTCTGCTACCTACACTCCGAAGCAAAATGGAGTTATAGAACGGAAAAATCGAACATTAATTGAAATGACAAGAACCATCTGTGATACACCGTTGTCATCACTGATATATGGTTACAGACAGTTCATAAAACCGTCTGTAATGATGTTTGATAACTTTTTCTGTAGTAGTGGATATTCTCTTTATTAGGAGAAGTTTTGGTTTGCATAGAGGCACGGTCGGTTAGGCCAATCGAGAATTCGAACTGTGGACTTCATAGTTAGTTTTGTCATATTAGGAGAATCTGTACTGCACTCGTATTAGGGTGTGTTTGGCAGGGATTCAGTTTCACCAGATTCGTGAAGCTGAAAATTCTAGCTTCACCAGATTCATGAAGCTAGAGTTATGAATACATTAAGGGCTTATTTGGTAGAGCTCCAGATTCCAGCTTCACTTGAAATCTGAAACTTATAGGCTAAAATAAAGTGAGTTAAGTTTATATTTTTAGTCTAAAATGTAAACAAGATGATTCATCTAAACACTCTTAATGTACTCACAGCTCTAGCTTCATGAATCTGGTGAAACTAAAATTTTCAGCTTCACCAGATTCACTTCACCAGATTCTCAGAATCTGGAGAAGCTGAATCCCTGCCAAACAGGCCCTAAGAGTGTTTAGATGGATCATCTTATTTACATTTTAGATCAAAAATATAAACTTAATTCATTTTATTTTAGCCTACAAGTTTTAGATCTCAGGTGAAGCTGGAATCTGCAACTCTATCAATAGGCCCTTAATTCCATAGCTAGTTCTGTCTCATTAGAGGAACATGTACTATGATCATTGTGATCCATAGCCTGTCTCACATTAACGGAGAATCTATGCCATGATCGTGTAGTTAAATATCTTGTTCCAGTATCAAGTTATCAACCAATTGTTGAATTGATCTGCAGTGGCAGCCGTATGCTCCGAAGATTTTTTTTTATATATTCACATCAGACAAGATCAACTGGTATGACTTGATCAAAATGCTCACCACCGAACAACGGTACGTGTCACGGGTTGCTGCATGTTGTTGATGAAGAATGAGACGCACAGGTCCCGGAGGGACGAGGAATAGCGTTTTGCCACTTATATCGTCGATTTTCTCTTGGTTGACGTCGTGCAAGGCTTCTGCGTGAGGACGAGAGGAGTGTGCTGTTGTTTGCACCAGTTTTTGGAAAATACAATAAGAATTGGCAGAAAGGCGTGAGTTTGGATATAACATGAAGCGCCTTAAAAAGATTTGGATAAACATACGGATGGTATTTGGAAACAGAGTCCAAATAGGAAACTACAAAGCCGATTCGGATTACATTGGCGTATTGGATCAGGACTCGGATCGGCTGGCGGGTATATAAGACGCGCTAGGGCTGTTTGAAAGGACATCCACAACAATCAACGCATTTACCAGTTTTTGCTTTCCGTCGTTCTTAGTCTTTTTAGCATTGTAATCTTTCCTCTGTAAGTCGACATCGATCAAATAAAGTTGCGCATCGCCGATTGTTTGATCGTCATTGGCTTTTTCAGGTTTGATTTGTTCTGTCTTGTTGTGCATCGCCTTTTCAGAATCGATCTACCTTTTACCTCGGATTAGTCTTAATCGGCTAATCTAGTTACCCTTCTAATCGGCTTTCTGGCTGATTCTTGATTCTTAGCCGATTCGCTTCAAAGATCGGCTTGATCGAATTTTACATTACCTCCCTTATCGATTGCAGGGTCAAATCGATTGGCACGCTCGCGCAAAATTGAACCCGGCGTTCGTCTGGTGTGTTGTGAGCCAGAAACCCTCTTCACGTTTTTGGTGCCAACACATTTTTGGCACGCCCAGTGGGACCGATCGGAAAAGATGACTACAGGCAAAACCACCGCACCAGCCGACGTGAACACTGACGCCATAATCGTCCCTACCTTGGACGATTTAACCCCAGAACAGCGCAAGAAAATCGAAAATCGGAAAGCTGCCTTGGAAGAATTGATGCTGAGTTGCTACCAAAAGACCCGACGAGGAGTCACGCAGAAGATGGCGCTCCCAACACTGAATCCACTCGGCGAAGCAGGCGTCACATCGACTCCGGTAAGCCGATACATGCTAGCTTCAAGCTGAGTTATCTGTTATGATTGAGCAATCTGTGCATCATGCCTTAATCCATCAATCATCGGCTTTGGTTACGACCTTGAAGCCGATGATCGAAAATAGCGTAAAGTCGATTGCACAAGAGTTGGCAACATCCGGAGGATTGCTGGACCCAATACAGCCACTCCCAACATATCCCGCGTACTCTGTAGCACCAAACGCCAACACAATCAAAGCGTCGGCACCTGCACCCTCACCAATGCCGATCCAACCCACGGTGTTGGCACCAGCAAACCCTCGTCCAAACCCAGTTACTCATTACCAAGTGCATACCGATGCCGCAAAATTAGATCCATCGGCGTCAGGTGTTCCCTGCATTCCATCGGCTTCCCAGCCGATTGAATTAGAGAGGAATTGTAAACCCCAAGGGCCATTCCAAGTTAGAAATCCGGCCCCATATAAAGTAGTCACATACACGGAACCGTTTGTTCCATTGCCTGAGGGTACGGCTACCAGAGCCGATGGGTGCGAATTGTGGCAACAACAGTACCCGTCTCCTAGGATAAACCGACCAGCCGAGTTTGCACTCAGGGGGCAGGATAATACCCATTATAGTTGGCCAAACCCTAGTGTTCCATCGGTTAACAACATCAATTGGGCTGATCAGATTTCCATGGTCTTGAGAGATCAATTTGGCTTACAGCCCAAAGGAAAGACAATCGGCTATAGAAAGCCGTACCCAGATTACATTGACCGCATGCCATATCCCCATAACTTTAGGATCCCCGATTTTGCAAAGTTTTCAGGGGATGATTCAGTTACCACTTTGGAGCATGTTGGAAGATTTATCGCTCAATGTGGTGAAGCGGCTCAGTCCGATGGGCTAAAGATTAGGCTTTTTCCCTTATCTCTATCAGGAACCGCCTTCACTTGGTTTACCAATCTACCTCCAAATTCGGTCCATTTTTGGAACGATTTGGAAAGTAGGTTTCATGAATATTTTTTCTCCGGCAGCTTAGAGTTGAGAATTTCAGACCTGAGTGCTGTCCGGCAAAAATTTGGTGAGTCGGCTTCGGATTACATTAGGAGATTTAGAGAAGTACGAAATCGCTGCTTCAGTGTAGTATTGCCCGATAACCAGCTAGCCGATTTAGCATTTCAAGGGTCAATTCCCCCACTTAAAGAAAAACTTGCTGGACAAGAGTTCGCTGATCTAAGTCACCTGCTTCATCGTGTGTCGGCACAGGAAAGCCGATATTTGAGTAAAGAATTCAAGGATAAAATTAGACTAAATGGCAATGGGAAAGATAAAGCGAAAATAAACATGGTGAATATAGTTCGCTTAAACTTCCAAGATGAAGCGAGTATATAAATATAGCCGAATGGATAAAGGGTTCTAAAAACCACTTGTCCTGTTCATGGCTCGCCGACTAGGGTAAGTCGGAGGTTAAATACGCTTTCGATGTGTCCAAGTGTGACCGCATATTCGACATGTTGCTACAAGAGAAGCTGATACGACTTCCTGAAGGGCATACCATACCATCAGCCGATGAGATCAAAAAACGACGATATTGTAAGTGACATCATTCTTTTTCTCATAATACTAACGATTGCAACATTTTTCGGCAGCAAATACAGGCAGCTATTGAAGACGGTCGGCTCAAGTTTGCAGAAGAGCCGGCCATGGAAGTTGATGTCAACCCTTTCCCGATTAACATGGTCCAGTGCTCCAGCAAAGGGAAGCAGATTATCGACGAGAATCCCAGAGTAACGCGGCAAGTCGACATAGAGTCAAGCTCACAAGGAGAAACACTAAAGATAACGATCGGCTCACTTCAAATTGAAGCCGATCAAGATGGAAAAAATTCTAGGACTGTGAAACCAAAAGGGGAATTACAAGTCGGACGATGGTACAAAGCTGAAAGGGCTCCACCACAAAAACCAGCGTTCAAGTCCAAGCCAACCTTCTCGCAGTTACTTGAAAAATATGAAAGAATAAGCCATCGGCAGGAGCAGCAGTTTCGTCGACCAGGTGAATCGCATCGGCCAAACACTGTGTTTCGGCCTAATAATTGGTATCGGCCAGACAACGCAGAAAGAACTCATCAGAGATGTCCTTTTTGGCAATTCTATTGGGAAAGGGGTATGGCACTACCATCTGCAAAAACATGCCCCATGGAACATTACCCACAAAAGGATTGGCCGAGACGATTGGTGAAAGAACGCTTGTCTAGGCCAATGCCGGACCAAAACGAGCCAGGGCATAGAAGGCCGATAAAAGAAAGACTGGGCACACCAGACCAAGACGAGGAAAAAGAACCAACAGAGAACTTGGTCGGTAAAATCCGCAAGCCATTGGAACCTAAACCCAGGTGGTGCCCGACTGGACTTAGCCGATCACAACGCAGACGGCTTCAACGATTGAGAACACAGGAGATGAGAGAGGCCGAAGAAGAGAAACAGAGAGACCAAGCGTTTAATGAATTGTGGCCAGTGAAACTTATTACAACGGAGTGGAGGAAGAAACAACAAGCCGACGATGAATCAGATTCTTCAGATGATTTGCTATCACCAATGATTCGAGATGACACGCCTCCCATGGATATCAACATGGTGTTCACCCTACCAGTCGAGTTCAGAATTAAAACTGAATCGGCTAAAGATACATTTGCTCAATTATGTTTGGGCACGCAAGATGCTGTATTCGAAAAGCCGCAAGATCCCCATCAGCATCTCAAGCCGTTGTACTTGAAAGGCTACATCAATGGAAAGCCGATTTCCAGGATGCTCGTTGATGGAGGGGCTACTGTGAACTTGATGCCACTCACCACCTGCAGGAAACTAGGAAAAACCGATGAAGACCTGATAAAGACGAATATGGTACTTAATGATTTCACAGGAGACCCTACTGAGGCAAAGGGAGTAATGGTTACAGAATTAACCATCGGTAGTAAAACATTGCTGACCGCATTTTTTGTGATTGAAGCAAAGGGAAACTATAGTGTGCTCCTTGGACGCGATTGGATACATGCCAATTGCTGCATACCATCGACCATGCATCACCGCTAGTTCAAGGAACGGAGATGAAGTTGAGGTCGTTTCGGTAACACATCGCCCATATTGCTATGGCTAGTTCGGCGCGAATTGGCCACATGAAGAAGCGGAGTGCATATCGTAAAGCTCTAGACGATTGTGATTTCATATGCATTGGGAAGTCAGTTTGATGCCGATCGGCGTGAAGCGAGTGCACGCTTGATCTGCAAATGAAATTCTAAGGAGATGGGGTCAAAAATTATCCAAGTGTTACAGGACAGGGCAAGAAGCTATCGCACAGATAAACTCCTCGAAGCCATTGAAGATTTCCAGAGCGAGAAATTGGGGCAAGGTTTCACTTCTGCCGATATGCTTGAAAAAGTCGATATAGGAGAAGGTGACAGAAAAGGCCAACTTTGTAAGTGCAAACTTAGGTCCGTAATACAAAAATAAGTTGGTCAAAATACTTAGAGAATACAGGATTGTTTCGCACTGGGAATACTATGAGATACAGGTTAAGCCGACAGCTAGTAGAACATCGGCTACCTATCGCCGGGTATCGCCATATAAACAAACCTCCGCTGGCGTTGTAATCCGTAACTATACAAAGGTGATAAAAGAAGAAATTGAGAGATTGTTGGAAGCCAAGTTTATAAGGCCTTACCGGTACGCCGAATGGGTGTCCAATATTGTTCCTGTCATGAAAAAGAATGGTAAACTCAGGGTGTGTGTAGACTTCAGAGATTTGAATAAAGCCACGCCAAAAGATGAGTATCCGATGCCTATAGCCGATATGCTTATCGATCTTTGATCGGTAATAAGATCATCGGCTTCCTTGACGGAATCTTTGGGTATAACCAGATATTCATGGCGGAAGCCGATGTCCCTAAACCGCCTTCAGATGCCCAGTGCGATAGGGTTGTACGAATGGCTAGTAATGACGTTCGGCTTAAAAAATGCAGGCGCCACCTATCAACGCGCCATGAATTTGATTTTTCATGACCTAATCGGCCACATTGTTGAAATTTACATTGACGACGTGGTGGTTAAGTCTAAGGAAGACTGGCAACGCTTGGCCGATTTAGAAAGGGTATTCCAAAATACAAGGGCTCATGGGTTAAAAATGAACCCTTTGAAATGCGCGTTTGGTGTATCGGCCGGCCAGTTCCTAGGGTTTATGGTTCACCAAAGAGGGATTGAAGTTAACCAAACAAGAGTTAAAGCCATAGCCGATACAAAACCGCCAACATGTAAGAATGAATTACAGAAGCTGATCGGTAAAATTAATTACTTAAGATGATTCATTTCGAATCTGTCTAGTAGAATTCAAGCCTTTACGCCATTGCTAAAGTTAAAGAATGATCAGAATTTTATATGGGGAGCCGATCAGCAAAAAGCTTTCGACGATATAAAACAATATCTAGCGTCACCACCAGTCCTGGCCGCACCACAAAAGGGAATTCCCTTCAAGTTATATATATTGGCTGAAAACGAGACCATCGGAGTCAGACATGCAAGAAATCAATGGCAAAGAACGAGTAATATTTTACTTAAACCGACGACTCCTGGAAGCCGAAACCAGGTACCCACCGATAGAGAAATTGTGCTTATCCTTGTATTTTGCTTATACAAAATTGAGACATTATATACTAGCATCAACTTGCATAGTAGTATGCAGAAACGATATCATCAAATATATGCTGTCTGCACCAATCTTGAGAGGACGACTTGGGAAGTGGGCTTATGCTCTAACCGAAGTTCGACTAAGAAGACGAATCGCCAAAGCCGTTAAAGGCCAGCAAGAGTCGATTTCATAACCGGATATGATACCATGGCAGAATAGTCGATGTAGCACCATGACAATCGATTTTGATGGATCGCTTTGTCAAGAGGGGAGTGGAATAGGTATTGTACCGATTTCACCAAAAGGGCATGACATCGAAGTTTGCATATCGGCCACAAGCCGATGCTCTAATAACCAGTTTAATATGAAGCATTGCTCAAAGGGTCGCAATTAGTAGATAGCATTGGGGCAAGTAATGTGGAAGTATATGGTGACTCATTGCTAGTAGTACAACAAATTAAAGGAGAATTTAAATGCAACGACGAGGTGTTATTAAAGTATCTAGAGCATTGTCTAGAGGTTATCAACACTTTTACGACATTCCATATCGGTTACGTGCCCAGGGAGATGAATGACAAGGCTAACACCTTGGCACAGGCAGCTTCAGGTCATAAAGAATACAACTGGTACGGAGCATTAGAATCAATCGACAGAGCAAGATCGGTGTTGATGATGCCGACATAACGTAAATAAAAGCTATTCGATGGATCCATCCAAGCCTACGGTACGAAAAATTCGTCAACAAGCACTAAAGTATGTTGTACTGGAAGGAGAATTGTACTATCGGACGATGGAAGGATTGCTTTTAAGGTGTTTAGTCAATGAAGAAGTAAAAGTGGCTATGGGTGAAATTCATGAAGGAATTTGCGGCGCACATCAATCGGCCCACAAGATGAAGTGGATCCTAAGAAGAACTGGGTATTTTTGGCCGACAATGTTAGAAGATTGTTTCAAGTATTACAAAGGGTGCCAAAGCTGTCACAAAGTTTGGGAATGTGCAACTTGCACCAAAGATCGCTTTATACCGATTATTAAACCATGGCCGCTCAGAGGATGGGGATAGACGAATCGCCAAATATTCCCAAATACAAGTAAAGGCCACAAGTTCATCCTCGCAGCCCACCGACTACTTTTTCAAAATGGGTTGAGGCCGTTCCGCCAAAAAGGTCATCAAAGATAGAAGCCATCGGCTTTGTTAATGAACACATCATCCATCGATTCAGTATCCTCGACTATCACAACCGATCAAGGAACTGTGTTCATGTCCAACGATTTTAAGAACTTCGCAGAAAGCTTGGGCATCAAATTGCTTAACTCTTCGCCATACTACGCTCAGGCTAATGGTCAAGCCGAGTCGTCCAACAAAACTTTGATCAAGCTAATTAAGAGAAAAATTGATGAAAAGCCTCGAACTTGGCACTCTACATTATCGGAGTCTTTATGGGCCTATCGGCTAGCGTTTCACGGATCAACAAGATTATCGCCGTATCAGTTGGTATATGGCCAGGAGGCCGTGTTGCCCGTAGAAATAAATATTGAGTCAATGCGAGTGGCGGCAGAACAATCTGTCGGCTGATGAATACAAAGAGCTGATGCTATACAACTTGGATGACTTGGCAGAGCTAAGGCTGGTTACTTTAAATCGGCTTAAAAAGAATAAAGAAAAAGTTGCGAGAGCCTATAATAAAAAAGTCGTGCCAAAGTCTTTCAATGGGTTTATTTAGTATGGAAAACAATATAGCCAATCGGTTCTAAGGATAATCGATTCAGTAAATGGTCACCCACATGGGAAGGACCGATAAAGTAAATCGGCTTGTTAGCGGAAATGCGATATATCAAACACTTGAAGGATTAGTGTTATGAAGGCAATTAACGGAAAGTATCTAAAGCGGTACTATCCTAGCTTTGGATCGGCATGTAATTAGAAGTACAATATGAAACAAGACAGCTTAAACAATTGATTAAATAAGATAGAAGAATCGGCTAAAACAAACCGATTACAAAAGTATCACAAGCAAGAGGACATTGTTTCGCATAACAACAACAAATTTACAAACCGGATCCAGAAGCCTAGCACCTAGACCCGATAATGTCAGCAATGCCTTGCCCAACGCCCTCGATGATGCCATACACAAGGTCTTCATCACTTTAGCATCTCCAGCACTAAAACGACCTTGGCCGATTGTTCTTAACTTTAGCGACGGCTTGGCCGATATTCTATTTCGCTTCCTTCAGAGTAGAAGCCGTCTACCGAGGTGGCAAGGGCATCGCTAATTGTTGGTTCACTTTTGCTAACTCCTCTTCAAGCCGCTTTTAGATAATTCCAACTTTTGAGCAAAGGATTTGGTGGCTATGAAGGATGCCGCGCTTCATTATATTTCTTCTTCTGCTTTGGCCTCAAGAATCAACTTATCCGTAAGACGTTGGTCGGCCTCCGGCTTGGCGCCGCAATTCTTGCATTAGCAAATACGACCGCTTTTCTTCTCATCCAAATGGCACACATTGAGCAATGCGCCATGGCTTCAAAGAGGAGATCGGCTTGAAAGCTACCATGGCGCCACCGATGGGTCGGCATTGGCCAAGATGGTCGCCTCGTTGGGTTATTCCATAAACAAATGATTGCTTTCTCCGTGATATTACGCCGATTTGACCAATCGGGCCGATGCCTTCATGGATACATCGAGGATTTTTCGATGTCTTCAGAATAGTCGTCCGTTGCCATTACCTCCGGATCAACCAGATCGTCCAAAGTGAAACCAAGAAGGTCGGACAAGTCATTTGGCACGGCCTCGGACGATGAAGGATCGAGCTGAGTTGGCGCTGGGAGAGTTGGAAGAGGCGGCGACTTTGTAGGAGGCTGTGCTGGGATATTAACAGCCGACGAGCCTTGAAGGTTGGCTAGGATGCCAGCCACCTGAGCCGATGCCGTTGGCTAAAAATACAAGGCAAAGTAAGTATCATGAGAGTAAGAGACTCATTAGCACATAAAGACATCTTACTTCTATAGAAGCCGATGGACGAGGGGAACTCTCAGCGCTCTGTTCTTTGCGCTTTGGGTTTTTTCTGGCTGGAACCTTGGTAGACTTTGGTTTTTCTGAAAACAAAACATGGGGTAAGCGAGGATATAAGCAGGAAATATTTATCGGCTATAATGAGGTACTTACTAGGCTTTCTTTCCTTCTCAATATCTGATAGAGACAGGCTATGCACTCGAGATTACTGTAAGTATAGCTTGGCCAGTTCGTCCGTCTCGATGAGGTCTTTTCTTTAGACCTACCAGCCGATGGGACGGCAACGGCTTTGTTTCCCGCAGCGGCGTCCTGTAGATAGTGAAATGTTTTGTGATCAAAAGACAAGCAAAATCAAAATTGGCATAAGGTTCTTATGAAACAAGCCGATACATCTACAGCTACTGATGAGTTAGTATAACCCGAAGTACTGGGAGAATCTGAAGAGCTATCCTCACTTGAACTGCTGCCGGAAGAAACTACCGTCGGCTCATGATAGTCTAGTAGGAATTTATCTATGACATCCGACGGTGAACGGGCCAAATAAAGGGCCTCTGCTATCAGTACCCACCAAGCCGAAAACTAACTGGCTCGGCGGGTATTCAGAAAGAAGTGTGGTAGATGGGTAAGTTGAAGTTCGTCGGCTAGTGTTAGAAGTAGTTCGGTTTGGATAGTATTTTTTACTTTGGATCTTGGCTGAAGGCGATCCAGGAGAGGAAGACTAGGTGTTACCTGGCCGAAACCTAATTGACGAGTATACACAGAAGGATGATAAAACTCATACGACGGCTGAAAAGTTCTGTTACGAGAGTTCAAGCCGACGAAGAGGATGCAAGAGGAAATAAAAATCCGATACAATTCTAAGGTTGACTCTGACATCAAAGAACCTGCCTTAAGATCTAAACAAAGAAATGAAGGCCATTGGAAGTCGGCTTCATTAGTATAAGGGAAGAAGTCTTGCTGGCTGAAAACTGTGCTATCCAAATTGAGAAAAAACGACAAGTATTTCTTGAAATCAGCCGGAGTGACTTTGACATCACCGCTGGTACACATCACAAGTCTCTCTCCATGCGATCGGCTGGCTCTATATTGGGGAGTGGTGCCTTCAGGGTAGTCTTCACGAGGAAAAGCTGAACCTTCCGACAGCTCCGGAATTAGTGATCGGCTAAAAATACTGTAAAGCCATAGTTGAACGAACCATAAAGGGCCCCCGATGTTGCTCACGACAAATTGAGCGAAGCCCGAGAAAAGCCGACTTCTGATAATATGCATCATCTGATATACAGCTCCCAGAAGCATCTTGCCAAGCGCAAGCCGACGACCTTCAACCAGTTGCTCTGCCACGTATTGATATACCTGAGTTGGCCCAAGAGAAGCTCCACAGAAAAGAAACCGATCCAAACCACGTGTTCAAAAAGTCGCATGATCCTCATCCGACATCGCCCATTAACCTTGTTATTGTGTTGAATATACTTTGACCATCCTCACCTTTTGATCAGATCAACTTATATCCGGCTTGCCGCTAAAAGCCGATATTTGGTCTCCATCCCACCTAAGGCAACAAAGTTCGGCTATGTCTAAGAGGGTTGGGCCGATGGGGCCATCCAGGAAAAGGAAGGCATTAAAAGTATCCGACAGAATACAAGCCGAGCCACTAAGGGCTCGCTATTTCGGGTTAGCTAGACTAAGTGGAAGGCACTCACTATGCCCATTCGCTCCCATTCAGATCTCTTCTCGGCTGATACTCGGATATACCATCTTCTCCATCCTTTGAGAGCCGTCGGCCAAGCTCTAAAGCTCTTTCCCCATTCTGTTATATTATACCCTTTAGCCGATAAAGAGAGTCTAGGAATTTCCTTGTTAATAACTGTATCGGTAGTCATGTTTCCTACCGGCCCTAGATAGTATTGATCTTCACTTTCAGGGATCGGGATCAATACCTGAGAAGGATCCATTCAGCCAATTGAGAGAGAGGAAGACTGGGCGCTGATGCAGGGAAGTCTGGAGCAGAAAAGCCGATCGAAGAGTAAAAGCCGATTGTAGGAGGTTCGAGAGCTGGGAAGCGTGAAAATGACCGTGGGGGTCCCGCATATATATAGCACGGTGAAAAAGTAAAAGTAGCGGGAAATGAATTCGAGGCGACACTGCCATTAAACCGCACCGAGATTTTGACGCCGCAATTAAAACAAATGTTATCGAGCGCTTCTTTAACCAACAAGGAGGGCCGATGGATGAAGAAGTTTATTGATTTTTGAAAGATAACAGTTATCTTCCAAAATGGGGGCATATGTTTGCACCAGCTTTTGGAAAATACAATGAGAATTGGCGTAAAGGCGTGAGTTTGGATATAACACGGCGCCTTAAAAGATTTGGATAAACATACGGATGGTATTTGGAAACAGAGTCCAAATAGGAAACTACAAAGCCGATTCGATTACATTGGCGTATTGATCAGACTCGGATCGGTCGGGCGAGTATATAAGACGCGCTTAGGGCTGTTTGAAAGGACATCCACAACAATCAACGATTTACCGCTTTTTGCTTTCCGTCGTTTTAGTCTTTTTAGCATTGTAATCTTTCCTCCGTAAGTCGACATCGATCAAATAAAGGCGATCGCCGATTGTTTGATCGCCATTGGCTTTTTCAGGTTTGATTTGTTCTGCTTTTGTTGCGACGCTTTTCGTAATCGATCTACCTTTTACCTCGGATTAGTCTTAATCGGCTAATCTAGTTACCCTTCTAATCGGCTTTCTGGCTGATTCTTGATTCTTAGCCGATTCGCTTCAAAGATCGGCTTGATCGAATTTTACATTACCTCCCTTATCGATTGCAGGGTCAAATCGATTGGCACGCTCGCGCAAAATTGAACCCGGCGTTCGTCTGGTGTGTTGTGAGCCAGAAACCCTCTTCACGTTTTTGGTGCCAACAGCTGTGTTGCTTGATGCAATGATGCGAGGACCAAAGATTGCGTCCGTGTGCGTGAGGCCGTGGGGGTGTTGTGCGTGCGTGTCCTCCTTGTAGATGGTAGGCTACGCCTTTCGTAGACAGAGAGCTTGGACAACGGGCATGCATTTCATGAACGCCGTGGAGCTCGGCGACGCGAGCCGTGTCCGTCCGAAAATATCTCATCTTTAGGTTAGTTTGTTTAAAGCATCCTTCTAGATAGAGATTAGACGTTATAAATATCAGATATTATCTCCAGTAATCCGGTCGTATTGCGTCCAGGATACGGTGATCAGCAGCACATACGTACCTTTAGCACGATGTCTGAACTGTTTTCGTCGGCCTAGTCAATGAAACCGACGAAAATAACGATAATTTCGTCGGTTCCAACCTAGCCGACGAAAATAATCAATTATTTACGTCGGTTTTTTTTTTGCCGACGAAAATATTTTGAACCGACGAAAATAGTGTCGATTCCTGACGGCTTGGTCGGCCCAAGGGCTTGGCAGCTGCATGCTGGACGTGCATGCATGCATATGATTAAACTCAAAAATACGTAAGCATGGATCCATCTACTAGTAGTTTCGTTGCATTGCATGTATGTAATCGACTTGTGAGATGGCTGCTGGTACGTGTGCATGTATGCACTAGACAGCACACAGTACGTATTGAGTTAAGTTGCGTGTAAAAATAATTAGGCCTTTGTACGTACTGGCCGGTGCATGCATGCTTCATGCATTTTTCTTGCCCCTTGCTTAGCATGCGAGTATATATTTTGGACTAGTACAGGCCGTTCTCTTAGTTTCTTGGATAGCAATTAGCGAACACAAATATTTGAATTTGTATCTGTGCATATTATCACTTGAGGTCATACCTCATATTAGAGCAAGCACAAAATCTCGTCGCACAATCCCTGTGCTGATGAAATTGGGAAAAATCACTAGAATCCTAACCAAAGACAAGGGTGAATGTAAATTGCCTACGGCCGTGAGTTTTACAATGGCCGACTGTTCAAATTCAAACTCACGGCTATTATACATAATGCCCGACAGTACAAAGTAAATCCGACGGTATTCGGGAACCACACGGCTATAGCTTCCAATGACCGCTGACTAGATGCAATTTCCGACGGTCTGGTAGCAACACTTAGCTATTGATTACAATGGACGGCAGTTTAGACAATCACCGACGGGATGCACTGAAGGTCGGATTGGGTTGAATCTTAGGGTGTGTTTGGTAGGGATTCAGTTTTTTCAGATTCGTGAAGCTAGAGCTGTGAGTATATTAAGGCTGCGTTTGGCAATCAAACCCTCTCCGCTTTCTCCTGAATCGTAAAAATCCAACCAAACGTAATAACACTTGGAACGGTTCAAAGCGAACGATTCTGATTTTCAAAGCCGTGCTTTCGAATCGGTAACCAAGTCGTTCCTCGGATTCAACACAACTTTACCCTCTCGCCTCTAAAACCATCGCGTCTCCTCAGCCGTGAACTCCTCACAAACCTTCCATGGAACGCGCCCCGTGAAAACCCCGCCTAGCACTTCACGACCCTCCGAGCACTTCGCCGACGACCGGAGCTCCTCTCCGCCCGTCCTCGGCCGGCCGCCTCCCGAGCACCTCGCCGACGCCTCCTGAGCCCCGACGCCGCCTCGCTGCCCCGCCGACGCCTTGAGCACCCCTAACGACGCTTCCGCCCCAAATGACGCCGGAAGTCCAACCCCATCACAAGACCCAACCGCCGCCATGGCCAAGGTACGCACCAGCGGTCCTCCCTCCTCCCTCCACGCCAAGACTCCTTGGGACGGCCGCACTGGCTCAACCTTATTGCAATGATGCTTCAACTTGCCTCCCCGCTTTGAAGTTTGTAGTGTAGTGTATCTTGTATGATGTGCTCGCAGCAGGTGGGATTAGTTGAAATTTGTGTGAATACTCTAAAATTTCTGAAGTTTTGTTGAAGTGAATGTGGTCCTGAAGGATTGATGTCATAATTTTCTTGTCAAAATTGGAATAATGAATATGAATAGTTGCAGGTTTATATACTTCTAGCTTGCTATTGAAATATGGATAGCAAGGTGACGCCATACTCGTTTCGCCGCCTCGTGCAACAATGCATGTATTGTCGCCAATGGCATAGATTAGTGTTCTGTCAACAGGCAACAATGCATTATATAAGCGTTTGCACCAATGGCATAGAGTACAACAGAGTGCACCATGATTAGTTGTAATCCTGCCTTGATTAAAAGTAAACAGACCGAGTGTAGTAGGGAGTTGAGTTAATTTTAGTCAGTGTTTGTGTCGGACACGGAATAGTTCCGAGATCAGTCTGGAAAGATGATTAGAGTCAATTTTGGGTATTGTAATCCGAGTCTATGTGTAATCCTAGATGCTATATAAACTGATTAAATCCTCAAAAGAGGCAAAGTGAATCATTGCTCAATTCTCAGGCAAATGAAGTTGATGCATTGCTCAATTTCGTGCATTGCCGAGTTGATGAATCTGCTGTTCTAATTTCTGCAATGAAGCAAGCATATTGATTTTCCTCATTAGTGTGATGGCCCCGCTAGGATAGATGTTTGCTTCATTTGTGTAGAGCAAAGTTGGTACATAAGAAAAAAGATTTTGGTAGGGCATGTATATGTGATAATAGCCGAGACAGCTTGCTTTTGTTTGCTTCTCCGCTTTCTTGGTCTCGGGAGCGTGGGACAGATTGTACAATGGGCTTGGTGTTGGTTCTGATTTTGATGTCTATTCGTAAATGTATGAGCATAACCGCCGCAGATGGTACAGCTTTTGAGTTCCATCATTTCCGTAATGTTGCAAATATAAGTTTTGATGAGCATCTAAATGTTATCTTTTCTTTTTTCTTTGCCATTCATTCATGTAAGAAAAATGGTTGCATATTTCTTTTTCATTCCTCATCTCGCACTAATTCGTTAACCCCAAGTTGTAGGGACAATGTCTTCGATTTCACTATCTACATGCATGGTACCGATAGGCCATTTAATTTGATACTTCAGATTATAGTGTTTGTGATATTTGTTTGCTTGTGTAGATGGTTGAAGCCGAATGGTCTCAAGAACACACTAGGATTGTTTGTAGATTGTTTGCTTAACAAGTGAGGTGCGGAAATCGTTTCTAGCACCCATTTGAACAATGTTGGGTATAAAATAGTGATTGAAAAATTCAATGAGGAGACGGGCTTTTGTACACTAGAGGGCAATTTAAGAATAAATGGTCCAAATTGAAGCTAGAGTACAATTCTTGGAAGGAGTTGTTGAAACAAACAGCATAGGTTGGGATGAGAGGAAGGGAACGGTTGACATGAACAATGATTGGTGGAAGATGATGAGAAAAGTAAGTCATAAACCGTGAAAATATTTGATCTTGTTTTGTTTGCAGCAATATTATTATTTTTGACATATGTTTTCATGTTTGCGTAAAATTCGGATGTGGAAAATTTAAAGACAAGGGAATTCAAAATGAAGATGAGTTGAAGGTTATGTTTGAAGACCTTAGAAATACCGGTGACGATCATTTTGGTGCTTAAATTCGGTCTTATTCCTCCAAGCCCTATTCATTGTGTTGAGTCCGTGGATTCAGAGTCCAAAGTGATCCGTAAGAAATAACTCCAACCGGCAAGGGCAAAGGCAAGAGATCATACTGTCATGACAAAGAGAAGACAAAGAGAGCCAAGACAAGTGGAGGAAAGTGGATCAAGAACAGATTAGTAAAATGGTGACCTTCAAAGGAGAGGTCCGTTGTTTCTATTGAGTCGCTTGCAAACAAGGATGAGTGTTCTATCCAGCAAGAATGAACATTGTGAAGGAGTGGAGCGATTTCGGGACAAAGCAACACTTCATCGCCATCAATTATTTACAAAGCGTACGAGAGAGAGATGTTTATGACATTGGACACTCCAGAAGACCGGTTTGCATGGCTCACAATGAAGCACTTTGTCAAATATGGGCCGGTTTAGGGAAATTCATTTAGAGGGTATAGAATAAGAATAGATTAATAAAAGGGTTCAATGATTTCTTTTTTGATTGATTGATTGACCATGATTTGATTGATTTAATAGGAATAAAATTTAGTTCGATTTCTTTTTTTGCAATTTACACTTGGCATATATTTTGTTTTAATATTGCTTTCTTTCTATGTTAGAGATGTCTTCAAGTGAAAGTGATAGTGATAGCGAGGTTCATGCGGAGGTTATACGTGAACATCAAAATTTGCGCATCAACTTAATTGCTATCGCGCCATTTTACATCAATATTACATGAAGCACTATGATAAGAATCCACCAAGGACTTCACAACTCGTTGGTTATGGATGGATTATGGAGGTATTGAACACACCGGAGAAAGTCATGTAATGTTCGTGATGAATGAAAGTCTTTTTTCAGCTTTGCATGACTTATTGGTAAGCAATTACTATTCAAATCATCCATCAATATTACCTCATTGGAATCGCCATATCTTTCTCTGCATCTCGCGCCAAAATAGATCCAATAGTTCGATCTGTAATACATTCAAGCATTCAGGAGACAATCAAGAGAAAATTCGATGATGTCTTACAATGCTTAATTCAATGGCTAAAGATTGCATAAGACCTAAGGATCAAACTTTGCCAATGTGCATAGTAGGATTATCGGTGATCAAAGGATGTGGCCGATTTTAAAGATTGCATTGAGCCATTGATGGGACACATATCCTAGCAACACCACGCCTAGAGATTATGTTCGATATATTGGCAGATCGTGGACTCCAACCCAAAATGTGATGGTCATGGTTGACTTTGATATGCTTTCACGATGCTTCTATTGGACAACCAGATCTATGCATGACACCAAAGGTGCTCTATCATGCTATAGAACATGATACACAAGTCTTTCCACATCCTCCAAGAAGGTAAAATTGTTCATACATTACACAAATGTATTGTCATGTTACTATCACCTTACTTATGCTATTTCGTGTTTCATTAGGTAAATATTATGTTGTGGATGCTTGTTACTCCAAAATGCATCGGGTACTTAGCACCGCACAAAGGGCAAGAGGTATCATGTACCGATCGAGAAGAGGTGTGGCGTACCGTCCTCGTCAAGAAGAGGTATTCAACTATTTGCACTCTAGCCTTCGTGAATGTGGTTGAGCGATTTTTTGGCGATGGAAGATGAAGTGGAGGATACTTCTAAAGATGCCTACGCATCTGATGAACAAATGAAGATGATCGCTATGCAGCAACTATGTGTTCCATAACTACATTCGTGAAAATCATGTGCTTGATGCATTTTTAATGTGTGACGAGAATCCAGATTACATGCCAACAATACCACAAAGATATGCAAGACATCAGCCGTCTCAAAATTCATCAAATACGGCTACAACCGATGCAAACGACATAAATATGGATAGATTTCGTGATGATCTTGCAAAGGCAATTATGGAATCTAGATCGTAGTTCACTTTATCATTTTGTAATATTAATACAAAAATTCTGTAATAAGATTATTATGGATGCATGTATTTCATCGTCATTTTTTACATTAAAATGTACTACAAATCCATCACAAATACAAAGGGCACTTCGGTCATTTTCACCACTTAATCCTCTTTCCACAATCTGAATCCGTAAACTTAGCCAAATGGTTTCCAGACGGTGATTCTCGATTCTACCCAAACGCTTTACCAAGAATCTGGAACCGCTTTCGCTTCTACTAGAATCGAACCGCATCAAACGGGGCCTAAGGTTCGTTTAGAGCTCCAGATTCCAAGTTCACCTGAAATCTGAAACTTGTAGACTAAAATAAAGTGAATATTTTTAGTCGAAAATGTAAACAAAATGATCCATCTAAACACTCAGCTCCAGCTTCATGAATCTGGTGAAGCTAAAATTTTCGGCTTCACCGATTCACGAATCTGGTGAAGCTGAATTCCTGCCAAACAGGCCCTAAGAGTGTTTAGATAGATCATCTTGTTTATATTTTAGACCAAAAATATAAACTTAATTCAATTTATTTTAGCCTACAAGTTTCAGATTTCAGGTGAAGCTGCAATCTGGAACTCTACCAAACAGGCCCTTATTCTAGTTCTTTGTCGGCTGATTTTTTAGTGGGCAGTCCAAAATTCAATGGCTCGTAGTCAACAACAATTCTGCTCCCAATGCCGCCCTTTTAGCCCTAAAATTACCGAGTCTCCTCTCCAAAAGGAAATCAATTGTGTTTCCAAAACAAATCTTGGCCCCTGTTTGATCTATATTCCTGAAGTAGAGCTTCTTCCTGGGCGACTATACCGCACGCGCGTACATAGGCGATTGCAATGGAAGGTCAAGTCGTCCAATTTCACCCCCACCCTGCGGGTGCTGGTTTTGCATCAACTGTATCTTGATTGCATACGCATCTGTAGTTTCTGGAATCAATCTATACATGTAATTAACTAGGCCATGTGATCATTAGTTCTTTTGTGATCTCTTCATTATACTACTGTGTGCCTCCTCCTGACAAATAATTTTTCACATGGATGTGCGGGGGAAGAGGGACAGCATGTACGTAGTGCCTTTCATAATCTGTGATTTTTTTTCTATTTTTTGTTATGATTATTTATATAAAGTTTCACTGGGAGAAGTTTGGAGGCTCACCAAGTAGAGCATGTCTGTGATACTTCCTCATTATGCTTTGCTGCTTCCAAATAACTGATTATAGAAAACCCAAATTATTCTACCTTTAGGTGGAGTACCTGTGGTTGAGAACCGTAGTTGACATCAAGGGTTATACGGTTTTTTGGACCATGCCTTCACTATATTTTTGTAAGATTTATTTGTTTAAATTTTATTTGATATGCTGACACTAATTATCACCCATGCACTTGTCAGTCTTGCAAGCAAGATGACTGGGCGCGCACTTGAATCATAGACCTTTGTCATCATCCCAGCCAAGCAGATCATCTTCCAGTGCCTCGGTAGGAAATAATAGGTCATCTCCATCAAATGAGCAGACGGAGAATGAGAAAAAGACTTGTTGACACCAAAAACTTGACGAAGGGTTTTCAGCCTCAACACACCGGACGAACACCGGGTTCAAGTGTGTAGGCGTGCCAGCCGATTTGACCTTGCAATCGGCAAGAAGATAAATGGATCTAATCGACTTATGCAAGTCGATTTCGATCAAAGCTTAACGGTAAGTCTAGTCGATCCCATTTAAAAGATTGGATGGGGTAAATAGGCCACTTCTTCCTAAAAAGGCGATGCACAAAGAAGATCAAGAAAAGATGAATCAAAAGGTGTAATGCAACAGAGATCAATACCGGCGATGCGCAACTCGATTGATCAAAGAGTATTACAGATGAAAGATTACAAGCTAAATTGGCTACTCCTAATTGACAGGAAAGTAAAGGAAAAGTAGATGCGTGTTTGTGGGTTGGCTCTGGGCATCTTTTCTTTTCGTCTCTGGACCTCTTATATAGCACTCGGTCCAAACATATCCTTCTCGGTTTCCTCAATCACCTGTATCGGCTTCAATCTCTCCTTACCATGTAAAGCCCGATCGTATCCTTCTCAATCTCCTATTCTCGCTCAGATTGACTCGATTTTGGGATTGAGACCTTCCAATCCGAAATCGTACCAGCTTGCTATAACCGATATATCCCTTACCAAAACCGGTCTCTACGACATCAGTCTTACCAAATTTGGGTGCAAACATATGCCCCCATTTTTGGGAGATAACTTGTTATCTTCCAAAAATCTCCATCATCGGCTTGTACTTCATCGGCTATTGGACATTAAGTAGCCGATACACACTCAGCTCCCTCGTGCGGCCAATTCATAGCTGGATGAATGCCTCTTTAGCCGATTCTGTCTTTATTTTAATTTCGACTAGCAGAGTAAACACCATGTTGATGTCCATGGGGGGCTGTCGTCGATGAGCTCTTTCCAAATCATTTGGCCAATTATCTGGTCGATGAGAACACTGCCCTTGCCGACTACCTCTTCTTTCATATTTCTCAAGTAATAGAGACAAAGTCGGCTCAAGTTTGGGTGCTGGTTTCGTGGAGATTTTTCAGCCTTACACCATCGCCTGACTTGCAGGTCTCCATTTGATTTAATTGTCGAGTTTTTGCCATTTTGATCGGCTTCTATTTGGAACGAGCCGATCGTAATTTTGAGTGTGTCACTACCCTTCGAACTAGACTGAATGTTGATCCGTTGGATCGGCTTAGGTTCTTCGTCCATAGGTTCCTTTCCTTTGCCTGAGCAGTGGACCATGTTGATCGAAAAAAGGTTGACATCCTTATTCATGGTGGCTCTTCATTTAATTGTAATCGGTTATCCTCTAAAACCGATTGTATATTGTCTTCATCATTCTTAAATTCATTTTTGAAGCCATTATCATTAGAGAAACGACTTTCTTGAGCCGATACTTTGCGGCAGAGGTGACTCAAATCGCTGAATTCTTGCCCGCCAAATTTTTCCTTTAATGGGGAAATTAAACCATGGAAAGCCAGATCGGCTAACTGATTATCGGGCAAAGTTACACCAAAACACCGACTCCTAACCTTCCTGAATCTCTTAATGTACTCAATTGCTGATTCTCCAGACTTCTGTCGGACGGAAATTAGGTCGGAGATTCGCAACTCTAGGTTCCCGCAAAAGAAATATTCATGGAATCGGTTTTCCAAATCATTCCAAAAGTGGACCGAATTTGGAGGTAAGTTTGTGAACCATGTAAATGCAGTTCCTGACAAAGACAAAGGAAACAATCTGATTTTCAGCCCGTCGGACCGGGCTGCTTCGCCACACTGGGCAATGAATCGTCCGACGTGCTCAAGGGTGGTGACAGAGTCATCTCCTGAAAACATGGCAAAATCAGGGATTCTATAATTGTGTGGATAAGCCATTTGATCTATGTAATTTGGGTACGGCTTCCTATAGCTGATTACCTTGCCCTTGGGCTGCAAGCCGAATTGATCTCTCAACACGGCAGAAATTTGATCGGCCCAATTAACACTACTGGCTAACGCAGCGTTAGGTTTTTGCCAATTGGGGTGATCGGCATCCCGCCTCGAGTGCAAACTCGGTCGTTGATCAACCCGACCGACCGTTGTTGAGGCAATGGTCGCATTTCGCTTTTTTTAATCTGCTGGTAACTCATGTAAAGGAGCACAAGGTTCGATGTATGTGAATATTTCCAGCGGATCGGATTCTTTGGTGAATCGATCCTTGAACCGGGAACCCTATCTATTCGACGCCGAGAGGCCGATTGAATGAAAGTGTTGGTTGGCATGGTTGATGATGGATCGGCTATTGTGCTTACTCTAGTCGGCGCGACATGTGCCGGAGGTACTTGTTGGCCATGCTCGTAACAATGCCCCCCGAGTGCAAACTCGGGTTGCCAATCGGGTCTAGCCCCGAAGAAGGCATCCTGCCCTCCGAGTGCAAACTCGGGTTGCCGATTAGATATCACCTCCTGGTATTGTTGTGGCGCTTGATCACGTCTATTGGCTCTGGGTGCAGGTGGCTCTGGCACGGGTGCAAAGGGTTCCGTGTAGGAAACCACTCTATGAGTCGCCTGATTCACAGTCAGAATCGGCTTGTTGTAGGGTCGAGGATGCGCCTAGAGGGGGGGGGTGAATAGGCGTTTTACAAAATTCGATCGCTCACTAAACAATTCGCTCTAATCAACCCCTATGTCAAAACCTAATCAAATATATATGCGGCTTATAAATAGGTTTTGACAATTAAAGCCTAAATCAACTAGGCTCACTAGTGCACTAACTAAATTATGTCTCTAAACTAGAATTGCTAAATTGATCAATCAATTAACACTAAGCAATTCTAATTACAATCAAGCAATTGAACAATATACAATAAATGTAAATACTTGAAAGTAAAAGAGACAACCGATATTTTTTCGTGGTGTTCGGAGACTTGCTTGCCTCCCTAGTCCACGCTGAGGCAAGCCCAACCACTTGGACCGGCTCCGCCGAGCACCCGCCTCTTTCCACTAGTCGTGGTTTTTCACGCCGCCAGAGGCTCAACCCGAACCTTCACAAACTTGCCGGGATTTCACACCTCGAGAGCTCACAAGACGACGCCACGCTGCCTAGGAGTCGGCAACCTCCAAGAGTAACAAGCCGCCTTCGCTTGAACCTCACCGAGCACAACGAATGCGCAACCGGTGATCACCAAGTGCAACACATGCACAATGCTCTCCTCAAGTGCAACACATGCACAAGAGGTACCTAAACCACTTCCTAATTGCAACAAATGCAATTAGTCTCACTCTTAAGCTCAAGAGGCAAATGGAGAAGAGCAACACATGCACACAACTCCCACATACAAGAACAACTCCGCCCCAACACCCCCAAGGCCTCCTTTTATAGCCACCATGCCAAAACTAGCCGCTGGGGGAAAATTGGGTAAAACAAAGAAACCCTAAGAAGGCTTCTAAGAGTACTGGCCAGAGCCCCAACAATCGGCTAACGGACATATTTCAGATTACCGCTTCTAAGGGCCGGTAGTACAAGATTTATGTACTACCGCTCCCACCGAGCGGTAGTGCAAGCCACAACCGCCAGAAAACACGCCAAGATCGAAAAGTGCTATCATTAATCAAAGGCCGGTAGTACCGCTTTGCGTACTACCGCCCCAAACATGCGGTAGTGCCGCCTTGCTCGACTAAGAAAAACACCGCTCAGAAAAGAGCTACCGGCAGCAAAACCCTAGAGTATCAAGATTTATGTACTATCAAGACTCAACAAATAGGCCGCAGGAGAAAACTCAGATTAACTCCAAATCCTTTTCTCCAAAAACCAAACTTATTCTTTGAGCCACAAAGATGATCAACACATGATCATACACACGCAAAACACATTTGCACCAACATAGCTCATGCTCAAAGAATTTCAACCAAATTGCAAAAATGCATTTCGCAATCAACTCAAAGACTATTTGCAAAACGATACAAATCAAACTCGAAGTTTATGAGATTAATCCCCTAGCCATGTGAAGGTCAACACGAGACCCAACCAACTTGCCAACACCGCTGTAAACCCCACTCACATGCTCTCGAATTCCGGACTCATAAACCTCGCTTTATTTGCACAACTAACTTGCAAATAACACAATAAAATTATTTCATGCTTGAGCACTACTCTTTGCAACACATGCAAAAGTCTAGCTCCAAGCAACATCAAATCAGGATGCGTGAACTCTCTAATTGCAACACATGCAATTCTCTAATTCCGTGCAACCATACCAAATTGACTTCACATCAAAACCAAACATCAACTAAACCAAATCACATGTATGAGCTCTCTACTTGCAACACATGCAAGCCTCTAGCTCCATACAAACACTTAAACACCAAATCAAACATATGTGCTCTCTACTCACAACACATGCGAGCCTCTAGCACATACACAACCACAATCACATAAAATCATGCTTGAGCTCTCTCCTTTTGCAACACATGCAAAACTCAGCTCCAAGCAAATACACGGTTTTAAGAAAGATTGTTTTGCGAAACTAAAACATGAAGCTTCAACTAATGCAACACATGCAAAAGTGAACTTCACACAAAAGTCAACGCACTAGCTTATCACTTCTTGCAACACATGCAAATCAAAGCATTGTGCGAAAACCAAATGCAACCAAGCATAAGTTTAACCCATTCGCAACACATGCCAAATGGTTAACCCATATGCAAAAACCAAATTAAATAAGATTTGAGCTTGAGTGAACGCGGAATGAGATCACCAACACATGATGAAGCTCAAGCAAAGGGAACGACCCCTCTTAATAGCACGGCGATAAAACCTTAGACTCAAAGACTACAAAAGTCCTTAGCCTATCTAATTATACCTTCGCCGCCGCGCACAAGCAATCCCCTTTGGGGTCTTTATGATCTTCACTTTGATACTCCCCCGGGATCATTACTCGACTCCTCTTTATCTTCGGGATCCATTCTTGACGCCCATCAACTCATGATGCCGTCCTTGTCCCGTTCTCATCATCTCATCAATCTTTGGACCTAACTCAATCACAACTCATAAAATAGTTAGTCCAAGATGCATGGTTGTCTCAATTATCTCTTGCACTCCATTAACACATAATGGATGCCTCTAGATCAATTGAGCACAACCTAAATCAATTGAAATGATTGTAAATGTGTCTTAAGTATAATAATCCAACACATGCTTAATTATACTTAAGAACTATTCATTTGTCCTCAATTAATCACAAAACACCATCAACACATGATGAAGTGTTCTTTAATAATTAATTAAGACAAATGAACTCAATTTAAATTATCATTTAAATTGATATGAGTATATATTAACTACACAAGTTTTCATATACTCATGTTGATGAAAAGTAATGATCCATTATATGTAAATTGTATGGAAATGATCATTACCCTAAGTCATCAACTATAGAATAAACTCCACATGTATATGTGCATAAGTATGATTGACTTGGATATAATATGCACATATTCAATTGATCGTATTGGAGTATATCCTATATTACCATGAGTATACTATAACTAGGCAATTCAAATATATACTCAAGGATTTAGTTTCTTTGTCTTGATCCTTATATGTCTCAATAAAGAATAGATCAATACAAAGAGACATTCAAGTTAAACTACAAACTCCCCCTAAGTATGTGCATCCATGTAATATATGGATTGGGAAACATGATGCACATTTTGTGGTTAATATAACGGGGACATTCATACTTTAACTTGAATCCAAAGTATGTAATTAATACTGTAATGAATATGCATACATACCTCGGGTTTTTCATTTTTCAATGCGATGAGACTAAACAAAGATATTCTAAACAAACATGTTAGTCTCGATATAAGATTGTCATTAATAACACTATCGCATTAGGGGATAAACTCAATATTGGATTTGTCATTAACACAAAATTAGATTAGTCATTAACACCAAAACCATAACTAATGAAGGTTGAACTTACACTTGTACATGTGCTCATTCGGCTGTGTAGCCGATTGGGTATAGGCACCAAGCGATACCGAAGGCAATAGCGTAGCCGACGTGCTGGGTTTTGCAACGTCGGTATATGCATAGTACTGAGTGATTCCATCGGATTGTCTCAGCACCGTGGGTTGAGTCGGCATTGCAGGAATTGCTGATGCCGTCTTAACTGCCACATTAGTTGGCGCCCCCGTGTAGGCAGGATACGTTGGAAGTTGTTGCAATGGTTCTAACAGACTTCCTGACGTGGCCAACTCTTGAGCGATTGTCTTAACGCTGTTTTCTATCATCGCCCCAAAGTTGTGACCAAGGCCGATGATTGGTTGATCGGCGCATGATGTACCGACCGCTCAATCATAGAAGATAACTCGCCCGAGCCGACATGTATCGACTTACCTGATCGGCTGGTTTGTTGGTATCACCGATAGGGTTGAGCGTCGGGACAGCTGTTTTTTGGGTAACCCCTCGTCGGGTTTTTTGGTAGCATTTCAGCATCATCTCCTCGAAAGCAGCTTTTCTTTCTTCGATCTCTTGTCGCTACTCAAGAGTCAAGTCCTCCATTGTGGCGGCGATGATCGCCTCCGTGTTGACGCCTACCGAGCGATGGACTTGTTTATGCTCATCCCGTAGATTGGTTCTTTGGTCCCACCGGACGTGCAAAAATGTGTTGACACCAAAACTTGACGAAGGGTTTTCAACCTCAACACACCGGACGAACACCGGTTCAAGTGTAGAGGCGTGCATACCGATTTGACCTTGCAATCGGCAAGAAGATAATGGATCTAATCGACTTATGCAAGTCGATTTCGATCAAAGCGAACAGCCTAGTCGATCCGGGCGAAAGATCGGATGGGGTAAATAGGCCACTTCTTCCGAAAAAGGCGATGCGCAAGAAGATCAAGAAAAGATGAACCAAAAGGGTGTAATGCAACAGAGATCAATACCGGCGATCGCGCAACTCGATTGATCAAAGAGTATTACAGATGAAAGATTACAAGCTAAATTGGCTACTCCTAATTGACAGAAAGTAAAGGAAAAGTAGATGCGTGTTTGTGGGTTGGCTCGGGCATCTTTTCTTCTCGCTCGACCTCTTATATAGCACTCGGTCCAAACGTATCCTTCTCGGCTTCCTTAATCACCAGACGGCTTCAATCTCTCCTTACCATGTAAAGCCCGATCGATCCTTCTCAATCTCCTATTCTCGCCAGATTGACTCGATTTCCTTGGAATTGAGACCTTCCAATCCAAATCGCATCAGCTTGCTATAACCGATATATCCCTTACCAAAACCGGTCTCTACGACATCGCCTTACCAAATTTGGGTGCAAACAAGACTCGATCCAAGATTGGAAGTGGTGAAAGAATGATGGAGATTGATCGACCGATCATCGCTCCTACGAGCGTGTTAGTATTAAGCAATTTACTTACTTTATTTCTTACCATATTCTAATTTACCATTCAATTAAGATAAACAAATCATCTTCATAAACTACCATGGCGTACTATGTTGTTTACAATAAAGATAATTACTTGGTAGTTTGCCTTAGTTTGCTAATCTTTGTTGTGTACTGTTCTGTTTTTTTTTCATTTGCTATAGTAAATTTGAAGTGCACTCGTACAACTCTCGTAAACCAACAACGGTGATAGGTGCACTAGTTCGCGAAATGTATCCAGATTGATTGGTCCTGATGAAGATCACAAGAGAGTGGTGCTTGTTGTGAAATCTTAGAATTAGCTATATTTTCTTGCTCTTAATATCGCATCTCTTCCAACAGTGCTAACTTGGGAGGACTACAAATATACCAATAATCCAGATGTAGCATATCCCAGGCTGACAAAATCAAGGAAGAGTTTTGGGTAAGGTTTGGAATTCCTTTATTACTATTATGGCAACTTCCATGTGTGTGGGTGTGTGCAACTAACCATAGTTAATATTTTTTGACATGCTTTCGCAGAGGTGTCACAAGCGTGACCCAAGTCACCAAGAAAGGCTAGATGTAGTTTTAGAGGAAAACTTTACTGAAAGAGTGAAACAAATGCTATTTGAAGAGAAGAAAGCAGCCATCAAAGAACTAACAAGAGAGGCAATGTTCCAGAGGAAGTGGATATAGAGGGTAACCATTGGCCAACAGTACAAGCATTGATTTCTGCTAAGCCAAAAGGCTTTTCTAATGATGCTGGTTGGTGTTTACTTTGTGAGCATTGGATTACACCAGCTTTTAGAAAGAAGCCCTTAAGTGGGAAAAGAAATAGATTAGCAGGAGGTAGCACATTCTACCATTGCAGTGGCTCAAGAAGCTTGGTCGACACAAGCCAATTTCTGGTAGTACTTTCCCTAAAAAAAGCCTGGTGGTATTTAATTGTTACTCAAGTATAATACTCCCTCCGGTCATTTTTAGGCTATTTCCAGTGCATGGTAACATACTCATTTAATGCATGCCACATAAGCATTTTTGATGATATGGCAAGAGAGTTAAGAGGGGAGAGAAGAAAGCTGTATCATGAGGAAGATACCATTTGGGCACGAAATCATAGACATTGAAACTTGAATCATAGACATTGAAACTTGAATCATCTAAGTGGCCCACAATTCATACTCTCATACACATCTAGCATTTAATTATCTTGTGGGGAATAAGAAACAATCCATGATATCATACATTAGGATAGTTGTATCTTCTATAATATCATATGATATGGCAGCTTTGGATATTGTGACAAGATACAATGCACTATTTATTAGAGGGCAGCTCCAATACCAAGATGGTGTTTATTAGGGGCTATTCTTCCAGTTTTACCCTTATTAATGTCACATCTTTTCTATAAGCAATAATGTTGCCTAGCTCAGTTGGTTAAACACTTTGGCTAGCTCCCTCACTTCCTGGGTTCGAATCTCAATGGCAGGTGTGCGTGCATGAAATTTTTTTCCTTGTACCGGCAAGTTACGAGTAGATGTTACTAGCAACAAAAACCGGCTAATCAATGTGAGAGCTTGCATGCAGCGTCGCCTCATCTCCCAAGGCAGGGGCAAAACCGGGTAAAAATCACGTTAAAACCTTAAACGTCATCTTTTCATGCATTTGGGTGGGATGCTAAAACGTCTCCTAAAAACGACCGGAGGGAGTATTCTATAGAAAAGGGCTCATATTGATTTTTTTTCAATGTAAACACTCAAAACTGGTGTCGACCTAGGATATGCTGGTGCTTGGCAGTACACACAGATTGCGAAGAGGGACAGAAAATGAACAGCTATGCAGCCAAAAAGTATCTCATGTTTGGTTAGTATTGGCTAATTTTACCTGTAAAAATCTCAATTTTCATTTTACTAATTCTAGCTTTTTCTCTCTTTTTTTTCAAAAGGAACAAGATGATACTGCAATGGAAGGGGAGCATGAGCCGAATTGGCAAGCTGAGCATCCTGATTTGGATGGAGTTGTCATTTATCATAATGCAGGTAGAATGCATTATGAGGCATTTACTGCTAGAGAGAAGGGTGTGTTTAACTCCAGGAGGGTGTCACAGCCGCAAAATACTGCTAAGGAGGATCGTCTACAAAGGGATAATGAGCGTTTGCAAAGAGAGAACAATGCTTTGCGTTCCATGTAGTATGTTGTGCGGGCAATGATAGTTCTTATTGTCAATTTAAGTGTACAAAAAATGGCAGTATGCTGATCCGTGAAGGCATTGGCTACGCAAGGAGGATTGTACTCATTCTATGTATAACTATTACACAGAACTAACCAATGAGCAAGTCAAAACATCACGATGGATGGGTGCCAAGGACCTCGCCAGGACGTCGGTAAGTCAAGGATCTCACTGAGCACCGCCAGATAAGAGAAGGTCGGAGGTGGCCTTAGAGAACGGGAAAAGTGGGGTGGGGGCGGGATCTCGTTGTTCTTCTCTATGTATTGCAGATAGGAATGAAAACAGAAAAGGAATTTTTGACCACTTCGGAGATATTATGTATTTTATAGAAAAGAAATTTTTGACCACTTCAGAGATATTATGTATTTTACTTACTTTTACGGCCGATAGTGTGATATGCATGATGACCATGCATGCAAGTTACTCACGCACAAGCTTTGTTTGCCGAGCCTTATATTCCGGTGTAGCATATCGATTCCATGTTATGAGCTCCTCACCGTCTATCAAGCATCATAGGTGATTGTCGCAGAGTACACGCTTAGGTACCTTCTCCACCGTGATAAAAAGTACAATCTACGCGGGCGGCAACAGCAATAACGGGCGGGCGATCACGCCCGCCGCCGCGCATATCCACGTGGCGCCCGGCGAGCGTGTGGGCGAAACACGCCTCGCCGCCTGGCGCCAGCTACGCGGCGGTTGGCAAGGGCGGCGATCACGCCCGCCGCCAGCGTTGGTCCACGGGCGTCTGGCGAAAGGTGGGCGAAGGCTACCGCGCTCGGCCGCCAAATTACGGGCGGTTGGCACGGGCGGCGATCACGCCGCGGCCAGCGCCGCCCACGGGCGTCCGGAGAGTGTGGGCGAAGGCGTTTATTGCCGCGCCAAATTTACGGGCGGTTTTGGCAATCGGGCGGCGATCACGTTCGCCCGCAAAGGCTTGCCCACGTGGCGTCCGGCGGCGTGGGCGAAGCACGCACGCTTCGGCGGCGCCACCATTTACGGGCGCCTAGCGACGGCGCAGAGCACGCTTCGCCGTCTCCGCCGCAGGCAAAAGGTGGAGCACGGTGGCTTCAAGGCTCCTTTCCACTACCGCATTCATGTCGAACGGCAGTTCGCCATGACAGTTTATCACCGTAAGGGTTTTCGCAATAAGCCCATTCTCTCGACGCCTCACCTACCGCCGAAGGGTCCCATCCGTGGACCGGCAAGGGCACGCCAGAAGCATTTAATGAGGCCGAGGAACGGGACAAAGACGGGGAAGGAGTAATAAATGTATGAGGATCAAGATGATGACCTCCCTTTACCTACTCCGCTAGCCCGCCTATATAAGGGTCTCCGGTGCATGGGAAAAGGGACTCGCATTCGAGAAGACAACTTGTAACTCAAGAGCTTTGTATCGCCTTCACACCCGCTTAAAAAACAATCGAGCAGAAGTAAGGTCATATTCAAGGAAAAGGGGCTCGAACTCGGGTAAAAATCTTCGTGTCCTCTGCAGTTGCCGACGCCGAGTTCTCCGCGAGAGAGTCCCTAGGTTTTCGCCTTCTAGGTTTAGCCCCGCCAAGACGCCTCCTTCCAACCAAACCCGGCTCAGATCCTCCGGCCTGCTGTGGAATACGCCGGCATGGGGCGCTGTAGGGGCTAGTGGTCGCTTTTTCCGCTAACTCCCTGGCTTCGGTGTTCAGCGTTTGAAGTTGTGTTCACGATCAAGATGGCGGACCCACAAAGACCAGATCTCGCGGGCGAAGGACGACCAAGGCGCCCCGACCGCCACGCCGCTGGGGAGTCAGCCCGTCTCCGCCTGAGTCAGCGCCGCCGCTTCTTCCGGAAGCGTGGAGCAAATCAGTCGCCGGTTGGCTATGGAGGCAGCCACCTCGCCTGTAATCTTGCACGCCGTCGTGTTCTTTTCTCGACCACCCGCCGGTGGAGTTCGGGGGACTCTCCGGCCACTCCGCGGGTCGCAGCATTGTCGCCTCGTGGATGCGCCCAACCGGTAGGGTTTCGCCACGCCAGCACCGAAGGCATTTCTGGCGCTTAAGGCGATAAGGCGCGCTCAGCCTCTAGTCGCCTAACGAGAAGAGCTCTCGCCAGTGGGGCCGGGTCAAGGGAAAGACACGCCATCTTGGCCCCGCCTCAAGGAAATGCGGAGGACCTTTCGCCTCATTCGACGAGAGCCGGCATGACAAGGTGATGACTTTCTGCTGCTCGTCCACGCCAATGATCAAGAGCGCCGCCATGGCAAGGTGTGGCGTCGACAATGAGGGTCCCTTCATGGCTTTCACCGGGACCGGAGGAGGTCCACCTCCGGTTCTGGGCGAAGCCGCTCAAGGCCCCACGCACGGCCTCCGAACCGGCTCGATGAGCGCCGGCCTCTACGGCTGGGTGCTGTTTCTTTCCGGCGGCCAAGGCCATAAGTGGCTCGCCGGACAGTTTCCCTTTGCCGCCATAGAAAAATATGACTCAGGCACTCAACCCGTGAGGAGTTCCTCCAAATCTACACGACGATGGTGCGGCACGCCCGGATTCAAAAGGTCATGGCCAACTACCTTCCAACGGCCTTGACGGGTTCTCGCCCGCCTCCCGTCAATCGACCCCTCGAGGGCTCTGCACTCGTGGGGATGGGGCCAGCGACATTTTGTCGCTAATTTTCGTGGCCTTTCACAAGAGTCTCGGCAGAGGATGACCTCCACGCTCGAACAAGAGAAGGGGAGTCGCTTCGCGACTTCATCCGGCGGTTTCACATCGCCGCAACACCATCCCCACATCTCCGAGCAATCACCGTCATCGCTTTCGTGAGGGGCGACACGCATCGCGAAGATGAAGGAGAAGATGGCCACCAGACCATCGCTCGACCTCCGAAGCTTTTTCCCTCGCACATAAGTGTGCGCGGCCGCGGAGGCGAAGGCCACCGCCCTAAGGGTGGCTAAGCAGCAGACGCAGGTCGACATCGAAGGTCCCGCCGGGCGGGCAAGAAGGCGGAAGCGAGGCGGGAGCCTGTGCAAGTCTTTGGTCATTAACGCGACGACGAAGAAGACCCTCGCCTCGAGCGAAACCGCCGCGATCGGCGTGATGACCGCCGCGAAGCGCTGGCGATCGTCGTGGACCCGCGTGAACGACGCCATGATCGCTGCTGGATGACCGCCATGACCAGGGATGACCGCCGCGATCAAAAGGAGGGCGAGCCCACCGCCCGATACATAAAACCAATACCCATGACCTAGACAACGTCGCCGTCGTGGGGGTGATGATGGAGAAGCGCTTAAGGAGCGCCGCCCGATGATGATCAAGACGAAGATCCCGCCCCACCGGCTTTTTTGCCAGCGGATCACACACGTGGGCATACATCCACGATGGTTCATCCACCATTCTCCAACGCCGCCATAAACGGTTGAAACGGGAGGTATCGCGCCACGGCGCCGAGCTCGACGGCCGGACATCGGAAGTGGTGAGCAAACGATCACCTTTCGGGCCGACCACCCCGAGGGCACCCCTTCGGGCATCTCCCGATCGTGGTAGCACCCACGGTCCGAATGTACGGTCGGGCGGTGTCGATGGACGGGCAGCTCCATCAACCTCTTGTTCTGCATTCAGATTCATGGCGCTGCAGATCCCGCTGCCAGATCTGCGCCTGCCCCGCCTGTTTTCTGGTGGCCCCAGATGCGGGCTTGTTCCTTGGTCAAGTTTGCCTCCCCATCACTTTTGGGGAGAAGGATAACTACCGCACCGAGATGGTGGATTTCGAGGTCGCAGATTTCGACCTCCCATATAACGCCTTACTTGGTCGGCCACGGGCCGTCAAGTTCATGGCTACCCACTATGCTTACATGGTGGTGAAGATGTCGGCCAAGCCGCCCCATTGTTATCAACGTGGATAGGTCAAGCCTCGCGATGCCACAAGGTGCTTGGGATCCGCCGGGTTACTTGCGTGGCCGGCCGACGCCACTTCCTGAGCCCTCAGTTCGGACCAGGTTTCACCTGCCCGCCGGTGAAGTAAAGGTGGTCGCCTGAGGGGGGCGAACTCCGAAGATCGCCAACATTGGCGCCCACGCCGCCAATAGAAGACGCTCGTCACCTTCCTCCAGCCAAACGCGGACGTGTTCGGCTCGCAACCGTCCGACATGACTGGGGTCCTTAGGAGGTGATCGAGCACCGATCAGTAACGCCTCGACGACGCCTCGATCCGGCTGGAAGGTCCGAGGCAGCGCCGGAGCTGCGGACGCCATTCGAGAAGAGGTAGAGAAGCCGCCGAGCTGGAATAGTCGTGGAAGTCTTCATCCCGAGTGGCTTGCCAACCCCTGTTTCGCTAAGAAGTCCACCCGGAGGTGGCGATGTGTATGTCGACTTTCACCGACTCAACAAGACTCCGCCCGGCGATCCATATCCTCGCCGAGGGTCGATCTCATTGTTCGACTCCACGGCCGGTGCGAATCACTTGTGCTTTTCGACGCAGTGATTCTCGGTACCACCGATTAGCATGGCGCGAAGACGAAGAGAAGATCTGTTTTTAATCCCCTACGGTGTATATTGTTATGTAAGAATGGCTTTTGGCTTAAAGAATGCGGCTCAACTTACCAACATATGCATATCACCTTCCGCCTCTACTAGGGCGTAAACCGAAGTCTACGTTGATGACTTAGTAGTGAAGATTAAAAAGAGTGAAGAAATGATCCAAGACCCGAGGAGACCTTGCTAACCTCCCAAGAATTGCTCAAGCTCAATCCGCAGAAATGCGTAGTTCTGTGTGCCCTCCTGCAAGTTGTCGGGTTTCGGTGTCCAAACGGGCATCGAGGCCAATCTCGACAAGATAGCGCCATCGAGCACATGAAGACGCCATGATCGACTCAAGCAAATTCAAGTTCGGCCGGGTCGCCTGCCTCCTGGCGATTCATTGTCCGGCTATGCAAGCGGCTTTTGTTCAAGTTGTTGAAGAAGACGAACAAGGCATTTGAAGACCTGGCAAGACTTTCCTCTCCCCTGTCTGGTTTCAGGGTCGGAGAGCCTTTGCTTCAGATATCGCCGCCACCCCGAGGTGGTAAGTGCAAAGGTTGGTTGCGAGAGGGAAGGCGCCTGGTGGTTTACTACATCAAGAAGGTGTTGCATGAAGCGTAAACCCCAGATCCTCAAGCTCAAGATGTCTTGACGCGTCTCTGGTTGCATCCGTAAAGTCATGCGGCACTACTTTCGTGGGGCGAAATCACCGCTGCCACGCCTACTCCTTGCGGAAATCCTCCACAATCGTGAAGCCGGTCGCATTGCTAAATGGTCGGTGGAACCGGGGAATTCAACATCAAATTCGTGCCCGTGACCGCTATTAAGAGTCAAAAGTTGGCGGAGTTCGTCACCGAGTGGACTCCCCGCCACTCGGTCAAGAAGCACCCGTGTCTTCCCTTTGACGTTATTCTTTGATGGATCCTTCAGCCGGAAGGCGCGGGGCCGGGTTGTCCCGTCTCCCGACCGGGTGACACCCTCCATACGTGGTCGCCCTTGAATTCAAGGCCACCAACAACATTGCCGAGTATGAAGGTCTCGCCGGCTGGGTCTGCGATGCTTCGCCTGGGCATCGCGCGCTCTAAGTCAAGGGAGATTCCTCACCGTCATTAATCAAGCCTCCTAAGGAGTTCCAAGTGGCTCACCTCACCATGGCGGCCTACCCGGGCGAGGTCCCAAGAATGGAGCGCTATTTTGAAGGTTTGGGGTATATTCATATCCCTACGGATAATCACTCTTGGACGGGTCATTCCCCACCTTGCATCCTCAAGGGCTCCTGCTCCGCCGGGTTCAAGAAAGACTACCGCCATCGATCCATCGCAGCCTCACAATCTGTGGGGATGATGGTGTCATTGCCGCGCCCCTGGTCCGTGGGGACGACGCAAGGTTGTCCGCGGCCTCCCGGCCGTGGGGAAGGCGGTGCACTGCCACGGCCTCCAATTCAGGAGGAAGGCGCGCAGGTTCGCCAAATTTCTGTGTCCGGAGGAAGACGGCGAAGCCGCTGAGGCAAGACTGGGGAAAAGCTTCGCCCAAGAGAGTACCCAGCGAGCACCGAGTGGTCGCCACCCTTGGGCGGAAGATCGATGGATGGACCCTATCCCGCTTTCTGCTGCGACCAAGTGATCCCCGACGATGATGCCTCACCGAGAAGATTGCACGAAGGCAAGTGTTATACTCGTAGGGGGGACCTATATCGCCAGAGCGTAAACGGAGTTCTACCAAGTGCATCACTCGGGAAGAGGGAGCAGCTCCGCTCGATATCCATGGAGGCGCAAAGGGAGCTATATGTCCCACGACTTAGTCGTGCATATGTTTCGCCAAGGATTTTATTGGCCTACCGCCTCCGAAGCTTGCGAAGCCGGTGAGGACGCGGCTTGTCGGGTTCTTCGCCAGTAAACCCACCGACCAAATTTAAGCTCGCAGACCATCCCACTCTCCCCGCCGTCATGTCTAGGGCCGGATATCCGGGTCCGTTCATCGCGGGCCATAGGGGCTTTACCCACCCTTTGTCGCCATCGATAAGTTCACCAAGTGGGTCGGGCGAGGCGCGGCGGCCATCACGGCCGCGCCGCCAGAGTTCATGCGCTCATGGGTCTTCACCCTTGGAGTCGCTTAATCGATCATCACCGGCTAACGGCACCTGCCTTCACCAACGCGCTTTTACGGAATTTGCGGAAGAAATGGGCACCAAGGTATGTTTCGCTTTGCGGGCCCATCCCATGAGCAATGGCTAAGCTTGAGCGCCGCCATATCGCGGCATCAAGGGCCTCAAGACAAGAGCGCTTTGATCGGCTTCACAAGAGGGGCGCGGTGGATCGGAAGAGCTCCGCTTGCCGTGTGGTCGCCCGCACCACACCAAGCCGCAACGAGGCGAGACGCCTTTCTTCCCGGTATACGGGTGAGGTCGCCCTCCTCTCGAAGCCGCCGCCGGTTCCCCCTGCCTCGGTGTTCAACGGCAGACCAAGAGGATCTCCGCGAGAAGATGTCAACCTTCCGAGGAGGTGCGGATCGTGGCTGCTCTCCGCTGCCCGCCACTAGCCAGAGCCTCGGCTGTACCACGCCACCCGTCTCCGAGAGAACATGGCGAGGGGCGACACTGGTTCTGCGCAGATTCAGACGCGATGCCGGGTTGCATAAACTGCCTCCCCGATGGGAGGGCCCTTCAAGGTGGTCTCAAGATCTCGACCCGGCGGTCCGGCCATTACCGAGACGGCGAAGAGTCATGGCGAACTCCTACAACATAGCCTTGTTGCGGAAGTTCTATCCCCGAGGGAATTAAGTACCAACAGCCCTTGCTCCAATCACCGAGGTACGCCCCTCTTCCTACCGGTTTGCGGTCGCCGGGCGATCAAGAAGGCGCTTGCTCAGAGGCTTTTTGCTTCCATTATTATTCCACTTAGTTGTGTTTCGAAAGGCGCTTATGCGCATGTATGTTGCCGGTTACGTCAGGCGCTTATTCCTTTGTGAAAACCATAGCGATCTTCGGCTGCTCAGGTACACTTAGCCTCGGGCGACCGGGGCGAGTCGCACTTGTTCGGGACGCTGCTCAAGACACCTCGGGTTGGTCTCAAGCACACTGTCGTCGTCACAGCACCGTTACCGATGCCACCCCTAAAAACTCATTGCTGGTACGCAGACCATGTTCGGCTTCCGGCAGGTTCACAAGGACTTAGAATTCAAACAAGGCGAGCCGTAACACTTCATGTTGGGACTTGAATGTTCCGCCTACCTTCACGTGATGCTCTTCCGATGTTTACTCACCTTCCTAGAGTCATCCAGGCGCTGTAGGTAAGCGTAAAAGTGTTGGCTTATTTACTTCACTAAAAGCCCTCGCGCCTAAGGTTGGTCGCCCATGACAAAGGCAGCGTCCGCCATCCCAAGTCGCTTTCGCCACGCCTCACAGGTGTTCGCCCCGCCTCTGCCTGGTCGGGTCGCCCGCCGGCCAAGGTCGGGTCGCCAAAGGTCTGGGGGGTTTCGCCAATACCCAAGGTGTTCCGCCAACGCCCTACAGGTGTTCGGCCTGCCCTGCTATCGGGTCGCCTGGCCTTTCGAAGGTCATCGTCGCCTGTCTTGGGGGTCGCCTACCGCCTACTACTGTGTTCGCCTCGGCTACCAAGGTCGGTCGCCTGCTGGCTTGGGGGTCGCTACCAAATACTCTGTGTTCCTTATCCGCGCATATAAAACAAGATAAGCGATCTATACCGCATCTTTTGGCCATTTCCTTACGATCATATCCTAAGATGGGTCAAGCTACGCGGATTGTCGCAAGTGTTGGAAACCACCGGCTCCTCGCGATAAGAAAAGGAGGTGTGCTAAAGTGTTAACGCCCTGGCGAGACCAGTTATCTGAGTGTCGGCTGGGCACCACGCCCCGCACGGCTCGTGACGCTGGGTTGGCTCGCTGCGCACCACTGTCATCTCCGTGAGCGTTATTGCCTAAGGGCACTTCCGAAAACTTGTCGCTCGCCACGCGTACGCCGCGGGCGCACTCCCGCAATCATCGGGTCTAAGTTCCGGAGGTCAAACTTGGCGATTATCTCGCCGCAGAAACCCGACGCTAGGGCCTTGCTCGTGTCCTCGCGTTCCCTATTCGACTTAGGGCCATTTTTCACTTACATTTTATGTGGTCCACGAATCTATGCTTACATCACAACTGCATATAAAATCATTTAGCGTAACTGTAAACGCTACCCTAATTCAAAGCTGCTTAAAAGCATTTTGCCCAAGTCTAATGGCGCCATCCAACAAGCAAATATAACGGATTCAATCATACGAAAATAAGCTTACACATGAATAACAATTAAACATCTAACATTCATCGAAAAGTCATTCCAGAGTTTTTAGGCATGTGTTCATCAACGGAAGCAACAAAAAGAAAAGAAAGCCGCCCGGCTTCACCTCGCCTCGCCAAGTCGAAGTTCTTCGCTTGCCGCCTTCGACAAATGCTGTGGGGGTGGAGACGTCCATGACCGCTTCCACACCGCAGATCTCAGCCCACGATTCGCCACTGCAGGCGACTTCGCGGCTCCGCTCGAGCCGCTCGCTCCGCGTTTCCCCGACACGGCCGTCACCACCGCCATAGGATCAAAGGCGGCTGCTGTACCGGGCGCAAAGAAAGGCGCCGTAGGTTGCGCCATGATCGCGACCAAGCGCCCTTCCGGGCGGAGCGAAAGGCGTTAGGGCGCAGGAGTCCTCATGAACGCCCGCTGCCCGGTTGGTCGCGTTGGCTAAGACAAGCGCCGAGTCCTCCAAGGGCGCGAGCTCGGCCTCAAGCCAAGGGTTCCAGCACCTCTTCAGCGCGCTGAACGCTTTCTTCAAAGATGGTCGCGAGGTTGCGCCAGACGGAAGGATTCGAGTGTCGAGGTCTTTAGCACCGCCGCTCTCTCCGCCAGAAACCGTTGCTCCGCCCATTGGCTTGCCAGAGATTGCGGCTGTTGGTTTTCTCAAGCCAGCTCGGCTGCCGCTTCTCCCCGCCCCGCTTCCAAATTGCCGCCACCGAGGCAAGCCATATTGCTCGGGCACCATGCCCGAGGCGGGCAAGAACGGTGCCTAGTGCCGCGCAGATGTCGTTTCGGGTGAAGAGTTCGACGGCCGGCGGTCGGCGGATGTGGCGCGAGGGGCAAGAACTCCCGGCGGCGCTGGGTGCCAGCGTGTCTCCCGGCCGGGCGCGTGGCGGGCGGAGGCGCCGGCAGAGGCTCTCCGCCTTGGCGCCGGGTGTTGGCACCTTGGCGCGCCTCTGAGGGCCGCCCTTGGTGGCGCCTTCAAGCCTGCCGGCCGCCCGGGAGCGCGAGGCCGCCTCGAGCGGTGGCCCGAGCTCCCGCTGCCAGAGGTTGTCGGCGCGCCAGCAATGGGCGCCGAGGAGAAGGCGAACTGGTAAAGGCTCGGAGCGGTTTGGCGGCATGGCGCCGGAGGTGAAGTCGCATGGGCGCCCCAGGCCTCCGCCCCTCGGAGGGGTACCGCCACGGGACGGTGGTGGCGGCAGCTGGCTGCGTGGCTCGGGCCCTTAGGGTCCGAGTTCATGGTGGCGGCGATCGGCCGCTGTCTCAAGCGTCTTGCCGCCGGCAGCACGCCCCGATCACTGTGGGGTCATGAGGCGGATCACGGCCGGTCCTGTGGAGTCCATCTACGGAGTAGCCCGACGACCCGCAGCCCGCTGCGTGCTCAGTCGGCGAGCGGCCAGCCTCCGCCGAAAGGTGTGCCGCTTGGGACCCAAGAAGATCGCCTGCAAGCCACCTGCCCTGTTTGGCTCTCAAAATTGCCCTCGCTGGCCGTTAAGAAAGGGAGAAAGATGGCGGCGCGGTTGGTAGGAAGCCGCAGGAGAAACATGTGCATAAAGGAAACTAGAAGAAGACAAGGACTTACGTCCGCCACGCGGCGTCTGTGTCAGTCGTTGTCGCCCTGTATCGCCATGAAGGCCGGACGCCAGGCGTGAAGAGGGCCGATCCTCCGCCGTAGTCCCTGCTACCACTGCTCCGCTCAAATTCTCGGTCCGCCAAGAACCGCCGATGGGTCAACATCGCATGAGCTCGCTGCCTCTTCGACCAATGAGCTCAGCTCGGCTATGCGGCGCCCGATTCCGTGGGTACCCCAGTATGCGCCGATCTCCACCATCCTGGATGTATGCCGGCCGTCATGCGGCCATGCCCGGGGCTGGACTCCGGGTTGAAGGGAATGTAGCGGAGGCCATCCTGGCCCCGGCGTAAATAGCAACTCCCCACTACTTGCTGCTCGTAGCAGGCGCGCAGAATGAAGAAATGGCGAAGAGAGGAAGGTTCTCGCATCACCCCCATGAACATTTCACGAGAGGTGTGCGAAGATGGCAAGGAAGATGATAGAATTGGGGTGAGATGAAGATGGTGGATTTCAGAGAAATGGAGGACTGTGGAGAAAAAATTCAGAAAAGGGCGGAAGAAGGCCCGCCATCATGGCCTGTATGCAAAGAAGATCTCGCTTGAGAGGCACACGCAGGCGTGGGCATGTCCCCTGACCAGATATCGGAAGGTGCCTTCCGGCGACTATCCCCTATCCATCTACTTACGCCGCAGCCACAACCAGAGGCTGGAATGGGGTTCACCATGATGGCTCAAGAAGACAAAGAGCTCTGGGAAGAAGAGGCGAAAGGACAAAGAAGCAAAGTGCGAAGAAGGCGTATATGGAACCGCCGATGACATACACCTATATATGCTCCCACGCTTGTGGTTCACGAAAACGAGAATTATGCGCCGCTTGGTCCCAAGGGAAAACGGCAGATACGCGGCGAGGACCGGCTACCGTATCCCTCATGAGTAGTGGCCCCGCCCGAGAGCGCTAAGCATTAAGGGCATTAAATGAAGGTTCTAAAAGGAGTCTTAGGCTCTGGTTTAGGGCAGTTCTGGCTACTTGTCACGTAGTACACGCTTAGGGTACCTCTCCACCGTGATAAAAGTACAATCTACGGGCGGCAACGGCACCCAAGGGCGATCACGGCTCACGGCCAGGCGTTGGTCCACGTGGCGCCGGCGGCGAAAGGGCGAAGGCCTGCTTCGCCGGCGCCAAATTTACGTGGCGGCTTGGTAACGGGCGGCGATCACGTGCTCGCCGGCCAGCGTACCACGTGGCGTCCGGCGAAGCAAGTGGGCGAAGGCTTGCCGCCGGGCGCCACTTACGTGGCGGTTGGCAATCGGCGGCGACACGCATTCCCGCCAAAGGCTTCCCGTACCGGCGCAGTGGCGAAGGCGTGGCACGCTTGCCGGCCGGCGCTTAGCCTACGTGGCGTTTAGCGACGGGCGGCGAGGACGCTACGCTCGTCCCGCCCGCAGGCAAAAGGTGGAGCACTGTGGCTTCGCCTCGTGCTCCTTCCACTACCGCATTCATGTCGAACAAGCAGTTCGCCATGACAAAGCTTATCACCGCAAGGGTTTCAAGACAGCAAGCCCATTCCTCCGACGCCTCACCTACCCGCCGTAGGGGTCCCATCCCATGACCGCAAGGGCACGCAGAAGCATTTAATGAGGCCGGAGGAACGGACAAAGACGGAAGGAGTAATAAATGTATGAGGATCAAGATGATGACCTCCCTTTACCTACTCCCTGCTAGCCTCGGCCTATATAAGGGTCTCCGGTGCATGGGAAAAGGACTGCATTCGAGAGAAGACAACTTGTAACTCAAGAGCTTTGTATCGCCTTCACACCCGCTAAAAAACAATCGAGCAGAAGTAAGGTCAGCATTCAAGGAAAAGGGGCTCAACTCGGTAAAATCTTCGTGTCCTCTCGGTAGCTGCCGACGCCGAGCCCTCCGCTGTGAGGAGTCCTTAGGTTTTCGCCTCTAGGTTTAGCTACCCAAGACGCCCTCCTTCCAACCAAACCCGGTCTCAGATCCTCCGCCTGCTGTGGAATACGCCATGCTGATGTTTTTGGCTTATGCCGCTTGATGATTAAACATTTGGATCAGAGATCACCGCACAAACTTAGACTTTGGTAAGATTATTAATTGTTGAAGACCCCGGTTTTTCAACCGATTTGATGTGTCTTTTAATTTAAAGGTGATTTGCTCAACTCGCTTATGGCGATGAGTGTTTATATAAGAATGTTCTAGTCTTAATCGTTGATATTACTATGATAGACTTTCGAGACACAAGATATGTTAATGAAGACTTATTTTGAGAAGATTTTGATATCTCGACTAGAGGAGTAAATTGCCTCATGGTGGAGATTGTTGAAGTGTAACCCAAATTCATCATTGTGTCCATATTCGGACAATGCACCAACATGACACCGACATAGTATACGCGCCAAGCCATGTCAAATGTGGCAATGACTGGTGCATCCGACTCGATTCGGTTTCCTTCTTTGTTCGAGGCTTTTATCCCTAGTCGTCAGATATGTATCATGTAATTGCACAGTTTAGATACACTTAATAGCCCTATGTTTGTAATCTCTTCATACATCGAGGGGCCGCTTGGTTGTCCGACACACGCAATGACTTCAGGGAGCCATGGAACCAAAGGTTTAGTTGATTGTTGTATCGTGTGAGTCTGTACCTACGCATACAAGATGGCTGTTTGGTTGCCTGCACGCGGTACGGATGCTAGACCAGCACGATGCACAAAGCACTCGCAGCTAGACTCGTGGGATACGAGCTTCATAACCGTTTCTCCGGAGCCAGGCTGAGGTGGTACAGACTTCCACGGCCAGGCTCATGCGAGACGGCAACCAAACTGCCCCTGAATTGCACCTTCAAGCATTCATTATTTTTTTCACGGAAAAATTTATGTCTCTTTGTCTCTTTTTTTCGTAACAGTTTACTGGCCGGCAAGTTTTACAGTCGCAATTACTTTGCAAATGGTAAAGCTTCCTGATCTTCATTTGGTTGGCAACTTGTTCTTTGACGTCTACTACTCAGTAGCCGTATCATGTCAAATTAAACTGTACTAAAAGCAAGTCTTTTTCGCAAAACTTGTTGGGTTGTTTATTATATATTTTGTCCATCGGACAAAAGCTTCAGAGATGGAATAATGGCTGTCAGTTTACTACATGTTTACATTACAATCCTCCTTGGAATGGCTCGCCGATCATCGTATAAAGATTCACAAAGCTACCAACGCTGCCTTTGATTCCATCTTTCTTACAGAGCACAGCGTGCGTGACAAGCGTCCTTTCACCTTTAAAAACTTAGCCAATCTTTTGTAAGCACCAATCTTTCGTCGAATTCTGTGCGCTACTTAAACAGAGCAATGGTTGCTACTTTTTCTGCAGGGAAATGAGAACGCAACACGTTGCTTCCTCAAGAAATTCTGCTGTTCTGCAACCTGCAGATCGGGGAGGCAGAGGTTCTCCTTGGGCAGCTCAGTAACCTTTCCCAAACCGAGTGTGCTAGCCACATGACGAATCATGTAGCTTCATATTGTCGGCAGAACCACTACTGGAGTTAGTACTGTGTGTGATTCCATGTATACCGACCGTACTTGAGAACATTTTCTAAGACTCTGCTTGACAACACTGAAGGAATGCTTGCCAGTTTTGATCATTTTATTTGTTTTCAAATACTTATCACTTTACATTTAACAATGTATACTTTTCCATTTTGCTCTTACTAAATATCCCATCTCTCCCACCAAATATGGGTCCATGTCAATACAAGTAGTAATGGAGGATATTTTTGGTCATTTTGTATAGAAGAAGGACGATTGTCCTGCTATTAGTGTGATGATCAAAAGTGATTGGTAAATGCGAAAGGAGGGGGGTATTTTAACTGAAATATATGCTGGTCACCACCATCCTTGAATCCATGGAGTATACCACCAATTCTTCGGAGCGATATATGCTCCAACACAGCTTGATTCTTCCTTTCCAGGACATTGTTCTTTTCAGTTGTTCATCTGCAGGACCACCCGTAGCAGAGAATGATTAGCAAGCGTCGCAAGGGGTTAGATTAGCATAATAGCGCACTTCAGCAGCCTGGTACTGCGCAATGATTGAGGGATTCCTTCCATCTCTTTCGTTACCTTACGACAATACAAATACTACAGTCGAAGGGCCACGAAACAGGAAATGATTCTCGTGCAGTTGTTATAAAATTACAGCCGTTAGTGAGTGCTATCCGATGGAAATAACAAACGGTTCAGATCATGCCACACAGACTTTCCCACGAAACACGTAGGGTTGGCTAGACAAACACCACCTATCACGGTATCACCTCTCCCTGTCAAGTCTCCTGACCACGCCGATTTAAGAGGATTGAGATTTGTGACGTCGGTCATAAATTATTGTAGTGTCGCACTGGCACATGTCCATCGTTTGCAGGACAAGCTTAGGGCCAATACTTAAATCCATTTGTTGCTAGGACAACTCCTTAGTTTGTTTACTTCAGTTTATATCAAGGGTAAAAAAACAACTTTCAAAAGAAGATGAAAACGTTCTTGACGAACCATTCTAGAGTGTATATTCCATGATCAGGCTCTGTTAGAGATAGCAAGAATTTTACATGAATCAATGCAGTGGCACGTAAGTAGATAAGAATGCCCTGTTGGCAAGAACAGACCATTCAGGGTCTCTTTCATTTGCAGAATTCTAAAATGCAGGAATAGAAAAACATAGGATTGTAATGCCATGAACTTTTGAATCCGATAGGATTGAAAACCGCGTCAATTTTCAACAGAGGTTGTTTGATTACACCATAAGAAAATCTCATGGGATTTTTTGAAGATTTTAGAGCTAATGTTTAGTTTCTTATGGAATTGGGTGCATAGAAGAATATTATATAAAAATTATGCCACCTCAATCCTACAAATCAAGCAATCAAGTTTCTTAGAATTAGCGTCCTCCAAGAATCTTTCAAATCAAAGAGACCGCTCGCACCCACTGCAATAGCCAATCCTAACAATTTACATGTGACTAGCCAGTGACTACAGAAGTAGTACTATACAATCTCAATTATAGAGGTTGTAGTGATAGCTAGTGGTAGAGGCCTACATTGCTCAACTTGTCAACCTGGGTTTAAGGATCAAACCCAGTGTCTCTCGTAGAGATGAGTATATGCGCGATATGTGTCGCGTGTATATATATAACTCATCTCGCTGTTCTTTTCTACTATATTGAATGCCGAGCTCTTGGTTATTTTAAAAAAAACAATCTCAATTATAGCTCGACCATTTCTCATTTATACACGAGCAACGAGCTTAATGATGTTTTTTAGGTCTTGTTGATGCAAAGAAATTTTAAAGGGATAATAGAGAAATTTAATTCTAAGAAAAATTCTTATGAACGGTATTTGATTTGTAGGATCGCTTCAAAGAAATTCATGGGATAAAAAATTCATATAAATTTTAAAATAATTCTAGCATGAGATCTAACATCATGTTAGCGGTTCTTTTGAGTGTTCCAATACACCTCTCTTCCCCCTCTCACTATTCTCTCTCATTAATTAACATTTAATCTCAAAATTCTTGTATTTTTTCTGTTAGACATCCGAATACACCTTTTGTGCAATTCCTGTTGTTTTGTTTCCTGTAGAATTCAACATGCTATCACATTTCAATCCTACGTTTTCCTCTATTTCTGTGTTTTTAGCAACTTGCGAATTAAAGAGGTCTTTAGTCTTTTAACCAGTTCATGGTTGGTTTGAAACAATCACGCATCAAGAATGGATAATTGCACGAATCAGAACTCGAAATTTTCCATGCACGTGGTAGTCTAAAAAAGTAGCCGCATCCTGATCTTTGCAATGGACCAAGCATTGAGTCCACATGGTCCTTGTGTGTCTTTGGACAAAGCTTTGGCTTTTTGAAGTCCCTATCGAATATGTTTTTTAAAAAAATCTAGTCTTTAACTGAACGTTTTTTATAAAAATAATACTCTTTCTAACCACGAAAACGACATATGTTATCTATCACACTCATACATTACAGAAGGTGTCTAGCAACCAAAAAACCCACACTGCCCCTAGCTCGGCAGTATCTTTTGAGGCCAGAGCGCTATGCAAGTTTTGCCGATCTACACTATCACGGAAGGATACTAATTAAGTGACTAGACAAGCGAAAGCTTTCCTTTGGACGCTTTGCCTGACTTGATGTAATCATAATATTGCCAGAGGAATTTGATGCGATGATATATGCCCAATGCGGCAGTGCTTTTGTTGGCTTCCTCTTTGACATGGCTGCTAATCAAGGCATCCCTAATTATCCTAAGAGTATCTTCAAGAGACTCACTACTTTACTCGTCATCTTTATTTTTTAGCGAGCCAGCTTTTTCTTCACTCTCTACAGACTCGTACTCTACTCGCTAATTTAGCGAAGGAGAGCGAGAGAGACTCGCCACATTTAGCAAGTCTCTCCGCCACTATCCCACTGCATACAAGGAGAGGGCTTCACACGCCCCGCTCAAAGGCTTGCCTCAAGATAGCTTCCTCTCCCGACAGCGGAGGCTTCCCTGGCGTGGCTTCCCCGGCTTCCTCTCTCCGACAACCGCAAAATAGCCAAGTACCCCTTCTGTTTCTTTCTCCCCCAATCTCTGCCGTTAGGACTAGGACATGACTCGCTCAGTACAATAATTTTAATAATGACCATCACAACATGACCATTACAGGAAAATTCAAATTTAAAATTCCCATGTTCACATATAGCTGTTCGAATTTACACGTTCAAAGATAACCGTTATAATGTAGTCGTCACAATAAATATCAATTTTTGAATTTCCACATTCAAATATAGCTGTTTGAATTTATCGGTAAAAAAATAGTTGTTGTTATGACGGTTATGTGAAATATGATTAGAATATAGGAGAGAAAATAGAGGTGATATGGAAAGTGTTATTGGAGAAGGAGGAGATATGGAGAGGTGTTAGAGATAAGGAAACATAAACCAAATATGGTTAGGACTCTATCTTTTTCCTAATGTGGTCGAATCAACTCTCTTACACCGCTTATATATATCGGTGCCCCTCATTGTAAACGATTGAATCAATAAAGCGAGAGAGAATTCCATCCTACATTGTGTGCCTATTGTTCTTGTTCTTGGATTGATCTATGAATTCGTAATTTGATCGCTGACGCTCGACGATATTTTACAACACGCTATCAAGACGAAGTCTCTACTACGTATGAGGATCACAACTATAACGAACGATTACTACCGGCGATTGATCGCCTCGATCCGATCCGCAATCAACTCGCCATCACGCACCCACCCTGGATTGTCGAAAAGTCCTACGCGACTCTATCCTACATGATAGTCTACAAAATTCCCCTAGATCGAATCAAGGTATCAAATTGGCATGATCTATTGAATCACAATTGAAATTGAACAGTAGATCGGAAATTCTACACATAAATTTTAATAGATAAGAACTTTGGGATTTTTGCGAACTGATCTAGTACTCTACTCGCTAAATTTAGCGAGCGGAGAGAGACTCGCTACATTTAGCAAGTCTCTCTCTTCGCCGCTATCCCACTGCATACACAAGGAGAGGGCTTCACACGTCCGCCGTAGTCTGCTCACAGAAGCTTCCTCTCCTAGCAATGAGGCTTCAAGTGGCTTCCCGCCTTCTCCGACAAAAGAAAATTGCCAAGCACCCCTTCCGCTTTTTCCCCAATCTCTGCCGTTAGACTAGGACATGACTCGCCAAGACAATAATTTTAATAATGACCATCACAACATGACTGTCAGATCGATCGGATCGCCAACCGCAGTAAAATGAGGTAGGGGTCAATGAGAAATGGGACTACAACCATGCTTTTGCTCGAACAGGGAATGAGGTCAAGGAGGTCGATGGTCTGAGCTAGGGGACAATGAACGAGATGGAGGATTATCCCGGTTCGAGCCCCGAGAAGGTAATAGTTTACCTGGGCCACCTTATGGTGGTTCCCGATGTTTGTGAGTACAGAGAGGGTTACAAATCAATCTTGACGATGCTAAGTCTAAACTTGAACTCGTGTAAAAGTCCGGGTTATCCTCCCTAAGTGTTTACAAAGCCTCGCCTTATACCCATTCCCTTGCAACGTCGGGAGTATTCCTGATCGTGGCCTTCATGCACATTGATAGCCTGTGGAAACTGCTCCGATCCACACACACAGATTACTCCACGATCCCACGCTCGTGAATCGCCAAGTGATGACGTGGTCCGGGATCCAAGGAACGCCACCGACCTTGAACCATCCCAAACAAGAAAGTTGTGAGGGCCCCGAGCTTTGAGATATCAAGGCTTCTAGGTCGAGCGGCCTCGAGCTTGATCCGAAGTCTTTGATCGAGGCCTTCCGAGCTAGGGGACCGGTTGATGTGGCCGACCGACCAAGGGTTGCCTGCCCTCGACTGTACTAGCCCCGACTACCAAGGTCGAGAAGTAGCACCAAGGATTTGCCTCGAGCCTCACCCAACAAAGTCGCCGGCAAGCAACCCTTGCAAGGTCTTGGAACCTTGTTCGAGGCTCAAGTGAGATCGCAAGTGAACCCCAAAGTAGACACCTGCGACCTTTTGATTTTTCCAAGTGATACGGATGCCAACAAATGGCTGACACTGCAAGGCTTCAAGTCCGCCGCCTGTGTCTTAATTGAGCCCGCCTAATCATGTTCCCATAGCGCTTTTGAGGCGCCAGAGAGGTTAAATCCCAAAAGCGCCTGGAAGACCCCGAGCTTTGGATCATCACCAAAGCTTGGCTTCTCCTCCCAAGCCTTTTCGCCGAAAGGTCGCTTTTTCCATCTCCACACGACGCTTTCGCCATGGCTAAGCTTAGAAAAGTAATTTTGCCTGGCCACGAGGATGAAGGAGCTCGAGGCCCCGCTATTGGATCAGACTGGCTGCATGTTCGGTGGCGAGACCAACTCGCCTCGAGATGACGAGATCGTCAGACCGAGCAAAGATTCCTCTTCGGTCATGGACCCGGAGAGCTTAATTTCGCCGACGCCCCTCGACATTGCCAAATTGAAGTGATCAACCCGGTACCCAATTCCGCCCTCACCCTAGCCGCTTTTCTTCCCATCTATGCGAGGGGTTCCCGGGATTCTTCCCACGCCTCTCTTCTTCCGCCATTCTCTTCCGCCCGGAAGGACCCCTGGTCGGTGCTCTATTTCCAGCAATGTCTGCTCAGCGGGTTTCGCCAAGATCCTCGCCGGATTTCTTGGTCCATGGTCGAGCGCCGGTTCTACTCAAGAAGGGGAGAACGGAGGTCAGCGATATTTAAGGAGCCGCCACATCGAAGATAGAGACCCCAGAGATCGAGGACTCAACGCCGACGCAGGCTTATCGCCGCTTATCCACATTTGCGCCACACGCGGTCTCACCGGCCAGCGATCGCGAACGACTTTCATGAATCGGGTGTCTCGCTAAGAGGTTACATCCGCTTCTCCCAGATCCGTGGACGCCACGATTCGACCCGCGAGAGTTCATCTGTAAGGTCTTCACCACAAGGCTTTTTGCTTGACTTCAGACTTCTTCCTCCTCCGATGGCTCTTGTTCGTAGGCCAAGGAGTCCTGGTCGCGCCAGATGCGTGAAATGTTCGAAACTAGCGATGAGTACACTCGACGCACCCGTCCCAAGAACGCCTTGCGACGTAAAGCCCGAGGTAAGCCTTCCACGACTCCACAACCTTCATCCGAACATGCGCACGCCTTTGCCTCAATCTGCGCTTGCTTGTAGGATCATCAAGAGTTGGGAGACAACATGAGATCGCTTCCCTTGCCCGATGAGGGCAAGAGCAAAAGGGAAAGAAAAGACTCCCTCAACCAGAGCCGACCGCCAGGGACGTAAGAGGCCTCACATCGAATGGGGTGACTGCCACCAGAAAGACGATCATAGCTAATTTCCGAGCTCGCGCCTTGGCTTCTCGTGAGCCTAACAAAGTTTTTACTTGGCAACAACAGCGCAAGCCGCCGCCAGACCACCGAGCCCCCCGCCAGCAAGTGCGGGCTCATCATGAAGCTTCGCCCCTGCCGCGAGGAAGGAAGCGGATTCTCCTCCGAGCTCGGGCAACAGACTATCGCCGCCATCGACGAGGCAGAGGCCACTGACCTGTAAGAGCCCGGCTTTGCAACCCCGCCCATCTCCGTGTTTTTCTTAGTGCTTATCCTGATTGCAGACTCGAGCGCCGAGACCCGAGCTTGCCCATTCTCGACAATGCTCGTTGTCTCGGGCGAGTCCGAGTCCGAGGAGGGGGCAGACGCTTACATGCCGCCCCGCCACGGCCTTTCTCGACAAAGGCGCGCTCGCCGGGCCTCGCCAGCTGGGCCCTGGCCTGAGGGTTCACCAAGGCCCCGAGTAGTCTTGGACGAAGGGGACTCTAACCCGCGATCACGAGGATTACAAGACCGGCGAGACGGGTACTCGCGGTCGCCGATCCTCCCGAGATCGAGGGAGACATGGGCGCCCGCCCTCAAGTCACGGGCGCCATACGATCGCTACGTGGTCACCAAGTCCCCGAGGCCCCGCACGACCAAGATCAAGGCCGATGGCGAGATCATGTTCCTCGCCACGGAGAGCTTACCTCGACAACGGAGGCACTCCGATGACCCGCCATAACTTCCATTTCTGGGAACACAACACTCCACCCCAGAGGCTGGTTTGATGTCGCCGCGCGCAACTCCCCGCCATCGAAGCTGGCCGGAACCTTGACTACGGAGGTCGGGCCCGGTTACCGCTGCAGACTGGCGGGGGTTCACATGGCACCGGATGGAAGGATCTCGCCGCCACGCCGCACGTCGTTCAGAGGCCCCGACAAGGTGTGCCAAGCGGTGATTGAAGAAGGCCTAGGTCATGGGGACCTCGCGAAGGTTTTGAGATCAACACATACCGCCGACGAAATAATGAGGAGTTCTCCACAATGCACAACAAACACCCGTGAGGTAGGAACCTTCCTTATATGCCCCGTAATACGTTGTTGTGTGTTCTGACAACTTTTTACCAAATCGTGTTCCTTGTTTTCAAGGCTAAGGCTGCGGACCTGAGGGCTTCAAGGTCTCAACGAGCATGTCGACGGTTCGCCAGATCTTGAACACCGTGGAAGAAAGGGAGACCGAAGCGCCTGTGCTCTACGCGACCATTGAGGCCGACGGGCAGAAATCGAGCGCTCAACCGGAGCTCAACGATCTCGCCGCACGATGGTGGCGCTGAGGTGTCCCATGTCACGAGCTCGAGAGGACCAGATCCTCCGAAAGCATGGGTTGAAGGCACAGAGCACGAAGCGCCGAGCGCACAAAGCGTTATCGAGGCCCTTGATGCGGAGCGCGCCAAGGTCGAAAGCCGGAGAAGGCCGCAGAGCTTAACTTCTTCAGACTCGCCGAGACCCTTCGCGTTCCTGGATCGAAGCCCTTGAGAAGGTCATCAGCCGAGAACAAGCCGCCAGCGCCCAGCGCTTGCCGACGAAGCGCCAAGGTCGTGGCACTTGAGGAAGTCGCCAAGGAGCAAACCATCGCACAGCCACGCGCGCGCCGACGAAGCGCTGCAAGGTCGAGGCGTTGAGAGGATCACATCGAAGCTATCATCCTCAACCAAGGCGCTTCCCGAGCTAGAGGCCAAAGTCGCGGGCCGAGGAGAAACTTAAGGCAAGCCAGGCGGCGTAAGACCGCTTTGGCTCAACTCAACGATTTAACGCCGCCGAGCCACGGACGAACTAACGAGGCCCTCCCTGTAAAACCGGCTCGACAATATGGCCGAGTCGCGAGCTCGAGAAGAAGAGGTTCGCATGAGATGGAGGATCTCAGAGCTCAAACATCCTTGATCCCTGAAAACATCGAATGTTATCAACTGGTTTGGGTTACCATTTTTTGAAGTGTGCGCTTTATTCGCGATCAAGATCCATAGGTCGCTCAGAGATGTTACATCCTAGCCTCCTGGGTCTAAGGTCGAAAGCAACGCCACCTTGGACACAAGTATAAGACGAGCAAATGACCATGACCGCAGAATCGAGATGGAGTACTCACAAAAAGAAATGCAGAAGCGTAACCCAAAGGAATAAATCACCAACTACACGACCATGCACCATGCACGCACTCAATAGCTAAGGCCGCCGAGCTTGTAGTTCAAACCCGGACGCAGGGGGGTGAGCCGATTATAAGAGTTTCGCCACGTTGAGCTCGACCACCGGGGGTGAACGTAAAGCTCGTGATACCTGCACAAGGAGCTAATGCGAAGTCGTGCTCAAGAAAAATTACAGAGACGCCATAAAGAAAAAGACATGAATGATAGAAATCGGAGAATATCCTTTTATTGAAGCTTTAAAGGTATAGAGATTACACATAAAACTTCATGCGGTTGATCTATGTTCCACGAGCTAGAAAGGTCTCACATCGAAAGCATCGCTAGCCCAGAAGCCCCGCGCGATCCGCTGAAACGACTCTATAGGGCCCTCCCATCATGGGATAACTTGTTGGTGCCGACAATACCGAATCCGCCTCGTGGCTAAGTCCCCAACAAGGAGCTTCCTAGGTCGCATCGACCGAGACGCATGTCCGCGAAGAGCTTGTGTAATGCGCCGATCGAGCAAAGGCACTCCAGATCTTACTTCTTCCGCGAGGGCAAGGTCAAGAGATCGTTTGCTCAAGTCGACGTGGTCGATCAGACCGACCTTCGGAGCGGAGCTGCAAATATTCTCCGGAGGCAGATTTGCTTCAAGATTCAAACACGAGCCGAAGGGTGTGGACCCCGCTGTTCTACCGATCGCGGGTACGAATAGACCATAAGACGGGAAGTTCGCCCACCTGTGTCGGTCAGAAGCGCTTGAGCTCATTCAGAATCTCGCTTTTGACGCCTTTGACGATCTCGTCTGGCGCGCTTCGCCGCCTCCGCTGTTCGAGGATGAACCACCTGCCGGCACACTTTGGTGCCCATGTCCTCGCAAAATTCCCCGAATAATTCATCGTAAACCGAGTACCATTGTCGCGATAATTTCGCATGGGACCCCATACCGTGACCACGACAAACGGAAAAAACGAATACGCCCGAGCAAAGGATGGTCGAGACCGCCACTCAATCCATTTGGTGAATGTGTCGATGGCCACGGTCAGAACTTTCTTCCCTGCTGTTCGGGAAAGGGGCCGAGGATATCGAGCCCTGTGTCGAGAAAGGCCAGTGCGGAATGGTCTCAAGGGCGAGGCCGCCGGTGTACCTTTTTCGGCGTGAAACCGACATGCTCGGCAGTCCCGACAATATCCCGAGCATCCCGTGAATGCCGCTGCCAAGAATATCCTGCACGGAAGGCCTTGCCGACCATCGCCCTGCAGACGAAGAGTGCGCCCCACGAGACTCGAGGGATGTCGTTGAGTAGGTACTTACCTCCTCCGTGGAGATGCACCGAGTCAGATGCCGAGACATTCTCGCTCAGAGCTTGCCATCCACGAAGCTTATACAAGCTTGCTCGACGCTTAACTCGCTTCATAGCGGGTCGGGCGCAGTCGCCTGCGCCAGAAGATGTATGGGCTCGCCCATGCGGAATACCTTCCACCACAAAGAAGCACGACTCCCCGATCCGAGATAGATGGAGCCGCCGCCGCCTCGAGGATGACGCTGGGGTATCTCTTCGCTTAAGAGCCGAGCTTGGAGAGAAAGTTGGCACCGAGTTGTCCTTCCTAGGGACATGCCCGAGCTCCAAGTTCGAACCATTTCTCCATCTTATGACTCGACGAGATACCTTGCCATTGCATCCCCGAGCATTGATAGTCCTTGTTGTATCGTTGATGACGAGCCGAGTCTCCCTTCACGACCAACCGTCGCAGCCCAAGGACTTGCGTGCTCGTGAAGCCCGCCAAGAGAGCTTCATATTCTCGCCATGTTATTGGTCGCAGGAAAGCCAAAACGAACTACATACCTCAACTCGTCACCCTGCTGGGTAAGGATAAGTATCCCACTTCGAAGCGCTTGAAGGACCTCGAGCCGTCAAGAACATGATCCAGGCTTTCTTCGACTCGAGCCTGTATGGGGTCATGACGCTCTGCTCGACCAACGGTCGGCGAAAGCACTCGTGGACTTGATAGCCGTTTCGCCACGACCGATGTCAAACGCCGCCCATAGCCCATTTAGCTATCCGTCTGCCGCTTTCCGATTCCGCAGATGTCACCGAGCGGAAGTTGCTCGACGCACCACTAATGCGCTCGAAGTAGTGTCGAAGCTTGCGCGAGGCCATGAGAAGAGCATACAAGCAGCCAGACTTATGATAACGCCCTTTGGGCCATGTAAGACTCACGACATAGTAAATTGATGTCATTGTGCTCTGCTCGCAATTAGGGACAAGATCACGCCTTTGGGCGGCCGCAAGATAGAGCAAAGAACCTCTCGCCAGTCATGAGTTGTAAGGAGGGGTGGGGATGATGATATACCTTCACCGCGAAAGATCGTTGTGCTTCGAGTCCATTCAAAGCCCCTGCTTGCGCAGGTCTTAAAGAATGGGAGACCTCGTCACGAGCCTCAAATGAATTCACGAGGGTCGCTATGCGACCGGTGAGGCTTTGTACTTGCTTGATCGAGGTCGGGCTCCATCTTCTCGATGGCTTCGATCTTCTCCGGTTTGGACCAACCCCGAGCCCCGATCATGTATCCAAGGACCTTCCCGATGCCGCCAAACACACACTTCTCGGGTTGAGCTTGATTTTGTACTGCTCAGTTTGCAAATGTTTCCTCAAGGTCACGGACGTGGTCGCCCCGTGAGGGCTTTTGACGATGATGTCATCTACGAGACCTCGAGGTTTCGCCTAATCATGCGCTCAAGGTCTTAGTCATCAAACGCTAGAATGTTGCCCCCAGATGCGCAGCACCAAACGACATGGTCGTAGCAATAAGTGCCGAACGGGTGATGAAGGCGCCTTGTTTCGCCGTCGATCGCCACTTGATCTCGTGGTAGCTCGAGTAAGCATCCAAGAAGCTTAGCATCTTGGCGCTATGTGGAGTCGACGATCCGTCGATGCGCTGAAGCGGAAAATTGTCCTTCGGCAGCCGAGTTCAACCTCAGATGGTCGACGCGACATTCTCCACTTGCCACCTTCTTCTCAGACGATGACCGGTTGGCTAACCACTGAGTAGTCGATCTCATGGATGAAGCCGCCTTCAGAGTTTATCAAGGTTTTCCTTGATGACCGCGAACCTTCTTTAGGGAGAAGCGATAGCTTCGACGATGTGTCTAGAATCGGCTCGACCAGAATTTGTGCTCGATCACCTCCTTGAACGCCAGCATATCCGCAGTTCCTGCTTAATATACCTTTGTTGGCGCTGAAGGAAGGTGACGAGCTCGAGTTCCTATTTGGGACTTAGCTCGCCGAGACGTGGACACACCCGTCGTGTCGCTTTCCTCGAGCGCACGGTTTTGTTGCCCTCATTGGTTGAATCGCCGCCGGGCGTTTTTTCGGCTACCTTCGACCTTGTTGGGCAAAGATGTTCGGGCGAGCGCCAGGCCTTGGTCTCGGCAGCCTATGTGTTACCGCAGTCACCGCGACGGTAACGATGCCGCTGGGGCCTGGAGCTTCATGCACCGATGACCGTAATGATTAGCCGCCATAAACTTGATGAGGGCAGCCTTCCGAGAATAGCGCATCGAGGTCGCTCGACCACCTCAAAGGTGATCACGCATGGAAGTTGTCCGAGCCGCCAAGGTGACGGCAAGACCACCGCCTAAGGAGTAGTCGAGCTCCCGTGAACAATTCAAGAAGGGATGGCGATGCTTTTGATCTTTGACGGGAATCAGATCCGGCCGAGTGCTTCCGCTGCAAAGAAATTAAGAGAGCCGCCGCCGCCGACCATGACACGCCCGACCACCGTGGTTGCCGATGGTCGGGTCACGCACCAAGGCGGTCTTTAAGTCTCTCGCCATACCTTGTAAGGCATCCTCCGGAGAAAAGGTGATGGTGGCCCCGCCCACTTGCAATGCCGCCGACGGATTTTCCGATGTAACCTCGATAGATGGCCCGAGCAAAGCAGCACTTTGATCTCGCTACCGATCGTAGGTCGCCGAGAGCCAAGATAACGCCAATCCGCCGCTTCTGGAATTCTGTGTCGAGGTCGCCGTGTTCGACCGCATTCACCCTTTCGGCCGGTCGTCATCCTTCGGAGCACGGGCATCTCACCACGTCCGCCATAGAAGGCTTAAGCTTCGCCAAGCCTCGCAGACCGCAGGTCGCGGGTCGGCTACCCGTGGAACAGTAAAATTTCGCTTGCCGCATTCTCGACCGCTTCTTCCTCCTCGCGGCCGAAGGCCGGCCCTCCGAGGTCCAGCCGCCGCCTCTTCTGGCGGGTTCGCGGTTTCAGCGGGATCGAGGCCGACCTTGACGAGGTCGGGTCCGCCCCGAGTCCGATCCCGACCAAGGACCTCACGCCGCCGTCCGCCGAGACGATGACCCGCGCCGACCTCGCTGTCCTCGCGTCACGCTCGCTTGGTGCGGTGTCTGGTTGCCGCCTTTGAGTTGGACGCCAGCCTCAGAGTGGCTCGCACTGCTTATTTTGGTCGTAATCGCGCTTCAATGGACGGCGCCGTCTGGTCTTCACAGCACTGCCCGCCATGCGTAAACAATTTGTTGACGCCGAGCCTTGTCGCGGATCTCGAGGTCTTGCAAGGCGCCGTCGCGAACGCCGAACTTGAAGGCCTTGATAATCGCTTCATCAGAGATGCTTGAATCGTTCTCAGCGGATGAACCGCCGCACAAAATCACGGGCGAGGCTCGCTTGCCCCGATGACGCGATCCAAGTCCTTCTCCTCCCCGCCGCCGTAATGCCTCCGAAGTTGAGCGAGGGCGCTCGATTTGGCGCCACGACCAAGGAACCGGCCGTTGAAGAGCTGTGTTCGGCAAATACCGCCCGTAATCTGCCGGGAGATAGTTGGCTATGACCAACTCGTTACCTCCGCCGCCAAAATGGCGGCCGAGTAGATGGACAGAACTCGCCGGTTCTTGGTTCCGCCAAGCGCCGATCAAAGCGGTTTAAACCGAAAGCAGCAAGATACGCGACGAAGGTCGCCGAGTACGCCACACAACCGTAGGTCGACGGTGTACCGGGAGCGACGCGCCAACGAGATCTCCATCGCCAGCATTTAACCGAGCCCGGCCTTGACGACCCGATCTTCGGCGAGATCGGCCATGATGCCGAGCACGGAGTCGCCTCGAGGTATTGCAGCGGTCCTCAGGCGCGACGACGCTCGGGCGGAATGTCGGGAAAGTCCCTGCGGACCGCCGCCAGCATGGCGGAGCTCGTGGCTCACTCGCCCAAATTGCCGGGTCTTGGCCCGAGGGTGTTGTCGAGACGGGCGCTTCGCTTTCGGCGACGGCCGATGGGTGCGCCACCACGACGTGATGAATTGTCGCCGCTTCGTGGAAGGGGTCCTCGAACTGTGACTTCTGCTGTCATGGAGGAATGGCCTCGCTTGCAGCCACGGCCGAAGTTCTTTTCGCCAAGGCCCTAAAGAGCTCCGATTTTGCCCTATCGGGATCACCATGATCCGCAATAGCGCCAAGGCGCCCCCGAGGGAGGGAGCTCTCCCGGTCGCCCCGCCGGAGCGCAGAATGGCCTCGATTGATCGCAACGGACCATTCGACGAGCATCCTGGAGTTTGTGGGTCGCGATCCAGGCCGCTGCCTCACCGGAGGCGCCCGCCATGAAGACGTCATGCCACACGGTGGTGGGAAGGCGAAACAGGATGCGGAGCCGACCAAGGTCCGATCCCACGTCAAGAGTGTTCGCCGATGGAGAACGCCATGCTCCTAAGACCCCGGAGTTTTTCCCTGTGAATGAACAAAGCAATCGGCCCCACTGGGCGCCAACTGCCGACGATCGGATCGCCAACCGCGAAAATGAGGTAGGGTCAATGAGAAATGGGACCACAATCGCGCTTTGCTCGAACAGGGGAATGAGGTCGAGGAGGTCGATGGCTCTGAGCTAGGGAACAACGAACGAGATGGAGGATTATCCTGTTCGAGCCCCGAGAAGGTAATAGTTTCTACTCTGGGCCACCTTGCGGTGGTGGTTCCCGGCGTTTGTGAGTACAAGAGAGGGTTACACCAATCTTGACGATGCTAAGTCTAAACTTGAACTCCGGTGTGTGTGCGCCTGGGTTATCCTCCCTAAGTGTTTACAAAGCCTCGCCTTATACCCATTCCCTTGCAACGCTCGGAGTATTCCTGATCGCGGGCCTTCATGCACATTGATAGCCGGTGGAAACTGCTCGATCCTGGCCACAACAGATTACTCCACGATCCCACGCTCGTGAATCGCCAAGTGATGACGTGTCCGGGATCCAAGGAACGCCACCGACCTTGAACCATCCCAAACAAAGAAGTCGGAGGGCCCCGAGCTCGAGATATCATGCGCCTAGGTCGAGCGGCCTCGAGCTTGATCCGAGTCTTTGATCGAGGCCTTCCGAGCTAGGGGATCGGTTGATCGGCCGACTGATCAAGGGTTGCCCTACCACATAATGACCATTACAGAAATTCAAATTTAAAATTCCATGTTCACATATAGCTGTTCGAATTTACACGTTCAAAGATAACCGTTATAATGTAGTCGTCACAATAAATTTCAATTTTTGAATTCCCACATTCAAATATAGCTGTTTGAATTTATCGGTAAAAAAATGGTTGTTGTTATGACGGTTATGTAGAATATGATTAGAATATAGGAGAGAAAATAGAAAGTGTGATATGGAAAGTGTTGTTGGAGGAGGAGATATGGAGAGGTGTTGTGAGATAAGGAAACATAAACCAAATATGGTTAGGACTCTATCTTTTCCTAATGTGGTCGAATCCGAACTCTCTCTCACACCGCTATATATATCGGGTGCCCCCTCATTGTAAACGATTGAATCAATAAAGCGAGAGAGAATTCCATCCTATATTGTGTGCCTATTGTTCTTGTTCTTGGATTGATCTACGAATTCGGAATTTGATCGTTGACGTTCGACGACGTTTTACAACACGTTATCAACACGAGTCTCTACCACAAGAAGGAGGATCGTCAATGACAACGAACGACTACTACCGGCGATTGATCGCCCGATCCGATCTGCAATCAACTCGCCATCACGCCGGCACCCACTCGGATTGCCGAAAAAGTCCTGCGCGACTCCATCCTACGCGATAGTCTACAAAATTCCCCCAGATCGAATCAAGATATCAAATTGGCATGATCTATTGAATCACAATTGAAATTGAACAGTAGATCGGAAATTCTACACATAAATTTTAATAGATCAGAACTTTGGGATTTTTGCGAATTGATCTAGTAGATGTTTTTCCGCCCCATGTCTAGCTGGTCGCACCTCGCGTTCAAGCAATCGTCAAGCTGCGCCATCATGGTTTTTGCGCCACGCAGCCCTACGCACCTGCCGAGTCACCGCGACTGCTTGCTTTTGGCACCTCCCGCCGGAAGTCACCGACTCGCGTGATCGCGCGCGCCACCAAGCCCGCTGGCCTTCACCAGGCCAGTCGCGACTCACGCCAAGGCCAAGGCCGATCGGGCCCCGACGCGTGAACTAATCACTCCACTAATCGAAACCCCGATGGGATTAGAGCGTGTGCATGAATGCGTCCATATATCTGTATGGATTAATGGGCACAATTATCGGTATTTCGTATAACCGGCAGATAAATTTGTAGGTGTAGGGGTCAGCGTGTCCCTCTCCTTGAATGGTTTGACGCAGGAGTCCAAGATTTATAATGATTCGGCCGACATCCCTACGCCTGGGCCATGGTGGTGGTGTTTTTATTATGGAGGTGCAAAGAAGTCGCACGGTTACAAGCGAGGCTCAAGACAGCCTTGAGCGCCTTCCGAGTGAGAGGAGCGAGGGCTCTGAGGCTCTGAGCTAGGAGCGCTCGCTGAGTTGGATGAAGGACTCAATCGCTAAGTGTGGGTTGGTTATCCGTTGGAGAAAGCCGCCTTCCGGAGGGCCCCGCCTCTTTATATAGGCGAGGGGCAGTTACACGGAGTTTAGAAAAAGGGCGAGGGTATGCGCTGGTCCGGAGTCCCAATCTTCGGTCTTGGTGGATCGACAGTTCCCTTGCCCCACTGGTCAAGAGACACAACGGATAGTGTTCCTGGGAAGGTGCGCTACCGCCCTCCGTGCCTATCAGACGGCGACGCCAAGAAGAGACAGTGCTTGACTCGGCGTTCGCCGACGCTTATGGAAGGAACCTCCCATCCCATCATAGCCTTCATGTCCGGTGGGCGCGATCACTTTGCCGTTGCCTCGCACGACGGGCGCAGGTCGCAGGTCGGCTCGTTGGGGCCCCTACCGAGGCAAGGTCGAGCTGCGGAGGCGCCGACCCGCCCGGCCTGAGCTCCGGGCGCCGGACCAAACTCGGCTCTGAGTCTTCTTGGCAGGCTTGATCGAGGCCGGAGATCTTTCGGGACCCGACGAAGCATTCGGTTGAGGCTGGGCCCAGGACGGCCCATTGGGAATTCCGACCAATGTTTGGCGATAATCCCATCGGTGAGGGACGGCGATTTGGGCAACACTTTCTTCGATGTTTCATACATCACACGATCGCGCCATGTCCGAATGGCGAGAGAGAAGCGATCTCAAATAGATGTATACTTTTGGCTGGGTACCCTCGCACGAGTATTTGTCAACAATCTAACGCTGAAGTCCGAACACCTGCATCCATTGTTGTGGGAAATCACGAGAGTTGGAAGAAATGAATGAAGAAATATCCACTAATTATGTGGATTCGTGGAGAATTATATAAAAGAAAGACTACAATTGTCGACATTTATTTCGCCTAAAATTGCTAAAACTATTGAACTCGATCCGTAACTAAAGTCCATGTCGAGTGCCGTAAGCGCCAGATTGGGTCAAATAGAAAGAAGCAATTGAGGCGGAATTGCACTCGCTAATAAAAGGAACGATTCGGTCCTCATGGATCGACACCTCCTAAAGTGTTCCTCTGAGGATCAAAATGGGTTTTCAACCAAATAGAAATGAAAACAATGAGGTTGTGAGATATAAAGCGAGGCTTGTAGCACAAGGGTTCACACACAGACCCTAGATTAATTACGATGAAACATATTCTCCCGTGATGAGTGGAATAATGTCTGATATCTAATATCAATGGCGCAGATTTAAATTTAGAAATGCAATTGATGGATGTGATGACCACATATTTATATGGGTCATCGGATTCGACATTTATATGAAAGTCCTTGAAGGAATAAAAGTCCTGATCCTAATAATCGCAACATGTATAGCGCCAAACCGCAGAGATCGCTATACGGATTAAAATACTTCTAAGAATGTGGTATAACCGGCTTAGTGAGTTCCTCCCCAAGAAGGGATACTCCAATAATGATGATTGCCCCTATGTGTTCATAAAGAAATCCTGCACGGATTTTGTATCATCTCAAGGTATATCGATGATCCAATATCATCGGAATCACAGAGGAGATAAAGGAAGCAAGTGCTTACCTTACGACTTGAGTTTGAGATGAAAGATTTGGGTAAAACCAAATTTTGCTTAGGCCAGCAGCCTAGAGCATCTCCTAGAAGGAATTCTTGTTTACTGCCTTCCTATACCCTAAGGTATTGAGAGGTTTAATATGGATAAATCACATCCCTTGAAAACCCCCACTGCTGTCGACCGTCAAGTGGATAAAGACCCATTCGCACTCTAGGATGGAAAATGAGGAAGTCTTAGTACCTGAAGTCCCATATACCTTGCAAACTGCACAAGGCCTGATATTTCATTCGCAGTGAATTTGCTAGCAAGGCATAGTGCAACCCCAACCAGAAGACATACGGTTGGTGTAAAGACTTTACTCAGATACCTCTAAGGTACTCAAGATCTTGGATTGTTTTTCCAAAAGAACCAAAACTCGACCATGGTGGGATATACTGATGTTGGCTATCCATTCGATCCTCACAAAGGCCAAATCTCGTGATCGGTTTTGTGTTCCTCCATGGTGGTACAGCCTGCTTTTGGCGGTTTTGTAAACAAACCCCGTAGCAACTTCTACCAACCACTCGTAAATTATAGCCCTATATGAAGCCTCACGTGAATGTGGTTGGTCGCGACGCAGATTAGCCATATCCGTAAGTCATGTGGCCTTAACACCATCAATACCCCAACAATTATCTATGAAGATAATTTCGCTTGTGTTGCACAAATGCAATTGAGTTATGTAAAGAGCAACATCACAAAGCATATTGCTCCTAAGTTATTCTATCCTCACTAACCCGTAAGAGTGTGAGATAAAGATCTTACAAACTAAGTCATGTAAAATCTCATTTATTTATCAAGTCCTTGCCTAAATCCATATTTCAAAGATATGTTAAAGGCATTGGAATGAGAAGACTTACAGAGATGCAAAGTTCAGGAGGAGGAAACCCTTGAACAATAACCCTTATTGCGATCCTAAAGGTCCTAATAAAATCCTGAAGGTTACAAGTTGTACTCTTTTCTCTTTGTGAGTTTTCCTAAAGTTTTCTCACATAAAGATTTTTAATGAGGCAACTAGTGCAACATAGCAGCGGTGAGTGCAATGTACTCTTTTCTCCATCTCTTTTTCCCACCGGGTTTTTGAGTGGAGTTTTAACGAGACATATGCATTACGCCAGATTCACCAAGAGGAGGTTGTGAGATAAGGAAACCTAAACCAAATATGGTTAGGACTCTATCTCTTCCTAATGTGGTCGAATCCAACTCTCTCTCACACCACTATATATATCGGGTGCCCCTCATTGTAAACGATTGAGCACGCCTCGCCGCCTCTACGCCTAGCCTCCACGTGGCGGCCTCGCGCGACCCAAGGGCGAAAGCACGCCCACGGCCAGGCGGCTACTTGGTAGAAGGCGCCTGACTGCGGGCTGCCTGGCTCATGGGCGCCCGACCCGAGGCTGTGCCTGAGCGCCCGTGGGCTTGATCAAGCCGAGGATCCTTCGTGGTTTAACGAGGCCTTCGCCGAGTTGGGCCTGAGACGGCCCATTTGGTGTTCCCGCTCACTGGAGGTATCTCCGTATGAGTATTCACAACATGTCTACCTATAACTATCTGTAAAAAATAATTACATTTCTAACAATTAATATAGCTATCTAGATCTATCTATAAAAACTACCTACATTCGTAAAAATATATACCTATCTATATAAATGTATTTGTACAAACCAACAAAATTACTACAAATATACTAAATCTATCCATGACCTTTAAATTGAACTATAATTATTTTTGCTATCATACTATAGCATATTGCTAAAAAATAAATAGAAAATATTTATTCAGAAGTTTAAGCGTAAACCTAAAATATAGCTTTTTTACCCCCCCTTCCCTTCTCTCCCTTCCTCTTCTCTCCCTCCCTCCTTTTTCCTTTCTCTCCTCTCTCTCCCTCTCATCTCTTCTCTTTCTCTGAATGTGCAAGAATGAAAGAGCTCACGGCCACACAGTAAACGCGTCACGTTTATATAAAAGTCTCTGTTGCTAGTTGGTTTGGTGACAGAGGCGCATGCTCCCCTCTCGCTGCCAAATCATCTGGCCGATTTTTGATCTGTCATTGTATGGTTTGGCAATAGGGAGCCCAAACCGTTTTGTCACATAATGAAGCGTTGACGTGGCTATCATTACTCGATGATATGGCAATATTTATCTCTCGTCATTTCAAGAGGTGATAGAGATATAATTTTACATTTTTTTGAATTGGATATATTTTTTGTAATTTGAATAAAAAATATATTATTTTAAAAAAATCTTCTCACATTCAAAACCCCTATCCCTTCTCATGGAAGGAACCTATCGCTGGTGTGGTTCCCACCCAAGATTTCAAAAACCGTTTTTTAAAAAATCGTTCGAAATTCAAAAACCGCTCGAAAACCGTTAGAAATCGAAGAGTTAAGAAATAAAAATATTTGAAAAAATTCAAAAAAAATAGAAAATCGCTCGGCTTTTCGCGAAAAATAATAGATCAATTAAATGTTCTTAAAAAACGGTTTTCAAGCTGTTTTCAGCGGAAACCGCTTTTTTCTAACTATTTTCGAGCGGTTTTTAACGCATAAATTTTTCTAACTTTTTAAATTTTCTTAATTAGTTCGGTTTATCGAATAGTTTTTAATCTCAAACTATGGCGGTATTCCGCCCCATCCCCTGCACCTGGCCCCACCTCCCGGACTCCAAGTTCGCTCACTTTCCTGAAAAAAATTTGCTGCGGCTCCACACGACACCTCCTCAAAAGTCGCGCCAGGCCCAGTAGACCACGCCCACGGCTGGGAGACTCCCCTCCATTCCCTTCCGCCATGTGGACCCCCGTGGCCAACCCCGCCCTAACCCCTATATAAACCCCTCGGTACCACCAAACCCCTGGCGCCACAGCAAGACCTGCCTACTCGGCTCTCACTGGCAGCCATGGCCCACCGGTACCAGCCCCTCCTTGTGCTCGCCGTCCTCCTCGCCACGGCCGTGGCCGGCGCCGGCGCGGTCAGGCCGCGGCAGCTCTTCCTCGTGAACCAGGCGCCCGTTACGCTCACGAACCACCACGGCCAGCTCCTCACTGGCAACTACTCCGTGAACCTGCTCTGGTACGGGAGGTTCACCCCGGCGCAGCGCGCCACCGTGGCTGACTTCCTCCTCTCCCTCTCCTCCCCTGCTCCGGCGCCGTCCGTGGCGTCATGGTGGGCCATCACCGCGCGGTACCACCCGGGCGCAGCGCGGCTTACCCTCGGCCGGCAGGTCCTCGACGCGTCGCTCTCCCTCGGCAGGCGGCTGTCCGAGACCGGCCTCGCCTCCCTCGCAGCGCGGTTATCCCCGCACCGCGGTTCCATCGCCGTCGTGATCACGGCCCCCAACGTCCTCGTCGACGGTTTCTGCCTCTCCCACTGCGGTCTCCACGCGTCGGCCACCTCGGCTGCCGCGGCGCCGCGCGCGCGGGGGGCACCGGCCGGCCGCCGCCGCCCACGGGCGCGGCCGGTTCGCGTACGTGTGGGTCGGGAACGCGGCGGAGCAGTGCCCGGGGGAGTGCTCGTGGCCGTTCCACCAGCCGACGTACGGGCCACAGGCGCCGCCGCTGGTCTCGCCGAACGCGGACGTGGGGATGGATGGCGTGGTGATCAACCTCGCGACGCTTCTCGCCGGCGCGGTGACGAACCCGTACGGCGGGGGTTACTTCCAGGGCCCCGCCGAGGCGCCGCTGGAGGCCGTGACGGCGTGCGCGGGGGTGTTCGGCGCCGGGGCCTACCCGGGGTACCCCGGGCAGCTGTCAGTGGACACCGCCACTGGGGCCAGCTACAACGCCGTCGGGGTCGCTGGCCGGCGGTTCCTACTCCCGGCCATGTGGGACCCCACGACCTCGCGGTGCTCTACTCGTGTAGTTCACTAGCTAGGATCAGGATTGAAGTGGAAGCGGTGCGCCAAAATGGTTGGTGCTTAGTGCAAGGATGGATGGAATCCGTGTTCTTCTCGTGCTACCTTTGTTCTAGTTTTGTGAATATTTCGTGGTCAGAACAAAAAAAAAAAACTACGGGGAAGAAAAGCTGCGGCATAATGTAGTGGTGGTCTGTAATAAAATTAGTTTTTTTATCTTGTTTTGAACATGGCATTGTTCCTCATGATCTTCGCCCGCTCGTGGAATGGTTGTTTTCTTTTGGACCGTAAATCATGATCGGGCAAGCCAAGAGGTGGGCGTGGGCCTCGGTTTGGTTCAGCACAGGTCTAATGATCCGTTGTGTCGTGCAGTGCCGGTGAGAGCTGAGAGAGTATGGGTGAGAGCTCGTTTCCTTTTGTCTGTCTTTTTTAGATGTCGACGGCCGAGGTGGTATCTATATTATTGAATGTGTATATAGTATTCGTGCTCTGTGAGGTTGATGATTTTTATGCTGAGTTTCTTTCTCGTGCTTTGGTTATTAGTTCGGCACGATCTTATACTATAATGTTGTTTTTGGTTTTCAAATTTGGTACAGCTCGTCTTTATGATATCATATAGACCTTATTTTATCACCGTGCTTCAGACTGGAAAAAAAAAAAAGTCCGACTCAAACGCCCAACTCTAAAGCCAATTTCGATGTGCCATCCATCAAAGCAACACAGACTATCGATTTTTTTTTCGCAGTCGGCATAGGTTGCGACTTGAGGAGTTGAGGGAACAGAGCGACAGGTGCAACAGCAAGACGAAACCAGAACGACGGATGGCCATACCTGCCATACACTGTAGTCCTTTTTTTAAACAAGGAAGGCAGGAATCCAGGATAAGCTTGCATCTAGCACGGAGACCCACGCTTGCCTGTGAGCGCAGGGGGAGTTTGGCGGAGCGCCAGTGCTGCCGCTGCTGCGACTGCTGCAGCGTGCTGCGTGCCTGCGTGCATGATCCCCAGGAAAAAGGAGAGGGAAAACTTGAGGCGTACGGAAAGCCTCTCGTCGCTGCACGGACTTGGCCCGTCGGATGTGACCCGTTCTGAGTGCCTCCGCCAGCGCGGGGCCAGCTGCCTTGTTTGCTCATCTATTATGCTTACCCTACTGGTCATGTCTCGTCGCGTCTCGGCTCTACCTTTTACTCTGTTACTCACTCCCTCCGAAAATATGTTCTCCCCGTTTAAAAAACTCGTCGATTTATTATGCGAATAGTTTAAAACTTTAGCTATTGATATCATTTTAAATATATAGTTAGATGTATAAATATCATATATATAGATTCTCTTGTAACGCACTTTCATAATATTATAGTTTTACTATTTTAATATATTTTAATAAAAGTTAATGGTTAAAATTGAGTTTTGAAGATCATATCGATATCCAAAATAATAATTATTTATGACTAGAGAGTACTAACATATATATTAAATATGTTTATAAAATGGTAGTGTTTATAGATAATAATTATATATAATTTAGTAATATTCAATACTCTCTCCGGTCATAAATAGTTGTTATTTTGAACACATATGTCTTGAACTTTCAAAACTTTGACTATAAATATCTTTTAAATATTTAAATTATATACATGAAAATCATATATGTAGATTTATCTCGAAACGTACTTTCATAATATTATAATTTTATTATTTTTGTAAATATATTATAATAGAAATTAATGGTTAAAATTGTGTTTTGGAGACCGTGTCGAAGCCTAAACGACGATCATTTGTGATCAAATGGAGTATCTTCTTAATCTATGTGCTAAAAGCAAATATGCCTTGTAAATTTGAACAGATAGAAAACAGATTGATCACTTTCCTAGCTTTTTTTTTTCAAAATGGCTCCCTTCTTCTAGAATTTGAAAATCTAGCTCATTCTTCCATCACGAAATACGTGACAGGCAAGTGCAGGAGGAAGGGGCGCTGTGGAGGGGGAGCATGGGAGGCGGTAGGTGTGGCAGCAAGTGGCTGCCGTGCCTCCAGAGTGCGAGATAAGCCAGTGCTCCCGCGACAGGTTAGTGTGGGAGTGGAGCCAACAAGCGCAGGAGGAAGAGGTGCCGAGGAGGGGAGTGTGGGAAACTAAGAATAATATAGTTAGCCTATCCAAAAATTTTATATTTTTTACTTGATCAATCGGAAGGTAGAGGTAAACTCCCCAACTCGATCAATGGGTGCTCATTGGTCTTCTTGAAACTCCCCAACATCCATAGCTGTCGATTGAGGGAGCCTCGAGCATCCAATATATGACATTAAGGAGTATTCCCCAATAGAGTAGTCGAAAAATCAAACTAGCATGCAAGCGAAGCAAGAAAAAGGCTTTCTATTTTTCCTTTCCAGATCATTTTTCCTATATCTAATACATAGCGGTAGGACCAACTCAACTAGAAGAGTCAGTCTAAGGTATGGCTGCGAGAAAGAATACTGATCTGATCAAGATGGCCAAGGAATCTGGATGACTGAGAAATCCAATACCATTGTTCTAAAGAAAATCGACCTATAATGCATTTTATTGGGTTTTTAGTATGAGCTCTTGGTCATGCGCTGCTTTGTACTGTCACCTTGCTCGTTTTCATGGTTCTTTCTCCGGATACCCATCAAATGCAACAACTGAGGATGCTACTTAAGATAGGAGTACTTAAGATGGTTTCAAGCTACTCCAAACAAACGGTCACCGACAGGTGGGGCCACCTATGGACTGGTTCCCCCTGGCCCACTGTCAGCGGCTACTGTTGTTCGTTACAGCAGTATAACAAAACAAGAAGCGATTAATTTCTAGCCCTTGGGACTTTTTTTTGCAAATCTAACTTTCTTTTGAGTGAAATTGTAAATCTAGTCCTCTTTCCACCACGAAACGTATCTACCGCGCTTGCTGGCTGTGGCAGCCCCTTCCATGCTCACTGGCCGCCGCGCTATCTGGTGAGGGAGTGGGTTAGATTTGTATTTTCGCTAAGAAAGAGCTAAATTTTAAAAAAGAGAGATAAGGGGTTTAAAAAAAATGATGACTTCAACAAATGACTTGACTGATGGATATGAGCAGTAGTAGTACCACCGTAGTACTAGCATAGTTCGAAATTTAGAAATTTTGTAGGAGATTTCGGATTTTAGCTAAAGACGGGATTCATAATACCAGTCAGATAAAATTTTTAAAAAATTTAAATTTCTATAGTAACTTTGGACCCGAGTATTTTGACTTTTGAGGTCTAGATTTGGGTTAATAACCCTTAAGAATATCATCTTCCGTGAAAATTTGTTGGAAAAACGAAATTTTAAAGTGTTTTATAAAAATAGCAAAAATGCTATCAAATTTTTATAAAATTGTATAAGTTTGATCATACTTTGAAAAATTTATGATACTATATTTAGTAGTCTCGGATCATACAAAAAAATTTCAAAAGAATTGAACTTCATTTGTTATATTTAAAAATTTAAAAACCAATTGAACATAACTGAGGCCGTAACTGATTTATAAATTAAACAAAGTGTAATCATGATCTAAATTTTTAGGAGTACTTAAGCAAGGGCTCAAAACTCTTTTTTAAAATTTTCAAAAATTATAAACTTGTTTTAGTTGCTCAATCAAATTTATAAATGCAATACATGTAGCACCGTAAAGCTTTTATCAGGACAACAACACTGTTATAATTTTTGAAAATTTCTCAAGCTTGATCATCATCTAAAAATTTTATAAGAACATTAGTGATGCATCAAGCCTATCTAATGTTTTCAAAATTTTCTAATATAGTTTGAATCATTTTTTATTTGATATAAATTTGCCTACCGACCTTCAAAAGTATCTTGTCCGAATTTGTGAAAAAATTTAAACTTGATCATCATCTAAAAATTTATGTGAACATTATTGATACTTTAGGGCCATTTACAAATATTTTCAAAATTGCCTAACGTAGTTTGCACTATTTTTCATTCAGTTGAAATTTGTTGATCAACCTTTTATTAGGACAGTAGCACTTTTAAAATTTTTAAAAAATTCTTTAGATGTGGTCATGTTCCAAAATTTTTATAAGAATATTAGTGATGTGTCAGAACCTTGCACAAAAAGTTTAAGAAATGTTTAACATCGTTTCTACTATATTTCAATCGGTTGAATTTCTAGCAATCTCAGCCAAAATTTTGGTAATTTCAGCCGAATTTTATTTTAAAAATTCTGAATTTTAAATTTAATTTTAAATTTTAAACAGATTTCATCCGAAATTTTCACGAAAACGAAAGATACAAACAAAATGAAATTTCAAACCGTGAAAACCAGTGTACCATCACCCTGCACGGTCCTACCCGGTCCGGACGGCCGGACACAGCGCTCGGACGCCGAGCCGCGACGCGAGGCCTTCAAAACCTCCCATGGCCCATGCCAGCACTCGCGCCCAGCTCGCCGCTCGGGGGAAGTCAAGTACCACGGAAACCGCCACCATCACCGCTGCCGCAGAGACGAAGCGGATAGGCGTAGCTAGGCACCGCACAACACCGCATCGGCGCATGCGAACGACGGCTCGTGGCGTTGCTGCGGCGCACGCGCAGGGGTAGAGGCAATGAAGGACTGCAGGCGCAGTGGCCAACGAGCCAGTTGTCTTCCACGATGGCCTGCCTGCCTTGCTGCTGGCTCAGCTAGCTGCAATGGAGATGGGGGGCCCATGCGCACGCTTTTGCTCTGTGGCTGATGGATGGATGGAATAATGGATGCAGATGAGTGCTGTGGTGTTCTCGAGGGCTTTCTTGTCCCCCAAATCCTATCCTCCTTTCCTCGCTTCGCCTAGTCCGCCCATGTGGTCATTTGCAGGGCATGGACGGATGGACCAACTATATAAGTTTGTTGTATCTTTAGCTTGTGTTTGCAGTAGTAGTACTGCTTGGTGCTTGGAAAGGCTCTAAATGGATCGACCATTGTCATCTTTGAAGCTGGTTGATCAAGCCTTGAAGAATGGATAGCACTGAGTGAGGGCTCCACCACGTTCATTACGTGGATTTCCTGAAAATTACTGTAAGAATGCGTTTATAAATGGGGCCTAATACTAGTTCAGCGCGTGCGTTTTACAATGGTAACGTAGAGGATCCAAACTACAACTTTCTCTGTTCTAGATCCAAAGCCTCAGAGAAGCCTCGTCTTTTTGACTACCAGATGGGAGATAGTGGATAAGCTAGTCCTAAAGTTAGGCTGCAACAAAGGCATGGACCGCATGGTAAAGGATTCGCTCGCGGCTCGCGGCATTTAAAAATGATGTACCTCTTAACATGAGCGAGAAGAAGAAGATGATAAAGTACTAGCACTAATCTTAGCTCGTACAAACAGATCTCAGAATGTGTTAAATGCCAGTTAATTCAACAGTAAGACCAGTGACGTGGAGAGTAGCTAGTAGCAATGAATTGTCCACAGGCACGCACGCATCATTGCAAGCTTTGCTGAGACGCGCTCATCAGCGCGTACCGTCCGGCCATGAATTTCCCCTTGAACGGACGCTGCCTCATGTGGCAGGAGGGCTGCATACTGCATAGCCATCAGCAGCTGCCAGCTCAATACTACTGGAATTTAATTTATAAATAAATCCTGCAAGAGTCCGTACAGGCTTAGAGCATCCTCAGCTGTAAAATTGCTGTAGCTGAAGTATATTACATACTGTACAGTAGAGGCTTCTGTGTTTAAAGCGGCTGTAATTTCCATGCTAAGATACACAGAGATATAAGCGGACGGTGATACATTAGGGCAGAGGTAGGCGTCGTGCCGGATCGGGCCGGTCCGACACTATTCTATCGTGTTTCGGGTCTAATCCGTGCTGGGCCGCGACAGTCTATCGTGCTCGTTCTGCCGGGCCGGGCTGACCTAGCTCGCTTTCGGCGAGTCCAGGCACGGCCCATTTGCGCTTTGTGCCTGTTTCGTGCCGTGCTGGCTAAGATCCGGCTAATTTATACTATTACTATGAGAGAAAATGATCACGAATTGATTTCTTTCTTTATCTGTCTAGGACTTCCCTTTTCTCTGGTTGAAACAAAATCCTATTGTGTTTATTCTTCTTGATTTCCTTGATGCAGTTGCTCCTTTCAGTCACATGCATATAGCCATGCATTTACTCTTTGATTTGCTCACACACACATACAATGCATCGATGCATTTCCTTCTTTTTCTCTAGTCTATCTAGAGTTTTCTTTTATTACTCCTTGATTTGCTCACCCACACATATAACACAGGTGCGTGGCTGCGAGCACGGCCCGGACTGTCGTGCTGGGCCGGGCCGCCCATCGTGCCCGATTGGCAGGCCCGACACGGTCCGGACAACCGTGCCGTGTCGGCCCGACCCGTTTGGAACAGTTCCGTGCCATGCCGTAGGTCGGGCTGGGTCGGGCGTGCCTCGTGCCGCCCAAAATAGCCCGGCCCAGTGCCCACCTCGACACGAGGCTAGACGAGCGAAGACCCTAGTTCTGAAGCAGTATGTGAAAGAAGAACCGACCTGAAAAGCTTGGTCGTGGTCGCACTCGCATCAATGTTTAGGTCTTATTTGCAGGTCTATTTCAAACTGAGATCTATATAGATAGATTAGAATCTTAGTCTAAAATTCCAACCATCCACCTAGATTCCAGTTGAGAATAGAACTCTCATATAAGGTCTTAAAGTAAAATTATTTTTGAATAATATTACATAGATAATTATTGTGAAAAAATTACATAAATATCATTCTATTGTTGTTTGAAATAACAACAGAATCTATGTCATCGTTTGAAATGGTGATACAATTTCTGTTGTCATTTCAAGCAACGACATCAGTTTAGTAGTGAAACGAATGGACGATAGCGTGCCATGTGATCGCTAGGGCATATGTTGTCATTCCAATTGATGACTAAGGGTTTGTTTGGCTTGTTTTTAATGGTTACTAATGCTTACCTTACCAAATTTTAGTAGCGTTGACTAAATTTGGCAGTCATTTGGTTTGCTACCAAATTTTGGTAAGATTTCCTTATCCCTTAGTTCTCTAATTCATTTTTTTTGACAATCTTTGGCCAAACCATTAGTAGCTAATTTGGTGACTAAATTTTGATAAGGTATAGTAGGGCAAATTTGTCATAAGTTTTTGTCGTCGTTTCAAATTGTGATAGATAAACAAAATTTGTTTAATAAAAGACTCACATCGACAACCAATGCAGGCTATTTAAAGCCCAAACCAGCTAGAAATCACTTTTATCTGGAAAAAGAGAAAAAGGGGAAGAGATTATAAGAGAGAAGAGTAGAAGACAGATGAAGAAGGCATATATCTCTATCATAGAGGTGAGTTTTTTTTGTTTATTTGTAAATTATACTTTCAAACCATGGTAAGTCAACAAATAAAATAATTAGGTATGTAGTTGTATTGGGTAGTGGATAGATATATAAATAGTGTACACTACACATTAACTGCCTATAGGGGTACACTACATCACCACAGCCAACACTCCAAAGCTAATTTCGAAACAGGGAGAGGTGAGGGAGAAGAGGTAGAGGAGGTCACTCTGCCGAGATTGGGGATGTCGAACTATGGATAGATGCTTCTAAAAGCGAAAGTGGGTTTCCAACAAAGGCGGAACCTACCCTAATTCTTCTTGCAAGGATGCGCCTGTACAACAAGAGTTTCCACACCCATAGTACAACTGTGGTTATCTGGTAAAGATCATTCAATCCATACATCAAGACAACAATGTCCAAGCGTACTACATGTATGGGATTACCGTGTAACTAAATGTCAGGTATTCATATTTCACATTGCATATTGTATTCTACATATCAATAACTTTATTCGTGCCTGATAGCAGTCGTCAAAGCATTACTACTTCTTCCAATGGACCAACAGTGTTAGAAATCGACACGCAAATAAGAACGAAGAAGATCAAACCAAAACACAAATCAGACACCAAGAATTTAACATGGAAAACCCTTCAAGCGAAGGGAAAAAAACCACAGTAGCGCCTAAGCAAACTTCACTATTTAGGAGTGTTTACAAAGCGTCGGAGAGAATCTCATGACGGCTTACAAGATGATTTTATAAGGTAATGACATAGGTCAAGAATAAACGATCCATACCTCGGGGCTTCACCTCCCCCTAAGCGTCCTGGCGGTGGGTCGGCGATGTGGGCTAACCGGTCTCGCTCATGAGCCCAAAACTCGGCGGCAGGCCTCCGCTCGCTCCGATGAAGTTAGCCTTCTTACGAATTTGGATCATAATTCAACAAACTCCACCTTGAGACAAATTCAGTCTTGTAGCATGAATGTTGTATACATCTTCCTGGATAGCAAAGAAAACAATGCCGACACCCAAACAACCACTAGGGCTAAACAGTAATACCAATCAAGTTTGAGCAAAGCTCAAACTTAGCAACAGGCACTGGCTTAGTCATCATATCAACGGGATTATCATGAGTACTAATCTTGCATACCTTTAGTCTGTCCTCTGCAATAACATCACGGACATAATGATACTTGACATCAATGTGCTTTGTTCTCTCATGAAACATTTGATCCTTTGTAAGATATATAGCACTTTGACTGTCACAAAATAAATTTATGCAAGATGTATCTCCACAAAATTCAGCATACAAACCTTTCAACCAAACTGCTTCTTTGCATGCTTCACAAACTGCAATGTACTCAACTTCAGTAGTTGATAAAGCAACTGTAGGCTGCAGACAAGCCCTCCAACTTACTGCACATCCACCAACTGTGAACACATAACCTGTGAGAGATCTTCTCTTGTCTAAATCAGCAGCATAATCTGAATCAACATATCCAACCATTTGCAGCGTACTGTCTTCTTTTCTTTAGGCAAGCGAACAATGTCCCATGTGCCGTTCTTCTCAAGTGATTGCATCTCCTCTTGTATGGCAAACACCCACTTTTCACGATCACTAGAAACCATTGCTTCAGTGTAAGTAGATGGCTCAGCGCTGCAATCAACCTCCTCTGCACAACTCAAAGCATAACTGAGATTGCATTCTTCAATTAATCTCATCACTGGCTTTCGTGCCCTTACGGGCCTATCAAGTGCAGCAGGCTGTAGAGGCTGCAGAATAGGAGAAGAATGCACAACAGCAGGTGAATCATCATCAAGAACATGTGTGTCCTAGGCATCAACCTTATCATCAATCACATGATCACCCTCATCCAAGTTCTCCACCTGCAAGCTAACTTTCTGTGGCATTTTATCAGGAACATCAGAAGAGAGATTAGCATAATACATCTCAGATTCATTGAAAACCACACTTCTACTCAACATGCTCTTCTTAGTTTCAAGGTTCCACAACTTGTAACCTTTTACCCTTGAACCATAACCCAGAAAGACACACTTTGCAGCTCTAGGCTCTAATTTTCCATTGTCCACATGTGCATAAGCAGTGCAACCAAAAACTTTCAACTGTGAATAATCTGAGGGAGTACCAGACCATACCTCCATGGGTGTTTTCTTGTCAATGGCAATGGAAGGTGACCTGTTGATCAAATAACAAGCTGTGGAGGCTGCCTCAGCCCAGAATTGTCTGCCCATCCCAGCATTGGACAGCGTACAACGTGCTTTGGAGATGATGGTCCTGTTCATCCGTTCTGCTACACCGTTCTGCTGCGGAGTGTGCGAAATGGTGTAGTGCCTAACAATACCCTCTTTTCTGCAGAAAAGTTTGAATTCATGTGAACAAAATTCCATACCATTATCAATACGTAAAACTTTTACCTTCCTCTCGGTTTGCTTTTCTACCATAACCTTCCAAGCCTTAAAAGCATCAAATGCATCATATTTATGTTTCAGAAAATAAGGAAACACCTTTCTGGAGTAATCATCAATGATAGTAAGCATATAACGACAACCACCAAGTGAGTGCTTCCGAAAAGGCCCCCACAAATCAGCATGCACATAATCTAATATGCCTTCGGTTGTATGGACAGCAGTATTGAATTTTACCTGCTTATGCTTACCAAAAATGCAGTGCTCACAGAACTCCATCTCATCATTCTTATATCCTTTCAGAAGGCCTCTCTTACTTAACTCTACCATGCCGAGTTCACTCATGTGTCCAAGGCGCATATGCCAAAGCTTAGAATCACTGCACTTATCAGATGTAACAATGACGTGAAATAACACGGCGATACAGGTTATAGTATCACCACTAAGAACATATAAATTTGCTGATTTCAAAATTCCTTTCATGATAATGAGAGAACCCTTTGATACCTTCAAAACTCCACCTGAGGCGGTGTACTTATACCCTTTAACATCAAGGGTACTCAATGAGATGAGATTTCTGGACATGGTTGGGACGTGTCTCACATCTGTCAATGTGCGTGTCATACCATCGTGCATCCTGATCTTAACGGATCCAATGCCAGTGACCTCACATGCGGTGTTATCTCCCATCCGCACTAATCCTCCATTCTGCACAGGCTCATAAGAACTAAACCAGCCTTTGATAATACAAACATGATATGAGCAAGCAGAATCTAATATCCATTCAGCATTCATTGAGACACAACCATCAAAAGCAATAAGAACATCACCCTGGTCAGAATTATCACTGGAAGCAACAGAGGCCTTACCATCATCTTTGGATTTATTCTTAGGACGATAAATACCGTTCCTCTTTTCCTTATTCGCAATTTCAGCAGTCCTCAATCACATGATTTGTTTTCTTGCGATCTGGCCGAGAACTTATCATTGTTCCTGGACTTTGAACGTCCTCTACCTGCCTGGCTTTTACCTCTGTTTCTAGACTTTGTGTTTCTCTGCTCCTCCCTGCCTCGAACTACCAACGCCTCTCCATTGGATGTGGATTCATCCGAGCGAACCATCTATTTCATCTTCTCTTTCTGTGCAAGAGCCTCACATACTTCATGCAACGTTAGTTCATCACGATTGTATAAAATTGTATCTCGGAAATTTGCATAAGAACCAGGGAGTGAGCATAAAAGAAGAAGACCTAAATCTTCATCCTCATAAGATACCTCCATTGACTGGAGATCAGAAACTATCTCCTTAAAGGACGCTATGTGATTCAACACCGAACCTCCTTCTTGCAGTTTGTGCGTGAACAACTTCATCTTCATATGCATTTTCTTTGGTTAGATCTTTGGACATGCAGATCGTCTCGACTTTAGCCTATGCATTGGCGGTTTTCTCCGTCGGCACCTCCCGCAAAATATTGTTGGACATATGAAGATGAATATGTGACAACGCCTTACGATCCTTGCGCTTCTCATCATCATCCCGTCCTCGAGTCCTTCTCGAAACCGTCTAGAGCATCATCTAGATCGGTATCGCCCAAGACTTGCCCGCATCTTGACTTGCCACAATGAGAACCTGGTGTCCCGATCCGACGGTAGATCATACTTCAACGATGCCATGTCGACGTAAACCCTAGATTGAAACGGGCAATAGGAACGTGGCTCTGATACCACTTGTTAGAAATCGACACGCAAATAAGAATGAAGAAGATCAAACCAAAACACAGATCAGACACCAAGAATGTAACGTGGAAAACCCTTCAAGGCGAAGGGAAAAAACCACGAGCGCCGGCCGGCAAACTTCACTATTTCGGGAGTGTTTACAAAACGTCTGAGAGAATCCTCGTGACGGCTTACAAGATGATTTTATAAGGTAATGACCTAGGTCAAGAATAAAACGATCCAAGCCTCCCGATGACGGGCCTCTGCTCCGCTCCGACAGAAGTTAGCCTTCTTCTGAATTTGGATCATAATTCAACAAACAGTTTGGAGAAGTACGATAGAGCATTCATTCAACAAAAATACATACTCAACTACGCAGTTGCACCAGAGATCTTTACCCATTAGACACCTTACACTCCAGAGGACAATGCAAAGGCCAAGAGAGGGGAAGACAAGGGAAAAGTGTCGATGGTCCATGAAAGACAATTAATGGCTTTCTTGTATAGGAAGCAATAGAGGAAGGCCAAAGCTTGCACCCATAGGAGAGACTAGGGATGACTACGATGGATTCTGATGTACAGGATGTCTGACCTTAAGCTTGACTTTTTTCATCCGCGATGTTTTCGATTCCAAAAGGTGCACATGTATCTTAGATGTAGTCGGTAGACTAAGTGATCGCGTCGGTGTCGGATTGACACCGATGACTTCTGCTAGCCCATTATACCCATATGCTAAATATTAACTCGACACCTGTAAATAACAAGGCCCATGCGGAAGACTCTGAGGCGACCGCGCAAGATTCCCACGGCCCAAAGCAGGCAATCCGACCCTTGAGTCTTGACGCCGTGTTTCCATCCTCGCAACTTGCGCCGCCCTCGCCCTCGTGCAATCACAGCTGGGCATCAAGGATCAAGGCTCGCTTAACAGCTCAAATTCTTTGGCGAGGTGTACCGATCGCATCAGGCGCTGTTCGGACGGCCCGATCGTCGCCGACTTCATCGACGATGCATCGCCGTTCTTCCACTCGAATCGATCGAGCGAGTCCGGTCCTTAATCGGTAGCGAACTAGCGATCGTCCGATTCTCAAGACTGAATTATTGTGTTTGCCGCGACTTGTGTGTTCTGCATGAAGCAGAGCCAGGAGGTGGGGGCGTGGTCGGCGTAAAGCCGCCAAGCGCCAAGAACGCGTCGTTCCACCGCAGTGGCGGTGCCCTAGCGACCTAGGGCCAAGCCCAACGTGTTCACGTGAAGTCTCATGATCGGTATTCAGTGCTTGATAAGTGCTAACCCAATTTAGCAAGTCTCTATTACAAATTTACAATTTCAAGTCCGAAATTTTATTGTCTCAACTTTCTTAGCTATTATATTCGAAGTGCGAAACAAGACAACAAGTTACGTAAAGTCCTAAACGATGTAATTGTTCGTTCGAGAAGATGGAAGACCGCAATCGTAGAGAGAGCTTGGAATTATAAGAGGTAATCACTATTGTAAAAGCTAATTATCTTCGCAATATGCCAACATTTATTTTCATTGTGTTACAATGTAGAAGTGCTTGACCTGACGGCGATATTTTCTTAGCTTACTGGATGTAGTTCGAGTTGATGATTCATACATATTGTCATTTGTATTTAATGAGTATCAAGGAAAATATATGCACATAACCAAACCCCTACAGGAGTAGGAGGAAAACATATGCATGTTGCCATATATTGACATGTAGTTCGCACATTTATCATAAATTGTTATGCCAGACTTGAAATGATTTATTTAAAATAAAAATTATTACCCAACTTCTCTATTATTTCAAAACTACGAACTCATCAAACAAAAAAAATGCAGCATGAGGACTATGTTGCCACTGACACGTGACAGGTTCTATACTAGTCTAAAATGACGATAGAGATTCCTATCGCTATTTCAAATAGTAACAAAGACTTGCTTTCTGCTAAAAGGAACTCCACACTGGATTATTGTCATTTTAAACGGCGGCAGACTCCGATCAACATTTCAAACGGTGACAAAAGATTATTTATATAATTTTTCACCAATTATTTATTTATCTAATATTATAACAAATTTATTATTTGAAAAATCTTTAAAGTTGTATGGATGCGCCAAATGATGAAAGGAGCCAAAGCCTGGCCACCTTTGAAGAGTTTGGCGAACTGGTAATGGCGTTGCCGTGGAGTTGATCGCTTTTGTGGCTTTCCTGTACACAAACACTATTTCCAGTCTTTGCTTTTTAGCTCGCTGATGTGATGGTCTATAACGCATGTTGGCGATAACAATGCCATCGTCCATATCAGCCACGGATATCGGTGCTTGGTAGCTGGTGCTTTTGATTAGTCCTCGGCTCCTCGCCCAATTACTGTTTCGTGGTCAATGGCCAAAACTCAGCTCGAGCGCCAAGGGACGAGCACAGACTACTCACCAACCAAATGATGAACGATACGGCAATATCATTATATCAACAAAGAAGCCCATCATAATAATCTCTCCACGACTTTGGTACAGGCGTACTACACTGAATTGTCTAGGGCTGGACAGGCAAAAGTTGAACACTGGACAAAATTTACAGCCCCAACTAGATGGATAATGCTCAATTGACATATGTACCCACTCGATCATGCGCCTGCATGTTCCATATCAATCACACAAGGAATCAGACCTGTTATGTGGCGGCCTTGAAAGGCTCTCCGAGGAGGAGACGATGCCCTCGACGTGACGATGCTCTCTTGCCGAGTGAGGTGGCGAACCGCACCATCTGCGTGTTGTCGTTGTCGCCAGTGCTGGCGACGAGCACGTACCGCATAGCACTCATTCTCTGTTGGCTGTTGCAGCACGGCGAAGCCCAACTTCTTGCTGGCCGGGCGGATCGTCTGTGCGGTGGTGCAGATCAGGACGAACCGTCCCTCAGTAGAACGGCGTAAGCAGCCGGAAGAGGAGGCGGCGGATCTAAGGACGGTGGGAGGAAGCTGGCGATTGACCGGTGCGGGCGAGCGAGCGAGGATTTCCCGAAAGAGGTGGGCGTGGGAGGGCATGAGGAAGGCAAAGAGCCAACCAGATTGCCGATGTTTGTGGTGGAAGGTGAGCGAGCAACGAGAGAGGAAGCAGCACCGCGGGATCAGCATGGTAATCGGGGGCGCCGCGCGAAGCAAAGGGGTCGGTGCGGCTCCCCTCTTGACGGATATGAAGAATCCAGGAGCTGGGCTAGATTGAATCGGGAAGGGCAGCACGGGGTTAAGGACGATGCATGGCGCGGAAGTCTCTGAAAGCCACGCGGAGGTCTGAGAAGGGCGCGGTGCGGAAGGCTCTCTCACGTCAGGCGTCCAGAGTTCGACGTAGGAGCTGGAACCGCGAGTAGGCTCGCGCGAGGCTTGGCTTGGCTCAGCTCGCGTGCGCCGATTTTCGTTTTTTTGCCGACGTGGAGGCCCTCCTAGCCCGGGAACTTTTTCCACATTAGTAGGGTTATTATTTGAATGGTCCATGTAGTTTCCGCTAAGGATATAGTTATTGTCTTGTATAGGCTTTTTATATATAGGTTTTTCTTATATAAGTATTATCTTATATAGATTTTCTTTTGGACCCACTATATATATATATATATATATATATATATATATATATATATATATATATAGGAAAAATATCTGTGCAATCACCCCTCCGGTGAAACCATCGTGCAACTGAACTAAAAAATTTCAAAAATTCTGAAAAAATCATGGATGTACATCTCAACTTACCCCACCTACATATAAAATTTCATGATCAAATTCATCTTATACTAGCAGCTACAAAAAGACAAATTTCGCATGAACAGTGATTTTTACTGTTCATCACTATTCATTTTGCTGCTTGTTTTTTTGTACCCGCTAGGATAGGATGAATTTGATCATGAAATTTTATATGTAGGTGGGTGTTGAGATGTACATCCATGATTTTTTTTCAGAATTTTGAAACTTTTTAGTTCAGTTGCACGGTGGTTTCACGGAGGGGGGACGATATATATATATATATATATATATATATATATATTAGCCTACTAACCTCATACTAAATACAACAAGTGCTATACATAACATAGTATCAGAGCAAGTTTTTTAGGATTAAGGTTTTTTACCGGTGTTGCACTTGCGCCCTCCCGACCCCCCTCATGCTCCTTCCGTTGTCATCCTCTGCTCTCCTTTTGGCCGGGATTAGCGACCTTTGCTCCGGCCGACTCTGCTTCACACCGGCGACGCCGTCCTCTGCTTCGGCCATCTCCTTGCCGGATGTGACTCTAAGTTGGACACCTTTTCGGCCGCTGCTTTGGTTGGTTGATCGCCGTCTAAGCCACCGACTCCAGGTGCGTTGCCTCCGGCCAAAGCCCGTTCGTGACCCGACGCCAGTTGACATCCAACACCGATCCGACACCGTTCGCCCAAGCACGGCCAACGCTCGCCCGACGCTTGCCATCGCCGCACCTGCCCGACACTCGCCCAATGCTCGCCATCGTCATGACCGACTCCCAACGACCGCCTGACTCCGGCCGACGCTCTGCCCAAATCGCTCTCATAGTCGTGCTCGTGAACAAATCATTTCAATCCAATCGGTCCTCGATTTCCGGCTTACTATGTAGGCACGGCTCTTTTCGTCAGCTTGACTCGGCTTATTTTGTCGGTTTTCCTTTGTCAGTTTCGGCTCATTATGCCAGCCGGTTTCAATTCGGCTCTTCATCGGTTTTCTTCGTTGACTCGGCTCCTTCGTCGGCTTTCCTTCCTCAGCTCAGTTTTTCAAGAGTTAGAGGATACGACAACTATTTTAGGACCAGGATTTTTCCTATTTTAGTGTCAACCATTTCAAATACAATACTATTGCATACACCTTTTATTTTTGGAATGTTAAGGATATAGTTATTATCTTATATAGACTCTCCATATGTAGGTTTTCTTATATAAGTCTTCCTTTAATAAGTATTACCAGATATGGGTATTCTTTTTATACCTGCTTGTATATCTGTATATTGTAGCCTACTGGTCTCATATTAAATACAACAAGTGCTATACATAGCAGTTACAGCTTACAAGCAAGGACGAATTCGCGCTTGACCAAACAGAACGGAATCTTGTAAAACACCAGCTTGGCCTGTGTTATGGACTTATGGTGTAGTGATTCTGGCCAGTGTTGACGAACAGCATATCCAAATGTTAACGACGGTTTTCCCATTCGAAGTCACCAGGGTGGCGCTTTTACCATCCATTCCTTCTTAATCTTGGATTGAGCAAAATCAAAGGTACCTCCTGGTTTATTGGTGAGGCTTTTGATGCCAGTTTCGGTTTCAGTAGATGCAATCAAGGTTTGTTATTGCCTCCTGTACTGTAACTGTTTCAACTTATGTTTTTGCTTGTTGGTTCTGTTTCTCTGGAGTTGTCCTGATCTAACAAGTCCTGCTTGTCATCTAATATCCTGCTTGCTTCCCCAATTGCAAGGATTAACTCAAGTTGCTTTTGCTGCTGTTCCTGCGGGATAGATTAATGAGGGACTTCAGCCAAAGGCGACAAACCATCTACAAATTCCATAAAAAGGAAACATTCACTGGAGATAATAATGATCAATCATTACAGTTCTACAGAGTATTTACCATATCAGCAAGGAAAAATAAGCAACTTCGGAGGACCAAAAAAATCACTGATCTAATAAGGAAACTCAGTAATGATTAGACCTTAAGCAAGATGTTACTTCATTTGTAGTGAATATAAACTACTCATAAATCAACTTAGCTCATGCAAACGCAAGGATGTAAACAAGGAAGCTCCTAAGTCAACGAAAAAACAAGGGCTTAGATAACAATAGTTGTTGATAAAAATCCCTGTAAAGTTCAATCAAATTTTTTAGTCAAGAAATTCTCTTGAACAACAGGGAGGAAAAAGCAAACCTACTAAAAGGCTAGGATCGTAATTTTTTTTACTTCAAGACTAAATTATTTGGGCCATATAACGACCCTCCTTTTTAGTACGGAATACCAAAAGGATGATCTATATGTATACAATACTAGTCCTATAATCAGTGACTAGTACGCATATTTACAACATTGGTAACAAATCCTTATGTTTTATTAAAGCAGAAGCTAATTATACAATAAAGTTTTACAATTCAGAGTAAACAACAGCAAAAATTTAAAAGCCTTGTGGTATACCCATACAATCTCTTAGGCAATTAAAAAGGTATAAATCTCTAGAAAAACTCATTAGCATGATTCCCGTAGCCTGTGTCAAAGTATGCGTCGTCTTAGAAATTTGCTAACTTTACCTAAATCAACAAATAAAGCAAGGTTGAGTACTTGTATATTCTACAAGACTTGTAGTATATCACAAATGCAGATATAGTAGATGCAGACTTTGTCAATAGAAAGGTTTCAACAGTTATTTTACAACACAAAATAAAATCATGATTATCAAGTAATAGATTGCAAATGGAATTTGTAAAAGCAACTTTGACTATTATGAAAATAAAAAGTATGAAAGCATAAAGTAATAACTCACAGCTCTCTATAATTATGAGTATCGCATCATCTCATTGCCAATCCCTGGCTTAACCTGAAATAAATACTTTCCAACATATGATTTATTTTTGAAAATATCAAAACTTCTAACTATGTGATGACTTTACCAAGTATCCGTGACTGTGAGTGCGGCTTTTCGAAAAGATTTACGCTCTGCAGAGGAGTATAACTTTACACACAAGTCATGATCTTTTCTTTTTGCCACTATTTTCACGCTCCTTTAACATGTGGCCAGAATGTTCATTACGAAAACCTTTACATTAACTAGGTTAACTTTGTACCAGCCTGATGACAACAAACCCACACTATGGCAGCAAAAAATATTTGTACAATTACTATATGACAAATAGTTATACTCCCCATTGTCGCACTTCCCCCTCCATAGTATGGCCTACACTCTTGTATCGGTAAGCATTTGCTCCCATCACCTCTGGTGTGGGCACCACTTTGAGCAATCCTTCCCGAAAAGCTCGTACTACTTCAGCCTTTCAACATACAAAGTTAAACTACATAACTTAATTGGTTTAAGACGGTCCCCTACCAATACCTAATAACAACAAAATAGTTCGGTTCTTAATCCGACACAGGCTCCCCTTATCTACGTGCAAGTCCTATGCACATCCGCCTAATGCCAATAATCATCCGCGTCAAAACTATAGTTTTAATTTGAGTTTTTATATTGAAATACCATTAATTATTATCATGTCTCAACATTTCAAAGTTAATATGAACAGTATATTCGACTGTTCATCCTAAATCTAAAACACAGCTAAATATGATTATTAAATAATCACACATACCTAGATTGACATTATATATTGTCTAACCTTATTCTAGTTATGAATGTTTACAATTTAATATTTATTAAGGAAGTTTCATCAAGTAACAGGTATATCTACCAGCGCTATAATATAGCAATTTTACAGAAAGTACGTGCATACATAATAGTTTTGATAAAAACAACATAAACTAATTTAAATATTGAGATCAATATGATCAAAGGGGGTGCTTGCATTGCTTTGTTAGTTCTAGAATCAACTCAAAATTGTGGTCAATAGTAGTACACTCAGGTACGTCGGTGCCTACACATTTTTGACGTAAAGCAAAAACAACAATAAGAGGCAAGTATTAACACGAGGCAAAAAGAAGTCAAATAATACCAAATTTAAAATGAATCAAAATAGAAGATTCTGGTGACAAAAAGATTTTAAATATAGATTTCTTATTATTTAAGTCCATTTGTTTATGTTACGGATTTAGAGTTTATATTGTAAAGGGTTAAGCTTTTAATAGGATTCAGATTTAAAGCATGTTTATATACAACTATTTTTGTAAAATTAGATGGTCTTGTCCTTAAGGGGCATTTTTAAGCTAGTTCTATTGGTATTAGTGTTTATTTATGTTATTGTATTCATTTCCTAACTTTATATATTTCTAAATTGTACATGATAAAAGGTTAGATTTATTTTTAGGTTTACAAATCCAACTTACATATAAGTGCAACCTTTTTTGTAGCATTAGTAGGTCTTGACCCTATAAGTGTTTTGAAACTGGTCTTGCATGATTTAACCTTTATTTGAGTAGTTTTTGGCTATATATACTAGTTATACATGTATATCAAGTTTTTCTTTTCATACACTAGGTTCTTACTTAATCAAACATGTAATATTTTTATATAACTCAGAATATTATGGTCCTAGAAAGGTTTAGAAACTAGTTTTACTATATTTTGAGTTTATTTGCATAAATTACAACTATTAAATTGTCTATGCATTGAAATTAATCTATTTATGTATTTGATACAAACTAGGTCCAAATCTAAATATTTTTACACATTTAGAATACTCATGAATGTAGGAACATACTAAAATTTATTTCATTAATTAAGGATCTAGGGTATATATATTTTCAATACTAACCATAGTAGGGTTTATACAAATTTTAATTCAAACTGAGGTTTAAAATTAAATATTTTTGCATATTCTAGAAGTTTAGGATTTTAGATGAATTTAAAATTTTATTTTACTAGAATTAGACCAATAATACAAAAGTTATCAGTGTTTGAACAGTGGCTAATTTGATAATTCACTCAAAATTGATAAAATATGTTTTCCTACTATGAAAGCATATTTTGTGATTTGAAAAGCTTTTGTGCCTTCGCGCCGACTAACAAGGTGGTCCCACCCATCAATGGTGAAAGCAAGGGAGAAGCTAGGGCTCATCACTGGCGAGGCTACAACCATGATGGTTCTCTACCGACGGCTCGATGAGCAATAGGGGACCACGGTGCACTTGCGGGTAGGTTCGGTTGTGGTCAGTGATGACCGGAAGTAGGGCAACACCAGGGGGCCAGCAGCAGTGTTATGGCCAATTGGCGTCTAGGGCAACTGGGGTTTGATCGTTCACGGGTAAAGGCTTGGTCAGCATTAGCGAGTGCAAGAGAATCCATTTTACATTTTGGTTGGGTTAGATAATAATAGCCGGGTTGAGCTTCCGCCGTGCGCCAGCTTTGGGGAAGAGAGCGGCACAGTGGTGGCGTTATGAATGAAGGTTGCAATTGTTTGAAGGGTTTAGTTTATGGGATGGTTACGAAGCTATCTTTGGCTTGAATCGAGTTGCAATTCCCCGAGATGGCTCAGTTGTTGTTTTTCCTCTTTGGTGAAAGCAAAGAGTGCATTAGGGTTCTTCTTCCCCTCTGGATAGCCATGTTTTCAAGGCATTAAATGTGGTGTTATGTGTTGTTTAATATTTTTGAAAAATGTTGTACGTAAGCCTTAAGAAATTTTTATCAACTAATATAAATTTCATCTCAAAATATTATTTGTGCAAATTTTAAAAAATTCTAAAAAACCTACTGTTTGAATTATTTATTTTCTGATTTTGAATTTTCTAGGGTTCCAAAAGAGATTACAATTTTCTGAAACTTTTCCTATGTGATCCTAGGGTATAAAGGTGCTACCATAAAATTTTTGGAGCATGATCTCCATTTATTTTATAAAATTTTGACATTGTTCTTGTTGAGTTCCTAAGTTTCTGTTTTAGATTTTCTAGGAATGCCAAATAAGGTTTATTATTTTTGAAACTTTCTCTAGATGTGGTAAAATTGTCAGAATGTGATAAGGTTTGTATATGTTTTAATAAATCTGACAAGGCTATTGTTCTTAGTCATTTGTCACTATTTTTTATTTAATATCTACAATAAATGTTTTCACATCTACAATAAAATCTGACAAGGCTACTGTTCTTATGGGCTGTATAAGGCTCCATAAAGATTTTAGAGAATGATCATGCCCAGATGTTGTTGAACATATCTAACAAAATTCATGTTCTTTACTTAAATGTTGTCTTTGATTTTCTTGAGGTATTAAACTTATCCAAATTCTTTTGAGACTTTTTGTGATCATTTTGAAGATGGATTAGGATTTACCAAAATTTTTCCAGATTTTTCTCTTATGTGATTTGTTTTTTTACATTTTGGAAAAGAGAAATCCAATCAACATGAAGACATTTTCTTAAAGATCAAATTCCAAGAAAAATTGAGAAAAGATGGAAATTTAAAATAAGATCATACTTTAAATTTATTTTCATAGTTTGTTCATTTTGGAATAGAGGATTTCAATAATGCAAGTGTTCTTTACTAAAGACCAAAATTCAAGAAAAGTAGGAAAAAGGTAGAAATTTAAATTAAAAATCTCTGTTTCAATTAAATTTTTTATTTCTAAATTTTTAAATTTTATTTTATCCGTTTTTAAATTTTTCGGGATGTTACATGCCAACACAGCAAGAACATTTTTTAACTTCATAATCCAAAACTAGCTTACACCTATAAACTCCCAAGAAACAGATCTATTCATGATGCGTCCTTAATTTAAAAAGATTTGCAAACATAACTTAAGATCCAATGATTTTGCAAAGCTCAAAACAAAAACTCTGCACTCACCATTTCGGGACTGAAATCGTTTCTTTAGTTGGCATAGTACCAACTTCTAGCAAATTAAAGACGGAAACAGGTAACAAACAAGATGGACTTAATTTTTGAAATGCTACTAATATCTAGGTCTATCGACAGTAACCAACAACTCATTGTATGTCAAGAATAATAACATATAATCTCTCAAGAAAAAAAGAATGACAACATATAAAGGGTCAAAGACCATGAAAAACTATCTTGTGTGTGAAAGTATGCAACCATCAGGAGTCACTAATTATTTGCCAAGAACATTGAACAACAGCAAGAGATGCCATCCATCCATAATCAACTAATGGGTTGTTTGGTTTGAGGGATGGGATAGTGAATAAACCATCCGATCCTAACTCTGAACCTAACCCATTAGCTTGGTTTGAGGAATGGAATGGGTTGGCCCATCAGCACTTCATCCCTTGTAAGTACAATGTTAGTATAAAATAAGAAATATGCCATCTCACCAAATTTTATGGGATGATGAGATGATCATATGATAGATCAAATCAGGAGGATGAAGTGATTATTCAAACCAAACACCCCCTAAGATACCATTTTAGTGAAAGCAGCATATGCATCATGGCCTCATGGCAAACTTTTCCCATACAGATTGCTCAAAACATTGAGGGTTTGAGAAATAGCTGCAATAGTGATGGTAAACCATGCTGGGATAAGAATAATGTGAACCAATAGCAGGTATGCAGACTTCATCCAGGAAGTTCTCAAAGAAAATTTGCAAGAAATGTCACATGCATTGAGTATAAAACCTTTTGGATTGCACCAATTTCTTTCTCAAGGTGGTCTTCTTATGCAGCTAGTATTTGAGTGGCTTCAGAATTCTTTTGGGGTAAAGTTACTGTCTGCAAAAAGAAAACATCTAAGTAACGAAGCTAAATGGAAGAAATGACAACAAAATATCACACTAGCATGTCACAAAATGTTCAAGATCAACTGAAAACCACCAAGTTAAGATTTACATATCATGAAGTAGGGGGTCTAAAACATATTATAAATCATATCTCTATGCGAAATAACTGTTTCTATGATCAAAGCAACATCTGCAAATTTATGGAGTCATAGAGCTAATAATGTTGATGAAGCTAGTATAGATTTCAGGGACACACGCCAGCCACCACCAAAGAGAAAATGCCATTTATCATGTACAGACCGATAAAGTGCAAACAAGATACAACTACGTTTCCATATTGCTCCAAAAGGGTTTTAATCCTTTCCTTGCATAGTTTCTAAAAAACAACAGGGAATGCGAATTTGAAATAGAAGTGGCTCAGTTTTATTCAATTTGTCCTCATCAGGGGCCTCTATCGACCAAGTACATCAATTTAGCAAGGTTGAGATGTTCATATTCTGTTGGCCAGAGGAAAGTGACAATTGCCATAAAGAACTTATTACCATCGAAGAGGATCTTTATGCATCACTTGGACTTCATTTCAAGCATTCCCTAATCTTCTTAATTTCCTTGTCAAAAATATGTCAATGTTACAGATATGGTTTCCTCAAATATCCAAATAGTTTGTTTTTTTAATGAAGTAAATAGTTTGGAAGAGACAAGGATTCTTCAATTATCCAAATAAGAGTCTAAATCTTACACAACTCGGACTATACTGGCTATATAAAGCCACCCTATGTGCATGTAAAATTAAGTGAATGAAATTAATGGATTTGTCTCCAATAATTTTTCCTTCTTTCTCGTGAGGTTTTCCACGTTAAATCTTGTATCCTCTTTTTATGCCTCAAATCCTAACAGTCAACAACAACATTCTTCTCTTTCATAGAACTTTGGATATGGCAAAAAGTATGATATTGAGGCATGGATGCCAGAACTAGATCGGTATGGTGAGGTAAGCAACAATTATTTTAGTCCCCTTTAGAA